>JAWDJE010000002.1:162177500-162777500 GCA_035047345.1 Bradypodion ventrale | reverse complement strand
GGGGTGGTATTGCTCCACTCTCACAGAACTTATCCTGCTGGCAATTATGCAATTTGATTTTACCTCAGATTCCTACCAAAGTAGTAATGCTTCAAAGACACATTTAAGTTTGGTCAATGACATGATGGTGGCCTCATTTTGGCAGTTTAAAGTTTGACCTGGACACGAAAGAGAAAAATGCTTCAGGTGTGGGTTGATAAAAATAAATTCTGACAAGACAAGGGTTGATTATGGTGATTGGTGGGTTTGATCTAGAAATAGGCCTTTTGTTTTTTTCTGACTAGGATTGCAGCTTCCTTGAGTTTATTTGACTTGCTGATGGCTTTTGGAGCATACTTGCTACTTGATTCCAGTTTGTAATGTATCTTTCCAGCAGCTTCATAAACATTTTCCTTTCCTGTGATCGGATGTCATGTTAGGAGGTCAAGGTTCCAGCAGCAGTAAGAACAATGTGGTTTTTTTTAATAAAAAAGACAGAATTACCAAAGCTACCCTTTGAGTGCAGAACGATGGGGGTGCACAGAAAAAGCCTCAAAGATTGTGGTACAGTAAAACCCCTACTTACGTAAAAAGTGTGTTCCGTAGGCTTTTGTGTAAATCAGTTTTTTACTTAACTCGGAGCAAACCCATAGGAAAATGATATTTATGTAAATCGAAGCAACCCAATAGGAAAAACAAATTTTTTACGTAACTCGAAGCAAATCCATAGGAAATTACTACTACTACTACTACTACTACTACTACTACTACTACTACTACTACTACTTTATTATGGAAATTGTTATATGTAAAGCGGGGCATTTATGTAAATCGGGACATAGTTTTAGTGCAAAAATAATTATGTAAGTCGAATTTTATGTAACTCAAGGCATATGTAAATCGGATTTTTACTGTATTTTGAACCACAATCGGGCATACCCTGGCACAGCAACCTTGTGTTGCCAGCTAATGTTTCTCACACTAGGTCAGGCCAAAGGAACTGTAGAATGAAGTCACCAAAAGGTGCCTTCGTTTTGGCAGTTTCACGTCTGGCCTTGACTCGGAAAGGGACTGCAGTGGCTCAAGTGCTTAAGATGCTGACTGGGAGGCGGAAGGTCAGCGGTTCAATTCCCGAGTACTGCAGGACGGAATGAGCTCCCGTCTTTGTCCAGCGTTCCATGCACTTCGGTGTCTAGTCATGCCTGCCACATGACCACGGAAACGTCTGCAGCAGCAGACAGCGCTGGCTCTTTGGCTTTGAAACAGAGATGAGCACTGCACCCTAGAGTCGGATACGACTGGCTTTCGAGCAAGGGAAACCTTGACTCAGAAGAAGAAGTGCAGAAAGGTGACAAAGATGTATCTTTGGCTTTCTTTTTCTGCTTGATAAACTGTGGCACACTGTGCCACTATTTCTCAGATTTAGGCTTCACCCTGTTTTAAAAGCCTGTTGTGGGGTGAGGAGTCCACAACCCCTTCCACAATAGATAATGAACTCCTTTTTCTATCGTCCCCTGACATTGGCTGTGCTAGATGGAGTTAATGGGAATTGGGATCGAGCAGTATCTTCAGGTTTCCAGGATTCTTGACCGTAGCTTAGCTTTGGGCCTGTTGGGTGATAGATAAGGTGGTTTAAAATATACTTTGCTTGTTTCTACATAGATCAGTGCCGGCTGCTGGTTAACTATATGTGACAGGAAGGCTAAAATACAACATGGTCCTCTGTCCAGTCCCACTCCAAAGGCCCTTGGGTTGTTAGGAATGTGAGGAGCACAACGGGCATGTTAGAACAGGATGTTAAAAAAACAGAAGAGTAATCAGTCACTTGTGTAGTGAGAAAGTAAATTGAAATGCCTGTACCTGATCCAAATTGCCAGGAGCAATAACCTTAATCAGCATCTTTCTCATGCCTGAGAACGACTGGCAGGCTGGAATTTGGGCAAGCGACTGCAGCATTTCAGTTACCTGTCCACAGGTGGGAGGCTTGGGGAAGTTACATGTTGGAGTACCATTCCCCTAACCCTCTGCTTTTTAGCAATACTGGCAGGAGGGTGCTGGGAGTTCAGAAAAGAGAGACTTCAGAGTTTTAAGAAGAACTCTGACCTGTCGGTGCAATAAATGTATTAGTAGTTAGTAAGATATGCCCACTATAGTGCTTCCGTTAAAATTAATTGGGGATAAAAGTTTAGTTAATTTTTTTGAGAGAGAGAGAGAGAGTGAGAACTTGCCATCAAGTAATACGCTTTAGTACGCAGTAAGAAATAACGCCACCAGCACAGGGAGATTATTACTCAAGTTTCTGCTCCGTCTTTGTCGAAACTAGATTGGGGATGCTAAATTGCTCCCAATTTAACTTCTGTTGGAGGAAGGAAGAAAAGACGGTAGCCGGCAAGCGGCGTCCAACCCCCAGTAAAAGGGGAAACAGGCTGACCGTGGGCATTTTCATGTGCCCCTTGCCCTTCCACTGAGGCTTCCTGAGAGGCTTTTTTGTGGAAGCGATTATTTTGAAAACAAGGTTGTGACTTCTAGTGTGAGGAAAGCAGCAGGGGTGCTAAAGTACTTAGGCCCCCTGCTTCCATACCACTATCCCAGGTAATCAAGAATGACAGGAGAGAAATGGAGAAAGGCAGGCAGGGCAGCTGTCCGCAGCTTTGTCAGTTCTGTTCCCTTGAATCTTGGCCAGCTTTTTGTGTGCGGCATCTACTGTCTGAGATATGTGTGTGTGTGTGTGTCTTTTTGTGTGTGTGGATATATAGTAACAAACCTTTCTACTATGATTATGTACAATTTCTGTTACAGTGGTACCTCGATTTACGATTTCAATACGTTCCACGGGATGTTTCGTATTACAAAAAATCGTAAAGTGAAATGCGGTTTCCCATAGGAATGCATTTGAAAATTGTTCTGGGGGGGAAATCATAAAGCGTAACGTGGTTTCCCATAGGAATGCATTGAAAATTAATCAATCCATTCCGGGGGAAAATCATAAAGCAAGGCATTATCTTCAATGGATTTTCATTCGTAAAGTGAAAATTACATTAACCGAAGCGTTTGTTAAGCGAGGTACCATTGTAGTTTTATTACTCTGCAGATTTTATTTTCCCTTAAAATTGTAATTTGGCCAAGTTGAAACAGTTAAATGTTTAAAAGCAGTCAACTAGAGGAAATGAAAGGAGATACAGTATGTTTATAAGCAGATTATCTTCTGATATATCATTGAGTTGAGGATTTTTAAGAGAGTTAAGACTCTTCAGATATTTTTGTATATCAACTCCAGAAATCCTGGCAAGCATAACCAGTGGTAAGATATTATGAATGTTGTAGTCTAAAACATCCTGAAAACCAAAGATCTCCTATGTGAGCAAATAGTTACCTATTTATTAAAATATATACACGCTCTCCTTAAACAAGGTGGATCATATTCCTGGAAGCCAAACTCAGGTGAGATGGGCCGGCTTGTACATCCTAATTTCTCTTGGAGAGAATCCAAGTCTGTTTTGCCTACAGAATGTCAGATCATTCCCAATATGTTGTAGAGTTGGCTGCTGATGAAGGAATTTTTAGTTGGTAGTTACGTGTTCCTTGACTGCTGAAGAATTATATTACAGTATGTGATCTGTTAAATTTAAACAAATCTCTGTTTCTGAGCTCAGGAGAAGGAGCTGAGTCTCATATCTATTGCGTCCTAGAAGTCTGGATCTTGAATGATTCAGCAGTATCTCCTCCTCCTCTGATAGGAATCTCTGCAGAGTTTATAAACAGCCACTAAGGTGGGTTTATTTTGATTATCCTGGCACCCAGATAAACTTTTATGAAAAATCAGACCATCTTTAGTATATTTCTTTTATTCCTTATCATAATGCACCAAAACCAAAAAGTGTCATTGGCTGCAGTACTTAATTTGGGACAGATCTTGTTCACTTGACCTGTACTTGTGCCTGAGTAAACACAGCCCTACTTAGCTGTGACTGCTCTGTTGAAAATTCAATAGCCACACCTCTGGGTAGCCAGCCAGTTAAAACTAGAACTGGGGCGGGCAGATTACAGGTCTGTGTTTTTGTTTTTTGCCTTAAACTCCAAAGATCCATCCCCCAAAGCTGGTGCAGAAGAGGTATACTTAGAATTAGAGAATTCTTAGCCCAGGAATTTGTTTTGCATGAGCTGAGCATGCAGGTCATGACCCACGTAACAGTGTACATAATAGTGCCAGGTTATCAAGCGGCGATGGGATTCCCGTGGTCCGGCCACCAAGGCCAGCCCACAGAAAAACCCACACCCAAACGCCGCATGAAGCGGTGAGGCAATTTCCATGGTCCGGCCACCCAGGCCGGCCCACAGAAATCCCTCCCCCCCACGCCGCATCAAGCGGCGATGGGATTCCCGTGGTCCAGCCAACAAGGCCGGCCCATGGAAAAAACCCCACCCCCACGCCGCATCAAGCGGCGATGGGATTCCCGTGGTCCGGCTACCAAGGCCGGCCCACAGAAAAACCCACACCTAAACGCCGCATGAAGCGGTGAGGCAATTTCCATGGTCCGGCCACCCAGGCCAGACCACGGAAATACCACCACCCCAACGCCGCATCATGTGGCGATGGTATTTCCGCGGTCCAGCCCCCGAGACCGGCCCAGGGAAATACCCCCACCCCCAACACAAAACAACACAAACCAAAAACAGTAAAAAATAATCAAAACCAAAATAAAAACAAAAAGTAAACACAAAACATCCAAAAACACAAACCAAAAACAGTCAAAAATAATCAAAACCACAAATAAAAAACAGAAAAAGGAAACACAAAAACATCACACAGACACCCACCCCAAAACCCAAAACAACCGCCCCCCCAAAAAAAATTGAAAATTAAAAAATGAAATAAAACCAGAGACCTTCCCAGGAGACGTCCTCACTCCATGATGACCGGAACTGAACTGAGGAAAGAAAGAGACTACTTACCGGAAGAAGAAGCGACACCTAGAGGACAATAGCGAAAAATAGTAGAATACAAGAAAAGCTCACCAGCCCTACCCAGAGGCCACAAGAGAAAAAACATTCAAAAATATTCACACTAATCACAAAAAATTCAAAAAATAAAGAAAAGAAATGTTTTCACTCAAAAAAACAAAACAAAACATCTAAACACAGTATAGAAACATTGATTTTTAAAAAACATATTCTTACACATTTTAAAAATTATTATCCAAGGCACAACTATTTAAAAAAATTCACATAGTAACACATTATTTGGTTAAATACAATAATTATAAAAAATTATATCATCCTTTTCTCTTTTTAAAAACAAAAAATAAAAAATCACAGTTTCTAACAGCCCATGTGTAAAAATAAAAATTTAAAAAACCACAATTAAAAACTAACCTCATTTGCATAAACATAAAACAAAAACCTTCCAAAACCATTTTAAAGAGCCCGGCACCGCCGGGCAAAATCTGCTAGTATTAAAATAAAATAAATGCCCAGAAATATACCAAGAGATAGAGACATCTTTTTGACCACGTTAGGCTTAGAAGTATAACTGATCTACTGATTCGAACTCTTTAATCATTAGTGTTGGTGTAAGTTAATTTATGGTGGTAGTGATTATTCCCAAATAAAAAGCTTAACGGCAAGGTAGAGGAATAGGCAGCGCTGGCTCTTCGGCTTTGAAACAGAGATGAGCACTGAACCCTAGAGTCGGATATGACTGGCTTTCGAGCAAAGGAAACCTTTACCTTTAAGAGAAATACATTTCACCTTTTGTATTTTTTGTGTTTCTATCCCAGCCCTGTGAAAATCACCTTGGTCGGAGCAGTACTCTTCACAATGCAGCATACCCCTTACCTTCCAATAGAAAAGCACAACCTTATGTTCTGCTACACCATCTTCTTGGTGATTACAAAGGTAAGACTGGAAACTAGGAAATTAGCTTGTTTTAGTCTAGTGGTTGGTTGTCGAGAGATAAACAATAGACTTTGATGACATATCGATTTTGCAAACATGAATGCTGTAAAAATGCATCTCTGAAGTGATAACTCAGGAGCTACTTCTCTGTTTTATTTTCTATCTATATCTGTATTCTAAATGGTATTTTGGCTGTATTCCATATCAGTTCTTTTCATTCTCTGGAACCCACTGTTGGCTTCGTCCTCTGAAAGCTGAAATAGAAATGAGTAGATGTCACTTCTGGTTTCATCGCCTCCCTGTGTTTTGTGGCCTTTTTAGACAAAATAGGCTTGCAGAAGCAGCACACTGTTTCGTAAAAGAACCTTGCATAACTGGAGGATGAGTGTTCCTTATTTTTGTTATCTGACACTATCAGATTTTAGGGGGTGCTGCTACTGCCATGGGGTGTACGTAGCCAGTGAGAAAGGGAGGCAGGCTTTTCTATAAATTTCTTTTGTTTTCCTGAAGATTCTGCCAAAGACCAGTTCACATGGCCGTTGAGTGACGAGTGCAGCGTTTCCCAAACTTTGTTTTTTGGACTTCAATTCCCAGAAACCTAAGTCAATTCCACAAAGCACTGATCAGCCAATGTACTGGCCTAGGCTTCTGGGGATGGAAGTCCACCAGTGTTCCACAGAACATAGTTTGGAAAACACTGGGGGTAGTGGATCTACTATCACCGACCCCCAACTCTGACTTAAAGCTACCATGCCTGACAATATATGTTTTAGCATTCTACCTAAGATTCTAGTGGCAAGGCTGATTAAAGATTAGGAACACACAAGACTTAATCCTGGTTCTGATTGCTGTACAGTAATACCTCATACAACGTCCAAACTTGGTTCCACAAGTTAGGACGTTGTATGAATTCTGGCTTTGTATGAGGCATGCAAAATCCTGTCCGCGATGCCTCATACAATGTCCAAATTATTGCCACCGATGCTTTGTATAACGTCGTTCCCATAGGTGAGAGCGGGGAGGCGGGAGCGAGAGGCTGGCCTCAGCTGTAAGGCGGCTGGCGTGGCCCATAAGAAGGCCAGTCTCGCTCCCACCTTCCCGCTCTCACCAGGGGAAGCGTCTGGCGGCTCTGGTGCGGCAGGTCTTTTCATGGGCCACGCCGACCGCCTCACAGCTGAGACCAGTCTTGCTCCCGCCTCCCCGCTCACAACCAAGGAAAGGGTCTGGTGGGTGTTGCGGCTCCGGCGTGACAGGTCTTCTTGTTGTGAGCGGGGAGGCGGGAGCGAGACTGGTCTCAGCTGTAAGGTGCCCGGCGAGGCCCATAAGAAGACCTGCCGCATCGGAGCCATCGGAGACGCAACACCAACTGGACGCTTCCCTTGGTTGTGAGCGGGGAGGTGGGAGCGAGACTCTGATGCAGCAGGTTTTCTTATGGGCCACGCCGAGTGCCTCACAGCTGAGACCAGTCTTGCTCCCGCCTCCCCGCTCACAACCGAGGGAAGGTCTGGTGGGTGTTGCGGCTCCGGCGTGGCAGGTCTTGTTGTGAGCAGGGAGGCGGGAACAATACTGGTCTCAGCTGTAAGGTGCCCGGCGTGGCCCATAAGAAAACCTGCTGCATCAGAGTCTCGCTCCCACCTCCCCGCTCACAACCAAGGGAAGCGTCCGGTGGGTGTTGCGTCTCTGACGGCTCTGTACGAAGGGCTTTTTTTTGGGTGGTCAGGAAATGCTACCTAGGTTGCTTCTTTCCAAGGCCAGTTGTGGTGCTGATGCTATTGCTGTGTTTTTCCCCGGCAGGTAATGATGATGCTTACAGAACATCCAGTTTCGCCACTCGCTCCGCTTGAGCATACTCTGAACTGCCTTTTGTTTGGTTGCCGGCCATCTTGTCCTGAAGAAAAGAGTGAGGCCAAAGTACCTCATAACGGAACTTCCTCAGTGGACCGGACAATGGGTGGAGAGACATGCAACGTTACTAGGAAGAGGCATGTAAAGAAAAGTGAATAAGACCATAAACTGGACGGATGCAGAATGGTGGCTGAAAACAGCTTGTTTGTATGTGCCTATCAATATTTAACGTTTCACTTTCCTAATGATGTGAAATGACGGTTGAGTGTCAGGAAATTGATGTAGCAAGAGGCCCGCTACGATGGCCTCTTGAGTTCAGGACATGGCAAAGATGTTGAGTACAAACCACAGTTTAATGACACTCTTGCCAGCTACACTGCCCACAGTTCTACTGTTCATGTTTGCTTCTAGTGCCATGTGGCTATATGTAGCTCCTGAAGTGTAGTATTTTTTTTTTGTAAATTACAATTCATAATTGGATAAGATGCATCATGTTAGCGTTTTTTCTAATGTAAATGATTAAATAAGAGATTATTTTGTGATTTGACTCGTGAGAGAAATGTTATTTAGATGTTTTCTAGCTTAGAAAACAAAGCACTTAACAGCCCCCAAAAAGAACTTAATAAAATAGCTTCAGGCAGCTGCAAAATATAACAGCCAGACTTGACTGTTTTTCTTGATTATAACTTATCAGGATATGATCCTATCAGATTTGGGCACTTCTGAAATCCGAAAGGAGATGTGTGCATTTTTTAAAACCAGATTGTGCTTTCCCAATATTTCAATATTGGGTTTAAAAATGTAATTGAGCAAAATGAACATTTCTTGTGAATATGTAATTTATGCAAAGAACAATAATTAACCTGTGTTCTCAAACACAAGAAACCAGCTTAAGATTCCAAATGTCTTAGTTCTTGATCCACAGCTACTGAATAATCTTGGAGGCACACACTTTGTACCAGATTTAACCCACAGCAAAAACAATCACTCTTATAGGGTGTTTCCCCCCCCCCCCCTACAAACTTGCCATACCAGTTTTTGAACTTTTTTCTATACCTCTTCACTACAACTACTTGGATATTAAGTTGCGATCTTAGGCTTCACATTTGTTGTGTTTTTAATATGGGGGAAAGAAATATGTTGAACCTAGAGTTCACATGACTTACGTTTTTGAGTATCTCCCCTACCCACCCAATTTTTTAGTCAGGGACTTACACCAGAGTGACTATACACAGATGCCTGCCCAGTATATGGAACTGTTGGTTTTTTACAGAAACAAAACTAGCATTCCAGACAAGTTTGCCTTCATTCCCCCTCCCTGCCCCCAAAAAATGGTATCTCAACTGCTTGAGTATACTTGGTCAATTTGCAGGTCGTATTTGATTAATGCATGACTCACCGTCTGTGCTTAACTTGGTAGATCCAAGTTGTATAGACCTGGTTTAGAATTTTGTGTGATCTGTGTATAACCATCTCAGGACATAAATGATAATTGCTGGTTTTTAAAAAAAAATAATATTTCAGATATTACAGCTGGGTCCTAAATAGTGAAGAATTAAGGCTCAGTTTTTTAAAAATGCCTTAAAAGTTGAGACTAGTTTCATTTTTAATTGGGCTATTTTGGGGGCTCCAAACTTCAGAATCCAGAAAGTGTGTCAATTTCTCAAAGTTGTCCACACAGTATGTTACTGAGCTTTGGTTAGTAGGAAATTTAAATAAACTTGAGATAAATGTGTTGCCTATGTTTATAAATTTTATGTACATTGGTAAAGTCACTTACGCCTTTCTATGACTGCTGAACAAAGGTTTTCATGCTTTTTGGACTATACTTTTGGTACTGCTGTCAAAAGCCTAATAGTAATTGCACTGTAATACTGTGGCACAGATTGATGTGAAAATGTATTTAAAATTGCTGTTAAGATAGTAAAGATCTCCCTTGCTCAAAACCTAGTCGTGTTCAACTCTAGGGGGTGGTGCTCATCTGTTTACAGTCAAAGAGCCAGCGCTGACTGCATCTACAGGTGTTTCTGTGGTCATGTGGCAGGCATGACTAGACGTCAGCGTACGGAACGCTGTTACCTTCCCTGCCAAAGTGGAGCCTATTTATCTAATTGCAATTTCTTCCTTTTGAACTGCTAGGTTGGCAGGGGCCGGGGCAGATGACGGGCGCTCACTCCATTGCACAGCACTTGGGTCTCGAACTGCTGACCTGCCAACCTTCCGGTCATCAAGCTAAGCATCTTAACCACTAAAACACTGCAGCCCTGCTGTTAAGATAACTACTGTTAGAAAATAGTCTGTTTTCTATTTGGATGCACTGTGCATTTTAAAACCTGCTATTAAAAAATTGATCAGTGTGGATCTTGGTGCTGTTGCAGTTGCATGATGTGCAAAGTGAGCATGAAATATTGACTAATGCCTTCACTTGGAATATTGAGAAAATTCAAGAGGTATTCTTGTAGGGATTTTTGAATATTTTTGAAATACTAGCATTATTTTTAATTTTGTTGTATAGAATTTAATTACCATGTGCTTGTGTTAATTTAGGTTCTGAAATTTGGGATATGTGACTGAAGGCATCTTTTACAGGGCTATTTTCTGAGACTAAACATGGATACCTGAAACCACAGATAACAGCAAATTCTATATTTTAGATTACAGACAGTGGCTTCTAGTGGTCTGCTCTGGTAATATGCCATAAAAATATATATTGTACAGTAAAACCTTGCATAAAGAGCAGCTCACTTAGAGACTAACTTGCTTAAAGAGCAGAACTTTTTTCTGAATGGTCGCCTCACTTAACAACTAAAACCAACCAAAACCTCACTTAATAACTAAATCAGGGTTTGCAATCCCCACCACCGCCAGAAGTCACAATTAGTCACTTACAATGGTGTTTCGCTTAAAGAGCAAACTCGCTTAAAGAGCAATCCCGTGGAACGCATTATGCTCTTTAAGTGAGGTACTACTGAATATATTTTTGTGAATATTTTTAGACTTGTGGATAGCTGAAACTGGCTACTGAACCCGGAGATATGGGGGCAACCAGTATCTTTCTTTAGCTGTATCTTGATCTCTGAACATTTATTCAGATACCAAATGCCACACTGGATATGTCGTCATTGCCAGCAGCTACTCGTGTCTGAGCATACCCTCCCCAGTCATTATTTTCTCCATTGATGGATGTGTCTCTGGTGACTCAATAAACCGATCCTGGCATGAAACATGCGACCACACATATTACACTAAATAGATGGTGGAGGGTGTGGTTGAGTTTGATGAAGCTTTCGTGTTTGTCACTTAACCTCTTCATGTCTGTGGGGTTCCCCTTCAAAATGATCGATAGCAGCAGAGATGGTTTGGCACCAAAGTGAGCGATCTTAGGCCGCTGCCTCCCAAGATTGTGGGTTTATACCTGACACCTTCATGGTTTGTTTCAGCTGGTCCTTATAAAGCTTCAAAAGAGCGAGGAAGTCTGGAACCATCCATATGGTGGACATGCCCTATCCATCTAAGACGATGGCCTATGATGAAAGCTTCAGTGCTGTTTAGATTTGCCTTCTCGAGCACTGCGATGTTAGTGACATAGTCATCCCACTTGATGTTCAAGATGGCGCTTAACCTCTGTTGGTGAAAGCCCTCAAGCTTTTTGGTGTCTTGGCAATAGAGTTACTGTTTCACAGCCATATGCATTACACAGCTATTATATAATAGTTAAGTAAGTTCACATTTGAGGAACGTCAGTGAAATACAGTGATATTTGAATAAATTCTAATAATTCCTTTGTGGTTGCACAAAAAACACTATACTTCAGGGGTTGCCAACCATTTTAAGTCGGAGGCTGGGCCATGCTCCCTCAGACAGTTGAGGGGGCCAGACTAGTGGTTCCCTACCATTTATGGCTGTCATAAATGTGTTTACAACAGCTGTAAATATGTCCGTGGCTAGCTACAGCTGCAGTGGCTGGAGTGAGGGTGCGGGCCGGATTATTTGGCACCACAGGCTAGATCTGGCCCATGGGCCGTAGGTTGCCTACCCTGACATACTTGCTTGTCCTTTCAGTTCAAAACCACTTAAGCTTATGGGAGAAAACAGCAATGAATGGTGAATAATATTGTACAAACATAAAATTAACTTGGATTCCACTCAGAATCATTAGTGTATGGTTCTACACATTTCTTTGTTGAATGCTGACACTATCAAATCTTGATTATCTATGCATATCTGTGGTGACTATGGGGCACAACAAGGAGACATAATTGTAGGGTAAAGCAGCTTATCCCTGGTTCCCTTACCTTAAGTCTGGTATTATTGGGTTTTGAAAAGTTAAACAGATGTGGGGGAAATAAAAAGTATCCATACCTTATATTGCTTAGTGCTAGTGGGAAAGAAGTCTGAGATCTTCATTTCCCCAAACAAAGCCAAGATCTCTCCCTATCGCTTTAGTGGTTAAGGAAGGTCTTTGACTGATATCACCAGGCTGTATGTATTCTCTTTTAGCCTCTATCTGTTGTTGCAATGGCGGGCTGGAAGGAAGACGCGTGGAGGCAGCTGTGTGGCGAAGTCCAGCCCCGACCAGAGTCGGGGGTACGCAATTATTACCCTGCCTAGGGGCTGGGACACGTACCTAGGGCACTCGTGTCACCCCTGGACAGAAGAAAAGAGAGACGGCTGGGGTGTAGTAATAGCACTGGAGAGGGAAGCGACACTCCCAACAATATGGATAAATGGACATTTTGGATAAATGGACATCGATCTTAGATCGATGCTCGTTTGACCTAATATTACTTATCATCGACCAGTGCCATCAGGAAACGGTTAACTTAGAGAAAGACATTGTAACCTTGAAAACCGCATTGACCACAACTTCTACAGGAGAATCTCAGTCTGCACTGAGAGAGCTAGAAAATAAACTAGGCAGCTTTAAGGAAGAGATAGTGGCGTTTAAGAATAAAAAGTTCCATAGAGACCGGAGCGATTACCAAAACGAACGGGTGTATCGGTGGTTATTCGACAAACGGAAGATTCAGAAGCAGGTCTCCTGGAGACAACCCGTTGAAACCACCGATTTCGAAACAACTGACTCCGAGGGACCAGAATCATCAGCTGATGAAAGACGAGACCCTTACAATTTTCGGGCAAATAGATATAAAAATAGCTCAGCGATGGCTGGTACATCCAAAACCAAAAAACAAGGTGATTTTTTAGGACGGAGACCCCAAAAAAGAACCAGAAAGACATGACTCCCTCTCTTGTCTTCAATTTGTCGAATCGGTCGCTAACGGTAAGGGAATTACAGTTATTAAACCTAGGTCTGGGCTTCGTTCCCACCCCCCACTACTCACCCTTTAAGACGAAGGTTGATATCTTCAAACTGATTAGATTAGTGAAATTACGGGCATTTTTTAAGGAAGATACAGATCCCACATATGCCCCGGTAGCATTCACTCCTCCTTCCACATTTATACCAAACATAGAAAATCCATCTATAGAGGTCTTTAAAAGATTGGTTATACGAGATATAACATCAGCTGAATCTCAGTTTAATAGGCAATTCAACCTTTCTCGCAACGATATCTCATTGTTAAGGAATCTAGGAGAAGACCCCAATATCATAATTAAACCAGCTGATAAAGGAGGAGGGATCGTTCTCCTTAATAAGCAAGACTACCTAGCAGCGGCTCACTCTCAGTTGTCTAACACCAATTATTATCGCAGGCTGGAACACAATCCAACTGCACATGTTACGAATATTATTACAGTGGTGCTACAGGGCGGCCTAGCTATGGAAGAAATTGATAATAAGACTTACCGTTTCCTGCTCAATAAACATCCTAGAGTACCTATTTTTTACCTCCTACCGAAGGTACACAAACTATCGAGTGACAATCACATTGTCCCATGCAGACCTATAATATCAGCTAACAACTCCCTGTTAGAACCAGTGGCCAAATTTATAGATCATCATATTAGAATATTTGCCACTCGCTCCCCCTCATATGTCCAAGATTCAACACACTTTATCCAAATGATGGAAGAGCTCATAGTACCTAATGATGCAGTACTACTCACATTAGATGTTACATCACTTTATACGAACATTCCACTTGAGGAAGTTCGCACACTTATAGCTCACCATCTTGATAGTCGTAGTGAGGATACTCCCTCCTCAGCTTTTTTACTAGATTTATTGGACATATGTTTTGAGAATAATTTCTTTAGATTTGAACATTATTTTTTTCTCCAAACTCAAGGGGTAGCCATGGGTTCAAATTTTGCGCCCTCAGTGGCCAACATTTTTATGTGCCATTTCGACAGGACTTTTATTTTGGATCCACGTGTCAATCCATTCTTTTCCAATATTTTGTCTTATAAAAGATATATAGATGACCTGTTTTTCTTATTCAAAGATCGTACAGTTATTGACAAGTTCTGCACCTGGATCAACATGCAACATCAGCAGCTCAAATTTACCTACACTACACATGCATCTTCCATTCCGTTTTTGGACTTGACCATTTTCATTGATAATAATCGCTTGCAGACGAAACTATACCACAAACCTACCGATAGGTATGCTTACCTGCAGTATAACTCTTTTCATCCTCATCATCTAAAAGCTAATATCCCATACAGTTTACTAGTGAGGGCAAAAAGGAATTCATCTTACAACCATGATTACAGGGCAGCAGCAGATAAAATTACCACCGTTTTACAGCAGAGAGGATATCCCAACGATGTGATTAGATCCGCTATGTATAGAACGAATGCACGGAATAGGAAGTCTTTATTGAATTATCAAACTAATAGAGCACAGACACGGTCAGGCTTATTCTGGTCGGTGGACTACACACCGATGGCCCATCACATCAAACAAGTGATCCTGAAGCACTGGCATATTTTGGACTCGGTGCCTGGTTGCCAATATAAACCAACTATTGGGTTTAGAAGAACAAAAACTATAGGAAACATTATTTCACGTACAGACCATACTTACGTACATCAGAAACACCTGTCAACCATCTGCGGGCACCACTCCTGTGGCCATTGTAAGTATTGTAGCCATATGTGGTCCACTAACAGTGTAAATGTTCCCAGCAGCGATTTCACCCTTGACTTAAAGAGTCATACTAATTGTAATTCTAAGGAGATTGTATATATGTTGGTCTGCACCTGCCAATTGGCATACGTGGGACAGTCCAGGCGCCCACTCAAAGTACGCCTGGGGGAACATGTCTCTCGCATAAGGAATAAGATCCCCAATGCTCCACTTGTTAACCATTTCCTTCAAGTTAGACACTCAGTGAAGGATATAAAAGCAGTAGTATTGGAAACATTCAGACAGAATAAATATGAGAAAATTGATGTAGATCGGTTTCTTCTCCAACAAGAAGCATATTACATCCATCGATTCAATACCCTCACTCCACACGGGCTTAATACAGAGTGGGACCTGTCTGCTTTCCTATAAAGATAAACACACTAATACTTCTTACAAGGCGATAGGTTACTTTAAGATATGTGGCTGGCTCTGCAATGGAAGTAGTGTAATCACAAAACAAGTACTATCACATGTCCCTCATTTCTTTTCATGTGGTGCATATATAGAGACCTATGCTAGGATACAAGTTAACGCGTGCACACTAGAGAGAGGAAAACACCAACAGAGGTGCGATACGCGCAGGTCATTTTCTAATAGGTATGTTATTTTTCTTGCAGTTTTGATTGGGTACTTAGATGCAATTGATAGATCTATTGATTTTTCATGCGTTTTTGGTAAATTGTATCACCTAGTAGTTGATATTGCCATATATGTGTATATTCATATTATTGTAGACACACTGATGAAGAAGTTCGAAATGTCCGCATACCGGAAGGGCATCGTTGTTGTTTGTCTACGTCATTTTACTTACCATCGCGGTTGATGCTCACCACCTGGGAACCTCCGTTTTCAGCTGTTTCCACCCGCTTCCGCGGCGCCTATTCTCAAGTTGAACAGGACTTACCTGACCTCGGACTATCTGAGCTTTTATTGTTAATAGAACTTTTCATTTCACTCATTAGGTCAGAGATTTTTTACGCTTCCATTGGTGCCACGGTGATTAGGTTGGGTCGGGGTTCCCAGTGAGTTCTGTTTGTATGTTGGGGTTCTTTTACTCTTGTTACTCGTATGAGAATTTCACTTGCGCTTGCAACTTCTGTATTTTGTTCTGTACTTGTTGTAAATACCGTTTGGTGGATATGTACTAGCGCTAAGTGACTATTTGTAACAATTATCACAGTTTACCTCAACACAGGACACATATTAGCAGTGTTTGTATATTAAATTATTCGTTTTGCACCACCCATATTGTTGGGAGTGTCGCTTCCCTCTCCACCCCTGGACAGAAGGCTTGCGTACGTGGCATTTCCGTGAGTCCCGTGATTCCCATGACTGGGGGCTACTCTGTGGCTGCCTGGTGGATAATGGACAACTCACACTAAATTGCCTTGGTGATGGAATTCTGCTTCATGTAAAGATATCTTCTTTATTCAGCCAGCCTCATTAGCAGCAGCTTATATCCTCAGATCTTTAAGATAGCAATCAGTCCCATGAAGTCCTGCTTCATTAGGCTTTTTGTAGGGAGAAACAGAGGCAGACAAAAGCAGACACGATTGCTCTCTTTGGCTGGTCAAACGCTACTAACTTCTTTATTCAGGCAGAGTATATATCAGAAAACGAAACTCAGGCTGACAGAGAATACCATAAACGAAACCTAACAGAGACAAAACCTAAGGCCAAACAACCAATCAGAAGTGTCAGAACCCAAAGAAAGAGAGATAAGGAGACTAGCAAGCAAAGGGGCTTTTGTTTACAAAATGTGTCAGAGACAGCCTGACAGAATCCAGATGCATTCCTACATGTCCTCCTTTTTCATTTAAATTTGAAAGAGGGACGGCTAATCATACCCCTGCATGTCATCATACTCCATAACTACTCCTCCATATACATCATCACTGTCCTCCTGGACATCGTACCCCTCCTGACTCATGGTACTTTGTTCCGAAGGATGATACCTCATTGAGTACAATTGCCGTCGTGCAAAACCCGATGTCTCCCTTCTATGCAATGGACATGTGTTACACATAGAAATAAGATTAGGAATACAAGTAATACAAAAACACAAAGGTATAAAGCAGATAATAATAATAAACCCATAAAAGAAAACTTGTCTAAGGACAGATAAATCAGGCAACCAAGAAGTCACCCAATCAAAGAGATTAACATCAGTGCGTACATTGTTAGTAATGCTCTCCTGTAAATTCTGAAGTTCTTTCTCAATAGTATTATTCAGATAAAATAACCCAATGCTGCACATTGATATTGTCCTGGATGGAAATTCGTGGCAACTCCATTAAAAAAGAACCACATGTTGGGATCCTTGATTTGCCATCCATTGCAAATTGAACCACTATCTATAGCAGAATAATCAGGAGTAAACATAGGAAACACATCATATATATCTTCAATAGTAGTGTTAAACAAGGTATAATTAAGCTTATAAGAACTGTTATAACTACCCCATAGCCAAAAATAATCATCACAACCCGTATAATTGCCTACATTCTGCAAAACCCTTTTTGCTTGAGTCCAGTATTTCCATTTACTATTCCAGACTCCAGAACTATGACAGCAGAAACAAAGTCCTTTAGTGTATTTCTTGAATGTCATGCTTCGCCAGCGGGTGTTGTTAAATTGTTCTGGAGGATTAGAAAAGAGTGTAGACCTATCAAGATGTTGCAAATGTCCAATAACCAGCTCAGGTGTGTTGAACAATGCCGGAAGAAAAGCCATTTGAGACACTGCCAGTGGATGCTCATAGTATAACGTTGCATTCTTACCATGAACTTCAAACATATAGTTAGCATGACGAATCCAAAAGTTGGGGTTGCCCCCATGAGGTAATGTTCTTACAGCTGGAAGCACAGTAAGAAAGAAAATAACAAATGTCAGCACATTTAGTTTACTGGTGAACCACCATCCTGGAGCTGAATAACCTTCTTCTCTCTCCATGGGCGGATCGCTCCAGCAGGAATCCTTCCACTCAGGATCCCCTTGTTGCCAATAGATGACCAATGGCTTAGGAAGACACTCCCCTAAGAAACAGGAGCATGCCCTGTTATTACTAGTACCATATAACTAAACATGAAACATGAGTGACATATAACACAAATGCAATATCACAAACCCATTTACATGTGTAGAGTACTGGAAACTCTGCCATGTGCTTCTGAAGGTATGCAGTTTCATAAGACAATACATAACATAAGCAAAGACAGATCTTTCTCCTGCAAAAGAATAAGCAAAACATTTAAGCATAAACAAGACATGAACATTTTTTTTTCTTCCTTACATGAAGGAGGCCTCTATAGCATTCTAGAAAGCAATTCTTACTACCCAATTACATGAGTAAGGCATTAAATTTCTTCTTCTCCCACTGGATGTAAAGTGAAAGAGGCATTATAACTTTTACTAGCATAGCATGGTAAATCAAATACAGTACAAATCTCATTAGCATGAGCAGGTAGACAATTTCTTAAAAAGGCTGTCAGGTGTTATAATTCTTCTTTAAAATCCACACAAACTTTTGTTCTTTCTAGTCCAATTAAAATGTCCAAATTAAAAAGTCCCAATCTTGATTGAAGCTCTCTGAAACACTATCTCTCCAGCACATTTCTTGGCATGGCAAGTTGAAATTAAGCCATAAATTACTTCTCACTGACTTCACAAGACAATCCCACACAACCCCCCTTTTCAGCTTTTCAGGCAGACACACATTCCTTCATGCTCCAGCCACACCCATCTGCAGTAAGGCAGGCCGAGGAGGTATGAAGGCACAAAGAACTTCTCCAGAATTTGCAAGCAGCTTCCACACAGAAGAATAGTACAGGGAATTTCCCGTTGCTTTCCCTGCCATCCTGATGCTGGAAACTTGAGACAGCCCACTCTGATCTCTTTGTTTGTGGGTTGGGCAGTTCAAAATCAGCAAAAAACTGTATGTCTTCTTCCTCCTTGTATTTTTGCCACAGCCTGCTATCCATACAGGAAATATTCACCCCCCTCTTTCTCTGTATTTCTTTCATCTCCAGCATATGATTCTCAACCTTATGACAACCTGCATCTGTTAGTTTGTACTTGCACCCCTTTTTTGTCTTGAGTTTTGTGCGTTCCTCCTTTGGGCCATCCTTCCATTTCTGCAGGATCTTCCTGCCCAAACGTGAGGTATCAAATTTACTACTCAGCTTCTCCTGCTTTTGTGATGAGAGTTGATTCACGGGGGGGCTGAGATCCCCTATGCTGCTCTTTAAAACACAGTCCTTGCTTTCTGCCACTCTGCATGCATCAACAACTTCAATCTGTGATGAGTTCCCCGCCATTTGTTCCCCATCAGCCGGCACTAGCTGTTTTTTATGCTCGGCTGGCAATATTGCAGCAGAGAACAGGTCTTTTGTAGGGCTAAAAGGACTTGATTGTTGCAAGTCAGGATCTAATTGCAAGGCAGGATATAAAGTCCCATCTCCATTTCCACCTCCATCAGGAGTCTGTTGTTTCTCATATGATGGAGGAGCAGTTGCCATGGCTGCCATGGTTGCCATGGCCCCCCCTTTCTCTGAAGGCAAAAGCTGTGGGAGGGGATGGCCATCAAGTCTTTGAGACAATAAAATATTTTTTGGAGTAAGTCTCTGAAGGCAGTCCCTAACTGCCTCCCATGTAAATAATATTGACACAGAAATTCCATTATGCTTCTGCATTTCTCTCCCAATCTGTTTCCACTGTTTTAAGTCCAGACCTTCATATTTAAACCAAGGACAGAATTTTGCTATAACTTTAACCAGCTGCTGTATCTTCTTCTCATCTACCTTTCGCCCATTCTCATGCAAAAGATCTGAGATATCTTTACAAAGTTCCTGCATTTCTGAAGAAAGCAAACATCCCATAATTAAATTGTATTTTCCACTCACCCGGTTGTAATTCTCGAGCGCTCGATTAGACCTTTCCTCCGGTCTGACCTTTTGCCTGGTCGTAGGTGAGTGAGACCTTCCCCGGTCGATTATGAGGTGTTAATTGCTGCTAAATGCTGAAGCAGAGTTCAAAGCAGGCTCTCTCATTGTAGTTCAAAGCCTCACACGGAGCGCCACTTGATGGAATTCTGCTTCATGTAAAGATATCTTCTTTATTCAGCCAGCCTCATTAGCAGCAGCTTATATCCTCAGATCTTTAAGATAGCAATCAGTCCCATGAAGTCCTGCTTCATTAGGCTTTTTGTAGGGAGAAACAGAGGCAGACAAAAGCAGACACGATTGCTCTCTTTGGCTGGTCAAACGCTACTAACTTCTTTATTCAGGCAGAGTATATATCAGAAAACGAAACTCAGGCTGACAGAGAATACCATAAACGAAACCTAACAGAGACAAAACCTAAGGCCAAACAACCAATCAGAAGTGTCAGAACCCAAAGAAAGAGAGATAAGGAGACTAGCAAGCAAAGGGGCTTTTGTTTACAAAATGTGTCAGAGACAGCCTGACAGAATCCAGATGCATTCCTACACCTTGGGTTGGCGAAACCTATTGTTCCTGCCCTAAACTCGGAGTCTATGTGTATTGACCCGGGCACCTAATCTTTGTCCCCTGTTTGCCCCTGCTTGCTTGCCCAACTCTATTTGCCCTTAGCCTGGGCTATTGTTCATCTTTAACTAGCCCGCTTATCTTCCCAATTTCCCCTCCAGCCGAGCCCGGTTGGTCCCCAGATCTGTTGATGCTATCTGTTTGGAACTATAAGCCGGTGCGTTGTCAGTTTTCAAGAGGTCTGGTTTGCCCAAGACTGCGAAGCACGTCAAAAGGTGGTGCTCTACGTGAGTAGCAGCTTCTCCCTTCTGGGCCATGACCCAGGCGAACTGCGAAACAGTGTCAATGGAGACATGCATATACTGCCATCTCCCAAACTGGGACGTGCATGATGCCCATCTGCCATACCTGGTTAGCTCCCATCCCTCATGGGTTGTTCCCCCTCGAGCCCCCGCCCCCTGGTGCTCCTGCGCATTGCGGGCAGGAGCGCACGATTCCTTGTGCTTGTGACAGTGGCAGATTAAACTGCTGTGCCAGCGCCTTGGCATTTTGATGAAAGAATGCATGGCTTTGGATTGGGGTTGTAAAGACGCCCGTGATCAATTTCTGGTGGGTTTCTCTAGTGGTCGCATCAGCCCTGCTGTTGCCCTCTGAAATGGGACCAGGTAGATCCCGGTGACTCCTAATGTGGGCCACATAGAGGGGTTCTCTGCGGTGCCGCAGGTGAAACTGCATGGTTAAAAATAGGCTTAATAGATTCTTGTCTATGGCGGGAGTAATGTAGGCTCCCGGTAGACTGGATCAAATTCCTAACATACTGGCTGTCTGTAGTGATGTTTAATGGATCCCAGGTGAACGTTTTTAAGGCGAGATTTGCTGCTGCCAGTTCCACGCTCTGTGCTCATTTCTGCGCAAGTGTCAGCAGCATTTTCCAGACTTTTTCTTCGTGCCAAGTGAGTTGCCACTTTCCGGACTTCTTTTTAATGACAAAAATTGGTGAATTCCAGGGACTGGTGGATGGCTCTATGTGCCTTGAATCTAGCTGCTCTTTAATGAGCTGCTTTAAGGCCTCTAACTTCTCCCCAACTATCGGCCATTGTTCCACCCATACTGGCTCATCAGTTAACCATTTGAGTGGCAGGGCCATTACCCGAAAGTGAGAGTGGCACGATACTGCTGAAGAATGTCCCTCCCCCAGAGGTTGACGGGCACATCTAAGACATGCGGTCGTATTACCACTGTACCTTCTGCTCCCATGATAGTGACTTCTACACAATCTCGGCTTCTATAGGCTTCCTGGATTCCTCCTACTCCACACACATCCGAAACTGCTTCGATTGCCCGCTCATTGGGCCATAATTTCTTGCTAATCACCGTCACATCAGCACCCGTGTCCAGAAGGCCTTCAAAAGGCTTTCCGTTCAAAAATACCTGAATGGCAGACCACTCTATGGTCTGTTCCACTGTCGCTATGATCTGGTATCTTTCTACTGTCCCTTCCTCTTTCTGGCAGTCTGTCAACCCAAATCCTGAATCTCCTCTGATTACCTCCTTGCCCCCACCTGGCAAATGATATGGAACCATGATCAGTTGCGCTACTGAGTCCCCTTTGCTGATTGTCTGGGGTAGGTGTGTCCACAACTGGACTTTGATGATGCCTGTGTAATCGGAGTCTATGACTCCTGGGATCACAAAGATCCCTTTCTTCCCTGCACTGCTGCGAGGCAAGACTAACCCTACTGTTCCTTGGGGCAGGGGACCTTTGTACTGGGTATTCACTAAGTTAGCTATGCCTGGCAGGTCGCAAATAACGTCCTCCTGGCACTCTAGGTCTAAACCTGCGCTGCCTTTGGTTTCTGCCTGTGCCTCGGAGATGCTTGGGGTGACTATTGGGATGTTGCCCTTTAGGAAGGAACTAAAGACCTGGCTGGCGGGCCAAGTTTGGGGTACCGTTGGGTGGTTGGTATAGAGAAGTGTGCCTTCCCCCAAGGTCCCTTCGGTTCGTGCGCACCTTTTAGGGGTGGGTTTTTTAACTTTTAACTTTGTTTTATCATGTGTCTTTTATGTATTTACTGTCTGCTATGTAAACCGCCCTGAGTTGGGTTGTACCTGAGTGGGCGGTATATAAGCGTGAAAAATAAATAAATAAATAAATGTCCCCTCTGGAGCCTCCAGAGTGGCGGTTGTCTCTATTTGGACCGGGGCCAGGGACACGCCCATGGCCCGGTTTCCCGAAGCCGGGCACTGGTTAGCCCAATGGAAGCTGCTGTGGCACCTTGGGCACTGGGGTGGATGGTTTGGGCGGGTGGCCTCCGGAACGGCCGCTTCCCCCTTTGCTGTGCTGCTTTGTCCTGCACTCTCTGGTGAAATGCCCCATCTTCCCGCACTGGTAGCAAGCTCCCTTGGGTTTGTTCCCCCCTTGCACGGCCGCCGCTAACAGCCCCATTTTGTAGGAGTCTGTCCCAACGTCCGCACAAGCTCAAATCATGTCTGTGAGCGGCAAATCGGTTCTGTGGCCCATTGCCTCCAGTATTTTGTGGCAGTCTAGGTTGCTGTTGTCTTTTGCCAACTTCATCATAAGCTCCTCCTGGGCCTCCTGGTTGTCTATCTGTCTGCTGATCGCTTCCTCTAGCCGGTTGATGAAATTCATATAGGATTCCTGCGCTCCCTGTTTTATGGTTGTGTAGTTCTTAGCGCCCTTGCCAGTGGCGGGTACCTTGAGGAATGCCTTGAAGGCAACCTCTGAAGCCAGCTGGAGTGTGGCTGTTCGCAGGACGGACTGCGTTTTGATGGTATCGAACTGTCCTGAGCCATATAACTGTTCAGGAATTAGTGCTCCCCCCCACATCCAGGCAGCCCTAGCCTGCACTTCTAACCTGTACTCGCTGTCCCACAGTAGGTACTGGCTGGGGTTCAGCATCATCTTCATCGTAACTTTCCAGTCATGAGGGATGAGCGTGGTAGATTCCCACAGCTGTTGTAACGTGCCCCTTGTGAATCTGCTCTGGAGTCCTGTGTCTGTGATTGCTTTGTGGATCTCCGCAAGCAGCTTGTATGGGATGGGCGTGTATACTGCCACCTGATTGCCCGTGATTGCGTCCATCTCTAAGCGGACTGGGCACAGCATCTGAAGCTTGGCCAGTTCTGCAGCCGGCAATTCCCCCTTGTGCAGTTCTTCCTTGACCATCAATTGGAAAGGACTCTTGGTGACCTGGGAAGCGCCTGCGCTTCCTAGGCTCCTGCCCACCCCCGCAGCTTCTGCAGCAGCCACAGAAGGGGAGTCCTCCAAGCTCCCATGTCTGAACTGGATGGTTGGGTAGAGATGCGCTGGGGCTGATGGTTCCACGTAAGCTGGGGGTTTCTCAGTCTCTACCCGGGCTGGACTCACGGCTGCAATTACTTGCCTGCATTTGCTCCAAGCCCCTATTATTTTTGCAGGCACTCAGGGTTCCTCCTTTAAATACTTCCCTACTCTATCCCACACCTCTGGATCCATCGTGCCTGCTTCTGGGTAGAACAGACAGTGTTCTCCCATGTACACCACTAATTTCGTCAGGGCATTCTTCCTAACCCTGTCTGATGCTGCCTGGCCAGGTCTTTGAGCTTCCTCACATGAGCTCGCTGCCTAACGGATGATTTATGCTTCCCCATGCATGCCCCCATACTACCTGAGGGGGTCCCCAAAGTTGCCTCCGCAGGATGAGTCGCGCCTGGAGGTTGTAAGTGCAGGACAGATGATGCACAGGACGATGTCCCTTGGGTCTGGTCAGTTGGTCAAGATCACGGTGACGGCTCTCTGCCACAGACTTCTGGTCTGCCTCTGCTGCTCAGGATCACGACTCTCCCCTGGCTTCGGAACACGTCCATTCTGGTGGCGTGGTGTCTGCCGGGCTTACAACTGCATCTTGCTTCCCTTTTCTCTGATCGTGTCTTCAGATCGCGTTGGTTTATCACGTCGGGGTCACCAGATGTTGCAATGGTAGGCCAGAAGGAAGACACGTGGAGGCAGCCGTGTGGCGAAGTCCAGCCCCGACCAGAGTCGGGGATACGTATTTATTACCTGCCTAGGGGCTGGGACACGTGCCTAGGGCACTCCTGTCGCACCTGCACAGAAGGCTTGCGTACGTGGCAATTCCATGAGTCCCGTGATTCCCATGACTGGGGGCTACTCTGTGGCTGCCTGGTGGTTAATGAACAACTTGCACTAAATTGCCTTGGGTTGGCGAAACCCATTGTTCCTGCCCTAAACTCAGAGTCTATGTTTATTGACCCGGGCACCTAATCTTTGTCCCCTGTTTGCCGCTGCTTGCTTGCCCAACTCTATTTGCCCTCAGCCTGGGCTATTGTTCATCTTTAACTAGCCCGCTTATCTTCCCAATTTCCCCTCCAGCCGAGCCCGGCTAGTCCTTGGATCTGTTGACGCCGAGCGAACCCATGAGGAGGGGTTTAATTGCCAATTATTCTTGCAGGCAACCCACAATCTGTGGCATTTGGCTTAGCTGCAGTGCAAAGTGAGGGACCCATGTTGGTGTAGCATAACATCTGGGCCCTGCATCTTTGAGTTTTCCTTCCTTCCCCTTCGGTATTAGAACTTGTTATACACCTAAGACTGAGTGAATATATGTTTGCAACTGAATGCCTGTGTTGTATGGGTTCTGAGTGATTAGATCATAAGTTAAAATGTTACTGTGTATCTTTCTCCCACCCTTGTTCTTTCCCTCTTGTTGACATTGTGGGTACCATTGTAGTTGTCCTACCTGTCACTGACTTTAGAACACCAACACTACTTTTCCTGGGATACTGAAGTAAATAAAATGCTACTGCCTGTTCCTACTGATAAGTAAACACTAGGGTAAAAGGCCTTTTAGGCAGACATTTGCTAGGCCTCAAAAGGACATCTCCAAAATTGATGGGACTTTGCAGTACTTCCTCCCCAAAGTCATGGCTGTTTGCATTTCCTTTTCATAGGCATGCTTTCCCCAAAAATATCTTCAAAAGGGCATAGGATTACTTGTTTCCGTTTTGTAGGCTCTTATTTGAACATGGACCAAACTAGGAGCAAGAGCATACTCTTAGAGTATATTGTAGCATAGTATCAATTTAACTTCAAATAAAAATAACCCACACACTGCAGGATGGAGGGTCGGCATCTTTTGCATCCCGATAAAACACTGGACTGCCAAAATGAAGCCATTTTCTTGGCTTAAGTCTTCATCGGTGCATATTTCTGGAAGTAATCAGAAGAACAGTAAATGAGCCGGATTGTGTGTCTTCTAATTTGGTTTTGCTCTTGTGTACCCTCAAGAATGTTTATTCTTGCCATAAAGCTCTTCTTGGATCTGAGCCAGCAGACTTGAGGCTCATATCCGTTCAAAGAATGTCGATGGTCATTCTCTTGCTTAGTTCTCTCAGCGTCTGCTGCTACTTCTCTCCTGATCTTAGGTGGAGCGATACCAACAAGAGGGTATATTTTCTCAACTGGTGTAGGTTTGAGGCATCCTGTCACTATACACATTGTTTCATTAACAGGGATGTCAACTTGTTTCATGTGTATGGATGTGCTCCATACTGGAGCAGCATATTTTGCTGCAGAGATGCTCAGGGCCAAAGCTGATGTGCTGCAGAGACGTTCAGGGCCAAAGCTGATGTGCGCTGATGAGCAAAGCTGATGGATGTTTGAATTCCCCATTTATAGTTTGTGAGTTTTCTCATGATGTTGTTCCTTGTACTAACTTTGGCTTTGGTATTCAGGCAATGCTGCTTAAAAGATAGTGTCCTGTCAAGCATCACTCCAAGGTATTTTGGTGCTGAATAATTTGACTGTTTATTGTATGAGCATACATAGGGAGCTTTAAGTAAACCTGATTTCCGATCCTTTCCTTTGGAACTCAGTTGTTTGTGGGAGAATTATGTTAAAATTCACAGCAGGTTTTAAAAAAAGACCCAAGAGCTCTAATCGAAAGAAAGCAATATGGCATGGATGCGATTCAGACCATCTGCTTCCACTCGAAAGGGAGTTTTACAGACGTTAAGTCTGTCTTGTTTCCACAGTTTTGCACCTTGCCCTTCAGATGCTATTCTGTCTGGAGGCAATTGCGTTTCTCGCTCTCCAGTGAATCACAGCTGGGACCCAAGATCATATTCTTGGGAACGAGTGGTGGTCTCTTTGATTGGTAGAGCCGGTTTAACGGTGGGCTTTGAACATCAGGGCAGAAACCTTTGAGCTGAGCTCTGTGTTTTGAGTGGAATGAAGACGGAAGAATTCTGAGGGTTTACGTTCGTATCCTACTGATCAGCCAAGTTATTGTGTTTTGTACTGAGGCCGTTCAGCTTCCTTCCTAGCAGTTAAAACATTTAAGGTGTGCTTTTTAGTTCTTTTCAGTCATGATGTAGCAACTTGGGAACTGAAACTTGTGTGGTCTGCCCCCTCTATTGTTTCTTTGCTTTCTTTGGAGCCCTGGCAAGCTTGTGAAGCTAAAAATGATTTTGGTGTTTTCACATGGAAGAACCGCCTCACTGGAAAATAGCAATAACAATTACACTTCTATACTGCCCCATAACACAGTGCACTCTCTGGGCAGTTCACAAGGTAATTCACATTTTTTTCCCCCAACATGCTGGGAGGCAATGTTTAACAGGATACAGAAAGCAGAAGAGAGCCAGTTTAAATATGTTCCAGTCTACATGCTCCCATGTAAATTTACACCAGAGATTTCAAATGTTACTTTTTTGAACTTATATCTCCTAGAGTTCTCCACTGTGCTTTTTGAAACCTGGGCTTCTGTTTTATGCTGATATAATGAGGTTTCTGGATCAGATCCAAAATCATGAGCATGATGATGCAAGGAGAGGCATTCCACTAGGTAGCCAGGTTCTAAATCTTTCAGGAATTTTGTATACCAAGATCAGCTTCTTGAATTGGGTTCGGTGATAGGTAAAATGTTGTTATATAACCTTGTACCACCCAGTCGGTGTATGTACTTGTGTGTGCTGACCCACCCAAGTGGGAACGGTCCCCGCACAGTAGCACTACATAGAAAGTTTGTTCGAGGAGAGTCCAGATATCAAAGTCCAAAAGGCAAGCCAAGGTCTGTTTACCAGTAGTCCGAGCAAGCATCTAATCTAAAAGGTGTCCAGGGACGTTGTCAGGGTTGGCAGAGAAGTCAGGATCACAGCAGGCAGGTCAGAGTCTAGGCAGGCTGTCTGGAGTCGAGCAGGGTGTCATTCTTCACACGAGAGTTGTACTGATGCTGGCAGGCTGCAAAAAGCTTGCTTATAAGCCTCCCAGCTAATCGGTATCACTGGGAGCCTTCTTTTGTACTTCACTCTAGCTTGCGGGACATTATGCAGGAGGCAGCAAGGAAAACCATACCAAAAGAAAAGAAGCATAAGAAAGCAAAGTGGTTGTCTGATGAGACTCTTAAAATAGCAGAGGAAAGAAGAAATGCAAAAGGCAAAGGAGAAAAGAAAAAATACAGTCACTTGAACACAAAATTTCAAAGAAAAGCAAGGAGAGACAAGGAAATCGATTTAAATGAACAGTGCAAAGAAATAGAGGAAAGCAACACAAGAGGCCAGACTAGAGATCTTTTCAAAAAAATTGGGGAAATCAAGGGAACATTCAAAGCAAAAATGACCATGATAAGGGACAAAGACGGCAAGGAGTTAGCTGATGCAGAAGAGATTAAGAAAATATGGAAATAATACACAGAGGAACTTTACAAAAAGGACCTCAACACCACTGATAATCACAATGATGAGAACATTGAACTTGAGCCAGACATCCTAGAGAGTGAAGTCAGAAAGGCCCTAAAAAGCACTGCAAACAACAAAGCTAGTGGAGATGACGGTATCCCAGTTGAATTTTTCAAAGCTCTAAAAGATGACGGAATCAAATTACTGCATTCAATATGCCAGCAGATTTGGAAATCAAAACAGTGGCCACAGGATTGGAAAAGATCAGTATACGTTCCAATCCCAAAGAAGGGTAGTGCCAAAGAGTGTTCAAATTATCGAACAATTGCGCTCATCCCACACGCTAGAAAGGTGATGCTCAAGATAATACAGGACAGACTTCAGCAGCACGTAGAGAGAGAATTGCCAGAGGTACAGGCGGGTTTCAGAAGAGGCAGGGGGACTAGAGACCACATTGCTAATATACGGTGGATCATGGAGAAAACAAAAGAATATCAGAAACAAGTATACCTCTGCTTTATTGACTACACCAAGGCCTTTGACTGCGTGGACCACAATAAAATAAAGAAGCTCCTGATTAGGTTGAAAGAAGAGAGTGCAAAAGCTGGCCTGAGACTTAACATCAAGAAAACCAAGATAATGGCAACAGGCCCTATCAGCACCTGGAAAGTAGATGGGGAAGAAGTAGAAGCAGTGACGGATTTTACTTTCTTGGGATCTAGGATCACTGCAGATGGTGACTGCAGCCATGAAATAAAGAGGCGGCTGATTCTAGGGAGACAAGCCATGAGAAACCTGGGGAACATAGTGAAAAGTAGAGACATCATCTTGCAAACAAAAATCCGTATAGTCAAAGCAATGGTATTCCCGGTGGTAATGTATGGATGTGAGAGCTGGATTATTAGGAAGGCTGAGCACAGAAGAATAGACGCCTTTGAGATGTAGTGTTGGAGGAGAGTTTTGAGAGTACCCTGGACAGCGAGGGGAACAAATAAGTCAATCTTGAAAGAAATCAGTCCTGACTGCTCCTTAGAAAGTCAAGTAGTAAAGATGAAGCTGAAGTACTTTGGACACCAAATGAGAAGAGAGGATTCACTTGAGAAAGCCTTGATGCTGGGAAAGGTGGAGGGCAAAAGAAAAAGGGGACGGCCAAGGATGAGATGGCTGGATGGCATTGTGGACGCAGCGGACACCGAGCTGAGCGGGCTGAGGAGGATGGTAGAGGACAGGGGTACCTGGAGATCAATGGTCCATAGGGTCGCAAAGGGTCGGAATCGACTGTGCGACTGAACAACAACTAGCTTGCCTGTGTCTCAGGTGTAGCTCCTTTCTGGACCTCTTTACGACTGAGGGCTGATCACTGTCAGAGCCAGACTCCTGATCTGACAGGTCAGCTGCCAGGGGAAAGAGACTTGTGCCGGCGCAGGCTGAGATCCCTGGCTCAGGACATCCTCAGGCTCGGGTGCAGGCAGGGCTAGGCATAGGGAGTGCCCCTGATCCAGGCCATCCTTGGAATCTGACGAGAACTGGATCATAACATTTTGAGCCCTTGTTGCACAAACTAGAATTTCTGCACCTACTTAAGGACTAGACCAGGGGTCAGCAAACTTTGCTCTCCAGATGTTCTTGAACTTCAATTCCCAGAAGCCCTGATCAGCAGGTAGATCAGCAAAGATGAAATTGCTGATCTCCTAGCCAAAATATATAATATTTCCCTCAAATCAGGCTTTGTGCCTGATGACTGGAAGGTAGCGAATGTAACACCAATTTTCAAAAAAGGATCCAGGGGTGATCCAGGAAATTACCGACCTGTCAGTTTGACATGTGTCCCAGGTAAAGTGATGGAAACCATCCTAAAAGATAGAATTAATAGGTACATAGAAGAGAAGGCGCTGCTAAAGGAGAGCCAACATGGCTTTTACAAGGGCAAATCATGCCTCACTAATCTGTTGGAATTTTTTGAGAGTGTCAACAAGCATGTGGATAAGGGGGATCCAGTTGACATTGTTTATCTGGACTTTCAGAAGGCTTTTGACAAGGTCCCACACCAAAGGCTCTTGAATAAACTTACCAGTCATGGAATAAAGGGACAGGTCTTGTCCTGGATCAGCAACTGGCTAAGGGACAGGAAACAGAGGGTAGCACTAAATGGACACTTCTCCAAGTGGAGGGAAGTAAAGAGTGGGGTCCCCCAAGGTTCAGTACTGGGACCCCTGCTTTTCAACCTCTTCATAAATGATCTAGAGGTAGGAGTAAAAAGCAAGGTAGCCAAATTTGCTGACGACACTAAATTATACAGGGTAGTGAAAACTGTGAGAGATTGTGAGGAGCTCCAGAGGGATCTCTTGACACTGGGGGAGTGGGCAAAACAGTGGCAAATGAGCTTCAACATCAGTAAGTGCAGAGTGATGCATGTTGGGGCAAAAAAACCCAATTACATTTATAAACTGATGGGGTCTGAACTCTCTGCGACAAACCAGGAAAGGGACCTTGGTGTCCTGGTGGACAGCTCAATGAAGATGTCAACCCAGTGTGCCTCAGCAGTGAAAAAAGCAAACTCAATGTTAGGGATCATTAGGAAGGTATAGAAAATAAGTCAGCAAGTGTCATTTTGCCTCTTTATAAATCTATGGTGAGGCCCCATCTGGAATACTGTGTACAGTTCTGGTCGCCATACCTCCAGAAGGATATTATGGAGTTGGAGAAAGTACAGAGGAGGGCAACCAGAATGATTAGGGGACTGGAACACCTTCCTTACCATCTGAGGCTGCAACGGTTGGGCCTTTTCACTCTTGAACGACGGCGTCTAAGAGGTGACCTGATTGAAGTTTATAAAATCATGCACGGTGTGGACAAAGTAGATAAGGAAAAACTGTTTTCCCTATCGCACAACACTAGAACTAGGGGACACTTGATGAAACTTTTGGGTACTAGTTCTCAAACAAATAAGAGAAAGTACTTTTTCACCCAGAGGATTACTGGTCTATGGAACTCCCTGCCAGAAGAAGTGGTGACAGCTGTCAGTCTTGACAGCTTTAAGAAAGGATTAGACAAGTTCATGGAGGACAAGTGTATCAGTGGCTATAATTATGGCTACCTAAGGACAACCTCCGGGTTGGAGAGATAGGCAGGATATCTCTCAATGCCATTTCCAGGGAATCCTAAGCAGGTGAAGGCATCTCCTTGGGAATACCCTGAAGGAAATGGTGAGCCACTGTGTGAGACAGAATGCTGGACTGGATGGGCTGTGGCCTGTTCCAGCAAGGCTGTTCTTATGTTCTTAAGTATGCTAACGCCTGGTCTAGATCCACCTAGTATGCATTACTAACATCTTACGGGGAGGATATTAGAGCATGGATGACTATTGGGTTGCTTCTGTCCAGAACTGGTGGTATCGTGAGAACAACCTTGAACTTAAAATAGACTCTGTATCACCATTACAATTTAGGTAGGCCTCTGTTAATTAAGGCATGTAGCCCAATCCAGAAGTTCTCATAAGTTTCAAATCCAGGAAACACCAATCCACAAGAGGTCTAGATTGTTCACGTGCTTATTTCAAAAAGAACAGTACTCCAAGCGGGCACCTGGCAGAAGTGTATAACTTTAAATACATCATTTAAAGTTATGTTCCATATAAAAGGTGATCCAGTACAAGCCAGATTGAATAATAATGAAGCATAAGGAGAAAAATTAGAGGCCTTGCCCATTTACAGTTATCAGCACCTGCAGTCATATTTGCCATGAAAATCACCTGGTCACTGACTCCCCACTTAAGTGAGATGCATGCTAATTCTATTTACAGTAGAACTATTATTCTAATTTTCAATCTGCACCCATAAATTAGCACATGCAGTTTTATGCAAATCAATGTTCATCTTTTTAAATAATGCATATCATGTGTAAGTGACCATAATAAATACCTATCTTGTTGGGATTCAACTCCCAAGTTATGGGCTCTTTTCAAACCCGTTAGCACCTTCAAGTCCAGATCATTTACTTTCATGGCTTCCTCTGATTCTGGTGGGAAATTGAGAGCACACCATGTGGACACTTTGGTGGTCCCATCAGTAAAAGAAGCATCTCTGATGGGGACCAGAAGGAGAGCCTTCTCCGTGTCTGCCCCAGCCCTCTGGAACCTCCTTCCATCAGAATTGCACCTCCAGTCGGAGCTACTCCCCTTCAGGAAGATGTTGAAAACCTGGCTCTGCCAACAGGTGTGGGGCACATTAGGCTCCACATCTCAAGCCCGTTAGCTTATTTATGGGATTGAGCCCCCTCCCTCTCTCGTTCTTTAATAAGCCTGTTTTACTGTGGGTGGAGGGAGGGTTAGGGTAGATTTTAATGATGATGATGTTAATTTTTATGTGTTTTAATTTTGCTTTTAGCTGAGGTCTTTATGTAATTTTTTATTGGTAATGGTTTTATCTTTCTTGTATCGTACATATTTTTTTTTCCCGTTGTTGCCGCCCTGAGTGTTGCGTTGCACTAGGAGGGTGGGGTAGGAATCAATAAATTAAATAAATAAATAAATAAAAATATGTTTACCATACAGAGAATATCTTACGTCCACTCTCTGAATGTAGTACTCAGCATTTTCATAGATATTAGATAGCATGGTGAACTATGCAAGAGCAAGTTGGATCTGGTGGAATCCCACAGCGTATCAGCCAAAGGATTAAAATATATATATACTGTACAGTATTCATCTTTTCTTTCTGGGACATACCCTGGAGGTAGAAGTAGAGTCATTATAATACCACCTGCAGTAAGCAACAAACAGTACTGTTGTTGCAGAAGGATGCTGTGACTGATAGTAAAAGCTGCCAAGAGAGCAAGAAAAAAAAATAGAACCAATTTCTGTTTTTCCTTCCTCAAATCAAGTACTGTAAAACCCTGACTTACATAAAATTCGACTTACATTAATGATTTTGTGCTAAAACCATGTCCCGATTTACACGATTTCCTATGGGTTTGCTTTGAGTTACATAAAGATTCTTTTTCCTATGGGTTTGCTTGGAGTTACGTAAAAATTCATTTCCCTATGGGTTTGCTTCAATTTACATAAAAATTTCATTTTTCCTATGGGTTTGCTTTGAGTTACGTAAAAAATAATTTTTTCCTATGGGTTTGCTTCAAGTTACATAAAAAACAATTTAAGCAAAAGCCTATGGAATGGACTTTTTTTGTAAGTGGGGTTTTACTGTATATCTAAAATGTTTTGGTGTCAAAATCAAGCATGGAACCAGATTGAGATGGGCCTAGAGCCCATATCTTTCAAATATACCTGGACTTGCTTGGGAACCATCTTCTCAAGTTATCATCTCCAAAAGCCAGTATTTCCAACTGGCGAGTATTGCAAGATGTCCAGCACAAGTCCCTTGAGGAAGCTGTTTGGCGCTAATGCTGATCAACCTTAGCCAACTTGGGTAGGATGAAAAATAATGGCTATTGTAGTATAGCAACATTTAGAGAGCCACAGTTTTCCAACATAGCTACAAAGTATGTGACTAAATCCAAACATCTACTGAACAGTTTGAGTTACTCAATGGGCTTTTGGAAGGGTTGGTGATACCTTGAATTCTCAGGGGCCTCTGAGTTTTGAGATGATGAGATTGTGACAGAGCTGACCAATGCACATATTTCCAGCACTGTCTTCTACATAGGCAGTGGACCAGGATACTTAGGAGACCGCATCACCCCAAGGTTTTCAACCCATCCCACGAGGGCAGACCGAAGAGGCTCTGTGGTGGTCCCATCAACAAAGGAAGGACATCTAACTGGGACCAGGAGGAGAGCCTTCTCGGTATCTGCCCCGGCCCTTTGGAACCTCCTGCTACTGGAATTGCGCCTCCAGTCAGAGTTGCTCCCCTTTAGAAAAGCAGTAAAAACTTGGCTATGCCAGTGGGTGTGGGGCACGAATGGCTCCACGTCCCAATCCCGCTGACTTGTTTAACATGCATAGGGGGTCAATTGTCCTGACAGTTTTTAATGTGAGTGAGGGGAGATGAGGGTGGTTTTATTAGACAGTTTTTAATGTGATTTTAGTCTGATTTTAGTTAGGGGTTTGTATTGATGTTTTTAAATTTGTAAGCCGCTTTGGGTCACCTTTGGGTGAGGAAAGTGGGATAGAAATAGTGTAAATAGAATAGAAATGGACCTTGCAAAGGCAATCTTTAGTTTGATCTTCCTACCATTTGAGATGCAAAAGCACCATATGTAAACCTGCCTCTCCTTTAAGATCTACAGAGACTCCTTTCTAGATTCCTTTGCAAAAAAAAAAAAAAAAAGCTTGCTGTTTAGGAGCCAACTGAGGCAGATCATGGAAAGCTTCCCTTTTTTGGTCTGCCATTTCACAAAGCAGAATTGTAGCTTAAAGCAAAATACTGGAAACACATGGGGAAAAGCTTACTTTGTGCTTGTGCCCCATCTCTGGACTTCTCTTACCAAAGCTGATAGTGTGATCAGAGTGTGCTTTAACTCACATTTTGGACCATTTTTGGCACAGACAAATTTGATCTATTTTCCAGCAACCACATGAAGTACTGGTAATTGTGATCTAGGCCAATCCTTTCCCATGGCTATCTGCACTTTTTAAGTACTATTTTCTTAGCTTGGGTAGTTGTCTTTTGTAGTTCAATTTCTGGCATTTTTGATTGCTGGTATTGAACCAAAGCAGCAATGGTAGGTCTTTCCTCTCAACAATTCAGTGCTATGCTCCTTGGTCGGGCAAGCCAATCAAGTGATATATTAGCAATAAATCGAGAGAGAAAATTCCAGCTTTCCCTTGCTCCCCAAAGAAGGGAAGACAGAAGAGGCAGTGAAGGACCTTTCCAGCCTTTCTCCTTTCTCTTTATAATTCACTTGGATGGCAGGCCAATGAAGTAGCAAATAACTTTCTAATAAATGATGCATCCCCTCCTGACCAACTTTCCTATGTTTCTTGTTGGGGGCAAAACATGAGAAGTGGCATGGAGGCTGAGAGGGAGGAACAGGCTAAATAGGGTCACGTTGAGGTATGGTGTGTTTTTCTGTCCCAAAGTCACCTGATCATTCTAAATGTTAGGCTATCCTGTCATTCAAAATGTTAGACCATCCTATTTACTCTGTTCTAGCCCAGAATAGACTGCAGTGGCTCAAGTGGTTAAGACGCTGAACTTGACAACTGGAAGATCATCAGGTCAGCATTTCAAGACCCGAGTACTGCATGACGGAGTGAACTCCCGTCTGTCCCAGCTCCTGCCAACCTAGCAGTTCGAAAGCAAGAAATTGCAAGTAGATAAATAGGTACCATAAATCAGTAGAAAAGTAAACAGCATTTTGTGTATTCCGGTATCTAGGCATGCCTGCCAGATGTCCACAGAAATGTCTGCAGAGACAGACAGCGCTGACTCTTCGGCTATAAACATGAGCACTGAACCCTAGAGTCGGATACGGCTGGCTTTCAAGCAAGAGTTACCTTTACCCTAGCCTGGAATAACTTCACTGTCTCCTTGCACCTTCAGTTGTTGCTGAATCTGCTATCATTTCAACCCCCGTTTAATGCTTGTTTCCCCAAAGTCAATGTGTAATAGCTTGGCTTGGTTTTATGCTCTCAATTTGTTATACAGTATTTTGATATTGTTTTCCAGTTCAATTGCATTACATAACAGCATTTTTTTTTAAAAAAAAAATCTTGTATATCCCAGAGCGAGGAGTGGATTTAAAGTGTTATGAATGACTAAATAGGTAGGAAATCTAATACAGTAATTGTTTTTTTAACTGAAGGGGAATTCCGAAGAGCCGTGAAGCTCATTTGCAGAATTTCCATTGGGAGAAAAACAATCTGCAGTGGTGGATTTTCCTTTCCTTTCAATCTGGTTCTAGTATTCAGTGGATTTGAACTTTGCATTCAGTTATGTAAATGGGACGTTTGCCATGGCGTTTAACCGCTGATACCAAGTGGAAGTGAAGTGGCACTGGCACTCAAGTGGAGATACAAGTCAGACTTCTAATGACTTGGGACCAACCTCCAGTTTAAGCAGTTCATGTTCAGACTAAAAAAGTAAGGATGTGATATGCCACATTTTTGGGATGGGTGGAGTATAATTTTTTGACCTGCCAGAATGACTTATAAACTTGTCCAAAGTGTTGCAAAAGAAAAGACAACTGGCAATCCAAATACAGTGCTTCTGGCAATTTTGATCATCGCAGGCGAAAGGCTAGGGTTGGCTGAACGCCACAGTATTTCTTTTCCCCTCTCCAACCCCAACTTTAAGCCCGGGCCATTCCTTGCCAGGTTTTTGCTTGTTCCCACTTGCTTTGCTGTTCTTTGCCAGAAGCTAGCAACTCCCAGGCTCTGCTGCCACTCATGGAAAAACCATTAAAAAGTGAGGGGGCAGCTGGAGAATGATTTTAAATTTTTATGAAATGCCTGCCTCTTATTTCTTCATTCAAAAGGCCACCTTTGTACTTAAGTATTTACCTGTAGTCTCTTAAGCAAACTATTTAGAGCTCTGCCTTCCCTCCCCCTCCTGCCCCGCTCAGCATGTGTTTATAAACCCTTTGGGACACACGGGCAATCCCAGCCTTGCCTGCCTAAGAGAGACTCCTGGCTTATTTCTTTATAGATTATGCCAACTAAAATGGTTTGGGAGGAAAGTGAGAGCCAGACTCATGCACAAATTCTGCCTGTAATGGGACTTCCAAAAATTTCAATGCTGAGCATCATTGGGGATGGTTCTCTTAATTCAAACTTGATTGCAGTTAAGATTTAAAGTTCAAGAACCCGATTCTTCTTTCCTGTCTAGGTCAGATGTGAAACTGCCAAAATGAAGCTGCCTTTTGGTTCATTCTGCAGTTCCTTTCACCTGACCAAGAGTGAGAAAAATTAGCTGGCAACACAAGGTTGCCGTTACCAGGGCACACCGGAATGTGGTTCAAAAACAACACAGTCTTTGAGGAGGCTCTTTCTGTGTACCCCAAGGAACGTGCCGTGAGCGCGCAGAACGCTGAGAAAGCTGGTGCACAAAAATTAAAATTAAAAAACGCAATGGGAGTGCAAGTCTGCCGCAGGCGGACGCAGCGCCTCACAGCCTCACAAAACAAACACGCACAAAAAACCACGGCGATACACCCGCCGGCCTTCTTTCCCGGAGCAACGGGGAGAAGAGGGACTCCCTCTCCTCCACGCTACCCCGCCGAAGACACGGCGGGACCACCACCAGACTCAAGGAAAGTTGAGCCAGGGTGGAAAAAAAACAACAGCAGCAGGCAGCAGTTAATCAGGGGAAGCACCCTCCCTGGCGAATGACTGGCTGCTGCCTTTGTACTTCCAACGGAGATAATACAAAAGCAGCAGCCAGCTATCCGCAAAGAAGAGCACCACCCCTTACGGATCGCTGCCTGCCAATCTCCGGTTAGGTAAGCCAGGAGAGAAAGGAGACAGAGAGGAGAGAACCATCATCAAGCAGATAGCTCTTCTCTGCCTCCTTCTCCCCTGACCTACCTAACGAACCTTCCCGGGGGAAGAGCCAGCTGACTGCCGGCTCCTCCTTTTCCCCATTGCTGCATCGAAACCAAAATTCAAAGCAGCAATGGGGAGAAGAGGAACCGACAGGCAGTCCGTTCTTCACGCAAAAGTACATGCCAACAACAAACACCAAAATTAATAAAAATTAATAAAACACAAATAAATCAATAATTAAAAAAACCATTAATACACATAAAAAGAAAACAAAATCCACAAACAAAAACAAACAATTCCACAAACAATTCCAGAAAAGCACAGACAAAACACCTAACTACAACACAAGAATACCTAACTCTAACAACACAACTACCACAAATTACACAAATAAACAACGAAATCACAAAAATGAAACAAACCAGAAATAAACAAACCACTTAAACCTAAAACCCAACCAAACACAAAAGAAGAAACAGAAACACCTCCCAGCCCACCACCACAAAAACAAAACAAAGAAAAAACCCAGAAGAAAGAAAACCAGAGAACTCACCAGCGCATCCTCCCTCCATGAGATTGGAACAGAAATGAAGAAACAAAGACTACTTACCAGAAGAAGCCCCACCTAGAGGCCAGGAGAGAAAAAAACACGTGAAACGAAAACAAAACCACTAACAGCACCACCTGCAGGGCGGAATATTAAAAACAAGTCAAAAACAATAAAGCCCCACCTAGAGGCCACAAGAGTAAAAACAAGTCAAAAACATAACAATAAATCAAAAGTTTACACAAATAACAAACATATGTTAAATAAATAAAATAAAAAGATTTATAGCATCCTCTGTTGAGTTTAACTCAAATAAAAACCCAAAACATCTAAACACAGTTTAAAAACTTTGAATGTAAAAAAACATGTACTTTCACATTTTTAAAAATATTACCTACGGTACAACTATTAACAAAAAAAGGCACATACTAAAACGTTATTTGGTTAAATAAAACAATTTGAAACAATTATATCTTCTTTTGTTCTTTTTTTCAATCCACAAAAAAAAACCACCAAAAAAGCTGATTACCGTTTATAACAGCCCGGCAACGCCGGGCAACCTATGCTAGTATAATATAAAAATACAGTATTACAAATATAAAAATTGTCATAAATGTATATATAAGAAAACTAGTGTGGATAGAGTAACAGACTAGGGCTCTGGAGATCAGGGTTCAAATCCCCACTCTCCTATGGACACTCATTGGGGCAGTGGAATTGGTACAACCACTCCTTAAATATCTCACATACTTTGAAAGTCTTACTAGGGCTGCTATAAGTTGGACAGCAACATAGCAACGTAATAGTGTGTGTACTCATATGTATATGAGTAATTTGTGTGTATATGTGTCCACACACACACACACACACACACACACACACACACACACACACACACACACATTTTAATTATAACATGACCAGTGGTAACATGTTCACTCAATCATACTGAAATTCAAATAAATCAGCAATAAGGAAAGTATAAAATCTTTGATATTAAAAAATAGAATACAGTTAACTGATGAGGAGAGATAAAGTTGATGCATAAAGCTGCTGCTTCCATGTCTAAGGTAGATGTGAAACTACCAAAATGAAGCCACCCTTTGGTGATTTCATTCCATAGTTCCTTTCACCTGACCTAGTGTAAGAAATATTAGCTGGCACAAGATTGCCATTGCCTAGGGTACACCGGATTATTGTTCAAAAATACTAAAATCTTCAAGGAGGCTCTTTTTGTACCCCATGCATAATGCTGTGAACCTGTTAGAGAGAGAGAAAAAAACCTTCAAGCAAGTATGCTTTAACTCAGAGTTTTCAAACCTTTAGTTTTTGGACATCAGTTCCCAGAAGCCTAAGTCAATTCCCCAAAGCACTGATCAGTCAATGTATTGACTTAGACTTCTGGGAATTGAAGTCCACTGTTCAGCTGTTTGGCTGAAAGAAGGGGTGCGGGGGAAGAGATACATTACATCTGTGTTTGTTTCTTCCAGTTTAAGGACTGCTCAGGAACAAAAGTCTGCTAAGGATGTATAAATTAACCAACAGCCTTTATCAGTTGGCCCAGCGGGTGTCCGAATTGGGTGAGGGAAATCCTTCTCTTTTTGCAAGATCCTTTGCGTTTAGGTTACTAAACACCAGCTCTTGACAGATGCGGGCAGTTGAAAGCCTTGATGCTGGGAAAGGTGGAGGGCAAAAGAAAAAGGGGGCGGCCAAAGATGAGATGGCCAAATGGTATTGTAGACACAATGGGCACTGAGCTGGGCGGGTTGAGGAGGATGGTGGAGGACAGGGGTGCCTGGAGGACAATGGTCCATAGGGTCGCAAAGGGTCAGAATCCACGGTGCGACTTAACAACAACAACAAAAGTGAGGGAGAGTGGGTGTGCATAGGAACTGGAAAGAAAATCTCTGTGTTAGTATTAGTATAGCACTGAATTTGGCCCATACCACATAAGTAGCGGAGGGGAGAAAACCCCACCTGTGATACACAAAAAATCCAAAAAGCAAAAGAAGCAACAGCCCACCATGCAACCAATATGTTGAACTGCAATGCAATGCCCATCATCCCTCACCACACGCTGTGGTGGTTAGGACAGATGAGATATATAGTTCAACAAATTCTCAAATGCTCATTCCTGAACATATATAGACATAAGGGAAAGACTTCAGTTTTACAATGTAATCGAATAGCAATGAGGTAAGTGACTTGTGGTAGTGCTTTTTTAATGGTACAATATGTCAGCATTCAAGCAAATAACACACCCTGGAAAGAAAGGAGATCTTAGAAATAACCAATATTATTTTATCCTTTTTGTACAAACAGTTAAGTAGGTCACTTTGACGGTTAGCCCAAAGCCTGAACCTTTGGATTCAAAGGAAGTACGTCCGTCTAATAATTTAACCTCCTTTAGTAAGATTAAAGACAAATAAATATTGCAACAGTGCCAGCAGTCAATGCAAATGAGGAGTCTAATGCAAGGCCTTTCAATGATATGCCCCCCCCCAAAAAAAAAATTTTTTTTGCAGCCCAAAGAAATCATTTATTACTCAGATTAAAGGTTTAAAAACTATCTTCCTTAAGGATCAAGAGAACGTCATAAAAGACAAGAGCCATTCCGTTAACCTATTTCATAAAGCAGAGCAAAAGGGCGGCCAAGGGTGTGTGGGTGGATGTGTGACACACACCAAAACAGCAGTAAAAAAATTGTCCCTTTTCCTCCTCCCACCACCGGTTAGGAAAATTGATGTTCTGATTTTCATAAGTGTACATTTAGAGAAATGCTAAGAATCATTGGAAGGGTGTCTTCTGGGTCTCTCGGTGTACATTTCAAAGAAGAGGCCATAGTATTGTTTTTCAACATGTATAACAGGGATCTTCAACTTACGGTCTGTGGGCTGGATCTGGCCTGTGGTATCAAATCATCTGGCCCACATCCTCGCTCCAGCCTCTGCTTCTGCCGCCACCACCTCAATCCTTGTCTCCTCTGCTTGGCTTGACATGTCCCTAATGATGCTCCGTAGCAGGGCGGATGTTGTAAGCCTTACAACATGTGTCAGCATCACAAGCTCGCTGATGCGGAGTGCTCCAAAAAAGGCCACCGTTGTAGCCGCATGAAACAGGGCTGCCTCATACCTATTGAAACATAGGTCATGCCAGCCCCATGCCAGTTGGGTAAGGACCCCCAGGGAAATTGGGTGGCGGTCGTCCAGGCTATGCCCACGTTCCCGCACCCACCCCTCCAAAACGTGTCTCACACGGAAATCAGCGGTACTGTCCGCATGACCTCCCACCTTGGCCATAAAAGCCAGTGCTGATAGCCTAGCTGCTATGGTGCGGGGTGCCAGGCCCTGGGCGTGCAGGTAAACCATGAAACGAAGGAGGTGGGCCACTGGGATCGGCCAGGTATCTGGCAGTCGAGATCGGGTACAAAAGGTCTGAAAGGAAACCAACGCGTGGTGATACGCCTTACGCGTACGTGGCGCCAGAGACATGCCGATCGCCCGGTTCACTCTCCTTGCCAAAGGTCCATATCTCCTCCGGGAGTGGCAAGGGAAATTCCTCCGCATCCGGGGCCAAGGCACGGAACCGGGAGATCTGCAGGCGGGACAAAGCATCAGCAATATCATTATTCACCCCCGGGACATGCCTGGCCCTGAACAGTACATTGAGGCGCAGGCTGCGCATACAAACTGGCGCACGAGGTCCATGACCCTGGGAGATTTAGAGGTCTGTGAGTTGACAATGTGGACAACGGCCGCATTGTCACACCAGAAATGCACCACAGAGTTGGCCCACTCCTCACCCCATAGCATCAAGGCCCCCAGTATGGGAAAAAATTCCAAATATGTGAGATCCCTCAGGCGACCCGTGCCTGACCAGGCTGGTGGCCATCCACCATAGGCCCACTTCCCATTGAAGTACATCCCATAACCAGGGGATCCCGAGGCATCAGACTGAATCTGAAATTGGGGTGAAGCCAAGAGGTCTGACCTCCAAAATGAGACCCCATTAAACTCCCTCAAGAACTGGAGCCATATGTGCATATCTGCCCTGATGCCCCGTGTCAATCTGGTCCTATGATGGGGCCTGGATAAGCCTGACATGGCGTCGCACAAGCGCCGAGCAAATGCCCTGCCAGGTGCGACCACCCTGCAAGCGAAATTAAGGTGTCCATGTAGCACCTGCAGTTCCCGAAAGGATGCCTTGCGCTTAGCCAGCAAGTCCGATATAAGGGCTACTATCCTTGACACCTTGTCTTCCGGCAACCTAGACGCCTGCGCTACCGTGTCAATCTCCACCCCCAGGAATACTAACTTATTAGACGGGCCTTCGGTCTTTTCGGGCGCTAAAGGGACACCGAGTTCCTGCATTAGCGTCTGAAATGTGGTGAGGAGACGTGTGCACGTGTCCCAGCCCCGTTCACCCCCGAACAAAAAATCATCCAGGTAATGGGCTACAGACCGAGACCCTGACCTACGGACAAATGCCCACTGCAGGAATGTACTGAAACGCTCGAAAGCCGAGCAGGATATGGAACAGCCGAATGGCATGGCTTTGTCAAAATAATATTCACCCCGGAATTTGAAACCCAGCAACTCAAAGTCACCCGGGTGCACCGGCAGGAGACGAAAAGCCGACTTAATGTCGCACTTAGCCAACAGTGCACCCGGGCCACATGAGCGCACCATGCGCAATGCCTGGTCAAATGATGTATACCTGACAGAACAAAGGTCCTCCGGGATAGCATCATTGACCGAATGACCGGCTGGGTAGGACAAGTGATGAATCAGGCGGAACTCGCCCGGGGACTTCTTGGGCACTAGTCCTAGAGGAGACACTTTAAGGTTGGGGAAAGGGGGCACGGGGAAAGGGCCAGCGACCCTGCCCGCAGCGACCTCCTTGTTAATGCTGGCGGCAGCGACCTCCTCCCTTCCTCTAAGTGACAAAAGGTTGGGTGCGTCTTGCGGTGACCTATCCCCCGTGAAAGGAATACGGAAACCCAGTTGAAAACCCTGAAGGAGGTACACAGCGTCTGCTTTCTTCGGGTACAATGCGAGCCAACGCTCCAGCATGTCGACATTAATTGGGGAGGGGGCCTTTCGGTGAACCCGCTCCTTCCGTGGCATTCCTACCTGCCCCTTGTCCGCCCCTACCCCTGCCCCTGTATCCTCCCGGCCTGGGACAGGCGGAGGCAGCATGGGGGCCAGAACAAGAGGGGCACTCGTGCTTGTACTTGCAATTTTTTCTGTTGCAAGAACCATTGGACGAGAAGGTCCAGCACAGCAGGCGGGCTGGAACCCCCTGCCCCGCCACTTGGCGGGGAACCTGTACCGGGGCTGCTCGTTGGACCGCATGTCCACAATGGTATCTCTCCCCAGGCGCCGGGCGCGTGGGGGTCATATACAGAAGCCACAGCTTCTGGCAGGGCTCATCCCACCTCATCTCTGGGTGCAGTGGAATCCTCATACGGAATTCTTCGTCGTAAGCCAGCCACGACGGACCCGGGAAGTCAACCATGGCCCGGTAGATGTTGTCCAGATATTGGACCATAGGGATGGCCAAATCTGGCCTAGCCCTGAGGTAAACGGCCATGTAAATCAGGTACGCTGGCAACCAGTTTGCCCACGTGCGTGGCGGCTTACGACGACGTGCCTGCTCCTTATCCTTCTCGTCCAGCCCTTCCCTCTCCTCCTTGGTCGGCTCCCTATTAAGAAGGGAGAAGATATCTACATACTCTCCCCTCCAGATCTTTTCCCTGGTGGACTGGGCCAGATGGTCCCCCAGGGGCAAGGAATACCCTGCCGTTGGCAGTGCCGACACCGGCACAGAAGGAACTGCGGGCAAAGCAAAGGGGGCCTGTACCAGCCCGGGGATCCCCAACACATTCCCCACCACACAGGGGGCGCCACCCGGACCCGGGCCCTGTGTCAGGGGCGAAGTCGCCGGGTGGGCCGGGGGCAATTGGACCGCCGGGCCACCCGTGCGAGGCCATGGCCATTGGAAAGCCCCCCCCCCAGGGAAGTCAGTTGTGTGGGTGCACTAGCTTGAACTGCATACTCACCCGATGCACCCCCACGGGCCGCCCCCACCGGGGGTTCCGGCCCGCTGGGGGCGTCGGAGCTCACGACCAAAGCTGAGCTCGTCGACGGGGCCAGACCCTCACCAGACTGCTGCACCTGTTGAGTGGGGAGCTGCGAGGCAGTGGCCGCCACCGGCCCGCGCGCCTCAGGCGGCTCAACCCAACCCGTCGCCGGCCGCTGTTCGGCAGCCAAAGGGGCCACCTGGAATCCTAAAGGCACCCCTGTTTGATTGGCCCTCGCCAAGGATGCTTCAAGGGCCACAACGCGGGCCAGAAGGGCCTCCACGTTGACAAAGGCCCCAGCCCCAGCAGGGGGCAAATGGGCAACCGGCCCATAGGTAACGGGTACCTGTCCAGGCCCCTGAGTCCCAGGGGCCAGATAAGGCCAAGAGCCCATGCCCGGCCCTTGTGGAGCCGCAGGCACACCCTGCAAAGGCAGGGAACCCAACCACCCCCCGTGGCTCGCTCCCCCCGTGGGGAACTGTGCACCCGGGCAAGAGGGCCCAGCCGCACGGACCCTGGCGGGGGCGGTGGTCATCGCTTGTGGGCCAAGGGCCGAGGCCCCGTCCGGGGCAACCTGCACGCACCGCGGATCGGGCCAAGGGGCCACCGATCCCATCCCACCGGTCCCGGTGGGCTCCGTTAAAGGTGGCTGCTGGGCGGGCGCAGTCGCGGTCCTCCGACCCGGCTGGCGCCTCCGCGCCGATCGAGCCACGTTAGCGGCTGCCTTCTTCTTCGAGGGCATAGCTGAGTTAGCTAGGAAGCCTACGGAAAGAAAAAGCTGCCCAAAAAGGCTTCCCCTGAAAGGACTCGAGCGACGGAGGTAAGAGGGAAAAACTTCTCCGCTCCGTCGCTTCGCCAAAATGGCAGCACGGCTGCCTCGTGGCCAGCCCTTTTATTAGGGTGCTGGCCACGCCCCTAACTACCCGGATGGCTTCGTCCGGTGGGGGGGGCCCCGCAAAGAGCGCGGCGGCCATTTTGGCGCCACGCTTCCATTAGCTTCATCTTCACTATTTGTCCCTCCAATGAACAGTCAGGGTTGATTTCTTCCAGTATTGACCTATTTGTTCTCTTTGCTGTCCAGGGGACTCTCAGGACTCTCCTCCACCACCACATCTCAAAGGCATCTATTCTTCTGCGCTCAGCCTTCCTAATGGTCCAGCTCTCACACCCATACATTACCACTGGGAATACCATTGCTTTGACTATGCGAATTTTTGTTTTCAAGGTGATGTCTCTGCTTTTCACTATATTCACCAGGTTTCTCATTGCTTGTCTCCCCATATTCAGTTGTCTTTTTATTTCATGGCTACAGTCGCCATCTGCAGTGATCTTAGATCCCAGGAAAGTAAAATCTGTCACTGCTTCTACTTCTTCCCCATCTACTTTCCAGGGACTGATCGGACCTGTTGCCATTATCTTGGTTTTCTTGATATTGAGTCTCAAGACAGCCATTATCTTGGTATTCTTGATATTGCCATTATCTTGGTTTTCTTGATATTGAGTCTCAAGCCAGCTTTTGCACTCTCCTCCTTCAATCCAATGAAGAGGTTCTTTAGGTCTTCCTCACTTTCTGCCATTAGGGTGGTATCGTCTGCATATCTCAAATTGTTGATGTTTCTCCCAGCAATTTTGATCCCATGTTGTGATTCCTCCATCCCTGCATTGCACATTATGTGCTCTGTGTATAGATTGAATAAGCAGGGTGATAAAATGCAGCCTTGTCTTACTCCTTTTCCTATTCCAAACCACTCTGTCATTCTGTGTTCTGTCCTAACTGTTGCTTCTTGGTTCGTGTACAGATTTCTCATGAGGCATATGAGGTGTTCTGGTATTCCCATCTCTTTAATTACTTGCCACATTTTGTTGTGGTCAACACAGTCAAAAGCCTTGGTGTAGTCAATAAAACAAAAGTAGACTTGTTTCTGGTATTCTTTTGTTTTCTCCATGATCCAACGTATGAAGGCAATGTGGTCTCTAGTCCCCCTGCCTATTCTGAAACCGGCCTGCACCTCTGGTAGTTCTCTCTCCACATGTTGTTGAAGTCTATCCTGTATTATCTTGAGCATCACCTTGCTGGCATGTGGGATGAGCGTAATTGTTCGGTAATTTGAGCATTCTTTGGCATTCCCTTTTTTGGGGATTGGAACGTACACTGATCTTTTCCAATCCTGTGGCCACTGTTTTGTTTTCCAAATTTGCTGGCATATTGAATGCAGTAGTTTGATTCCATCATCTTTTAGGGCTTTGAAAAATTCAACTGGGATGCCATCATTTCCACTAGCTTTATTGTCTTCAGTGCTTTTTAGGGCCTTTCTGACTTCACTCTCCAAAATGTCTGGTTCAAGTTCAAATTTCTCATTATTGTTATTATCAGGAGTGTTGAGGTCCTTTTTGTAGAGTTCCTCTGTGTACTTTAGATATACCGGTACAATAAAATCAATTAGAAGAGGGAGAAATTGTGGGACAGCGACCCACTTTATGCCTCTCACAATGAAAACGGGAGACTGCAGGCATGCTCCATTTTATAAAACCCTTTTTTGAGGTTTATTTTTGTGGCTAAATCCTTGCTTTTTTCATAAATGGGGTCCTTCAGGTCAGTTATATCAGAATAAGGTATGACAATACTGTACTTGACAGAGAGGAAACTCTGTCAACCAATAGGCGCCCATGGGGCAAAATTCAAATGTACTGTAAGCATAAATAAGGAGCTACGTCTCCACCATTACCTCATGTTCAGATTGCATACCTTGCAATAAAGATGTGTTTGGCCCCCTGAATGCTGCCTACCGCGTATCAATCTTTGAACATCAAACTGGCGATGAAGGTTGGATTAATGGCTCCTCACAGCATCAAGCTACCTCTGTTCGACATCAAGAAACCAGAGCAGTGGACTCTGTACGAGTGCCAATTCAAACATGCGATGGCCGCCAAGCGCATCGAGGACAAGGAACAGATGCGCTCCTGCCTCCTAGCCCAGATTGGCCTCCCCACACTAGAGCTGGTGATGCACATGATGCTACTGCGGAAAATTGACACGGTTCCGCTCGACGAGTTCCTGTTGGCGTTACAGAATCACTTTCAGCCGAAAGTGTCCATTTACCCAGCCAGAGTCGCCTTCTACAGGCGGGACCAGTATCCGGGTGAGTCCGTGGCAGAATATGCCGCCGCCCTCAGATTAGCCGCTGCCCCTTGCGGGTGGGACAACTTGGAAGAAGCACTGAGGGACCGCCTGCTGTGCAGTTTGCGAGACAAGGAGATCCAGCGGAAGCTGATGGCCCGCAAGCACCTCACATTCAATTCCGTCCTGCGGGAGGCTCAGGCGGTTGAAGTAGCGAGGTCTGGGGTGAAGGCATTCAGGACAAGGCCAGCCACACCTGGGGGGCCTGGGTCCGCCGTGCAGGCCACGCAGTGCTCACCCCGCCACACATCCAGCTCATCCTCCTCCCTGGAGGCCTCCACATCCTCCGGGGCCAGTTCCAGCGATGACGATGACATCCAGAAGGTCCTGAGGAAGGCGCCCAAGAAGCAGGCAAGCGACAAGGCCCACTGCCATTGCGACAGCTGCGGAACATCCCACAACCAGAGAAAGTGCCCATTCCAGAAGGCGAGTGCCACCACTGTGGACGTCAAGGCCACATTGCCAAGGTTTGCAGGTGACGGCAGAGAGAGGACCAGGAGCCAGCTGAGCTCCCTCGAGGGAATGGAGGGGCCATTGGGTTGATTTCCACAGGCGAGCCGACCATGGGCCATGTGTCCATCGCACACTGACATTTCTTTGTTGAGGTACTGTTACAGGGGTCCCAGTTACGATGGAGGTGGATTCGGGTTCATCCTACTCCATCCTGTCCCAGAAAGAGTTTCTGCGCATCCCCCAAACGTTCGCCCAAAACGCAAAGCCCTCAAGACGTCATTGCGAGACGTGCAGGGCAACCTGATTCCTGTTTTGGGAGTGGGGGATTTCAAAGTCAAGTTCAAGAGGTTCACGGAGAAGCTGCCCCTAGTGGTACTGAAACGGGGGTCCAGCTGCCTCCTGGGGAGCCAGTGGTTTGCTCCCTTGGGTATTGAACTGTCTGGCATCAATGCCATAGAGACTGACCCAGTGCAGGACGTGTGTGATGTGCACCCAGTGGTCTTCGAGAAGGGGCTCGGGAGGTATAGGGGGTCCCCAGTCTCGTTTGACCTGGATCCAACAATTCGTCCCATTCGGCTCAAGCCACGGAGAGTGCCCTTCGCCCTCAAAGACAAGATTGAGGCAGAACTGGACAAACTGGTGGGTCAGGGGATTTTTGTCCCGGTGGACTCTGCAGAGTGGGAGACACCGATTGTTACAGCTTTAAAATAAAATTGGGAGGTCCAGATTTGCGCTGACTACAAATGCACGATTAACAAGGCTATTCGCCCTAATGCATATCCAGTGCCGGTAGTTAGCCATTTACTAGCCACTTTACATGGGGGTAAATGTTTCGCAAAACTAGATTTGGCTCAGGCCTATCAGCACCTCACCGTAACTCCCGCTACAGCAGCTGCACAGACAATAGTAACACACAAAGGGGCTTTTAAGGTGACGTGCCTCCAGTTCGGCGTAAATTCAGCCCCAGGGATATTCCAATCTCTCGTGGAACGCCTCCTAAAGGGTCTCCCCGGGGTGCTTCCTTATTTTGATGATGTTTTGATCACTGCGGGGAGTGAGTCAGAACTAGCAAAGAGGTTAGACAAAGTCCTAACAGTATTCGAGAAAGCGGAGTTAAGGTTGAGATGGGACAAATGTGTGTTCCTGGCGAGGGAGGTAGAGTTCCTAGGGTTCAAGATAACTCCCGAAGGAGCTAAGCTCTCCGATTCAAAGGTTGCGGCTGTTCGAAACGCCCCTCACCCCACCGTGAAACCAGAATTGCAGTCATTCTTAGGACTCCTAAATTTCTATCATTCCTTCTTGCCAAGGAAAGCGTCCGTAGCGGAGCTTCTGCATCGTCTTTTAAAGAAAGACGCGGTTTGGCGGTGGGGGGACAGCCAGGAAAAGGCGTTCAAGGAACTCAAACAGCTGTTGTCTTCTGAGGCAATCCTAACCCATTTTGACCCCAGGAAGCCCATGGTGTTAGTTTGCGATGCTTCACCAGTGGGGGTGGGTGCGGTGCTGTGCCACGTGTTAGAAAACGGGCGGGAAGCCCCAGTTGCCTTTTACTCAAGGTCCCTTTCAAAAGCAGAGCACAACTACGTGCAAACAGATAGAGAGGTCCATGCGATGGTCACTGGAACCAAGAAATTCCACGACTTCCTCTATGGTCGGGGGTTCACTATTGTAACCGACCACAAGCCACTGCTGGGTATTTTCACCACTTGTAAGCCCACACCCCAGATTCTGTCCCCTTGAATGCTTAGGTGGGCCATATTACTCACTGGTTCACCGCCCGGGTAAAGAGATCAGCCACGCTGATGCACTTTCCCAGTCTCTCCTTCCAGAGCTAGGGGAACCCGAGTGCGAGGTAGAACAGGACCATCAGGTGTTGCTGATCGAGTCCCTCGATGTGCCCCCAATAGTACCCACAGACCTCGCCAAGTCCACGGCGCAGGACAAGGTCCTGTCCCTAGTTCTTTCTTGGGTAAAGAAGGGGTGGCCGGCAACACCCCCAGCTGAGGAGTTCAAAGCCTACTTCCGGAAGCAGGTTGAACTTTCGATAGAGAGGGGTTGCCTCCTCTGGGGCCAGCAGGTGGTAATTCCTGAAGTATTGCGCTCAAAGGTGCTCAAATTGCTACACATTAGCCACCCGGGAATCGTGCACTCAAAGGCTTTGGCCAGAAGCTACTTCTGGTGGCCCCAGATAGATGTGGACATTGAGCACATGGTGGGCACTTGCAAAAGTTACCAGAGTTCTCGATCAGAAGAGTCCCTACTTCCTCACAGAGAATGGGACATAGCCCGCGGACTGTGGTCTCGATTACACATCAATTTCACTGGTCCTTTCCGGGGCTCACTATTTCTGTTAGTGGTCGACTCCTTTTCAAAGTGGTTGGAGGTCATTCCAATGCCCAATACCTCCTCTGCCGCAACCATTAAACAATTGTGGAGGCTATTTAGTTGTTTTGGGTTACCCGATGTGCTTGTCTCCGACAACGGCAGTACCTTTACCTCCATCGAATTCCAGGCATTCCTGGAAAGGAACGCAATTCAACACATTACATCTTCCCCTTTTCACCCCGCAACAAAAGGTCAGGCTGAGCATCAAGTGCGAACTACTAAAGAGGCACTTCAGCAAATGGGCCGTGGGGACCTAGAGCTACAATTGTGTCAATTTCTCCTGTGCTACAGAATAATTCCCCTGGTGTCCGGGCTTTCGCCTGCCAAACTTCTAATGCGCAGGAGACCGGTCTTACTTTTCGACTGGTTGGATCCGACCAGGGTGAAGGATAAGAGGAGGAACATTGAAATTGCACACAGCAAGGTTTTTTCAGTTGGGGACCCAGTATATTTTAGGAATTATGCAGCCGCCGGCCCAACGTGGGTCCCAGGGATGGTGATCGATCAGACAGGGCCAGTCTCCCACCAGGTAGAAACTAGCATGGGGTTACTATGGTGGCGACACGCTGACCAGCTCAGGCGTCGAGTCATGAACACCCAAGGGGTCAAGGACCAGGGTGATTCAACATTAGTGTTCTCCCCCACCCGCTCATCCCAAGGGGGAGATATGGCAGTTAGCCCACCAAGAGATCCTGATTTCGGTTTCATCTACTCTTTTCAGTGAGACTGGGAAGAATTCGAGAGCCCAGACCTCGACAGTTTAAATTATGAGTTACAGGATCAGGGGAAGTTTTTAGAGCGTTCCCCCACTCTTCCAAGCGAGCAGCGGGGTTTTGATTTCCCCCAGCAACCCCCCATCCTCTGGTTTTCGAGTCCACCTCTGCTCCCATGCAGACGAGGCAACATGCAGGCGAGTCGCCCCCTCCTCAGAGTAACAGGTGGGAACTTCCCTCAAGTCAGCCTCCTCCCATCCCAGGGTTCGATATGCAATATTCCCTCCCGGGTCCCCTTCCTGATTTGGGCCAGAGCTTCCGACATGCTGCTAACACTGCTCGTTTCTCCTCTGCAGGACGACAGTCTGCGGAACCTGGAACACCCCGTTCCTCCAAGCCCTGCCAAGCTACTGTGCGGCCCAAATGCACTTGCGGGCCACAACGATGATTGAGGGACTTCGTCCCATCCTAGGGGGGAGGGATGTTATGTATGGAACTTGTGCCTTTAAGAAATGTAACCTTGTATTCAAAGTAACCTTGTATCTGAATGAACTGTGAATGAGTCCTGGTGATTAGAATGTAACTCAGCTGTTCTTGCTAGCGATTCAGCTGCCCCTAGAGGCAGCTGTAGAAGCTCAGCCCACATGGTTCAGACCACCCAATCACTGAGTAGCGCGGGAAACATTCCCACCACAGGTAAACCTTGTAAGGTATTCAGTACGTCACAATGACATCACTGATACCGCAACCAATAGGCACTCCTTATATATACTGTAAGCATATATAAGGAGCTGCGTCTCCGCCATTACCTCATGTTCAGATTGCATACCTTGCAATAAAGATGTGTTTGGCCCCCTGAATGCTGCCTACCACGTATCAATCTTCGAACATCAAAGAAACCCTATCAGATAAGCCAGATCTTCAGCCACTTCCAAGGGGAAATCTTTGAACACAAGCATACTCCAGCAAGTAGCTACTATGTGGAAACTGTAAGGAGCAAACAGAAGATCTAATTCTAATGCATTAACAAAGGAACAATCCAGCCATACACATCAAAACTACACTCAAACCTCTTAAAGTAAAGTTAAAGGTTTCCCTTGCTCGAAAGCCAGTCGTATCTGACTCTAGGGTGCAGTGCTCATCTCTGTTTCAAAGCCGAAGAGCCATCACTGTGCTGCTGCAGACGTTTCCGTGGTCATGTGGCAGGCATGACTAGACACCGGAGCGCAAGGAGCGCTGTTACCTTCCCACCGAAGTGGTCCCTATTTATCTACTTGCAATATGTTGCTTTTGAACTGCTAGGTTGGCTGGAGCTGGGACAAAGATGGGAGCTCATTCCGTCCTGCAGTACTCAAGAATAGAACTGCTGACCTCCCACCTCCCAGTAGTCAGAGCTTTCCTTTCACTGTTTGATGGAGGAATGTCAAAACGTTGTTCAAAGGCCCAAGAAAAGACATGGAGGGCTTCCATTACTCCTGCTAGATTTTTCCTCCCAACAATTCATAAGCAAGACCAAAAGTTTTATTTACCACTGATTCCGGAGTCGCCTCGGTGAGGGGGCAGCTAAACAAGTCAAAATAAATAAATAAATAAATAAATAAATAATTCCAACAGGAGAATTGCCTTTGCTAAAAACAAACAAACAGAGCTTGAAATGTTTCCTGACAGTTTCCTTTCACACACTGTGATGCTTCTTTATTGTTTAATAATACGCAGTTCCTAGTTGCATTTTTATGGAACTTGCAACAGACACGTGATTACTGGACTTCAGAAGTGGGCCCATAAACTCTGGCACATAATGGCATTAATGGAAGGTGTTTGGGCCTGAAGGTGTCACAGCTCGATTTCTCTAACCAATGCAGATACTCTACATGTGTATAGATAACAATTGGCTTTTGCAACATTCTAGCAGGCTTTAGTGGCTAAAACCCTGAACTTGACGACTGGAAGGTTGGCAAGTCAGCAGTTCAAGACCTGAGTGCTGCATGATGGAGTGAGCTTCCGTTTCTATCCCAGCTCCTGCCAACCTAGCAGTTTGAAAGCAAGAAATTGTAAGTAGATAAATAGGGAGCACTTCAGTGGGAAGATAAACAGCTTTCTGTGCACTCCAATGTCTAGTCATGCTTGCCGCATGTCCACGGAAACATCTGCAGACGCAGACAGCGCAGGCTGTTTGGCTATAAACAGAGATGAGCACTGAACCCTAGAGTTGGATATGACTGGTTTTTTAGCAAGGACGGCTGTTACCTTTACCTAGCAGGATTTTATCTGGAGCGCAAAGGGCTCCTGTTATATGGAAGCCTCATTTCAGTGGCAGTTTGTCCAACTCTGCACAGGCAGTAAAACAGCTAACAGAATATTTACCAACAAGTTGAACAAGAACTTGTTCTTACTGCAAGATTTCCCCCTATTTGGTTATTAACAATAAATGTTCCTCTCCAGCCAATAAAATTTAAATCATTGGATTATTTTTTTAAAAATGTCTGATCCAAACATTTTCGAAATGATAGCATCTGAAGCCTCATGGAAAGTTTAAAGTCTTTCATTCCTCTACAGAGGTTTTAGTCTATTTAAGGAGATATTATTGTGAGTAATGGGAAACTGTGGAGTTGTAGAATCTCTTCTGTGCGACTGGTGGACCCATGCTGTTTCGAACTGTATCATCTTCCCAGACTCTGTAATTTTGTGGAATAACTAAAAATTAGGACTGTATGTTTTTTAAAAGGCTTAATCAGCAGATCAATCAATAAACTCTACAGCACAATCTTACCCACATCTACTCAAAACTAGAAGTAATTTTCATAGAGTCCAGTAGGGCTGAACTCCCCAAAGTAAAGGTCGCCCTTGCTCGAAAGCCAGTCGTATCCAACTCTGGGGTTCAGTGCTTATCTCTGCAGAATGAACTCCCCAAAACAACTTCCAAAATATCCATTTTATTGGTGGGTGAGGATGGCACCTCAGAGGTAGAGAAGTTGTGGCAGGTGTGCAGATCTGTGCTTTTTGGACTCTATTTCCCCAAACCCCCAAGGTAGCAGGGAGCTATAGTCCAAAAAAATATGAACCTGAACACCTTCTTTTGTCCTCTCAAAACTTTCCCAACATCAAGGCTTTCTCAAGTGAATCCTCTCTTCTCATTTGATGTCCAAAATACTTTACCTTCATCTTTACTATTTTACCTTCTAGGGAGCAGTAAGTGTTGATTTCTTTTAAGATCGACCTATTTGTTCTCCTTGCTGTCCAGGGTACTCTCAAAACTCTCCTCAAACACCACATTTCAAAGGCATCTATTCTTCTGCGCTCAGCTTTCCTCATGGTTCAGCTCTCACAACCATACATCACCACCAGTAATACCATTGCTTTGGCTATACAAATTTTTGTTTGCAAGGTGATGTCTCTACTTTTACTATAACTATCTTCCCCAGGGTTCTCATAGCTTGTCTCCCAAGAATCAGTCGCCTTTTTATTTCATGGCTGTAATCACCATCTGCAGTGGTCTTTGATCCTAGAAAGGTAAGGTCTGTCACTGCTTCTACTTCTTCCCCATCTATTTCCCAGGGACTGATAGGGCCTGTTGCCATTATCTTTGTTTTCTTGATGTTGAGTCTCAAGCCAGCTTTTGCACTCTCCTCCTTCAACCTAATCAGGAGCTTCTTTAGGTCTTCATCACTTTCTGCCATTAGGGTAGTATCATCTGCATATCTCAAGTTGCTGATGTTTCTCCCAGCAATTTTGATCCCTAATTGTGATTCCTCCATCCCTGCATTGCGCATTATGTGCTCCATGTATAGGTTGAATAGACAGAAAACAAAATGCAGCCTTGTCTTACTCCTTTTCCTATTACAAACCACTCCGACTTTCCATATTCTGTCCTGACTGTTGCTTCTTGACTCATGTACAGATTTCTCATGAGGCATATAAGGTGTTCTGGTATTCCCATCTCTTTAATTACTTGCCACATTTTGTTGTAATCCACACAGTCAAAGGCCTTGGTCTAGTCAATGAAACAGAAGTAGACTTGTTTCTGATATTCCTTTGCTTTCTCCATGAATCAATGTATGTTGGCAATGTAGTCTCTAGTTCCCCTGCCTCTTCGGAACCCAGCCTGCACATCTGGTAATTCTCTTTTCACATGCTGCTGAAGTCTATCCTGTATTATCTTGAGCATAACCTTGCTAGCATGCGGGATGAGTGCAATTGTTCGGTAATTTGAACATTCTTTGGCATTGCCCTTTTTTGGGATTGGAACATATACTGATCTTTTCCAATCCTGTGGCCATTGTTGTGTTTTCCAAATCTGGCATATTGAAAGCAATAATTTGATTCCATCATCTTTTAGGGCTTTAAAACATTCAGCTGGGATACCATCATCCCCACTGGCTTTGTTGTTTGCCGTGCTTTTTAGGGCTTTCCTGACTTCACTCTCTAGGATGTCTGGCTGAAATTCAAAGTCCTCATCATTGTGATTATCCTTGGTGTTGAGGTCTTTTTGTAGAGTTCGTCTGTGTACTCTTTCCATCTTTTCTTAATCTCTTCTGCACCAGCTAACTCTTGCCATCTTTGTCCCTTATCATGGTCATTTTTGCTATAAATGTTCCCTTGATTTTCCCAATTTTTTTAAAAAAAGATCTCTAGTCCTACTCCTTATGTTGTTTCCCTCTATTTCTTTGCACTGTTCATTTAGGACGGTTTTCTTATCTCTCCTTGTTTTTCTTTGTAACTCACAGGTTACTTCTTCAGGCAGATGCTCATGGCTTGGTGTTCAAGCCAGGCTGGTTTGCTTGGATGTTACATGGGGAAAAAGATACAGCAGGCTGTATCTTTTTAAAATCCAAAAACAGGAAGCCAGAGACTTGCACCACGAGCATCTTCCTGAAGAAGTAACCTGTGACTTACGAAAGCTTGCAGTTTTATTTTTGAAGTGACCCTATAAAAAGGTATCATGGACTGCAGTGGCTCAAGTGGTTAAGACACTGAAAGCATTGATTGGAAAGTCAAAGTTCAATTCCCGGGTACTGCATGATGGAGTGAGCTCCCATCTCTGTCCAAGCTCCTGCCAACCTAGCACTTTGAAAGCAAGAAATTGCAAGTAGATAAATACAGACCACTTCCATGGGAAGGTAAACAGCTTTCCGTGCATTCCGGTGTTGAGGCATGCCTGCCTCATGTCCACGGAAACGTCTGCAGAAGCAGACAGGGCTGGCTCTTTGGCTATAAGCAGAGATGAGCACTGAACCCTAGAGTCAGATACGACTGGCTTTTGAGCAAGGGCGAAGGATCTGATTTATTTATTTGTTTATTTATGTTAATTAAATTTATATCCTGCCCATCTAGGATGTTTTCCCACTCTGGGCGGCTTACAAGATTTGGGGGGGGGGGTCACCCAAAACTTTAATTGAAAATTAGTAAAGGTAAAGGTTTGCCTTGCTCGAAAACCAGTCGTATCCGACTCTAGGGTTCAGTGCTCATCTGTTTCAAAGCTGAAGAGCCAGCGCTGTCTGCTTCTGCAGACGTTTCCGAATCCGTGGTCATGTGACAGGCATGACTAGACACCGGAGCGCACGGAACGCTGTTTACCTTCCCACCGAAGTAGTCCCTATTTATCTCCTTGCAATTTCTTGCTTTCGAACTGCTAGGTTGACAGGAGCCTGGGACAAAGAGGGGAGCTCATTCCGCCCTGCAGTACTCGGGAATCGAACTGCTGACCTTCCGCCTCCCAGTCAGCGTCTGAGCCACTGCAGTCCCCTAAATAAGATTATAAGCAAACAAACAAAAAATATTTCGAAAAGGTCAAAGTATACAATGTTGTAGTTACTAAGGGGAAGTGTGTATATTGTATTTTTGCTCCTTTTTTTTTGCATTAGGTGTTCATGTGATTGTTTTAGTATGTTTTGTATGTTCTCTAAGATAAAAAAATTATTATTTGTAAAATAAATATATAAAATGAATAACTATATAAATAAATGTGATTCCTATCGCTTAAAAAAATAGTCCCTTCCCCGCAAAATTGTTTCGGTGGCTCCCCTAAGGAGGGAGGTGGGAATCAGGTAACTACTCGCAAACCCCGTCTCTCTGCCCCAACCACTTTCATTGCCGGGCTTGCGCATCTTGCCCGGGCCGGGTCTTCTCTCCTCACCCCCTTCTCCTCCCCTTCCGCACGGACGCAGGCGGCCGGCCACGTGGTCCGGCGTCTCCGCCCCCGGGGCCTCCCCCAGCCCCGCCTCCCTCCAGCAGCCTTTCCCAACTCGCGCTTGCCGGCAGGGGGCGCCTCCTGTCCGCCGGGTTTCCCCTCTCCTCCCTCCCCCCCTCCGACCGCCTCTGACGTCAGCTCGTCGGGCGCCCTCTACCGGGCGCTAGTCACACACACCCTGCATAAACTCTGCATTCCCCGCCCGCCCGCTCGGCGACCCTTTGTTCCCACCCAGGTTCTCCCTCTCCACAGCGCCCTCTGGAGGGAACTGGAGGCGCTTTGGGTTGGGCGCGCCGCAGCTCACTGTCGAAGAAAGGGAAACACGGGATTATTCCCAGAGGGACGTGGGCGGTGGCTGGAAGACTCCGACGTGTGTGGTGATAATAGCCCCCCCCCCCCCCCCCCAAGCGAGAGCAGTGGTTAGGACTCCCTGGACTCTGAACCTGACTGATGATAACGTCACGGCGTGGCTCTTGTGACGTCACTGAGGCGAGGCAAGCAAGTGCTGGGTGGAACTTGTCCTTTAGGCACGCTTGGTTGTTGTCAAAAGTAGTCAGAGTTGCTCCTGAGACATGTGGAAGGGGAATTTATTTCCCTGTTTCCTTCTGTGACAGGGATGGCAGATGTTCAGCACCCTAGAGGTTTTGGGCTACTGCTTCTAGAACAGTGATGGCCAACCTTGGCTCTCCAGATGTTCTTGGACTTCAATTCCCACAGCCTCAATTCAGCACACCTGCTGATCAGGGCTTCTGGGAATTGAAGTCCAAGAACACCTGGAAAGACAAGGTTGGCCATCACTGTTCTAGAATCTCCAGCCGGCTAAGGTAAAGGTCTCCCATGCTCGAAAACCAGTCATGACCAACTCTAGGGGCCGGTGCTCATCTCAGTTTACAGCCAAAGAGCCAGCATTTCCTGCTCATGTGACAGGCATGACTTAGACCCAGGAGCAGGGTCATAGCCAAGATTCTAGATGTGGGTGGGCGAATATTTTTTCAGGATGGGCAACAAACCTCTTTTCAATGCATTCCTATGGGAAACCATGCTGAGTTAGCAAACTGCTAACTCAGGGTGGGCCATGCCCACCCTGGCCACCCCCAGCTACAGTCCTGCCCAGGAGTGCACAGAATGCTGTTATCTTTCCAACCGAAGCAGCATCTATTTACCTGTAATTTCTTGCTTTCAAACTGCTAGGTTGGCAGAGAGCTAGGGTAGATGATGGGTGCTCACTCCATCATGCAACACTTCGGGTCTCAAATTGCTGATCTACCAACCTTCCAGCCATCAAGCTCAGTGTCTTAACCATGAAGACACTGCGGCCCCTTCAGCCTGCTAAACGTTCACACAAGCGCACACTGGTCCTCAGTACAGTGATACCTCATACAACGTCCAAACTTGGTTCCACAAGTTTGGACTTTATACAGATTTGGACTTTGTATGAGGCATGCAAAATCCTAGCCAAGATGCCTCATACAACGTCCAAATCCTTGCCGCGATGTCTCGTACAACGTCATTTCCATAGTGATACATTGTACTGTAACAGCACAGACTTCAGGGCAAAGTCAAGGAAACAGACAGGAAACTGACAGAACTTTAAGAAATCATTGTCTAAAGGCTAAATACATTACAAAAACATGTCAAACAACCCTGATTGTCCAAGAACCTGAAGAATGCTGCAAAAATCCCAGGAATGCTTCTAAAAATTCTGACGAAAACATTTTAAAAAATCCAAAATTGCACTCAAAACCACTCCTAAACACTCTTCACCTCGTGCAAAACCCACAAGAGCAATGCATGCATGTGTCCTGCCCAGGCACAATGCACCCTGGGGAAAAACCCAATGCCTCATACAAAGTCGCATGACTTTGTATGAGGCAACTTTTTTCAAGGAATTAGGCGATGTTGTATGAATTCGATGTTGTATGAAGCGGACTTTGTATGAGGTATTACTATACTCCAGAGTTGCTGCCAGGGCTGCAACAAGAAGGCTCACAGATTGCTATGCTGGTGCTCCATTTCTTGTCTTGCTCCAAATTGGCACCACAAGCCTACTGGGATGTTTCTACCAACTTTTCTCCTCCACCCCTCTTCTGCAGCTTTTTGGTGCACCAGCAATGTGGTAACAGAGTGTGCATGAAAATGCTGCTCAAACAGGGAACCCTCCAGGGCCATAGCCAGGATTCTATTATTATTATTATTATTATTATTATTATTATTATTATTATTATTATTATTATTTTGGTGGGGGGCGGTTAGTAGGGCCAAAAAAAATTCAGGAGGGGCAACAATGTCACATTCACATATATAACATTGGCATCATGGGGTGGGGTGGGGGGAGGGGACTGTTAGCTCAGGAGGGTTTTTGCCCATCTTGGCCCCCCTCTGGCTACAACCCTGCTGGTGTCAGACTCAAAAGGGTGGAGCTGGGCTCCTAGGATTTAAATCCATTTTAAAACAAGCAAACAAACCCAGAAAATCTCTTCGTCCAGCACTGGTTGTCATGAGTGGTCTCCCCACCCAAAAACCCAGGAAAGCACAGTAATTCCACAATACCAGCTAGTACCCTATGACCTGCCAAATTTCCTAGCTGATGTATGGTAACATTTCTAGAATTATTATCGTGGGCATGCCTTGAACATGCCTTGCGGGGAAGGGACTATTTTTTTAAGCGATAGGAATCACAGAAGGCACCCCCTCTCTAGGGACAACTCTAGTTTTTTTCGAAAGAACGGGTCGAATTCTGCTGCCGGGGAAGACGCGGGCCACCCTTTCTGCACCCATGAGCTAACCTTCGCCAGGGTATTGTCCTTGCTGGTCGCTTTGGCGATATCGGCGGGCAATATTGGGGGTGAGTCTAGGACCTCTATCATCAGTACCTGGTGGTCTGGCTCCTCCCCGCCCACGTGGCAGCTATCCTGCAGAAGGGGGGATCTCGACAGGGCGTCCGCATGGCTAATTTCCCTTCCGGGCCTGTACACCAACGTGTGCTGATACGCGTTGAGGAAAATGGCCCACCTAAGCATCCTCGGGGACAGGATCTGTGGCGTGGGCTTATCTGCGGTGAAAATGCCTAGCAGGGGTTTGTGGTCCATTACGATGGTGAACGGGCGGCCATACAAAAAATCGTGAAATTTTTTCGTTCCCGCAATTATCGCTAGCGCTTCTCTGTCTGTCTGTGCGTAATTTCTCTCCGCTTGGGACAGGGACCTGGAGTAGAACGCTATCGGGGCCTCCCTTCCGTTTTCCAGCAAGTGGCACAGTACCGCCCCCCACCCCCACCGGGGATGCATCACATATCAGGACCACCGGGCGTTTGGGGTTGAAATGAGTCAGTATGGCATCAGACGCCAGGAGATGTTTCAGTTCGCTAAATGCCCTCTCTTGGTCATCGCCCCACTTCCATGCCTCGTCCTTTTTAAGCAGTTTGTGTAGCGGTTCAGCCACTGCTGCCTTCCGGGGGAGGAAGGAGTGGTAGAAGTTAAGCAGCCCAAGGAACGACTGCAGCTCGGGCTTGGAGGTGGGGCGAGGGGCCTTCTTGATGGCGGCCACCTTAGATTTGGAAGGTTTTATCCCCTCAGGAGTCACACGAAACCCTAGGAACTCAACCTCGGTCGCGAAGAAGACGCATTTGTCTTTTCGCAGTCTCAACCCCGCCTTTTCGAATATTGCCAGAACCTTTCCCAATCTCTTGGCCAGTTCAGCCCGACTCCCCCCCGTTATCAACACGTCATCAACATAAGGCAACACCCCCTCTAGGCCCTTCAGGAGGCGTTCCACAAGTGACTGGAAAATTCCAGGTGCCGAATTTACGCCGAATTGAAGGCGCGTCACCTGGAACGCCCCCTTATGGGTGACTATGGTCTGCGCAGCAGCTGCGGCAGGGGACACCGAAAGCTGCTGGTAGGCCTGTGCTAAGTCGAGCTTAGCGAAACACTTTCCCCCGTGCAACCTGGCAAGCAGATGGCTGACTACCGGCACCGGATACGCATTAGGGCGGATCGCCTTATTGATGGTGCACTTGTAATCAGCGCATATGCGGACCTCCCCATTGGCCTTTAGTGCTGTTACAATTGGAGTTTCCCACTCCGCAGAATCAACAGGAACAAGGATCCCCTGGCCCACCAACTTGTCCAGTTCCGCCTCTATTTTGTCCTTGAGTGCAAACGGCACCCGGCGCGGTTTGAGTCGTATTGGGCGGACCTCCGGGTCTAGATCGAATGTCACTGGGGGCCCCTTGAATTTCCCCAGTCCTTTTTTGAAAACTTCGGGGTGCGCGTCGCACACCTCCTGTATCGGGTCAGTCCCAACGGCGTGCACCCCAGTCCCCACGGCGTGCACCCCCCCAATAAACAAACCCAGGGGCTGAAACCATTGAGTTCCGAGGAGGCTGCAGTTTCCCCCTTTAAGCACGACTAGGGAGAGAGTCGCGGCGTGCTTTTTAAATTTGACCTGAAATTCTCCAACCCCCAACACTGGAATACTGTTCCCTTGCACGTCCCGTAGCGTAGACCTCAACGCTTTGAGCTTGGGTCGCATGTGGGGGGCAATCCTCAAAAACTCCCTCTGGGAAATAATTGAAAATGTGGACCCCGAGTCAATTTCCATTCTAATGGGGACCCCTTGCACTAGTACCTCAACAAAGTAACGGGGGTGTCCCACGGACACGCTGAACACTGGGGCGTCGTCCTCGCTGCCATCAGAGATGCGGCCCACGCCGTCCCGCTTTCTCGTGGCCTGGGCGCCGTCCTTGGGTCTCGTCGAGCGGTCTTGTCCCGCTGCACGGTCTGTCAAGCTCCTCCGGGCCTCGCGCTTCTTCCTGCATACCTTGGCGATGTGCCCGCCGCGGCCGCAGTTGTGACACTCGGCCTTTCTGAACGGGCATTTGGCGCGGTCGTGGGCCGCTCCACAGCCGTCGCACCGCCGGCCTTCTTTCCGGACCCTCCGGACGTCCTCGTCGTCGCTGCTCTCTGCGGACGATTTCGAAGTTCGCCTTGCTGCGTGCACCGATGACTCTGCCTTGCTCGTCTTTGGCCGCCAGTCCTGGAGCTCTTGCACCCCAGCCCTTGTGGCTTCCGCGGCCTGCGCCGCTTTCAGGACCTCCTGCAACGTGGGGGGTGGCTCTTGGTTCATCAACGTGCGCTGAGTTTCGGCGTCGTTCAGGCCGCATAGCACGCAGTCCCTGAGGGTGATTTCGGCGTTCTCCCATTTGCACGGGCCGGCAGCCAGTCGCAGGGCCGCCACGAAGGCGGCGACCGTCTCCCCGGGCGCTTGGACTCGCCTCCAGAACGCGCTCCGAGCGGGAAACATCGCCGTCGAGGGCCGGAAATACTCGCGCAGCATCTGTAGGAGCTCTTTGGCCTTGAAATCGCTCACCCTCTTCGGTGCGATCAGGTCCACCAAGGTTCTTTTGGTATCTGGTCCGAGCATCCTGGTGAAGATGGCCCTTTTCTTTGCCTCATCCGTGACTTCGGATTCAACCAGTGCTCCCTGGAAGTCCATTTCGAAGATCTCCCAGTCTCCTGGTTTCCTGATTTCGAAACCGGCGCATGTCTTGGTCCCGTGGGCAGCCATGATCCCACCTTCGTCGCCAATTTAGTGTATGGGACCAAAGACAACGAAACAGCTGAAGGGTTGGCTTAACACAGGTTTATTGCATGATGATCCAGAGGAACATGTGGTAATGACGGATGGGTAGCTCAATATATACAGCTGGCTATACATTTGAATGTGGCTCGTTGACAGCCTATTGGTTGCTGCCTGCGTGACGTCATAGACGGTCACGCCCTTCTTGTCCAGGTGAAGAGGTGGCGGGGAAACTTCCCGCGCTGCTGATCCAGGTGAATGTGAGCCATGAGAGCTGGACGCTCGCTATTGCCCTCTGGTGGTCACTAGCTCGCATCCTCTTATCAGGGTTACAGTGATACAGCTGAAGGTTATAATGTTGCACACGGAAAGGTTACATTGTTACCACATGGCTAGGTACATTGTTAAAGGCACAGTTTAACAGAACACAACAATAGCCACACGTGCACATTGGACTTTAGGAAAGCAAACGTCAATAAACTCAGAACAATATAGGTAAAATTGCATAGCAGGATGTCCTTTCAGTCAAGTGAGTCCAAGAGGGGTGGGAGTTTCTAAAAAATAAAATTCTAAAGGCCCAACTCCAGACAACTACAGTTCAAAAAGAAAGTAAGGCGGAAGACAGCAAAAGAGACCAATGTGGTTCCAATAAAAGCTCAGAGAGGAGCGAAGAACAAAAAAGGACTTGTATAAGAAGTGGGAGGAAGGCCAGGCTACAAAGGAAGAGTACAGACAAGCAGTGAATAATTGCAGGGATAGTGTTAGAAAGGCAAAAGCTTGATCTTGATAAACAAATAGTCAAGAAATACAGTACCTTATTACCTTGAATGAGTTCAAATCCCAGGACCAGATGAATTGCATCCAAGAATATTGAAGGGAGAGATCTCAGAACCACTGTCTGAGGACAAGTTGAAAAGGCCAAATAATACTATGATGGGAGGGCTCATGGAGGTGTGGAAAAAGGTAAAGAAAGATATGGTCCCAAATCTCTCTCCAATTTTGGAATTGACTGATATGGTGTGTTTCCCAATAAAATTAGATAAGGAGAAAAAGGAAATATTGGATAAAAATGGGATGCTTTTACTGAAGGACTGGTTAAAAGCTTGTGATGATGATACCAAGAGAGAAAAAATACTTGAGAAGTTAAATTTGGATTGGTTTCAGAAATTAAAGGTGGATAACTGGAATAAAAAATATAAAAGAGAAGTAGGGATAGATAGAACTAAGACGGAATTTGAGGAATTGGTAATAAAGATCAGAAAAGGGGAAAGAAGCATTAAGGGTCTTGTAAGCAAGCTTTATACTATATTGAATAAGGGTAAAGATCCACAGGAAGATTTGAAACGGAAGTGGGAACAAAATTTGAATATAAAAATTGGGGAGGATGAATGGAGAAATAAATGGAAAAAGAGGATTATGAGAACAATGTCTGTAAGAATTAAAGAACATAATTTTAAAATGTTGTGGCAATGGTACTTGACACCACTAAGACTCTATCAGATGGATAATAAAAGAGATAAGTTATGTTGGAGATGCAAAGAAACTGATGGAACATATGAACACATGTGGTGGAGTTGTAAAAAAATAAGGGATTTTTGGGGAAGAATAGAAGGGGAGTTTGGTGAAATATTGGGTAAAAATGTTAAGTTGGTGTCAGGTACCATTCTTTTAACAAATGTGGAAGGTTTGGGTTTGAATAAGGAGGAAAAAGAATTACTGGAAATTGTATTAACTACAGGTAGACAATGCATAGCTAGAAATTGGAAAAACGATGTAGATATACAGATCGGAGACTGGTATAAAGAAATGTGGAGTCTAGCATTGAACGACAAATTGACATGGGAGATTAAAGTGAAACGAGATAATTTAAAAGAGAATAGGTTTGGGAATATATGGAAACCGTTTGTGGATCATTCTCTTATGGTAAATGATAGCCCAGGACCTGTACCATCTCAAAGAGGTTTTTGGAGATGAAGTAGAAATTAAACTCTCCGGGCATTGTATATATTCACAGGGTGATTTGTAACTATTAAAAAATTATAATAGTGGTAGCACAGAAAGCTTTTATTGTTTTGATTGTGTAATAATTTGCATTGTGGTATCTAACATTGGTGGTTATATGGTAAACAATTAGTCTAAGTACTATTATGTGCTAGCTTCTATGAATGTGAGTTAACATTGTATTGATGTTGTTTTTGAGTTATTATTGTATTGTATCGTTACTGTTTTTCTTTTCTTGTATGTCTGTCAAAAATTTAATAAAAATTTAATAATAATAATTAAAAAAAGAACCACTGTCTGTGATTTTCTTGAAATCATGGAGGGCAAGTGAAGTGTCGTACGATTGAAAGAGGGCTAATGTTGTTCCTGCCTTCAAAAAAAGGCACAAAGGATGAACCGGGGAAATAAAGACCAGACAGCCTGATGTCAATCCCCGGAGAAAATTCTGGAGCAGATTATAAAGTGGTCACTCTGCAAGCAACTTGAAAACAATGCAGTAATAACTAGAAGCCAACATGGATTTGTCAAAAACAAATCCTGCCAGACTAATCTGATTTCATTTTTCCATCTGGTAACCTCCATAGTGGACAGTGGAAATGCTGTTGATGTAATATATCTTGACTTCAACAAAGCCTTTGACAAAGTGCCTCATGATATGTTGATTAGCAAGCTAACTGGGTGTAGCCTGAATTGCACAAGTGTCTGGTGGATATACAGTTGGCTACAGAACCATAGCTTTTATTTATTTATTTATTGTATGGTGAACTTCAGTTGTCCACATAGCTTTTGTTCTTATTAATGGCTCCTTCTCAAGATGGGAGGGGATGACAAGTGGAGTACCACAAGGCTCAATCCTAGTCCCTGTGCTCTTCAACATTTTCATAAATGACTTGGATGAGGGCGTGGAGGGAACTCTCACTGCATTTGCAGACGGCACAAAACTGGGTGGAATACCTAATACCTTGGAAGACAGGAGCAGAATTCAAAAAGATCTTGATAGGCTTGAACATTGAGCTGAAAAAAAACCCCAGAATAAAATTTAACTGAGATAAGAGCAAAGTTTTACACCTAGGGTGGGGGAAACAGATGCACAGTTACAAGACTGGGGGCTGGCAGGCTGAGTAATACTACAAGTGAGAAAGATCTTGGAATTGTTCTAGTTCACAGGCTAAATGTGAGTCAACAGTGTGATGTGGCTGCAAAAAGGCCAGTGCTGTTTTAAGCTGCATTATCTAAAGTATAGTCTCCAAAACCCATGAGGTACTAACCCCCTTTTAGTTAGACTACATCTAGAATACTGTGTCCAATTCTGGACACCGCACTTTAAAAAAGATGCAAACAAACTAGAGCAGGTACTAGAGAAGGGCAACAAGGATGGTCAGAGGACTGGAAACCAAATCTATGAGGAAAGACTGAAGGAACTGGGCATGTTTAGCCTTGAGAAAAGGAGATTGAGAGGGGACACAATAGCACTCTTCAGATACTTGAAAGATAGTTATCAAGAGGAGGGGTAGGATCTGTTCTTGGTCATCCCAGAGTGCAGGATGCATAATAATGGGTTCAAACTAAAGGAAGCCAGAAATAGGCTGAAAGCTGAATATCAGGGAAACTGTAACAGTTAGAGCAGTACAACAGCGGAACTAACTGCTTTGAGAGGTAGCGAGAACTCCAACAATGGAAGCAGTCAAGAGATAATTGGCATACCTGTCAACCTCCCCGGATTGGCCGGATTTCCTGATTTCTGGCGCCGATTTGCGCCATTTCCTGCCCGCAGCTGCCAAAACCCCGGAATTGGCAGCGGGGGAAAAAGAGGTACTGCACATCCCTTCTGCGCAGATCGCCTTCTACGCATGCATAGAAGGCTTTTACGCTTGCATAGAACCCTTCTACGCTTGCGTAGAACCCTTCTAAGCATGCGTAGAAGGCGATCTGCGCAGAAGGGGATTGTAGAAGCCTTCTATGCATGCGTAGAAGGGTTCTACACAAGCGTAGAAGGGTTCTACACAAGCGTAAAAGCCTTCTATGCATGCATAGAAGGTGATCTGCTCAGAACCGTTCTGCGCAGGTCCCGTATTTTTCGGAGCCGTGGTTGACAGGTATGGATAATTGGACAACCATCTGTCATATCTGCTTTGATTCATATTCCTGCATTGAGCAGGGGAGGTTGGACTCGAAGGCCTAAAAGGCCCCCTCCAACTCAGTTATTCTATGAAAGCTTACAATTTCAATGCTTACGTTTCTCCCATTAATATAAATATTGTGGGGTGGAAAAAGTGTCTCTCCTCTGCTGGATTAGGCCCCAATGATCCTTTCAGCCTTGGTTAGCATTAGGATCCTTCCCCCCCCCCCCCCCCGCTTTGAGGCTGAGCACCATGACTGATTGGAGGATTTTGTTTGTTAGCAAAGGAGTAGAAATCACCTTTACCTTGCTCCATAGAATGCTCTACCTGTTGCATGAAGCTTTTGATGGGAAATCTGCTCTCCTGACTGCAAGTTCCATCCAATTTAACCTAGTCCATGCCCTGGCTGATCTCCAGTCTAATCCAGTCCATGATCTGGATAAAGGGTGGTTCATGGACCATGTAGGAGGGGGCAGTTTCTCCCCAATTAAGAGGAGCTTTTTCTGTATTCATGAAGTCTCTATGCCTTGGGTAATCTCCAAATTAACCTGCTATGTTATGCCCTGTCTAGTTGAAACTGATTTACAGGGACCCTAATAGGGTTTTCAAGGCAAGTAAGATATTTAATGAGTGGTGTGGTTGTTGTTTTGGACCATTGTCAGCCTCTCAATTAGTTTCTGTAGCCAAATGGAGATTTGAATCTATGAGACCTGGTGGGGTACACAGAAAGAGCCTCCTTGAAGATTGTGGTATTCTTGAACCACAATCGGGCATACCCTGGTAACGGCAACCTTGTGTTGCCAGCTAATCTTTCTCACACTAGGTAAGGCAAAAGGAACTGTGGAAGTGAATTTACCAAAAGGTACTTTCAGTTTGGCAGTTTCATGTCTGGCCTAGACAAAGAAGAAGAAGGAGGAGGAGGAGGAGGAGCCCTGGTCCACCACACCACACCACACCACACCACACCGGCTCTCAATTTACACTGTTGTAACACATTATGGGCAGGACTGCATTTGAAGACTGTTCAAAACTAGTCCATGAAAAATGCTTCACAGGGACCAGTCATACATAATATATTTCTTCAGGGCTACAACATTTCCACTGACTTTAATTACTTTCAAAGATTTTTGGGTGTTATGCGTCTACAACAGGGATTTTCAACTGTGGCCCATGGGCCAGACGTGGCCCACAGCACCATTTCATGTGGCCCCCCACTGCCTCCACCACACTAGCAAGTGCCATGTGGTGGAGGAAGGGCAAAATTGTTGTCTGGCCCCCGAAGCTGTCTAAGGTAGCATGACCTGGCCCCTGGCTTAGAAAGGTTGAGTACTCCTGATCTACAGTCTGACTGCTTGTTTCTGTCTGAGCCTGCTTCTGTGTTGAGGCCATTTTCTGCAGGCCTCTCTTTTAGGCTTTTGCTGTCATTAGTCACCTAGTTCTTTTGGACAGGATGGTGCATGTTGCTCAGTCCCTTGTCCTCTGGTTGTTGATTTCTGCACAAGGAGAGCAACAGATGTGCAGAGGAGAAGTTCTTACTTTCTGAACCCAGGACTCTTGTTCCCATGGTGAGCTTACATGTGAGCAAAAATTTCTCCTTGACACCCATTCACTCTCCATGCAGAGAAAGCAACACCAAAGAAATGGGAAGGGGGTACTACCCCTTATGTGTGTAGGGGACAGTTGTGTGAGTAACAACTGAACAGGACTTGTGTGTCCATGTTTAGCCATCATCATCACACACACAATATGAGGTAACCAAAAATATGTCTTTTTGGTGAGATGCCAGACTAATGGAATATTATTCCCAGGGAGGCATGCCTGCTGCTGACTCTGATGTCCTTTTAGCATCAGGTGGACACGTCCGTATAAAAACCACCACCAACAACAACATCTTTCCCTATATACATTAGCTCTTGATTTTCTCTCTGGCAATCAGTATTTATGCTCTCTGTTTAAAAAACTTGCTGTTTTTACTTTTCCTGCCATTATTGCTTTCTTGAAGAACAGGAAATTTTGTTGCTATGCCTTGGGATGCCAAGTTGCTTCCAATTTATGGTGAGCATAGCAGAGTTTTCAAGGGGTGTGAGATGTTCAAGGAGCAGCTGTACCAGTGCCCCCCCCCATCCCAATGAGTTTCCATGGTTGAATGGAGATTCAAACTCCAGTGTCCTGTGTCTTGGTCTAACACTCTTTCCATTACACCGGGGTGCCCAAACTTTTCAGGCTGTGGGCCAGTCACATGGTTCCACCCACCAGAAGTGAAAGTCAAATGCATCTTGCAATCTGTTTTGCAACAGGATGAGATAGGATTTTAAGCTGCCATTTTATCTGCTTAAACCAGGAGTGGCCAAACTACAGCCCATGGGCCAGATCTGGCCCCCATGGCAATGCATCCAACCTGTGCTGCCTTAGTCACTCCTGGAAGCAGAAGCAAAATGCGCCCTGGCACAGTTTGCTTCTGCTTCCGGGAGCGACAAGGGTGGCATGGGTCGGATGAATTGGCATCGGGGGCTGGATCTGGCCCATGGGCCAAAGTTTGGACACTTCTGCATTACACCACACTGGTCTCTGGAGATTTTCTGGTGTTCCAGGTATGGTTCATCTTGCCTATCTCTACCATTAGCAGTGCTGGCAGTAGCTAATGAGAGTTGCAGTTCATCAGCATCTGGAGAGCTACTTGTTCCCAACTTCGGTTTTATTGTTTAGATTTTATTATTTACAAGCTAATTACCCAACCTTGCCCGGTTTGTTTTTGTCCTTTAAAGCAAGGAAGATACGGCTTGACTGCGGTTTTATTTTTCCGCTCAGTGGCATCCCCAGCCCGTAAATGTTAAGTTCTGTCAAGCCATGGCCACCTTTGGTGAGCGAAAGGAGGCTGTGGCTTGACAGAACTGTAAGTTTATGGTCAGGAGACCCCACCGCTGAAGAAAGCTGTGGCTGCTAATCGCGGCCATAGCTTTCTTTAGCGGCAGCATCTTCCGCTGGAAAATTCAAGCCACTGGCTTGGCTGTGCTGCATGTGCACAGTATTGCTGTTTCGTTGCTGCTTCTCCGGCCGGTGGGGGTGTCCCTTTGCATCTCACTTTGGGGGGGGGGCATAAACCCCCAAATGGGTTTTGGGACCCCCACAGTGCTGATCTTGCAAGCCCAATGTATGTATGTACAAACTTTCAGCAAGATTGGTCCAGGGGTGTGGGTTCCTTTGGAGCACATACAAACCCATACCTCTGTTTTATAGATATAGATTTATTAATATCAGAGTGCTGCATAATTCAAAATTATGCAAATATATAAAATATAGGTAAAATTCAAAACAGATTAAATTTTCAAAATGATAGGCTATTTTTGATAAGTGGTCAAAATAGTCCAATTATTTAAACATTTTAATTCGTTAATTTATTTAATCTGTTTTATTAATTTTGTTGTATTGTCGTACTTATATTTTTATCACACAGCCATTCTGGGAAAGTTGCTTTGCATAATTGTACAATATGAATAATCAAAACAAATGAAGAAATAAATAGTAGTGCTTTGTGTGTGATTGCCAGATAGCCAGGAAAAACAAGGTGTTGTCTGTTCTGGTATCTCTCAAAAGCAGGTGTGATCTTCAGAATTTGGCAGGCAAAACTTTTCATGAGAAAGTGTAAACATTTGTCATCAGTTTCTCTTTCAGTTGATGGAATGCTGTACTCATACTGTACTTCCTACAGATCAATCCATGTTAAAGACAATACCTTGTACAAATGTTGGCAGCCCTAACTTCACAAACACAATCCTTGGAGCCAGCTTTCCATTTCATGTACTTACCATGTTGATCGTTCATGCTTCCCAACAGCCTTGATAATAAGGACAACATGAAGGCAGTAATACAGTAGTAAGTAACTGTGCTTTGTGACAGCATATTATGCTCAATGCCAGTAAAAGTATGGTATTATGTTTAGTGATAGAGTAGCATAACAGGTTCTTTCTTTATATCCATTGTGTTTGGTAATAGCACAAAGTTTTGTAACATTTTGACTTCTCCTTATGGTATTGGCAATGTTGCTTTGCAGGCACACCCCCCAAAAAAGGACTCAGACACCGGCATATGTGGATAACGGCATTGGGCCACATTTATTGATTCATGTCCTAGTCCGAATTATAAATTTCAATTGGTACTCAGCCAATTATAATTCTTAAGGCAAGCACGCCGCAGTAACACTGGTAAGGTTCCTCCCAAAATTGCCAATGGCAATTGGCTACAATGTATCAATTTGTATCAATTTGTTTGTTAGCAACAAACAAATTGTTGACCTTAGTCAATAAACTATCTACTGACCCCACCCTCTGACGTGTATCCGTCAAATCACGGGGTGATGCATGCTGAATAGCTTCTGCCATCACCCCATTGCCTGGTTCGTCGTTGACCGGTCAACGTTAACAAACTTGTACCTATCTAGTGTTGGCCAGTCAATTGCGAACCTGCCAGATACCTGTGGGTTATAAATATTTACCTTACCAGTGCTACCCGCCCATGTGACCAAAGTCAAGAGCAAAACCCCTATGTCAAACCATAGCAACAGTGTGGGATGGGCAAAAAAGCCAGAACCAGGAAGCCAATTGTAGGTTCCAGCCAAAAATTCCCACCCGGCCCCGAAGCGACCAAAACATCACACTGTTCACTAGGGAGGAGGTGGAGGGAAAAACTTCTCCTCTCCGTCGCTTTTCCAAAATGGCAGCTCGGCTGCCTCGTGGCCACCCCTTTTATCGAGGGGTGGCCACGCTCCCTAACTCACCCGGATGTCTGAGTCCGGATGGGGGGCCCCCGCAAAGAGTGCGGCGGCCATTTTGGTGCTGCGCTTTCATTGCAGGCGCACCCCCGAAAAAAAGACTCAGACACCGGTATATGTGGATAACGGCATTGGGCCACATTTATTGATTCATGCCCTAGTCCGAATTATAAATTTCATTTGGTACTCAGCCAATTATAATTCTTAAGGCAAGCAGGCCGCAGTAACACTGGTAAGGTTCCTCCCAAAATTGCCAATGGCAATTGGCTACAATGTATCCATTTGTATCAATTTGCTTGTTAGCAACAAACAAATTATTGACCTTAGTCAATAAACTATCTACTGACCCCACCCTCTGACGTGTATCCGTCAAATCACGGGGTGATGCATGCTGAATAGCTCCTGCCATCACCCCATTGCCTGGTTCGTCGTTGACCGGTCAACGTTAACAAACTTGTACCTATCTAGTGTTGGCCAGTCAATTGCGAACCTGCCGGATACCTGTGGGTTATAAATATTTACCTTACCAGTGCTACCCGCCACACGGGGAGGCTTAATAAAGACTCACCGCCGCCCCCCCAGACCGTCAGCTCGGTCAACAGGCCTGCTTGCAAATCTTCCAAAAAGAGGTTCATACCTCTGGGCGACAGATGGACCCCATCCCCTGTGTAAAGATCATAATTTTGGAGACTAATGGTGGGCTGTCGGATGACCCGCCCCAAACCCTTGTCAGCAAAGAACCGGGCCACTGCCCTGTTCACCGAGCGACGAGCGCGGTCAAGGGCCTGGAGGTTGATACCCCCCTGTAACCGTGACGCGGTATGATGTCTGACCATAGCAGCGTTGTGGCAGGCCACACGTAATGCAAATAAGCTAGGTCACTGCAGATCGTATGTTTTAAAGAAAGGCCAGTGACCTGGCCCAAGTCATTGCCCCCGAGGTGCAGCACCAGGAGATCAGGCGGTTCAGCATCCCTGATGGAAAAAAGGAATGGCAACAGTTCCCGCCATAACATTCCGCGCTTACCATACCACCTGATACATGCGGATGCACGTAGTTCAAGCTGGGGTCCCCACTCTGTCGCCGCAGCGTACTGCGCTGCCCAGTGCACATAGCTGTGGCCCACCAGCCATACTGCCACCGGTGTGCGGGGACACACAGGGTCTGTAAGATAAAAAAGAGACAGGACAGTGACTTATCTGGTACTCATACTTGAAGGGGGCGAACATATAGTTCAAAACACTTCGATCCCCACCTCCCCATATGGCATATATCAGCCTCAGAGTACCCAAATGCAACCGCAGTAGAAGCAGCTCCTATTCTAAAAGAATGGGTGTCGTAACGAGCCCCGGGAAGGCCAACACTGGACAGTGCCTTACCGGTCACCTTCCAAAATTGAAATTTAGTAAGGGGAGACCCATCTTGGTGGCAGAAAAACGGGCCAGGGTGCGTACCACGCATTGCAAGGAACTCTTGTAGGGCACCAACCGGACAGATGTCTGCAATGGAACATCATAGCAGTCTAAAACCACTGCCTACACTGTGCTGATCAACCTTTGAGGATCGTATCCTCAACTGAGCCCACACATTGGAGACATAGACATCTTCGAGTTCCAGTGCCCTCCGAGCCGCATCCGCCTTAGACAGTAGCACCAGCTCACTGATGCGGAGCGCTCCGAAAAAGGCCACCGTGGTAGCCGCATGAAACAGAGCTGCCTCATACCTGTCAAAACACAGGTCATGCCAGCCTCGTGCAAGGTGGGTAAGAACCCCTGGAGAAATAGGGTGGCGATTGTCCGGGCGGCGTCCACGTTCCCGTGTCCACCCCTCCAAAACATGTTGTATATGGAAATCATTCGTGTTGTCAGCAGAGCCCCTCACTTTGGCCATGAATGCCAGTGCTGACAGCCTGGATGCTATGGTGCGGGGAGCTAGGCCCTGACTGTGTAGGTAGACCATAAATTGGAGAACGTGTGTAACTGGAATGGGCCAGACCTCGGGCAACCGGAGTTGCGCACAAAAAGTTTTAAATTGACTGAATGCATGGTGATACGCCCTATGCGTGCGGGGCGCCAGCGACATGCCGATCGCCCGGTTCACCTCTCCTTGCCAAATGTCCAAATCTCGTCCGGGAGCGGCAAGGGGAATTCCTCTGCGTCCGGAGCCAAGGCGCGGAACCGGGGGATCTGCAGGCGGGATAAAGCATCAGCAATATCGTTATTAATACCTGGTACATGTCTGGCCCTGAAGAGCACATTGAGGCGTAGGCTGCGCAACACAAAGTGGCGAACTAACTCCATGACCTTGGGTGATTTAGATGTCTGGGAATTGACAATGTGCACTACCGCAGCATTGTCACACCAGAAATGAACCACTGAATTGGCCCACTCCTCGCCCCATAGCATCAATGCTCCCAGTATCGGGAAGAACTCAAGGAATGTAAGATCGCGTAGACGATCAGTGCCCCTCCAGGCTGGAGGCCATCGGCCGTAGGCCCACCTCCCCTCAAAGTAAATTCCATATCCCAGGGACCCCGAGGCATCCGACTGAACCTGGAACCTAGGGGAAACCAAAAGGTCAGATCTCCAAAATGACACCCCGTTGAAGTCCCTCAGGAACTTGAGCCAAACCAACATGTCAGCCCTCATGCCCTTGTTCAGTCGGACCCTATGATAGCGCCTGGATAGGCCAGTCATGGCGTCGCATAAGCGTCGAGCAAAAGCTCTGCCAGGCGCGACCACCCTGCATGCGAAGTTAAGGTGACCATGGAGAACCTGGAGCTCACGAAGTGACACCTTGCGTTTGGCCAATAAGGCCAAAATCAACGCAGTGATCCGGGTAACCTTATCCATGGGTAACCTGGATGACTGCAAGACCGTGTCAATTTCGATACCCAGAAATGTGAGCTTAGTTGATGGGCCCTCGGTCTTTTCGGGCGCTAAAGGGACACCAAGTTCCTGCATTAGCGTCTGAAATGTATTGAGGAGACACGTACACGTGTCCCAGCCCCGTTCACCCCCGAACAAGAAATCATCGAGGTAGTGGGCTACAGACCGGGACCCAGACCTGCGAACAAAGGCCCACTGAAGGAAAGTGCTAAAACGTTCAAATGCTGAACAGGAAATAGAGCAGCCAAAAGGCATGGCTTTATCAACATAAAATTTTCCTTGGAATTTAAAACCCAATAACTCAAAGTCACCCGGGTGCACTGGGAACAAACGGAATGCCGACTTAATGTCACATTTTGCCAGAAGTGCACCCGGGCCACAAGAGCGCACCATGCGCAGGGCCTGGTCAAATGATGTATACCTGACCGAACAAAGGTCATCAGGAATGGCATCATTGACCGAATGGCCCGCCGGGTATGACAGATGGTGAATTAAACGAAACTCCCCAGGGGTCTTTTTGGGCACCAACCCTAAAGGGGAAACCTTCAGATTGGGAAAGGGTGGCATAGGAAAGGGGCCAGCAACCCTACCTGCATTAACCTCCTTAGCAATACTTAGGGCGGCCACCTCCTCCCTACCCTTCAGGGAAAGTAAATTAGGGGCATCTTGGGAGCACCGCTCCCCTATGAATGGGATGCAAAAGCCCCGCTGGAAACCCTCGAGGAGATACCTAGCATCCTCCCTCCTCGGGTAAGTCGAGAGCCACCGCTCCAACATGGCTATGTTAACCGGGGAGGGGGCCTTTTGAGTGACCAGCTCCATCAGCAGCAGGTCTGCCCGCTCCCTGTCCACCTCTACCTCTGCCCTGTGACCCACCGGCTCGCGGACACGCAGCGGCGGCGTGGGGGCCAGCGCAAGAGGGACACTCATGTTTGTATCGGCACTGTTTTCTATTGCATACACCATTGGCCGAGAAACTCCAATACAGCAAGCGGGCTGGAACCCCCTGCCCCGCCAGCTGGCGGGGAGCCTGTGTTGGAGCAGCTCGCTGGACCGCATGGCCACAATGGTACCTCTCCCCAGGCGCCGGGTGCGTGGGGGTCATGTATAAAAGCCACAGTTTTTGACATGGCTCATCCCACCTCATCTCCGGGTGTAAGGGCACTCTCATTCTAAATTCCTCATTGTAAGCCAACCACGATGGGCCAGGAAAATCCACCATTGCCCTGTAAATATTGTCCAAATATTGGACCATAGGAATGGCCAGGTCAGGCCGAGCCCTGAGATACACCGCCATATAGATGAGATATGCGGGTAACCAGTTGGCCCAGGTGCATGGTGGCTTGCGACGGCGCGACAGCTCTTTGTCCTTCTCATCCTGCCCCTCTTTCTCTTCCTTGGTGGGTTCCCTGTTCAATAGGGAGAAAATATCGACATACTCCCCCCGCCAAATCTTTTCCCTTGTGGCCTGGGCCAAATGATCCCCCAGTGCCAAGGAATATGCGGCCGTCGGCAATGCCGACACCGGCAACATATTAACACGGGGTATCAGGAGAGGAGCCTGGACCGTCCCTGCGACACCCTGTGCAGCCCCGGGGGCGGAACCCCCCCGCCCAATGTTACGCCAGTATGGGACCAAACTGCACCCAGGTAAGCCGGGAACTGATGCCCACCCGCCCCGACATTACGAGGCCATGGCCACTGAAACCTATCCCCGGAAGTGGAGTGTGATGTGGGCACATTAGCTTGAACCTGATACTCACTGGGTGCACCCCCGAGAGCCGCCCCCACTGGGGGTTCCGGCCCACGGCGGGCGTCGGAGCTCGCGACCGAAATCGAGCTCTGAGTACACATCCGACCACTACCTGTCTGCAGTTCCTGATGTACGGGGAGCTGCGAGGCCGCGGCGGGCACAGGCCTGCGCGCCTCAAGCAACTCAACCCGACTGGCTGCCTGCTGGAGAGTGGCGGCTGTCGTGGTAGCAGGCTGGCAAAAGGGGGCCCCCGATGGCAATGAAGCCCCCCCCAATGGGGTTATTGGTGATCCCTAGGGATGCCTCTAGCGCCGCTACGTGGGCCAGTAATGCATCCACCGTCACAGATCCCCCTGCATAAAGGGGGCCAGGTGGGCTGGACGGCCCACCGGGCAATGGTCCAGGGGCCCCTACATGCGAGCCAGGGCCCAAATAGGGCCATGCCCAAAAATCCGGCCCATGAGGGGCCAGGGGTAAGCCCTGCCGTGCAGCCGCACCAGGCCCTCCCCCCTGCTCAAAGCCCATGGCCGGCAATTGCGGGCCGGGGGCCGAAGCCCCTGTAGGGCCAGTCTGCGGCTGGAGGGCCGCGGGCCATGGCCTAAGTTGCCCCATCCCACCGGTCCCAGTGGGTGCCTCCGTTAAGGAGTCCTGTTGGGGGGGCGCAGTCGCAGTCCTCCGACCCGACTGCTGCCTCCTGTTTGGGCGAGCCTGAGTCGCCATAGCCTTCTTCTTAGGAGGCATAATGAAAGGACGATCCCTTTCCAGGGATCAGAAACCCGATGGCTGTAAAGCCGAAGATTAAGAAGCGAAGATCCCGCTAAGGCTCTGCAGCCACGGACGGCTCTCTAAAGAGACGAAGAGCGACGGAGAAAAACTTCTCCTCTCCGTCGCTTTTCCAAAATGGCAGCTTGGCTGCCTCGTGGCCACCCCTTTTATGGAGGGGTGGCCACGCCCCCTAACTCACCCGGATGTCTGAGTCCGGGTGGGTGGGTGGCCCGCAAAGAGCGCGGCGGCCATTTTGGCGCCGCGCTTTCATTCTCTAGTAAGAATGGCATGCCTTTGAAATTGATTAAGAAAACATTTCCAGTAACGGTAAGTTTGATGTTCTGGTAGAAATGCAAAGCAGCCAGCATAACAGGGCCAAACAACTTTATTAGGCAGTCAGAACATGGGGAGCAATGTCACGCACTGCTAAATATATACAATTGGGAATGGATACATTTGGGCAGGAAACAACAGGATTGGATGGGAGAGAAGTGGGGAGAGTGGAAGGTCATCGGACCGGAGTGAAAACTGTACATGACTACATTGTTTAGGCGGGAACGCAGTTCCACGATATTTTAAGACCAAGTAGAAGGAGACAAAATGGAGGATCATACTGATCCCAATTATATTACAAAACATTGCAGCAATAAATGTATTCAAACACAACAGTAAGTATCAGCAATGCTCATCCTGTGACAAGATTTTCCATGACAACATGAAAGCCAATTGTCTGAGGGATAATGGCCTACTCTACTATTGTTGTACAACTTGTTAAAAGAAAAATGAGCAGGTAAGTATCATTACCTGCTAATAGTGTCTATGCTTTAGGCAAATGTTAGGCACAGGAACAGGGGTTGTAAAAAGGAGAGTGGACTCATCCATCTTACACCAGGGGACCAGGGCAAAAGGGTCTTGAAGCGCCATGTATAAAATTGAAAACCTCACTGGAATCATTGGCAATCCTCGCCAAACTAGAGCCCTTAAATTCTTTGTTGTGTTAGTTACACTGGTTTAAAACTAATGCAGCTTTGTAATGTAGATATATCCTTAAAAGTTCTACATTCCGGAAAGTCTTGTATTGATTAGTCATACAGCACATTGGAGGAGAGGAGCTTGAGTTAAAGTCAAGTTGCTTAGAGTGGACTACAAAGTATGTTGTTGCGTATTAATTGATTTCAGATAGCTGCTTGTTGATTATGCGTAAAGCTTGATTACTGTATTTCATTGAGTGGGCAAGCTTGCGAGTTTGTACAAAAGGAACACTCCCTTTATTGCGGTGCTAATGATCTGTTACATCATATTTTCTCAGCTGGAGAGGCTCATTAATTCGTTTCTGATAGGAAATCTTTTCTCCTTTTCATTGCAGAGTTAAAACCTTGGTGACACACCAAATTATATAATGAAGCTTCCAGTGAACAGTTGCCTGAACCTGAGTTTCCCAGTAATATACTGTACTGTAATAGTTAATCTGGGCAGTTAAAAGAAAGTTGGCATTTGCTGGGAAAGAGTTCGGAAGGAACATAGTGACACAATAAAAATGTCATTACCAGTTAGCCAGTTTGGCAATGCCCCTTCTTTGCCCATGTCCTTCAAGGGGCAAGTCCAGAGCAGTTGACCAATCTCAAAAACACACCCTGGCTGGACTGCAGTTTGCCAAGCCAATGGATTTAGAAGGACTTCCACTTTGTCATGAATTGTGACAAACCATTTCATGCTGCGAGGCCCATCTGTGTGAGATGAGGTCAGAATATCAATTGGGAGGACTTGAAGTGGATCTATACCCTACCTGTCCTCTTGCATTGCAGAGAGAAGTAGATTTGGCACCAGGAAACAGATTTTGCACAAATGTAGCAGGACAGATGTTGGCCTAACTTGTTAGGATATAAGTGCTCGCATAACTGGTTGGTTAGGATAATATGTATACAGTAAAACCCTTACTTACATAAAAAGTCTGTTCCGTAGGCTTTTATGTAAATCGGGTTTTTACTTAACTTGAAGCAAACCCATAGGAAAAATGAATTTTTATATAACTCAAAGCGAACCCATAGGAAAAATGAATTTTTTGCTTAACTTGAAAAAAACCCATAGGAAAATGATAGTTATGTAAATCGAAGCAACCCCATAGAAAAATTGAATTTTTTATGTAACTCGAAGCAAATCCATTTGAAAAAATGAATTTTTACATAACTCAAAGCCTACTCATAGGGAATTGTGTTATGTAAATCAGGGCATTTATGTAAACCGGGACATGGTTTTGGTGCAAAAATAATTACGTAAGTCGAATTTTATGTAACTCGAGGCATATGTAAGTCGGGGTTTTACTGTACTTGTAAAACTGCTGTTGCTTTAAGAGCACTAATTGTATTACAGAACAAGTTCACTGTGTCATTAGCCTGTAAGTACCGTGGATAAAAGAAGGGTTGTAAGTGCAGTCACTTCAGCTTTTATGCTCAACTGTTGTCTGGTGGTCAAGACTGCTGCATGATGTCCAGAACTGCTGTGCACCTGACTACTGGATGATGTCCAGGACTGCTCTTCACTCAACTGCTACCGGGTGTCCAAGACTGCTTTGTGCTTTGCAACTCCTTGACGTTCTTGGACTACTTGGAGCTCAACTTCTGCCTGACCTTGGCTACAGCTTATAGCTTGCTGCTGACAGCTGTGCAAACTACTTTTGCTGTTTTGTATTTGGACTATTGTTCTCCACAAACATTATAGACTGGTAAGAAGAAAGGAATCTGCTGTTTGCTTTTGAACCATATCTCTGCTATAGCTGTGCTGACTTTAAACAGCCTTAGAACATTTGCTTTCATCTTTTACTTTGCCACAAGTTAAACGACTGTTTTTCACTAAGCTCTCAGTCCTAACGCTGACACCCTCACACCACAAGGGTCGCTCTTCAACATAACACTATCCTAGCACACCTTACCCACCAACACACAGGATGCCAGGTACTGTACACAGGAGGAGCCTCCTCAAAGACTGTGGTATTTTTGAATCACAATCGGGTGTACCCTGGTAATGGCATCCTTGTATTGCCAGCTAACCTTTCTTACACTAGATCAGGTGAAGGGAGCCGCAGAATGAACTCACCAAAAGGTGCCTTCACTTTGTTTAGTGTATGCAAACCAAGACACAGGACACAGCCTCGGGCTGGGTTAACTCAGGTTTATTGCATCGTGGACAGAGGGAACATAAGGTAATGGCGGATCGATAGCTCTTTATATACAGTAGTAATACATTTGAACGTGGTGCCATAGTAGCCCATTGGCTACTGCCTGCGTGACGTCATTGCTAGTCACGCCCTTCTTGTCCAGGTGTAGGTGGTGGCGGGAAAGCTTCCCGCGCTGTTGCCTTTGATGATTCTGACCAAGAGAGCTTGGACGCTCGCTGCTGCCAGCTGGTGGTCATCAGCTCGCGTCCTCATGCAGGGTTCATATGATACAGCTGAAGGTTACATTGTTGCTATAGGCAAGGTTACATTGGTTCAGATACATTGTAATCCATGTGGAAGGTAAAACCCTTAGAACACAACATCCCTCCCCCCTAGGACGAGACAATGTCTCGAGCCCATGCTTCTAGACACTCCCCCCCTAGGAGACAAAATCTTTCAGCCAAGATGGCTTGTTTCGAACACGCTGGGGTCTCGATGCGGGCTGCCTCTCCCCGGGTTTGCTACCTTCTCTTTGTCCCCTGGTTTCCTGTCCTGTAATTTGAGAGGGAGACTCGTTAGTGATCTGCCGCGGCTCCGCGGCGTTGTTGGGAGGTGTGCTCTTACTTAGGGAGGAACCGGGGGCACTGGGGACTAACGAAGAACCCCTCTTCTCGCTTGGATGGGTGGGGGAACACTCCTGAAAACCCCCCCGGTTTGCTAAATCAAAACCAAAATTCCATTCGGGGGCAGCGGTCGCGAACTCCTCTCCCCCTTCCCCGGCCTCTGACGGAACTGGCTTATCAAAAGGGTATGAGTCGGGGCCGCTGCTTCTTCCTTCCCCCCTTGCTTGGGACTGTTGTCCGCTGCTGTCTCCCCCTTGGGTTACGCGGGTGGGGGAGGACCCTAACGCTGAATCTTGTAGGAGACCCTCACTGACTGGCCCACTGACGCGGTGCCTCAGTTGGTCTGCGTGCCTCCTCCAGAGGAGACCGGTGTGGGTTTCGACCCGGTACGACACTGGCCCCGTCTGTTCTACAACCGTCCCCGGCACCCAGGCTGGCCCCGCGCTGGCATAGTTCCTGCAATGAACAGGGTCGCCGGCGGCGAAACCTTTCGAGACTGCCAGCCCCACGTTTTTTCCCTTGTCCTCAATTCTTGTGGGGTCCAGCCTGGACAGGAGCGTAGTCAGTTTCCGCCGCATCAACAGTTCTGCCGGCGAGTAACCTGACGCTAAGGGGGTCACCCTATACGCCAATAGGAACTGACATACTTGATGGTTCAGGTCCCCGGGGCCCATGCGCCGAAGCGCCTCCTTTGTTGTACGCACCAACCGTTCCACTTGGCCATTCGTGGCCGGGTGAAACGGCGCGGACGTGACATGCCGAATGGCATTCGCCTCCATGAATGCCCCGAACTCTGAGGAGGTGAAGCAACTCGCGTTATCGCTGACTAAAGTGTCGGGTAAACCGAACGTTGAAAAGACTCTCCGTAGTTGGTTAATTGTAGTGGTGGAGGATGTGCTCTTTACCGGAATGACCTCCAGCCACTTTGAGAATGCATCCACCACCAGGAGAAACATGGTTCCTCGGAAAGGGCCAGCGAAATCTACGTGCACTCTGGACCATGGCCCCCTCGCTGTGTCCCATTCCCTATGCGGGAGGCGGGCCGCCTCTGGTCGGGACCCCTGGCACGCCTCACAAGTGCCGACCATGTGCTCAATGTCCTCGTCAAGCTGTGGCCACCAAAAGTAACTGCGGGCCAGCGCTTTTGAGCGAACGATGCCCGGGTGGCTGACGTGCAGCAGTTTGAGAACCCTCGGCCGCATGGGAGTCGGGACCACCACCCGTTGGCCCCACAACAGGCACCCCCTTTCTATGGACAACTCTAGCTTCTTCCGAAAGAATGGGTCGAATTCCTTGCCTGGGGACGATGTTGGCCACCCTTTCTGCACCCATGAGCTGACTTTCTCCAGCGTCCTGTCCTTGCTTGTCGCCCTAGCTATATCAGCCGGTACTATTGGGGGTTCGTCTAAAACCTCGATTAGCAACACCTGGCGGTCTCTTCCTATTCTGGCTTTTTGGTCGTCCGACAAAGGCAAAGGAGATCTCGAAAGCGCATCAGCATGGCTGATCTCCTTTCCGGGCCGGTACTCCAACTCGTGTTGGTATGCGTTAAGAAAAATGGCCCATCGCAACATTCTCGGGGATAGTATCTGCGGCGTGGGCTTGCCTGCCGTGAAAATCCCTAACAGGGGCTTGTGATCCGTCACGATTTTGAATGGGCGGCCATACAGAAAATCGTGAAACTTTTTGGTCCCCGCTACTATTGCCAATGCCTCCCTGTCGGTTTGTGCGTAATTTCGCTCTGCTTGGGACAGGGACCTTGAGTAAAACGCCACTGGGGCCTCCCGACCATCATCCAACACGTGGCAAAGCACTGCCCCCACCCCCACCGGCGATGCATCACAGACTAAGACCACCGGCCGTTTGGGGTCGAAGTGCGTAAGGATTGCGTCCGATGTTAAAAGCTGCTTTAGTTCGTTGAACGCCTTCTCGTGCTCGTCACCCCACATCCATGTCTCCTCTTTTTTAAGTAACCGATGGAGCGGTTCGGCCACGGAGGCTTTCCGCGGAAGAAATGTATGGTAAAAATTGAGGAGCCCCAGGAATGACTGTAGTTCGGTTTTGGATGTGGGGCGAGGGGCCTTCTTAATGGCTTCCACTTTGGATCTGGACGGCTTAATACCCTCAGGTGTGATCCGAAACCCTAAAAACTCGACCTCGGTTTCGAAAAAAACACATTTGTCCTTCCTCAGTCTCAGCCCCGCTTTCTCGAACACAGTTAGCACTTTATCCAATCTCTTTGCCAGTTCGGCCTCACTCCCCCCTGTTATCAATACGTCATCAAAATAAGGTAACACCCCCTCCAGCCCCTTCAGGAGGCGTTCCACAAGCGACTGAAAAAGGCCGGGTGCCGAGTTCACGCCGAACTGTAAACGCGACACCTGGAACGCTCCCTTATGTGTGACTATCGTTTGTGCCGCGGCCGTGGCGGGAGTTACGGGGAGTTGTTGATAGGCTTGTGCCAGGTCGAGCTTAGCGAAACACTTTCCCCCATTTAGCCTGGCCAAAAGGTGGCTGACCACTGGCACCGGGTATGCATTAGGGCGAATCGCCTTGTTAATTGTACACTTATAATCAGCGCAAATGCGCACCTCCCCGTTAGCCTTCAGGGCTGTTACGATTGGAGTTTCCCACTCCGCGGAATCAACAGGAATAAGAATCCCCTGGCCCACCAATTTGTCCAGTTCCGCCTCTATTTTGTCCTTTAGTGCGAAAGGCACCCTGCGCGGTTTGAGTCTTATCGGGCGGACCTCCGGGTCTAGGTCGAAGGCTACAGGGGGTCCCTTGAATTTTCCAAGTCCTTTTTCAAAAACGGCGGGGTGCGCGTCACACACCGCTTGTATCGGATCCGCGCCCACGGCATGCACCCCCCCTATGAACAAACCCAAGGGCTGAAACCACTGCGTCCCTAGGAGGCTACAATTCCCCCCTTTGAGAACGACTAAAGGGAGTTCTGCGGAATGTCTTTTATAACGAACCTGAAATTTTCCGACCCCCAGCACTGGAATGCTGTTCCCTTGTACGTCCCGTAGCGTGGACCTCAGAGTCTTAAGTTTGGGCCGCGCTTGGGGGTCGATCTTCAAGAACTCTTTCTGGGGAATTATGGAATAATAGGACCCCGAGTCAATCTCCATCCTAACAGGGGCCCCTTGTACTATTACCTCAATGAAGTAATGGTTTTGTCCCGCGGACACGCTGAACACGGGGGCGTCGTCCTCGCTGCCGTCCGAGACGCGACCCACGCCGTCCTGCTTCCTCGTGGTTCGGGCGCCATCTTGGGGTCTCGCTGGACGGTCCGGTCTGGCCGAACGGTCTTTCGACTGCCTCCGGCCCTCTCTCCGATTTCTGCATGCCCTGGCGATGTGCCCGCGCCGGCCACAGCTGTAACATTCGGCTTTCCTGAAAGGGCACTTCGCACGCTCGTGGGCCGCCCCACAACCATCGCAGCGGCGCCCCCCTTTCCGGACCTTCTGTACCTCTTCGCCGTCGCTGCCATCTGTAGAGGATCTCGAGGTTCGTCGGGTCGCGTGCACCGGCTGTCCTGACTTGCCGCGCACCGAGCTTTCCGCTTTGCTGGCCCTAGGACGCCACTCACGCCACTCGTGTATTTCGTCCACTCCCGCATTCGTGGACTCCGCGGATTCCGCGGTCTCTACGACCTCGGCCAGCGTGGGTGGCGGCTCCCTGTTCATCAGGCGGCGCTGCACTTCCTTGTCCTTCAGGCCACACAGCACGACGTCCCTCATGATCATCTCCAGGTTGTCCCACTTGCAGGGAACGGCGGCTACCCTCAGGGCCTCCACGAAAGCCTCTACCGACTCATCCGGCGCTTGGACTCGCCTCCAAAACGCACTCCTAGCGGGAAACATTGCCTTCGAGGGTTGGAAACGCTCACGCAGCAACTTCAGTATGTCGTCGGTTTTGAAGTCGTCCAACGTCTTCGGTTCGATCATGCCCACCAGCGTCCGCTTGGTCTCTACACCCAGCATTCGGGTGAGGATGGCCCTCTTCCTTTCCTCGTCGTCTTTGACTTTGAGTTCCACCAAGGCCGCCTTGAAATCCATGTTAAAGATGGTCCAGTCTTGCGGCTTGGTAATATTGAACCCGCTCTGTGTCCTGGCGCTTTGGGAATCCATTAATCCCACCTTCGTCGCCAATTTAGTGTATGCAAACCAAGACACAGGACACAGCCTCGGGCTGGGTTAACTCAGGTTTATTGCATCGTGGACAGAGGGAACATAAGGTAATGGCGGATCGATAGCTCTTTATATACAGTAGTAATACATTTGAACGTGGTGCCATAGTAGCCCATTGGCTACTGCCTGCGTGACGTCATTGCTAGTCACGCCCTTCTTGTCCAGGTGTAGGTGGTGGCGGGAAAGCTTCCCGCGCTGTTGCCTTTGATGATTCTGACCAAGAGAGCTTGGACGCTCGCTGCTGCCAGCTGGTGGTCATCAGCTCGCGTCCTCATGCAGGGTTCATATGATACAGCTGAAGGTTACATTGTTGCTATAGGCAAGGTTACATTGGTTCAGATACATTGTAATCCATGTGGAAGGTAAAACCCTTAGAACACAACACTTTGGCAGTTTCATGTCTGGCCTAGACATGGAAGAAGAAGAAACCAAATGTGACAAAGTCATGTGAACCCTGAAACTGCCCAAGAAAGCCTTTAATCAGCAGTTTTCTACTGCCACCTCTGTGACTCCTGTTGAATAGATGGAGCTACACAACAAATTTAAGCCATTAATTTTAACCATTTTAAAATAAACTGTAGCCCATAATGCCGTTTCAGGCACTAGATGGCAGACCAATCACTGTAAGTATTTCTACAGTTTATAGTACTATCCAGTCACTAGGGGGCAGACTTTCCCAACCATGTCATAGTAATTATTTAGGACAAAGGTTTTTGTTTAAAAGAGGCACTCTATAAGATGTTGTCTCACAAAAGAATGAGTAGCAAAGCTGCAATGAGAGGAATTCATCAGGAAACTAAGCAGATAGAGTGGGAAAGGCTGCATCCACAGTAGCTGAAGCTTCAGAACAAAAGCATGCAAGACAGGAAGCAAACAAAGTAGTAATAGTTGCTGCTAGGATTCATCCTCTCAGGAAAAAAATGGAAACCCTGCATTTCCTCAAAATCCAGCCTTGGTTTGTGGGTCTGATCAAGTAATCCACTGACTGATAATGGGTTAATCCATTAATCCACTGATTTAATGTCAGCCCCCCCCTCTCCCCTCCCGTTTACACTGCCTTCCAATCAGGGGGAAAGCACAACCTCCCAAAAAACCTGTTGTACTGACAGTCAGATGCATCTGTGCCAAATTAACAGCCACACCTCTTATGGGGTAGCACATAGGATCATTGTGGTTGCTGTTGTGGTTGTTTGATGCTGGAGGACAATGAGCATCATGTCTCGGGAAACTCCCGGTGAACTGTAGGAACATAACTAACTTTTCTGAACTAGGGAGAATATTAGGTCTTGCATAGGTCTTTCCAAAGGTTATCCGAAATCTTTCTTTTCTTTTTTTTTGGGCAGAGAGGAGAGAATTGACCAAACGAATTAGGAATGAAAACCTCATGCTTTTCCTTCCTAAATATTCTGAAATGGCACAGCTGTTCTCCACACTGGTGACACAGCCTTACATGGTAGGACCTCTGGAAAAATCTGTGAGACCTATTTGGAAAGCCTCATGGCTTAGTGGTTAAGATTCTGAACTTGATGACTGGAAGGTTGGCAGGTCAGCAGTTTGAGACCCAAGTGCTGCATGATGGAGCGAGCTCCCGTCTCTGTTCCAGCACCTGCCAACCTAGCAGTTCGAAAGCAAAAAATTGCAAGCAGATAAATTGGTACCACTTTGGTGGGAAGGTAAACAGCATTCCATGTGCTGCAGAGTCTAGTCATGCCTGCCACATGTCCACAGACAGCGCTGGCTCTTTGACTGTAAATGGAGGGTCAAATATGACTTTCGAGCAAGGGCGACCATTTGATGATAGTGTTTGTAATGGCAGTTACAACAAAGGTAGCCTTGAAACAAAGCACGTCAGGCACATTGAGGCCAAACAAAGTCTCCGAACAGGTTTCTGGGTAAGTGAAAGTTGCATTTCTATCAGAGGTGACTTGAAAGGAAAGTGGTTTGATGGTAATACTGCAGATGTCTGCAGGAAATTTGGGGTGGGGGAAAGAGCTTTGAACACTGTAGTTAGATAGCTGTGCAAAAAGCTACGCAAAGGGAAGAGCTAATGTGTGAGACTTCTATTTAAGATAGGGGGCAAGGAAATAGGAATTGTGATAGCATGCTATTTCAGGTAATAATAGAAAGTACTTGATGTTTACATGGTGAATGGATCGATACTAATTCTGTAGTCGGGGCACATATACAGTAGTTTGGATTATACAAGTGAGAGATGCGCTCACTACAGCAGAAATATCCACCCAGCAACGTTTTATTTCTCACTGTGTGCTGAGATGGAATTTTTCCACCCAACTATCTGGAAGGATTTGCATAAGAATGGTGATAGAGTGGTATTCTTTAATGATGTGGTTTTCTTTGTTCAACTTCAAAAAAAATTGTCTGTGATGCATGATGAAGTTTGGATGAATTGCCAAGCTAATGCTTTTATATTTTCTCTAAAAGATCTTATCTCCTTGGTGTTGTGGAAGTTGCTTTTATATTGTTGTCATAAAGATTGAGGTAGTAAAGCTGACTTGATTGCAACCTCTGTAAGGTGTCTTTGTCTTGTCCTGTGCTACGGGGTGTTGAATTCTGCTGAAGGCAAGCTGTGGCCTTCGGGATAGTGTTAGACTATGAGTCCCATCATCCTGAGCTACTATAGCCCATGGCAAGGGTTGCAGGGACTTGCAGCCTAATAGCATCTGGTTGCATAAATAGCAGGTTGCCTAAACCAGATTTAGAATCAACCTATCAATTAGGGTAGTTGTGGCAAACCTATGGCACGCATGCCAGAGGTGGCACTCGGAGCCCTCTCTGTGGGCACCCATGCAGTCACTCCAAAACAGAGTTTGCCCTGCCCCTTTGCCCAGCAGTCCAATGGGGGTGCTTCCTCCCTCCCCCCAGCACAGAGTTCACCCACCCCTCTGCCCAGCAGCCCAATGAAAGTGCTTCCTCCCTCCCCTGTTGCTATGTTGGCACTTTGCAATAAATAAGTGGGTTTTGGGTTGCAGTTTGGACACTCAGTCTCTTAAAGGTTCACCATCACTGAATTAGGAGTAGGCAGCCTGTTTGGTCTTTAAGATGGATATGTTATGCACCTCTGTGGTAATTTCTTGAGCCCAGGTATTTAATCATATTTTCTTGCACCATGAATAGTAGTGGTAGCTCTACTGGATATCTCCGACTCGTGCACCTCAAGTCCCCACTTCCATGCATGGTTCTGAACAAAGGCAAATGGAAATGAGCAGCTGGAGCATAGAAGAGAAGAAATCTGCAATAACTGTTGCTTCTGGCCACTTACAGAAAGTTGATTAAAGAGTCCATTGTCCATGTTTCAGCTTGTATTGTCTGGGCAAACAGAACCAGGTGTGCTGACCTTTGAGCCCCAGCACAATTCAAAATACAGTATTGCCTTTTGTGTTTTTGCTTTTAAAAGCTGTTTCTGACAGTTCTTAAGTGGCACCTGTCTTGTTCAGCTATTTGGCCATCCTTGCTGCGTTCGTGGCACTCTGCATGGCTTGACTGCCTTATTACACAAGGTGATTTTCATTTAAAACAATGACCTCTGGGTGTCTTAAAATGTTGTAATGCTTTCAGAAAGTGGGTCAGAGTCACATTTTTTTTGCTGAATGGATTCCTTGAATTAAAAGAAGCAAAGGATTGTGTTGAATTGGAAATACGTCTGCTCGAGGCTGAGTGCAAAGATTGTTATAGAGCAGAGGTGCCCAAACTTTTAGGCATGCACTGGGCCAGTCATGTGGTTCATGGGGCCGGTCACTATGGGGGCCGAATCCAGCCCCCGACACCAATTCATCCGGCCGGTGAAGCCCTTATCGCTCCCAGAAGCAGAAGTAAAATGTGTGTTCTGGGAGCCGCTTCTGGGAGCAACGAGGGCTTCAGGGGCTGGATGAATTGGTGTTGGGGGCCAGATCTGGCCCATGGGCCATAGTTTGGGCACTCCTGTTATAAAGTGACAGAGCAGTCATAAAGGTTCCACAAGCTTCCATATTTAATTTAATTTAATTTAATTTAATTTAATTTAATTTAATTTAATTTAATTTAATTTAATTTAATTTAATGCCACTCACTCAGGCAAGCCCGACGTCTAGGTTTGGTGCGGATGTGCTCGCGCATATGCAGAAACATCCATGCTGAACCAGGAAGTAAATATGGCTGCTTTTGCACATGTGCAGAAGCGTCCATGCTGAACTAGGAAGTAAATATGGATGTGCATGTGCAAACACGCCCTGTTCCTGGGCGTGGTCTGGCCCTCTCAGTTGTTCTGGGGGGCTGGTCAAACCCCCCCCCCCCCCGGCGCAAAAGGTTTGGGCATCCCTGCTCTAGTGAGTCCAGAAGCAACCTCTTGCTTACCTTTCTAGACTGTCCCAAGGCATTTTGCTCCTTGAGGCAGAGTAGCAAATGGTCCTGGCCCCATCCATCTGCTCAAGTCAAGGTGCACAATGCCCTGAACTAAACAAGTTATTATTTACATGAGGCAGACAATCTCACTAACAGCTTTTGCCCTCCTTGATTTTACAAAGGCTTTACATACATTGGCAACAACAACAAACATTCTTATCCTATATGAAGGAAGCAGGAAAGGGGAAAGACAGTGGGATATAAGGGGAGGCTTGGCTATGCCAGGCTAAAAGAAAATGGGGTCGTATTTCATCCCAGCACAGTTCAGACACTGGATGAGAATGAATTCAGTTCTTCAGTACAGTTGACGATGAAGTCTCAGTAGTTTGGTGAGGACTTTTTCCAAAAGAGGACGAGAAAAGTTGCACTGAAGTACATGAGGTTAACTAGATTGAGAACTACATATTTGCTTCAAAACATTCTCTGTTCCACATGTCTGAAGCACACATGGCCCACTGTTCATGCAATTTAGTCTTGTTCGCCTGAGTGGGTGGCATAGAAATCTGAAAATTAAATTAAATGTCATTTAAAGGTGGACAACCTGTGGCTGCCCAAATATTGTTGGGCTGCAATTTTCAGCACTCTTAACCAGGGATAGGAAACCTATGGCCTGCGGGGCAGATTTGGCCAATGGCACGAAATCAACCAGCCCGCACCCTCGCTCCAGCTACTACCGCTGCCAGTGGAATTGGCCATGGACTCATTTATGGCTTTTGTAAATGCATATACGACAGACACAAACTCATTTACGGCTGTTGTAAATGTGTTTACAACAGCTGCAGACTCATTTACGGCTGTTGTAAATGTGTTCACAACAGCTGCAGACTCATTTATGGCAGTTGTAAATGTGTTTACAACAGCCGTAAATGAGTACGCGGCTGATTCCGCTGGTGGTGAATGGCCCACCAACTGTCTGAGGGAGCATGACCTGGCCCGTGACTTTAAAAGGTTGGCAACCCCTGCTCTTTGAGGTTGAAGATAATATGAGCTTGAAGATAATATGAAGCATCTTTATTTGCCAGACCTGCCATAAATACCAAGAATTTGGCCATTGATTATTTCTGCCAGCTGCACTTTAAGTTTCAACATCTGACCTCAAGAATGCTGTGTGTATTCTAATACTAGACAGTCAGTGAAAAGTCTATGGTTAGTTTTAGAATGTCAATGTCTTCTTATAATGTGTATTTCTTTTTTCCCCTTCTGATCTTGTATTTATATTATCTGTTTGGTACTACAGAGTATTGTAGTTGTCTTTGCAGGATAAAGTGCTGAGTTCATTTGTGAAACTATTGAAAAGCAAAGGAAAAAACCTCCTAACTTCGCAGCAAATAAAGCCAGCAAAATTACTTAAGAAGCTTGCCATCCAAGATAAATGTTGAAAGAAGCATTAATCAACCTGAAATGTTCTAGCAAGACATTTCAAATGCAGCTACTGAATGAGAGAATGCTAAAAATTCAATATCATTTTTCAAAGAGCAGGATAACAGAGCTTGGAAAAATGAATTTCTTTTACTTTGATTCCTACAGTGGATTCTTAGCAGTTGTCATTATTTTTCCAAGCTTGGATGGATACTGAGAAAAATTTAGTGGGGGTGAGCCAAGTCCAAATGGCCATTTCAATAGAAGAGATTCGGGTTAATATTGGATAAAACCTGCCCTTAGTGGGTAACATTTATGCATTTGATAGGCACCCATGGGAATCTTTGAGAAGAAAAAAACTGTTAGTACCCTCTTACTGAGACAGATGTTGAGTTGACCAACATTTAATCAGACCATTAGCTCTTTTCCTATCAAAGTTCCATTCTCTTTTCCAGTATGCATTTTTCTTATATGTCTAGGCCAGACGTGAGACTGCAAAAGTGAAGGCACCTTTTTGTGAGTTCACTCTGCAGTTCCTTTTACTTGACATAGTGTGAGAAAAATTAGCTGGCAACACAAGGTTGCCATTACCAGGGTACACCTGATTGTGGTTCCAAAACACCACAATCTTCGAGGAGGCTCTTTCTGGTACTTCATGTATTTTGCTGAAAGCAATAAAGGACTGATAAGAAACATCCACCTTCCAATTGATGGTTGTAGCTTCTGATGTACCAACACAATGTAGGTGTGCAGAATCCTGCTTCCACATGAAGATCTGAGCAGCTGGATTGGGACAAGTTAACAGGTGATAGATGTAGCAGGGAAAATAAGGGGGATGTTTTGCTGATGAATCCTCCCTCCCCAAAGTACACTTTCTCTCAAAATATGTGTTTAAATACATACTTCCTTGTGGTCTCTGTGACTTGCACATAAGGGTTTGTTCTGCACATATACAGGGATGTTGAAATTTTCCAGAGCAAGTGCATGGCTCATTATACTAGTGGTTGGGTGTTTAGTGCAACATTAGTATTGTGCAACCACATCATGCAGAATCTTTAATGTTTGAGCACTGATATAATCCCACACAGCAGCACTATGGGAATTTTCACTCCATCGGCATTATGTTGAATGTTGGCACTTACATTTAAACTGCTGAGAACTGTGCTAGACTACTGCACAATCTCTTGGATAGGTAAATTCCTATCGGTGTGAGTTTGGAAAGCATGAATAGGACATTTGGGGGTAAATCAAGTTGTTTGTCCAAATCCTATTAAATGAGTTGATCCACATGTGTGTTTTACATCCAAATTCACACATATATGTTTATCTACCATCTAGCAATTGATTTAATAAGTGTTGATTGCTGTTTAGTCAATAGTCCTAGTTAAAGTGGCTTTGTTGTTGTTCAGTCACACAGTCAAGTTCGACCCCCTGCAACCCCATGGACAATTGCACACCAGGCAACCCTATCCTCCACCATCCTCCTCAACCCACCCAACTCTGTGCCCATTGCATCAACAATACCATCTAACCATCTCATTCTCTGCCGCCCCCTTTTTCTTTTGCCCCCAACCTTTCCCAACATCAAGGCTTTCTCAAGTGAATCCTCTCTTCCCATTTGATGTCCAAAGTACTTTAGCTTCATCTTCACTATTTGACCTTCCAAGGAGCAGTCAGAGTTGATTTCTTTTAAGATCAACCTATTTGTTCTCCTCGCTGTCCAGAGGACTCTCAAAACTCTCCTCCAACACCACATTTCAAAGGCATCTGTTTTTCTGCGCTCTGCTTTCCTAATGGTCCAGCTCTCACAACCTTACATTGCCACCGGGAATACAATTGCTTTGACTTTGCAAATCTTTATTTGCAAGCTGATGTCCCTACTTTTAACTATCTTCCCCAGGTTTCCCATAGCTTGTCTCCAAAGAATCAGTTGCCTTTTTATTTCATGGCTGCAATCACCATCTGCAGTGATCTTTGAACCTAAGAAAGTAAAATCTGTCACTGCTTCTACTTCTTCCCCATCTATTTTCCAGGGACTGATATGGCCTGTTGCCATTATCTTGGTTTTCTTGATATTGCGTCTCAAGCCAGCTTTTGCACTCTCTTCTTTCAACCTAAGCAGGAGCTTCTTTAGGTCTTCCTCACTTTCTGCTAGCAATTGTATTTAGCTCTGTGATAGGAATTGATGAAGATCAAATTATTTAAGCATCCCAAGATGACTCCGGGTCAGAAGATAATTGTCTCTTTAGAATGATTACGTGTCAAAAGCTTAAACCTGTGCAAAGCAGGTATCTCTGCAAACTTCATATTTCCATTTTAGAGAGGCAAAGTCTATCTTTATGAGCACACAAGTTTATAATCATGTAGCCTAGCCAAATCTGGAGGAAGGAATCTTGTTTCTTCACAAGCCAAAGACAGCTGCTTCCATCAATAAACTGAAACGCCGTCATCTTGCTTGAATTTTTGGAAACTATGGACTAATTTTTCATATGAAGTGTGTGCTATTGGGCCAGCTGCCTACCCTAGGTGGATGCCAGTCATATAGAAACACAAAATAAGTGGGTTGATTATGGTTTAAAACTTTTTTTAGTTGGTTGCTCTTCTTTTAACCGGTCAACTATTCAAATCTAAGCATTACCAAAGCTTTGCCCCTTCAGAGGAACTGAAGAAAGTGTTATCTACCACTGGTTGCACAAGGGGATCAAAAGGTTTTTATTTTTTTTATTTTTTACTGATAATAACATATTAAAAACAAAATCTCAAAAAGGTGAAAGTTTTTGCAAATTAAAATGCCCCTACCCAATGAACTAGTGAAATGCTTAGTTGGGTAATTAGCTGACTGAAGCTTGTACCTTTAAAAATAATTTTCTCATCTGTTATTTAGAGAATTAAAGTTGCAGCCTCTCCATATTTTATTGTATAAGTCCCAGTAAACATCAAGTGCAGTATAGAAGAGGGATGAATTCTTGATAAATCTAGAATGGGTTCTTAATTGTTTTTTAAAAATTGGGTTCTACAATAGTATTTTTTTATTCTGGTGATAAAATGTTTGGGAGGTGTTATTTTTTAAGCTGCCACTTTTTGTTCTTACACACTCTTTTATTATCAAGATTAATTGATATTATCAATGTGGGCACTTGAATATGTTTCATGGAGTAAGTAAATGTGAGATCAGTGTTTTGGATCTGTGAACTTCATGACTCACTCATTGGTCCCTGCGCTCTGTGAAAGGAAGGGTAACATGGTAGAAATCATGGATTCAGCAATGATGAGGCAAGCCATCTTTTCAACGACAGTTTCTGCTGCATTTTGAATTTTTAGCAATTCAGAGTTTTGCCTATCCATCTTGTTTATCTGCCCTTGGGGAAAAGAATCCCTACATCCCATCTTTTCAGCAAGCCTGAAATTCAAACGCACATATTTTTAGCCCTGTCAGTACAAGAACAAGTAGGCACATTTCGATGTAGGCTGTCAACAGATACAACGGTGGTGGTGAGCTTTGTAGTGTACACTGATTAGGAGAATAAATCTTTATTCCTTTACCCTTTAAACGGCTTGAAACATCCCAGAATGCTTTGCCCCAGCTAATGGGAAAGTTAAGGATCTCCTGTGAGCTAATGTTATCATTAAAAGTAAAACCAGCTAATCGCTCCCAGAAGCATTCCTAAGGCAAAAAAAAAATCTCTGCAACTCCACATTCTCCACAGAGAAAGAATAAATGCACATATTTCCAGACACTTTAAACAAATATTGGCTTGAATTTATTTTATTCCTTCATCGACTCATTTTGCTGAGTTAAATTCAGCCTACCTTGTTCATGTGTTACCCTTTCAATGAAATGAGGATATCCGTTAGAAGTATTGTTAGAGAAACTGGTGCAATTTCTCAAGCACCTCTTCAAGCAGGTGGAAGGGTTGCATTTTGCACGCTGAGAGTCATCCCACACAAATGAAATGAAAGGTATTCAAGGTCATTATCTCTGATGTTTGTTGAACCCTCACTGATGGAAGTCACAGCATTGTTCTTGACTATTAGTATGGATAGGCATGTACACTGTATAGGCATTTTGTTGGATTGCCAGCCTTACCAGCAAATTAGCTTTGGCACAATTTCCTCCAGTTTGCAAAGATGGCAAAGGTTTCCCTTAGAAGGCTCTACATATACATTTGTACACATTTCCTTAAATATTTATCTTTGTGTGTATATTCCCTAGTATGAGCGCTTTCTGCAAGTGTTTCCTGCTACATGTCTTTACTTGTACATTTGCTTGAGTGTGTGCCTTTTTTGAGTTGGGAACTGGGCTGCAGAATTCTGAAAAAAATTCTAGCTGGTGTGAATGTGGCAGTTCCTTTTACTTCCACAGTTGAGAGTGATAAAACAATATTTTCCTTTTATAGCTGACTAGCATTTTTTTTGGCCTGGTCCTGCCAGGCAGTTATTATGTGTGAGTGGGTGGTTGGAGTGGTTTTGGGGTGTGTGCGCACCCCCCCAACCCCCCCACCTCTACCACCAACACACAGGTAATATTTGCCAGGCAAGGCACGGTTGTCATGTGTGTGTGTGTGTGTGTGTGTGTGTGTGAGAGAGAGAGAGAGAGACAGTCCAGCAGGGGTGTGTGTGAGAGAGAGGGGGGAGGGAACAGAGAGAGGGGGGAGAGAGAAAGGGGGCAAAGAGAATGAGTGGGAAAGAGAAAGAGAGAAGGGAAGAGAGAGAGAAAGGGTGGGAAAGAGAGAGGTGGGAAGAAAGAAAGAGAGGTGGGGAGAGAGAAAGGGGGAGAATGAGAGTGGGGGGGGGGGGGGAGAGAGAGAGAGATTGGGGGAAAGGCGATTCCTTCTCTCCGGGAGGCGAAGGCACGACCTTCGTCTCTTGGAGAGAGGGGAATCGCTTCTCTCTTGGTTGGCTGGAGATGAAAGCTTTGCCTCCACCCAACCAAGAGAGAAACTAAGCTCCTCCGTGGAAGGGGTTTCCTTCTCTCCGGCAGGCGAAGGCGCAGCCTTTGTCTCCTGGAGAGAGCACGTCATTTCCCCCGGCCCTGGAGGCCGGGGCCGGCCTTGCTGTAGCTTCGTGGGGGAGGAGGGGCAGTCCCTTCTCTCCCCGCATGTCTTTGGTGAGGAAGCGGGAAAAGGCCACGTCGGCCATTTTTTTAGTGCACGGCGCTTATTGGTTGAGGGGTGGCATGGCGTGTTGGACGCTGGGCCTTGTAGTTTTTTCTTGCCGCATTCATGTGGTGGTTGCCCCACTCATGGCTGGCGGACCCTTGCAGTGATGCTCCAAGGGTGGTAAGGTAAGTGTAGGCGGCTTGGTTCAGGATGGTTGGGCTGGTTGTGGGCATGCATGCTGGACACCAACGGTTAACTGGCCTTTTTATAGGTAAAGATTTGACACCCAAGGAATCTGTGGTTGTTGAGAATCTGTCAAGAATTCTATGGTCAACTATACAAATTAATATGATGAAAAGTGTGTTATAGGGAGATGCTTCATGGTAATCTATTGCAAACCTTGGTAAAACAGAACATGTATCATTCAGGGAACAACAATGAGGTATCTTAATAGATAACTTTATTCTTGCAGCCTAAGTTTATTCTTATTCTGCCATATCCGAATCTGAATATAGGCGATCATCATGGTGATCAGCATGAAGACAGTTCTGTAAATATACAGAATGCAGTGTAATGCAGTGGCCTTTCATCTGCCTTCCACATCGCTGCACAATACCCATACCACTGATCCAGTTCTGCGAGTCACTTTCTGGTGCTGAGCCCTTTTGTCACACAAAGTCCTCCTCAGCCTCAGGCCAGTATTGATGAAACTGCTGCCAGGGCCATAGCATTCAAGGCCATTCATCCTCAGGGTGGTCAGGTTAGTTAACTACCTGCTGTAAACTTTCATGGGTAAAATCTTGTTTGATTTTCTTAGAACAATTATATATTTCCTTTTCGCTATGCCTCCTTGGGAGGGTACATGACTACAAATTGCAAATACTTTTGTGTGGTTACTGGGCAGGTCCAGAGTTAAACGTGGTGTGGGAGAAAACCCTACTTCCTTTTGTCACTGTTGGACTACAATTGCAATGAAACTTGAAAACTGCATTTTAAAAAATATTTTCTCCTTCCTGGTTTAGTGCTATAGCTTAGTGCTATAGTACTCAACTGATAGAGTACTAATTCATATGCTTACTCTGTTATGTTTTCATTGTTAAACAGAAACAAGAGAGAGATGTGAATGGTGCTAAAAGAGTGGGCAAGAAGGTGATAATAATGTCAATGAAGGTGGAGAGAGAAGAGGGTCTTTGTGATGGTTTAGAACTTGAAATGCCATTTCCAGGGATAATGAAACATTTTTCTGTGGACAGTGGTACCAGTTATATGCCAGGGTAAGATAGAGAGAAATGTGCATCAATCTGACAATAACTTCTGTTTAGTCCATACCCATCAAGTGGAGCTCCGGAAAATACGGGAACTGCTCCAGCCCGGGCATGCATGCACAGCAACAACTCCTTTGCACATGCACAGAGCCCCTTTGTGCATGTACAGAGCCCATTTGTGAATGCACAGAGCCCATTTGTGATGGACATGCATGCACAGTAACCCATTTCCTCAACATTCGAATACGGGATGGTGGCAGGAAAGGGGAGGAACGCACGGAGAAATACGGGATTTCCCAGCCAATTTGGGATACTTGGCAGGTATGGTTTAGTCACACCCTAGTTTTGGGAAATGGATAATTGTTGCCTGGCCCTGCTACCTTAGTTTTATAAATTAATAGTAACAGTAAGTTAATAATTGGTAATAATAAATACATTTTATACATTTATTTGAATGTGTTGGAGGAGATTGGGAGGAATATATGGCAGTACGGGATGTTTCAAAATGTTTTTATTAATATTGTAATGCATTACAATCCATACAAGATATTGTGGAGAAATGCAGGTGGAAACAACATATGAGCAACCTCCCAAAGTCAACAGATGATACAGTAAAAACCCTACTTATGAAAAAAAAAAGTCAATTCTGTAGGCTTTTGCTTAAATCAGTTTTTTATGTAACTCGAAGAATACCCATAGGAAAAATTAGTTTTTTACATGACTCGAAGCAAACCCTTAGGAAAAATGAAATTTTTATGTAAATTGAAGCAAACCCATCGGACAAAGAATCTTTATGTAACTCAAATCAAACCCATAGGAAATCATGTAAATTGGGACATGGTTTTAGCATAAAATCATTATGCAAGTTGAATTTTATGTAACTCGAGGCATTTGTAAGTCGGGGTTTTACTGTACCTTGATGGTGTTGGTATTGTACAAGGCTACTGGTTCTTAAGTGTGATGGAGATGTCCCAAAATGTGATTATCCAAAATTTGATGTGACTCTTTGACTGTCTATGAGGCTAGCAGAAGTAACAAAGGGCCACCAAGTTCTGCAAAGAGATTTCTATTTTCAAGTGGTCGAATGGTGCAGGATTGTGGTGCAGGATTTTTTTTAATATAATGGGTCATTATATCTATATCTCTGTATCTCTATATACACAACTTCACTTTTTTTTGTCATTTTCTGAGCCATTAAGTCCCTCTCTCAACTGGAGTGTCATATAAATTCCATTCCTAATGGCAAAAGGGATGTACAGATGTGGTTGGGAAGTGCACTTTAACTCTGTACTGTATTTTGATCCCAAACATAAGGAATGTTATCTCCAGAAAGGGTGGGGTTGAGGCTTTGCTGTAGCTCTCGTCTGTGTACAGCCCTGCAGCATTGCTTGGCTTTTGTATTTTTCTTGTATCGCTCCTCCATCAATGCTGCAAAGATTAATATTCACACACACACAAAAAGGGGGGAGGGATATATTCTCCTGCAGCAATTCACCCCCTTTTGTATTGAGTTGGCAAAAACTGTGCATCACGCATACATGAGATAATCCTTCTAGAGCTTGCTCTCAGAAGTGAAAAATAATGGATCTGCAGATGTACAGTAAACACGGCCATGCTTTTACAGCGCTGATAGAATGGATATCCCCCCCCCCACCTTGCTTTTCACATGGCCCATTAACCCACATTCTCTTCTTACTGATGGTAATTGCTAAATCAGGAATGACACAGTGAAAACCATGAATGCAGAATCTATAATGTAGATAGTCTGGCTACAATGAAGTCATGTTTTAACATAGAACAAAGTCAAATCCAAAATCAGGTGATACCTAATTTATAATTCAGGGAAAGGGACACAGGTCAATTCAGTGTGTGTGGGATTAAATCATGTAAACATTTCATATGCACAGGTTTTTGCTATGGGGAGGGGGAGAGGCTGAGGAAGATTGGAATGATACTATATGGAATGGGAAGGGTAATTTCTCTGCCTGTGGGAATCTGAGTGTTGCTTTTCCCAGGAGTACCTTTTCCATGTTCTGCAATATTAAAACCTCCCTCTGACAAAAGTTGTGTCCCACAGCTTGCCTTACCCTGATGTTTGAAAACACAGAGATACTTGTTCGCCACATGTGGTCCCCATTACATTATTGTGTGTGTCTGTACACAGTTTCTATCCATAAGTCTCTAGAGACCATATTCTTTCATCATACCGGGCAGAGGCACAGATTTTTATTCCACTTTATACACACTAATCTGCTTATAAATGCTTGGATGTAGTTGGCAACAGCTGGAGACTCCAAATTTAGAGGTGTGGTGAATCCCCTCTGGAATTGAGTCTGCACTTTACAGGAGCTATCCACAGAGTTGAATCCATTTTGGGGGTTGGGTTACCGGGTAGATATACTTGTTACCCACCTTTGAAGGGCACTTAACAACCACCCTTCACCAGTTCGATTTCATATTGACAACTAGTAAGTGCATTTGCATGCTGGACCTTCTGCATTTATATAATTCCATATTCCCCTTCACCCCACAGTTGTGCAAATGTGTGTCTGCTGAGTCAGTACTCGGTTCATCAGAAGAAGAAGAGGACTGCAGTCCACGGAAACATGTGGGAAATAAAGTTTCATATCTTTAAGGCACCAGAAGACGTATTTCATCTTCTTTCCCACTGTGACAGGCTACAGGCTAATATGATTACCCCTCTGGAAATCATCCCGTTATAAGTTCATGATTTATTGCCTAATTAAGTAAAAGTGCATGATAGCACATGGGTGTGTGTGTGTGTGTGTTATGTATGTTAACTGTTTTCTAACAGTAGGAGAATGTAAATTATGCAAATAAGTGGATCAAAAAATGTGCACATTCTGTTAGCCAATGGGCTTGTTGTATTATTGTTACTGTTTATAGGAGCGGAATGTATCTTTTCTCATGTATCTATTCTTATGCAAATAAGTGGATCGAAAAATGTGCACACTCTGTTAGCCAATGGGCTTGTTGTATTATTGTTACTGTTACTGTTTATAGTGTATATAAGTCCGAGTTTTGCCCCATCCAAACTGTGTTCAAACCCCACTAATAAAGAGCTGAATTTCACTACTTCATTCGTCTGCTTCTTCATTCCTTGAACACTAAAGAGGGGAAGCACATTTTTTTTGGAAAGTGTGGTGGGTGGAAGATAACCAAGTATGACAGCAATGATAACTGCTTCCCAAGATTTCTGTTCATACTTGAAAAACAAAACAGGAGTGGCAGGGAAAATACCCTAAAGATCAATAGGGAAGAGTGCCCTCTTTCACACTGGTGCAATATTACTCGCTTATCGATTCACATATGTTATCTGAGCAGGAAGCAGGTCAGCTGCAGGTCAGAGTTATGCTAGAGATGCTTCAAACAGGCACTGACCCGTGTGAAACACTTGGGGGATACACCTGCCCTCGGTCATAATGATAAAGCATAAGTGATATGGCTTGGAAAGGTGCTGAGCTTGCAGGACTCCTGGTAAACTTCAGTGTCCACAGCACTTTTGAGAACCAAGCTATTTATTTAGATGGACAAGATTTGATTTAGGAACCCACAGTAAATGCAGCTTAGGAGAAAAAGAAATTGGTTGCACTGCTTATGCTGAGTTTAGAACCATACCACTGCTGTATAAGAACTGCTGCAATAAACATTTGCCTCTTGCTCACGTGCTCTTTCCAATGATAACCAAAAACACGAGCAGGACAGAACTACATTTATGGGTTTAATAGCACTTCTTTTAAGCGTCCAAAACATCTTTTGCTACAGGAAAACTTTACAGCAACCCTGCAAAATACTTAGAATAAATCCAGCTGATGTTTTCCATGGGTTTTAGGACAGTGGCTTCTCCACTCTGGAAGGTCACCTTTGAGTAACCAGTTGTGTGCCTGGTGTTGAAACAAGTGTGAAACCGGGTGCACAAAGGGAAGCCTGCCAATGGGAGGGAAGGATGCTTACACTGTTGCCCCTATACAATCCTGAAAATGGAAGCCTGGTGTGGAAATCTTTCTAGACTGATTTTCTATCTAGAATAATGTTCAAAACAATGTATAAATATTTAAAAATGGTATAAAACAATGATTCAAAATGGGAAAGAGTAGAAAACCCCAGGGAAAGTGAAATACAACCAAACGGAAGGGAAGGCAGTGGTAAAGCAATATTCAAATACCTATTGAAAACTCTAATTTGACTTGTTTCCCACAGAATAAAAAATGGCACTGCTTGAAGCATAATGCCATCAGCACCACCACTTAAATTCTAAGTAACCATGGGCGAGAGAAGATGGTCTCTCAAAGGCCCAAGTCTCTAACTATTTTAGACCTTGAAAATAATAGTAAAAAAGCATGATGAATTAGGTGTGGAATCACCTTTTGGGCCAATTCAGTCCTTTCAATTCAATTGTGATAGAATCAAACTGAAATTTCCCTGTTCACAATCTGGTGGCTGCATTTTTGCACTGTTTTCAGTGATACCTCACTAATAGCAGTGGTGGGCATCAGCAGGTTCTCCCCAGTTCGCAAGAACTGGTAGCAGAAATTCTGGCTGGCCCTGCCCAACCAAGTTTTGAAATAAAGTCCTAATTCAGGTGCAACGCAGGGCTTTCCCCCTGGCCACTCCCACCATACCACACCCACAGTGTGGCAGTAAATTTTTGGAGCCCTCCGCTAACTAATAGCATGATGTTTTAACCTTGATGTTGACAAAGGCATGGGTTACTCTAGCAAGACTATCATTGGCTAGGAGAGGTTGCAGCTGGAAGAGCCATTGTGTTATTGATGCTATCTGAGCATCCCATATACAGGCCCAATGATGCCAGCGACTCAAGCTGAAAAATCACACTTTTGAAGGGGATGGTGGTTGTGGTGGAATACAACTGAACTTGGGATGGGCATCAATTCTTTGTCAATGAAGGATATAACCATTGCGACAACTAGGCCTGGCTTTGAGCCCATCCAAGCTAAATCCAGTTGATATGAATGGCTTCCACATTTATTTTCCTCTATATCCATTTGCCACTCATTTGCAGCAGCCGACTGCATCCGTCATTTTATTTTCCTAGAAAGCTCTTGATGTTTACACAATTATGAGGCATTCCTGGTGTGGGGGAAAAAAGAAAGCTATCAGGTCCACTGTATTTAGAAAAAAAAATGGCAGCTGTCATCTGACAGCAGAGAAGCAAACACCTCCACAGATAGTGGAAGCATCTGCACTCAAGGTGGTAGTGCCAAAAATAAAATTAAAGGAATGAAAATTAAATCAGTGACATGGGATAGCAATATAAAAGCAACTTTAAAATTGCAAGTGGGTAACCAGAGGAACACAGCTATATAATGGCTGAAATGGACCCATTGGCCCATCAGACTTACATGTTTCAGGTGAGCTCAGCAGTCCATCCTACAGTAGGGATTTGAACTCCCACCTACAGCTCCACAGCAACACACTCCAACCTAGTATAGAAGCTCACAACTATGAAATGTTATAATCCAAGATGCATTTCTGAGTGTGGTGATCTTTTATGAGAAGAGCTTATGGAGGTGGGTGTCATTGCTTGTTGTTTCCTGATTGCTGACTTCTTGTAGGTTGCTCTTGACTGGAGCAGGAGGGTAGATGACTCAAAATGTTCAGGTGAGGAGCCTTCCTGCTAGGTCTAAGCACTGCCCCCACTTCTTCTGGAGACCTTTGTTTCAAATTGGGGGAGCAAACAACAACAATAACAATCAACAACAACACCACAATTTATCTAACACAAAAGTGGTATTTCAGTTTCAGTTCAGTTCTCTCCCACACCTCAGATGGCAACACACACATGAACACACACACAAGAACAAGAACACTTCTTGTATTCTTTTTGTAGTCGTTTCTACTTCTGGTGCTTCTGGGTTGAAAGGATTAGCTGGTTAAAAATCTCCATTGCGGGTGATAATTCTCCATTGCACAGGGGATGACTTGTTACCTGAAAATTGCTATCCCCTTTTTCTCTGTCACAGGAAGACCTGCAAGCACCGGAGATGCGTTCCCGAAATTAAAAAGTTATTCCACTGGCAGGGCCCCCCAAGAACCACAGAGACTTGAATTTCAGGCAAAAATAAAAAGGTTTATTGAATATGCATTTAATCAACAGTGGCCTACTGCTGGTCAAAGACAGTTCACAACCTGTAGAGATTGCGCAAGATAGTACGCACCCCGGAAACGATCTCTTTCAGCTTCTGCCTTCTAGAAGAAGGTATAGGGTCATAAAGACCAGGACCAGCCGCTTGAGAAATAGTTTCTACCCAAAAGCGGTTCTGGCTTTGAATGCAGTGCAATGCAGTCTATGAGGGAGCTTCTGTATATAGTTTTTAGAGTTTTAGAGTTTTTAGAGTCTTAGAGTTTTAGAGCTTTTAGGGGTTAAATGTGTATATATGGGGTGGGAGTATGTTGATAATTTTGTATAGTTCTATTTTGTTTTAGGTTTTGCTGGGTTGATAAGTGTTTTCTTTTTCTTTCCCCCCAATCTTGTTGTTCTGTGCAGGACAATGACAATAAAGATTTATCTAATCTAATCTAAACCGTTGCCTGCTACAAAAATCTAAAAGTGAGCTTCCCTAACTACATTTTGAGAGTCAGCTAGAGAGCTGAATTCCCGACATCACAAAGTCCTTTTATACAGTTCTACAGATACAAACTAATCCTATCATCTATCTAAAGTTACAATAATTTTTTACAAAGAAAACAATAACCTAGCAGCAGGCTGTTATTTCATAGATAAATAAGTAAATGTTGGGTTACAATAGTAAGTATTTGTGTAAATATATGGTAATGGTAAAGGTTTCCCTTGCTCGAAAGCCAGTCGTATCCGACTCTAGGGTGCAGTGCTCATCTCTGTTTCTAAGCCGAAGAGCCAGCGCTGTCTGCTTCTGCAGACGTTTCCGTGGTTATGTGGTATATGGTAATGGTAAAATATTACAAATTCCAGGAAAGAATAGAGGGAGGAGGTTGGGGGATTAGGTAGAGACATGTTGATACAGTAACCAATAGCAGAGTGAAGTTGTTGAGCGTGGCTTGAAGACAGGAACCAATCAGAAATGCTGCACTTCCAAGGCGGGAGGTTTGACTGACCAGTCAACATCGATGGAACTTCACTTAATGAATTTCTTGGCATTTCCCACCAAAAAAATCCCATCCTGTCTCCAGGCAGAAACTAACCAGCACTATGTACATATGGTAATTACAGACCCCAGAAACAAAGACACAAGAGACACACACAAAAGAATATTCCTTAAAGCAATCAAGACTGTAGTGTTTGCTGCAGATTTTCTGGAAGTTTAGGGATGAGTGTGCGGCTCTCTGGGCATCAGGTATTAATTGAATGTTTCCTTTGGAACACGTAAGCCTGTTGCAAATGTCCAGACTTTAATGTCTTTGAACTACCATATTTGGATTCTCATTCATGTAAGCTCATAGGTCATTTAAGGACATGTGGTGGTCTACAGGCTATTCTCAATTGGACATGATCGTCCTAGAGCATTTCCCAGTCTACTGTCCTTTACTTTTAAAAAATTACAATCTCGAACTCGGTGTGGTCTACTCTGCTTGTTCCTTTTATTTTTAAAAAATTTGTTCTCGCAGTCGGGGCAGTCTACCTGCCTTTGAAATACTAGCCCTTGTACTCTGAACAGCCCAGGTCTACTCAGCTTGCTACCGAGGCCCAGACTACCGTGGCTTATCTTAACCGGGGCCGCCTACTTCCCTCAAGCCCGCATATGTGCATCCCTGGCCTCGCTTCTCAAGTGAGGCTGGGTCAACCACCATCCGGTTGGATGAAGAATCATTCTATTGGTCTACTTCCAATGCAATTGCTTATGCTCCTCAACTGAAGCTCCACTTCCAGAGTGGAGCCTCGGTCTACTCTCATTCAAGTGAATGGTATTTATGGAGTTTAAAAGATCGCAATTGCGATCCTTTGAAAAATGGTTAAAAATTGATCTTTGCAAGCTCCCGTCTTCGTCCCAGCTCCTGCCAACCTAGCAGTTCGAAAGCAAGAAATTGCAAGTAGATAAATAGGGACCACTTCAGTGGGAAGGTAACAGCGTTCTGTGCGCTCCGGTATCTAGTCATGCCTGCCACATGACCACAGAAACGTCTGCAGAATCAGACAGCGTTGGCTCTTCGGCTTAGAAACAGAGATGAGCACTGCACCCTAGACTCGGATACGACTGGCTTTCAAACAAGAGAAACCTTTACCTTTTATCTGCAAAGTGTTGTGAATGGGTGCGTGTTAGTGTGGTGCTTTGTGCATATAGAAGCCTAACCTTAAAGTGGATGGCAAATGAAAAATAAAGAGAGAAGTATCTTTATTGGAAATAAAAAAAAATATTTTTAAAATAATAAAAAGGGGTAATTTCAGATCGCTGAAGTAGCAATCTTTGGGGAGGCGCCTTTCATTAACAAAGCCAGAGATAATATTTTACATGCAGAACTAGGTAAACATGTAAATTTAGGCCAGGCAGAGAGGTTTTTCCTTAGTCTTTGATAATCTCTTTAGCCTCTCTGGGGTAGTAGACCAAGAAACTTTCTTCTCTGGAAGAACAGTCAAATTTGGTACAGTATTTTTAAAAGCAAACTCAAGAAACAAAGAGACCTGTAAATCAGGCTGATATCTCAATGTACTGATCAGTTTTTAATAGACCAGTAAAATATCTTTTCTGCATTAGAATTCAATGATTTACTTGCATTCAGACCATTAGCAATGGCAAAGAACTGACTCATGGTCCCTGTCGCTTCCATGGATAGCAATGGGAAAGAGGAACAAATTCTGTATAACTTGCAAGTGAACAAACACCAAATTCAAAAATCCTAGGCAGCCTCATCCCAGAATAAACCTTTGTGGCACACTATAAGGCAGGGGTGCCTAAACTATGGCCTGCAGGTCGGTTATGGCCCATGGCACCAATTAATCTGGCCTGTGCCTCCCTTGCCGCTCCCAGAAGCGGAAGTAAAATGTGTATGTGTGGGCACCAAACATGCCCACACATGTGCAGAACGCTGCTGTAAATGACTTGTGGCTATCGTAAATGCACTTACAACAGCTGCGGGTCATTTATGGCAGCGTTCTGAACATGCACGGTGCAATCAGCGCCCACACATGCGTGTTTTATCTCCACTTCCAGGTGGGAGGAACCACATGACCGGCATGCTCAACCATGTGACCAGCCCACAGCCCGGAAAGCTTGGGCACCCCTGCTATAAGGCAATAGCCAAGGGTCAGAAGATAACACCAGTGATCTAGAACGAATGCAGAATAGTGCCACTTAGTCTCACTTCAGCCGAGCAGGTCAAAAGGATGCTATAGTTCAACTGAAAGCTTCCCGCTGGGTCTAGAACAGTGGTTCCCAACCTTTTTCAGGCCAAGCCCTGTTGGATCGGGGCCGTGGAGCAGCCGTTGAGTCCCGGAGGAGACTGGTCAAGTAACGACACGAGACAGGATGGAGCGAAGACCAGTGGTTTATTGAGGGAAAATCATCATCATATATAGGAATTCAAGGCAGCGTGTGATAGAATCGTCATCTGACAGAAAATCACATCACATGTTTACACGGGTTAATTGGGAACCTCGCCCGGGGAAGTTAATTAACTAAGTTAAACACTGGCAGGGGAAGTCCATTGTTCCGAGCTTACACAAGAGTAAATATGGCCACTATTGATGTTAGGGCTTTGGGTAATCCGCAGGTGCGATATTACCTATTACCTAACCGCTTAGTTAGACATTCAATTTCCTCCTGCTTGGACTGCCTGTCAGGTCAGATATGGGTGAATCAATCTTATGACTATTAATCCGCTCCCCAATTTCTGTCCCCTCGGAGCCCAGAGGCCTGGAGCGTTCTCACATGGCATGGCCTCTGTCAGGGACAGTATGCCAATTGTGCTCGCGGATACTGCACTCCCCCTTTTCTTGTTAGATTGGACCTGACAGACGGCCCTGCACAGGAGTGGCATCAGCTGGCATGGGGGGATGACGTTTCGGGGTTCCTTCCATGGGGGACATCTCGATATCAGTGAGGGAATACATTGCACGAAACAACACACTGCTGTGCCCAGTATTACCACCCCCACAATCACCTTGAGTGTCGTCTGAAGCCAACCCCATGGGAACCACGACCATAACGAATCCCACCACCCCCATGTGGCATCCTCCTTGATGTTTTTGACCAAAGTGTGGAGGTCCGTGAGCTAGCTCTGTACCTTATGCGTGTTGTCTGTAAGATTAAAGCAACACATGCCGTGGACAGACTCGCAACCCAAATGATGTAGCAACAGAAGGTAATCGATAGCTGCTCGATTATCAAGTATGGCATGGCGAAGCTCCGTCTGCTCCTGGTTGAGCAGCGCTATCGCCGAGGAGGTGTGGTTGATGGCTTTTGCTAAAGCGCAAGCCAATTGACCAATTCTCTGAGCGTTGCCTATGGCTAAGCCTGGCACGCTGAATATACTGACTGCTGCCTGGTTTTTCAGAACTGTGGGTCTGAATCCAGACTGCTTTCTGTAGCAAGGCAAGATAATGAGATGTGTCATTGATCTCTCACTGTGACAGAACTGGTTTTTCCTAAGGTAATTCTAAGCTATCTCTGCAACTTCTGGTGTTGTGCAAATGTCTTTCTAGCACCTATGGGGAGGTGTGAAAATCATGGATATAACTTACAATGGTTGGAGATTACTGGCTACCGGGTGCTCAATCTTTCCAAGCAATGGGCCGGTGCAAACATGGGCCGGTCTGGCTTCCTTTGATGGAAGCTGGCCGTTATTAACAATATGCGACCCTATGTATACAGAAATTCAAGTGTCCCTTGCAAATCCCAACTGGAGCATTGTACAAGGCATGAATGAATAAGGAGCAACTACAGATAATAATAGCAATAGAAAACATTCAGCTGCTTTTCGAAGATGAGGCTTCCCTTTTTGGTGGGGTTTCATGTGTAACTTGAGTTTGGAAAAGTCTTGTTTTGTAGAAAAGCTTGGTTCTTAGCAGTAGCACTGAGTATGCAAAATGTTCATAGAAATGTCTTTGGAGATGTAAGTCATAAAGGAAGACGGACAGCTGATGACATCCAAGGCAAGTGACTGGTGCCATCCTTTGCAATAGCTGAACTTGGCATCCGGGCCTGATTCTGGCCTCTGGGACCTGCATGGGGAAGAGACTTGTTTGGGAGATAAAAATAGCAATTGCTGTGCAACTATGGGATGTTGTTCTGTTGTTCCCCCCTTTCTGTTTGTTTGTCAATGTAGGACTTAAGCGTCCGATAGACCCGTTTCACAATCGCTTGCCCCTGCGGGTTGTACGGAATGCCAAAGGTGTGCTTAATATCCCAGGTGGCCAGGAAGGTGGCCAGCTGCCTGGAGCTATAAACTGGGGTGTCATCGGACTTCATGTGCCGAGGTTTGCCCATGGCCGTGGGAAAGGAGATGCTGCTCCACATGGGGAGCCGTTTCTCCCTTCTGTGATGTTGCCCAAACAAACTGTGAGAAGGTATTAATGCAAACGTGCATGTACTGCCATCTGCCAAAATGTGGGGCATGTGTGACGTCCATCTGCCACACCTGGTTGGCCTCTGTCCCTCGTGGGTTGACCCCCCACGAGGCCCCCCCGGTGCCCCTGCACAATGCAGACAGGAACGGACTATGCCTTGGGCTTGGGAAAGTGGCAGATTGAACTGCCTTGCAAGTGCTTTGGCATTCTGATAAAGGGATGCATGACTCTGAATTGGAGTTGTGAAGACTCCCAAAACTGACCATTGCTAAATTTCCTTGGTGGCCGCATCTGCTCTGCTGTTGCTCTCAGAAATCGGACCAGGCAAGTCCTGGTGGCTTCTGATGTGGGCTATATAGAGCGCTTTGGTGCAGTTCCGCAAGTGAAATTGAGTTGTGAGAGACAGACTCAGCAAGTTCTTGTCTATCGCGGGAGTGATGTATGCTCCTGGTAGACTGTGAAGCAAATTCCTAACATACTGGCTGTCAGTAATTATGTTGAAGCATTCTTTGGCAAAGGTGCGCAAAGTGAGGTTCACAGCTGCCAACTCTGCCCGCTTGCGGAAGAGTCAGGAGCGTGCGCCAAGCTTGGTCCTCTTGCCAAGTAAGAACCTAATATGTGCGACCCCCATAAGTGAAAATTGTCCTAGCCCCCCGAAGGGGATCCAGTGACATTAATTCACACAAGGTGACTGTCTGCGTTTGAAGCGAGATGAGTCTGGGGTCTTATGGCAAACCTTGGCGCATGACGTGCCAGGCTTCCCTTGGGTAAATTTCTCATGAAGGCCTCCCTGCGCACATCCGCCCATGGCGTGCGTGCGCACTTTTCCTGGAGCTATTCTTGTGCTCCTGTGAGAAGGGTGCCAGATGCTGGCTTAGCCTTTTGCCTGTGCTTAGATTAGCATCAAAAAAGGAAGGGGTGGCCTGAAAATGCCTGTATCTGATTGAAAGTGTGACCTGACTGTATTCTTAAAATGGTCCTAGGCAGTCCTGGCTAATGAGGGGCACTCTGCACATTCTCAGGGACTAATCCACCCTTTGTGCTCTGGAGTTTGTGAAATGTGTCTGCTGTGGGCCAGGTGCCATACTTAAAATGACAGACTAAGACTTATTAAAAACAAGCCAACTATGACTTGCCATCTGTAAGGAAACAATACACAAAAATGAAAAGACACACAAGTTAAACATTTCCAGCAGGGAGTTCCAATGGGAAAGGAGGAAAGACAAGTCAGAAGTTAGCACAATGAGAATGCAATCAGATAATTAAGACAACTGGCTGGGATCCTCCTGTTAAGGAATCCCTACCAGTAATTAACTCTGGAGCCTGTGAAAGGAAGCAATTTAAGACTGTAGAAAGAAATAAATTGGTTACTTTTAAGGCCTGGAGAGGATTTTTGTTCCTGTAAAAAGGTAACGATTAGGCATTTTCTGAATATACAGAGCGCAAGAATGTTTGCGTGCTTTTTCCTGTGAAAGGGGTACAATGAGTGAGTTACTTTACACAGATTAAAGTCAAAATACTAGAACAATATCTTTCTTAAGAGAATGAAGGAGAGTTAGAACGATTCTCAACCTGCTTGCCAGATGTGGGTAAGTGGGCCAGATGCGGCCCACATTGCTCTGCCACTACCTCCACCAAGCCAAGAAGGGCTGCGTGGCGAAGGAAGGGCAGGATGACTGTCCGGACCTCCAGAGCTGCCTGAGGACGTGGGACCTGGCCCCTGACTTTAAAAGGTTGAGAACCTAGGTTACAGTACACACAGGAAGACAATGCAATTCTCTCATTCCTAGTAAGATATGTGACTTAAAGACGCTAAGGGACATTCAAACACCTTAAAACACAGAGATGGGGGTTTGAGAAACACCGACGTAGGGAGGGGCCCCATGGTTTGTGATTTAGTGAGGAAAACTCATAGAAGTGATTTTTGTTTTCAGTTCGCGCTTCTGAAAAGAAAAATCTGTTTTCCTGAGTGGCACGGATTGCAAAACTGATTTCCAAGAGTGGCTTAATCCTTTGACAAAGAAAAAGTCTCAAGGGAAGAAGGAGGGTCACCCTGCCCTATTGCAGGTTAGGATTCCCCCCCTCCTGCTTTTGTTGCTAAGCAGGCAAGGCAAAGGGGTCTTGCTCACCATGCTTTCTCAAACCTTAAATAGTTCCTGCCCATGAACAGAGTGCAAACTGTTTAACACATATTTCACAGTGACATTACCACGCAGTTACACACAAGGAACACTTTGCAATCATACTGTGGTCATAGAGACAAGGCTTTTGCAATCATACACAGTTCTTGCAGTCATACATTCAGTGGTGCACCACGCATACACACATTTATTTACACATTCACACATTCCTCCCCTGATCTGCAGTGTTCTATCCTGCACATGAGGAGGTGACTTATACACAGCTGGCTATCACAACCATCTGGGTGCTTCTACTTAGGGGTGAGTTTCTCTGGGCTACTCCAAGGCGAGACAAGTAGGTTCTGCCTGTGCCTTGGGAGAGCTCGGGGTACTATTGCTGGGATGGTTCCTCTGGCATAGCCAGGGCGATGGCTGCCTCCTTTCTAGCCTGGGCCAGATGCATGCCGGAGGGCCGGATTCCCGGATCTCGGTGCTGTCTTGCCCTCCAGTGCCAGCGTGGCCATTTGGTCTTAGGCTTATTTGGACAACCTTTTGAAGATCTGCCTGGTTTAGATTGGCATTCTCTTCTAAGGCATCTCATTTTTCCACACGGGAAGCAGGCGCCTTTGGGTTTTGGCACTGCTCTGCGCCTGAGTGTGGCAATGGGTCTGCTCTGGAGCCCTGCGTGGCCAGGGGCCGTGCAGATTTCCATGAACAGTGGGCGCTGAGCAGCCCTGCCTGAACGTGTGTCTGCCTTCAGATAGGCTGAACACAGCAGCTGGGTGCTCGCTAATTGTGCCACTGGCAATTTCCCCGTGAATGGATCTTCCTCACCCATGCGCTGAATGGAGTTCTTAATTGGCAGGGAACTTTTAACTGTCAGAGAAGCGCCAGGGCTTCTCATACCATGAATTCCTTCAGTAACATCTGCAGCTGTCACTGAGGGAATGCTCCCTACACTGCCCTGCTTAAGCTGAAATGACGGATAGAGACTCCTTGGGGCTGATGGTTCTGACTGCGCTGGGGGTTTCTGGGTCTCTATCCCGACTGGGTCTTCCTCTGCTAAGAGTTTCCTACATTTGCTCCATGTGCCAATTATGCTATCTGGAGCTTTTGGTGCTTGCAGAATGCAGGCTCCTATCCGATCCCAAAGTGTGAGGTCAAGCACACCCGCTTCTGGATAAAGCGGACAATTGGCCCCCAGGTACGCTAAGAGTTCCGCTAACTTATCGCTGTGAAGGCATATCTGGTATACCCTGGCCAGGGCCTTGAATTCCATTATGTGAATTCTCTGGTTAGCGGTCGGACGTTGCCGCTGATGACAAGTCCCCATATTACCTGCCTGGTCCTTCAAAGTTTTCCTCCTCGGGACGATTTCGACGCGTCCTTTTAGGTAATAGGTCTTAGTGTGATGAATCTCTGGGATGGAGCTCGGAGCGTGGACTGCCTCGGCGGCCTCTGCACTGAAATCAGGGTTTCACAGCCTGCCCCTGAGCGGAACGCGTTTCTGCGATGCAAGCTGTAGGATGCCTCTTCTGGAGTGCCTCGCCGCGTAGCTGTCACTCAGGCCGGATGGCTTTCCGACCAGAGCTGCCACGCTGTCCTCTGGGACGAATCGGACACAGTTCTGGCGTAGAACTGGACCGCGTAGATCGCTTACTCACGAGTAGAATCATGTCGGGGTCACCAGATGTTGGATCGGGGCCGTGGAGCGGCCGTTGGGTCCCGGAGGAGACTGGTCAAGTAACGACACGAGACAGGATGGAGCGAAGACCAGTGGTTCATTGAGGAAAATCATCATCATATATAGGAATTCAAGGCAGCGTGTGATAGAATCATCATCTGACAGAAAATCACATCACATGTTTACACGGGTTAATTGGGAACCTCGCCCGGGGAAGTTAATTAACTAAGTTAAACACTGGCAGGGGAAGTCCATTGTTCCGAGCTTACACAAGAGTAAATATGGCCACTATTGATGTTAGGGCTTGGGGTAATCCGCAGGTGCGATATTAGCTATTACCTAACCGCTTAGTTAGACATTCAATTTCCTCCTGCTTGGACTGCCTGTTAGGTCAGATATGGGTGAATCAATCTTATGACTATTAATCCGCTCCCCAATTTCTGTCCCCTCGGAGCCCAGAGGCCTGGAGCGTTCTCACATGGCATGGCCTCTGTCAGGGACAGTATGCCAATTGTGCTCGCAGATACCGCAAAGCCCCACCTAACCATTTCTTAAACCTGATGCCCACCCCCCTGAGATATAATTCTTATTATTCAAAAATAATTCTTATTATTCACATGGAGGAACCCTAAAAGGCCATTAACTTGGGCTAATTCATTCTTGAATTCCCCCCTCCCTAAAAATCAAACCTCCCATTGGGAACAATGGGTCTAGAAAAACCATCCACAACAGAATACTTAGTTCCACTTTCCTGCATAGATTGTCCATTGAAGCAACTAATACTGCCTTTATCTTTTTGCCAGGCCTGAAAACAAATTTGAAGTAGACACCATCTCAAACAAATCTAGAGAAAGTGCATCAGATCTGAAGCTGAGATATACTTGTTTGTTCATTAGGCATAATCTGGCAGGTATTTCCACCACTGTGGAATGCAGAGGGCTGCCTTTTTTATTTTAGCTCTGTCACAGTCAGCTCCATATCCAACTGGAAAACGAAAAGGCCAAACTGAAAACAGGTCAACAAAGCTTTGTCCGACATAGCTTTGTCCAACTAAGTCTTTGTTCTGCAGGCTAAGCAGCTTCATCCAACTGGGTCTCTGAGATACAAGCCAGGACATGGTACTCTATCTACTAGATGATGTCCTGGATGGATGTTATTTTCACTTTTCCAGACTAGAAACTCCACAGCAACACCTGCAACTGAAGAGGATGCTCACTTAGACAAATAAGAGTCTATGTATCTCACACCATCTTCAGTATCTAAATAGCTTGAGGTTAGATAGTGATGGTTTTTTTCATATTAATAAGGGAGAAACAATTGAATATGTCTGCACGTAGCCACTCATTCTCTGGTAGCTTTACTAATCTGGTAGCTTTACTAAGGGGCTGTGGTGGCTCAGTGGTTAAGAAGCACACCTTGTTAGCTGGAAGGCTGGCAAATCGGCAATTCGAGACCCGGATACTGCATGACAGATTGAGCGCCTGTTTCTATTTTTGGGGACATGAAAGGAGCCTCATTTGGGCATTCTCTGAGTAGAGTTTCTTCCGCAAAAATCCTTTCAACCCAGAATAATTTCTGACACAGATTATTACTACTAAGACAGAAAAGAGGATACGGAGCAAATTAATAAATGGTAGGCCTCCAGACTCTTGCAACAGATTCAGAGATAGGAAGAGTTGCTTTATAAACTGTGGCTGAAATCTTGTTGCACAGGAAAAGGTGCAATTTTTAGTGGTGGATTGCTGAGAGTTAAGAAATCTCTTTGGTTTGGTTATTTGTTGTACTGAGACTGCCCAGAGTAACTGTGTAGTTAAATGATACTAATCAAAACAATAAATGAACAAAACAAATCCCTGTAGGCATTATTTGTTGCATGCTGAGTTTCACGACTCAGAGTGTGACTGCACAGCAAGAGAAATGTGAATTCACTCGCTGTGAGGTCTCATCAAGGAGTTTGGGGTTTCCTGGGTCTCTTGTGAGTTAACTGGCCCCACAGAGAGAAGAAGAAATTGGCTGACAGCCTGAAAGTACAACTTTTCTGTTATCAAGCAGGGGGGCACAGGTGCCAAAGAACTTGCTAATAAGTTGTGCTGATTTCCTTTTTTCATTTCCCTTCTCATTCTAGATGCTGCTGCTGCTGTGTAGATGTCCTGTTTCTACAAGGGAAGGGGGTAAAGGAGGCAAATTGGAGCTTCAAATGGGACATGATGACTGTGGACCTCTTGGCAAGATGCACCTGCCAAGCCGCAGTGAGTGATACGGTAGAGAGAGCAGCATGCTTAACTGGGATGTGCCATGGATCATAATGGATTTTACTTCTGAGTAGCACCTGGATCAATTCTGAAATGGATGTATTTATTTATTTATTTCTCCAATTTATATAGCCACCCAACCTGAAATGACTCTGGGCGGCTCACAACACCATGGATCATAACGGATTTTATGTCTAAGTAGTACCTGGATCAATTCTTTTTTTTCCTTTTTTTTAAATTTTATTTTAATAAACATACAAAAAAGAAAAGAAAACATTAACAATACGTTAACAATACAATACACTAACAAATCCATAGTATCTTACTAACAAACATTACTGTATGCTAGTACATAACAATATCTATACTCATTAATTACTATTTAACTACCAAATATTAAGAGCCATTGTTTCAAAGTCCAAAATGATAGAAAAAAATATTTTTTTTCTGTACTACCACAAATCTTTTTAACAAATAATAATCACCCTGTGAATATGTACAATGCCCGGAGAGTTTATTTTCTACTCAACTCCAAAAACTTCTTTGAAATGGTACTGGTCCTGAACTATCATTTGCCATAATAGAGTGATCCACGAACGGTTTCCATATATTCCAAAATCTATTCTCTTTTAAATTATCTCTTTTGACTTTAATCTCCCATGTCAATTTATCGTTCAATGCTAAACTCCACATTTCTTTATACCATTCTCCAATCTGTATATCTACATCGTTTTTCCAATTTCTAGCTATACATTGTCTACCCGTTGTCAGTGCGATTTCCAATAATTCTTTTCCCTCCTTGTTTAAACCCAAGCCTTCCACATTCGTTAAAAGAATAGTACCCGACACCAACTTAACACTTTTACCCAATATTTCACCAAACTCATTTTCTATTCTTCCCCAAAAATCCCTTATTTTTTTACAACTCCACCACATATGTTCCATCAATTTCTTTACATCTCCAACATAACTTATCTCTTTTATTATCCATCTGGTAAAGTCTTAATGGTGTCAGGTACCATTGCCACAACATTTTAAAATTATGTTCTTTAATTCTTACAGACATTGTTCTCATAATCCTCTTTTTCCATTTATTTTTCCATTCAATCTCCCCGATCTTTATATTCAAATTTTGTTCCCACTTCCGTTTCAAGTCCTCCTGTGGATCTGCACCTCTATTCAGTATATTATAAAGCTTGCTTACAAGACCTTTAATACTGCTTTCCCCTTTTCTAATCTTCCTTACCAATTCCTCAAATTCCGTATGTATTCTATCTATCCCTATTTCTCTTTTATATTTTTTATTCCAATTGTCCACCTTTAACTTCTGAAACCAATTCAGATTTAATATCTCAAACATTTTTTTCCGCTCGGCGTCAACATCACATGCTTTTAACTAATCCTTCAATAACAACGTCCCATTTTTATCCAATATTTCCATTTTTTCTTTGTCTAATTTTATTGGGAAACACATCATATCAGTCAATTCCAAAATTGGAGAGAGATTCGGAACCATATCTTTTTTTACCTTCTTCCACACCTCCATGAGACCTTTCATCATAAAATTATTTGACCTTTTCACCTTATCCTTCATTCCCAAAAAAATCAAGTTTCCAATATTTCTATACTCTTTCATTTCCAATTGTTCCCAAATTACCTTTTCTCTTGCCAAGATCTTCACAACATTCTTAACTTGAAATGCTCGATAATATAATAACAAATTTGGCATACCCAAACCTGGATCAATTCTGAAATGGAAGTACAGTGGAACCTCATACAACAATCACTATGTATAGCAACGAAATCACATAACAATTAGGTTTTGTGGGGAAATGGTGTCCTGCATAACAATTTTCTCTATGGAAAAAATTGTACAACATTTTTTCAATGGGAAAAAACACTTAGTAAAAAAATTTGTTGTACGATGCATCCCATAAGGAAAATTGCTATACGATGCATGTATCGTATAACAATTGTTTCGTATAACAACAAGCCCCATGGAACAGATTTAAATCATTGTATGAGGTACCACTGTATTTATTTATTTATTTGTTTGTTTGTCCAATTTATATAGCCAACCAACTCAAAACGACTCTGGGCAGCTCACAACATTAAAATCACCATCACAATCTAAAACTTAAAACCAATTTTTAAAAATCCAATTAAAATATTACAAAAATTACCCCAAACAGCTAAAAGAATAAGGGAGCAATGTTGCTAATCAGTCAGCAGGCGGGGTTCACCACATTGCCGGTGCCCCACACCTGTTTTGCCAGCCAGGTTTTTAGTTCTATCCTGAAAGGCAGCAACTCCATCTGGAGTTGTAACTCGATTGGCAGGAGGTTCCATAGGGCCGGAGCAGACACAGAGAAGGTCCTCCTTCTGGTGCTAGAGAGGCAAGCCTCTCTAGCAGATGGCACAATAAGAGAACCCCTCTGGTCTGCTCTGGTGGGATGGACAGATGTTCTCAGGGTGAGGCAGTCTCTTAAGTATCCTGGCCCACTACCATGTAGGGCTTTAAAGGTCATTACCAGCACCTTGAATTGCACCCGGAGGGTCACTGGTAACCAATGCAGCTCCCGAAGCAGTGGAGAGGCACGGGCATAATGCCCGCACCCCATCACCACCTGGGCAGCCACATTCTGGACCAGAATGTGGTCATCAAGGGCAGCCCCATGTAGAGCGCATTACAATAGTCCAGTCTAGAGGTGACCAGAGCATGCATGACCATGAGCATGGAGTCCCGATCTAGGAGCGGGTGTAACTGGTTTATGACATGAAGTTGTGCAAAAGCCCTCCTGGCCATGACTGCCACCTGCTCATCGAGCAGGAGTCGCATGTCCAGGAGGACCCCCAGATTATGCACCGGGTCTATTTTTGGCAAAATAGCCCCATCCAGAACCAAAGATGGTAGCTCCCAAGATAACACGGGCTCCCCAACCCATAGCCACTCAGTCTTGCCAGGATTCAGTTGTAGCCCGTTGTCCCCCATCCAGACCCCAACAGCCACAGGGCACCTGGATAGGATTCTGACTGCATCACTTGGATCACCATGGGCCGAGATGTACAGCTGAGTATAATCAGCATACTGATGATGCCTCACCCCATGGGAATGGAAGATCTCCCACAACGGCTTCATGTAGATGTTAAATAGGAAAGGTGAGAGCACTGAGCCCTGAGGCACTCCATATTGGAGAGGACTAGGGCTGGACATCTCATCCTCCAACCACACTGACTGGGTCCAGCCTATCAGAAATGAGGCAAATCAGGACCACACAGTGCCCTGGATCCCCAATCCTCGGAGCCATTCCAGAAGGATACCAGAGTTGACAATATCAAAGGCCACTGAGAGGTCAAGGAGAGCAAGGACGGAGGGATGACCACCATCCCACTCCCACCAGAGATCATCCAATAGCGCAACCAACGCAGTCTCAGTACCATATCCGGGCCTGAATCCTGACTGAAAGGAGTCCAGATAATCCACTTCATCCAGAACCTCCTGTAACTGCCGCACCACTGCCTTCTCCAAAACCTTCCCTAAAAATGGGAGGTTGGATACAGGCTGATAGTTGGCCATTATTGTTGGGTCGAGCACTGGCTTCATCAGGAGGGGGTGCACCAAAGCATGTTTCAATGGTGCAGGAAACACCTCCTCCCACAAGCATGCATTGACTATTTCTCTGACCCAACTACCTGTCACCGCCTTGGACACCTTGACAAACCAGGCGGGACATGGATCTAATAGGCAAGCAGTGGCGTGAACAGATCCAAGGAGCATGTCCACTTCCTCCTGGACAACTGGATCAAACCAATCCCAGATAACGTGTCCAGACTGTGATCCGGTCAACTCCAGACCCATAGTATTCACACCAGGGTCAAACTTCGAGCAAATCCAAGTGATTTTCTCTACAAGATGATCAGCAAAGTCCTCAGCTGACCCCTGCCGAGGAGGGACCTAGTCACTCGGAACACAGTCACTGGGCGATTATCTGCTGAGGCAGTAAAGGTGGTGAAATATTGCCGTTTCACCACCTTTATCGCCACCAGGTAGGGTCTGATAGCGGCTCTAGCCAGTGTTCAGTTGGAATCAGTGATGCACTGCAATTTTTTTTACTACCTACTCTGTGGGCTGGCCAAATCTGTGGGAATGGCCAAACATCCTGCATTATGGGCTATGGAGGTGGGTGTGGCCAACCAAGTGGGTGTGGCCTGGGAGAATTTCCGCTACCGGTTCTGCAGAACCTGACAGAACCTGCTGCAGTGCATCACTGGTAGGAATCACTTTGAGTCTTCACCCACTGGCATTCTCGGAATCTCTTTGGCCATTTAAGCTTCCTCAAATCCTCTGTAAACCATGGGGATGAGCAGGGCCCATGTGCGCAGAGAGGTCATAGTGGTGTGATTGGTTCAAGTTCACACTTCCTGAATTGTTGTGAATGGATGTAAAAAAAAGTAGAAGCTTGAAAAGCTGAAGGAAAAAGCTATAGATTGAGGTGGAAGAATTCCAGACTAATGTGTATGTCTTTTGACATCATCTGGTCAATGAAAACAATGTGAATCAGCCCATCCCAGTTCAATAGTATTTTTTGCTAATATGGTCACAGCCTCAGGAGATAACTGATAATACCTACAGAGACTTCTTAATTCATGGCAATTTTTCACTAAATATTATGTATTTTACATACCTACACAACAGGATTGCAGCCACTAATTCTCAGAACCGCCAGCTCAATGTTGCTAGTGGTTGCTTGCTTGCTGCTTGTTGGATTGGGGCTGCGAAGCGGCCGTTGGGTCTCGGAGGAGACTGGTCAAGCAATGAGACATGAGGCAAGATGGAGCGAAGACCAGTGGTTTATTGAGGGAAAACCATCATCATATATAGAAATACGGGGCCGCGTGTGATAGAATCGTCATCTGACAGAAAAGCACATCTCATGTTTACACAGGTTAATTGGGAACCTCTCCCGGGGAAGTTAATTAACTAAATTAAACACTGACAGGGGAACTCCATTGTTCCATGCTTATCCTGGGGTAAACATGGCCACTGTTGGTTCTAGGGCTGTAGATAATCCGTAGGTGCGATATTATCTGTTATCTGACTGGTGAGTCAGTCATCCAATTTCCCCCTGCTCGAGTCCTTTGTCAGGTCAGCTCCGGGTGAATTAAACTATGGCTATTAATCCGCTCCCCAATTTCTGTCCCCTCAGACCCAAGTCTCAGGGAGCAATCTCCCGAGTAATGGCTCTGTCAGGGACAGTATGCCAATTCCATGAGTGGAACCCGCAGCTGCTTCCTCTTTCTTTCTTTCTTTCTTTCTTTCTTGCTTGCTTGGTTGGTTCTCTTAGATTTTATTTCAAAAATTTAATTGTCATTATCTTAGGTAGGTTCAAGTTCAGCTTTTTAACTTTTTGTGGCTAGGATGGGCTAGAGATCCCAATTAATCTGTCAATAAGATCCTAGCCAGTGGTGGGCATAAGCAGGTTTGCATCAGTTCGCCAGAACCAGTAGCAGAAATTCTGGCTGGCTCCGCCCATCCAAGTTTTGAAATAAAGTACAGTGGAACCTCATACAACAATCACCCTGTATAACAACAAAATCGCATAACAATTAGGTTTTGAAAAAAAATGCTGTCCTGCATAACAATTTTCCCCATGGAAAATTTTCCCCCATACAACAATTTTTCAATGGGAAAAATCACTTAGCAAAAAAAAAAGTCATTGTACAATGCATCCCATAGGGAAAATTGTTGTACGGTGCATGTATCATATAGCAATTGTTTCGTACAACAACGAGCCCCATGGAACAGATAAAAATCATTGTATGAGGTACCGCTGTAGTCCTAATTTGGGTGCAACGCAGGGCTTTTCCCCGGGTCACGCCCACCATACCACACACACAGAGTACGTAGTAAATTTTTTGAATCTCACCACTGATCCTAGCATTTTATTGTTTCCTATTGCATGTTAAAAGAAGAGAATAGTTTGGTTCTCTACTACGCACCTCAGACTGAAAGTAGCTCAGTCACATACAGAGATATATAAAGCAATAAACATGAGGTCAATAATCAATCAATAAGGAAGAACATTTCAGAGATGAAAAACTATCACGGAAGAGAAGTTGAAAAATCTAATTGGAAAAATTTGAGCTCTGTCTTTGTAGAAACAGTAAACAGGATCCTGTTGTATCATGTCAGGGATGTGATTCAAAATTAAATAAGTGTCTGACCTTTTGTAAGTTACCACTGGAACCTGAAGAATATTGCTAGACAATTACAGTAGTGTTTAACAACTAGTGTGGGCCCTAAGTTCTGTTTAGGTGTGTGGTACCTGTGGATAATGAATGTGTGAAGACACTAATGAGAACATGTGTAGATTTACTTGCCCATGAAGTTACTTTGCTTCTCATGTATGAACAATGTCAATCTGAAGGTGACAAATTCTATTAGGGCAGTGTTTCCCAATCTTATATGAGTCAATTGTGGTACATTTTATATTTTTGAACCACAGTCAGGCATACCCCTGGGGCAATGGCAACCTTGTTGTGCCGGCTAATCTTTCTCACACTAGGTCAAACAAAAAGGATTTTATAATAGCCAAGTAACCTGTGACCCCTTGCAACATTTGCATGAAAAGGCATTTTAATAGAGTAAAGAAGACACATTAAAATATTTTTTCCATCCCTAACTCAATTGCTTTGCCACACAACCCACCTCACAAAATGGTGGTGTTGTGTCCGGCCCTTATAAGCAATAGTCCAGGCAACGATGAACAGAACAACAACAGGAGTTTATTGAACAGTCTTTCTGGTTAGCCTTACCAGGCATTCCGGACATCAGATGGCTACACAAGTCCTATGTTATCAGTCCCTCGTGTTTCTACTGTAGAGGCAGCGACTAAGCTACATCTTGGTGTGATAGAGTATAGAGGAGACCCAGGCTTTTCCCAACGTTGGCTAACCTGCAGCGGTAATGGGAAGTATAGATCTGGCCCGGCCCCACCCTTGTTTACCCGTGGGGCTTATATAGTGTCTCCCTGGCGATGACTCCCTGTTACAATGTAGTAACCCACCAGACAATCATAACCAACCAATCATAACAAGATATACAAGTATTAACCAATCAGGAATTGGATCCAAAGTTGTAACCAATCACAGAACTCTAATTAGCATAATGAGCATGCCCTGAGAGGAAGATTGCGCGCCAACTTGAGCTCCTAATTTGGATGGTGGGAAATCGCGATTTTATCTTTGCAAGGCGTTGCTTTGAGCAACTTGCAATTCTGCCTTAATACACAACAGGTGGTGTCTCTCTAATTTCACCTCCAGCTCCCTCCTCCCGAGACTTTCTTTGTTAGTGGAGGGGCATAATTGTGGTGACCCCATTTACTAGTGTCATCACAATTTTTTTATTTTTTAATGGTTTTTATTAAATTTTATGACAGACATACAAAAAAAAAAGAAAACAATAACAATACAATACAATAATAACTCAAAAATAACATCAATGCAATATTAACTCACATTCATAGGGACTAGCACTTAACAATACTTAAGCTAATTATTTACCATATAACCATCAATGTTAGATACCACAATATAGAATATTACACAATCAAACAATAAAAGCTTTCTGTGCTACCTCTATTATAATTTTTTAATACTTACAAATCACTCTGTGAATATATACAATGCCCGGAGAGTTTAGTTTCTATTTCAACTCCAAAAACTTCTTTGAGATGGTACAGGTCCTGAACAATCACTTACCATGAGGGGGTGCTCCACAAACGGTTTCCATATATTCCAAAACCTATTCTCTTTTAAATTGTCTCGTTTCACTTTAATCTCCCATGTCAATTTGTCGTTCAATGCTAGACTCCACATTTCCTTATACCATTCTCCGATCTGTATGTCTACATCATTTTTCCAATTTCTAGCTATGCATTGTCTACCTGTAGTTAATACAATTTCCAATAATTCTTTTTCCTCCTTAGTCAAACCCAAACCTTCCACATTTGTTAAAAGAATGGTACCTGACTCCAACTTAACGCTTTTACCCAATATTTCACCAAACTCCCCTTCTATTCTTCCCCAAAAATCCCTTATTTTCTTGCAACTCCACCACATATGTTCATATGTTCCATCAGTTTCTTTGCATCTCCAACATAACTTATCTCTTTTATTATCCATCTGACAGAGCCTTAGTGGTGTCTCAATTTTTATTTTTGAATGTACTTGATGTATTCATACCCCACCTATCTCGGTATATGAGCTCCTCCTCTATGTGGCTTACAAAATTGTATAAATATTTTAAAACAATGTAATTACAAAGCAATAAAATGTACATTCAGGGTTTGGTGGCTATAGTATCAATTTAACATGTAAATGTAATGGATAACAAATAAATATATTAAGCCTGGGAAGGGGTTTCTGAAAACCCAGCAGTTGTTTCAAACTGTTACTTGCCCAGAGGGAGGATATCTTTGTAAGCTTCATTAAATAAATGTGCCCTCAAGAGTTTCTTGAAGGTCATCATTGAAGAAATCTGATGCAGCTTAATTGAGAGATTGTTCCAAATTGTGGGTCAATGCCACTGAGGAGGCCCCTCGTCTTGTCACTTTTCTGGCCAACATCTGTGACAGCACCTGCAGATGCACAGTCTGTGAGGAACATGTGCTGTGGGTATTATATATATGGGAAAGGCACTCTGCCAGGTAACTAGGTCTCAAACCATTTAGGACCTTATAAATTAACATCACAATCTGACATGGTAAGCAATGGGAAGCCAATGGAAACCAGACAGGATTTGGGTAATGTGTTCAAATTTACTGACCCCTGCCATCAGGCTGGCTGCAGAATATTAGACCCACTGCAGTTTCCATGTCAGGGACAAGGGCAGTCCCACATAGAGTGCATTACAGTAATTTCTTCTGGAGATTACCGTTGTTTGAACCACAATTGCTAAGGATTGCCAGTCCAAAAGAAGATGTAGTTGGGCAATCTGTTTTAAATGGTAATATGCAGATTAATATGCAGTGGAAATTTGATTTTCCAATTTAAGTGCCAGATCTAGCATGACCCACAAGCTTCACACTTGGTCCTTCATAAGGAGGACAACATCACCCAATGACAGAGCCAGGTCTCCCCTTAGGGCAGGCAGACTGCCCAACAAAAGGACCGCCATCTTGTTGGGATTCAGTTTCCATCTGTTTGTTCTTCTTCATTCCAGAACAAAGGCCAGGCAATCCTCCAGGCATCTGCATCCACTGCAGATAATGTAAAGGAAAGATAGAATTGTGTGTCTCCAGGTGCTCCTTTTTAAGCACCCTCATTTTAACTCTTGTCCCTTGATATATTTTATTACCCCCATTTTAATTTCTGTTCTCTTTGCTGTTCTATGCTGGTCTTGAACCATAATAAAGATTTGCTTTGTTTTGAGAATTGTGTATCATCCGCATACTGATGGCACTGGTGGTGCAGTAGTTAAGCTGCTGTGCTGCAGCCAAAACTGTTGTTTGATCCTGACGGGGATCATGGTTGACTCAGCCTTCCATCCTTTTGAGCATACCTGTCAACCATCCCAGATTGGCCAGAATTTCCAGTTTTTTGGAGCTGATTTTCGCCATTTCCCACCCGGAGCTGCCGAAACCCTGGAATTTGGTAGCGGGGGGGGGGGGGGGGAGGCGTTCCTGCGCAACCCTTCTGTGCAGCTCGCTTCTACGCATGCGTAGAACCCTTCTACGCTTGCGTAGAACCTTTCTACGCATGCGTAGAAGGCTTCTGTGCAGAAGGGGATCGTAAAAGCCTTCTACGCATGCATAAAAGCCTTCTACGCATGCGTAGAAGTGAGTTGTGCAGAACGGTTCTGCGCAAGTCGCTTTTACGTGTGCGTAAAAGGCTTTTACGCATGCGTAAAAAGCAACCTGCACAGAACCGTTCTGCGCAGGTCCTGGATTGTCCGGAACCGCAGTTGACAGGTATGCTTCTGAGGTCAGTAAAATGATTACCTTTGTTTGGGGACAAAATGCTAATTACCTTGTCAACTGCCCAGAGCATACGCTGAGTGCTATGGGGTGGTATATATGTGTAATTGCTATTGCTATTAGCACTCAACTCCAGATATCCAGATGACTCCCCTACCAGTGACTTTTTATAGATGTTAAAAAATATCAGGGAGATGACTGAACTCCACACCAGATCATCCATGGAGACAAAACAATCTCATTGAGCTGCACTCTATTAGGGCAGCTGTCGAGGAAGGAATGGAACTGCTGTAACACTCTACCCAAACAGCTTCTCTAAAACGATACCATGACATATAAGGTGTTCTTGTTTCTGATATTCCTTTGTTTTCTCCATGATCCAACGTATGTTGGCAATGTGGTCTCTGGTCCCCCTGCCTCTTCTGAACCCAGCCTGCACTTCTGGTAGTTCTCTCTCCACATGCTGCTGAAGTCTATCCTGTATTATCTTGAGCATAACCTTGCTAGCATGTGGGATGAGCGCAATTGTTCGATAATTTGTAGGTGTCACATAATAAATTGTTGTAGCCCCCCACTACTATTCCCAGAATATCCACACCATCATGGCCAGGAAAACAACATCACCCATCTCTGAATGGACAAATTTAGACTAATTTTGTTTGGAATGCTATGTGTACAATTGTTGCCTTTATTTTATGCATTTCCTCCCCCTCCCCAATTATCTAAATCAACTTATTTTTAAAAAATATTTGGCTTCATTGTATAGAGAGGAAATTGTGTTATAAAATCTTTCCCCATAATCATGGTTCTTCAGCTACTTCCTTGGATTCTAAAGACATTCCCCCAAGTTTTCTTATGTCCCATGCATTCTGGTCTTTGGGAAAATAAATCCAAAGCTCCTTTCAGTTTATTATTTCTAGTGATAGGCTGAAGGAAGCGGCCCTTGGCCAGGAGGGCTTAAGATCCCGAGTGGCAAACATATGGCACACATGCCTGAGATACCTTGTGAGAAAAAAGTATTTTGGCATGCAGTGTATAGAATCATAGAATCACAGGATAAATGAGTCGGAAGGGGCCTTTGAGGCCATTGAGTCCAATCCTCTGCTTAATAGAGGAATCCAAATCAAAACAGATCTGACAGATGGTTGCCTAATTTTCTCTTGAATGCCTCCAGCACTGGAGCATTCACAACCTCCCAAGATCATTGGTTCCATTATCATGCTACTCTAATAGTTAAGACCTCCCCCCCTAATATTCAGCCTATATCTGGCTTCCTTTAGTTTGAGCCCCTTGTTGTGCATTCTGCACTCTGAGATGACCGAGAACAGATCCTGCCCTTCCTCTTTATGATTATCTTTCAGGTATTTTAAGAGTAGTGCCACCTTTGACCCTAAACCCCATTGTAGCTCAAAATTACTATCTATCTATCTATCTATCTATCTATCTATCTATCTATCTATCTATCTATCTATCTATCTATTTATTTATTAAACCATTTATAACTTGCCCTATAATACAGGATCTCAGAGCTGGTTACAAAACTGTTGAAAAACAATTTGAAAAGTAAGATTTTTAAAAATAGAATAAAATCAAACAGCAACATTAAAAACATTTAAAGCACTGCACTGAAATCTATGTAGGCCACGATCTCATGTGTCCACATAATGAATTGTTCTCAGTGGAGGGTCATAGAGGAGGGCCTTCTAGCAGACTCATAGTGATCATAGGGGTTTATATAGGGAGAAGTGCTGTTTCAAATATCCAGGACCCAAGCTGTTTAGGACTTTATAAGTCATTGTCAATATCTTGACAATGAATTTACAAGGAGTCACCCATGTTATTGTTGATGAAGTTCATGAGAGAACAGAAGAGAGTGACTTTCTGCTGCTGGTTTTGAAGCATATAATATCTCAGAGGCCTGACTTGCGTATTATACTAATGAGTGCTACCCTGGATACAGACCTCTTTTCGCAATACTTTAATTGCTGTCCTGTTGTAACCATACCAGGTAGGACATTCCCAGTTGATCAGTATTTTCTGGAAGACACAATAGGAATGACTGGGATCGGGAACAATCAGCTGTGGAGGCTGGGCGGTGGAGATACGCTCCTGCCTCCTTCTCTGGGCCCTGCCTGCCCTGAGGGGGATCAAAAGCCGAACCCAGTCTGACGCCGAGAAGTTCCCGCCGCCGCCTCTGGCCCCAACATCGTCAGAGGAGAGAAGGAAGCGGTGACAGCTGTGGAAGCTGGGCGGTGGAGATGCACTCCCGCCCTCCCTCTCTGGGCCCTGCTTGCCCTGAGTGGGGTAAAAAGCCGAACCCAGCCCGATGCCAAGAAGTTCTTGCCGATGCCTCTGGCCCCAACAATGGCAGAGGAGAGAAGGAAGCGGTGACAGCTGTGGAGGCTGGGCGGTGGAGATGCGCTCCCGCTGAGTTGCCAGACAGCTCTGAAAAGATGCCTCTGACGCACCACCCGAGGACTCTCTTGCCTCTCCCAGGACCCGTCCCACCTTGTATGTCTCCGCCCTCTGAGCTTGGACTTGCCTGGGGCTGGGTAAGAAGAGTAGGGTACTGTATTACTGAGCTGGTATCGTTCCGGTCTCTTTTCATGGAATGTTGTGTTGTACCTATATTGTATTTTGTAACTTTCTAATTTTGTTTTTCGCTATTTTGCTTCTTGAATTATTGTATTTTTGTATTATTATTGTAGTTCTAAATATTGTTTCTTGTACTTGTTATTCTGTATGTGAACTGCCTTGAGTCGCCTTGTGTGAGTAAGGCGGTATACAAATATAACAAATAAATAAATAAAATAAATAAAAATAAATCTTAAACTCAGACTAGAAGCATGTTGGTAGCCAGTGCAAATCCTCCAGAACTGGGTGTCATGTGCCATGGACACATGTTATGATTTTTAGATGATGATTGCCAATTTTGACACATGCTCTTAAAAAGGTTAGCAACCCTTAGCTACTAAAGCAGTACTCATGTCTGTCTATAGCTGAAGAACCAGCACTGTCTGCATTTGTAGACGTTTCCATGGACATGTGACCGGCATACCTAGACTCCAAAGTGCACGGAATGCTGTTTGCCTTCCCACTGATGTGGTCCCTATTTATCTACCTGCAATTTCTTGTTTTCTAACTGCTAGGTTGGCAGGAACTGGAACATAGACGGGCACTCATTCTGTCATGCAGTACTGTACTCGGGTTTTGAACTGCTAACCTTCTGCCTCCCAGTCAGCATCTTAGCCACTTGAGCCACTGCAGTTCCTACCTTAGAAACATGCAAAAGAGTTAGAAACATTGAGCGCTCAGCTTCTGATGCCATGTTAGTCTAAGTCTTCTTTGCAGAAAGGTAAAGGTAAAGGTTTCCCTTGCTCGAAAGCCAGTCGTATCCGACTCTAGGGTGCAGTGCTCATCTCTGTTTCTAAGCCGAAGAGCCAGCGCTGTCTGCTTCTGCAGACATTTCCGTGGTCATGTGGCAGGCATGACTAGACACCGGAGCGCACGGAATGCTGTTACCTTCCCACCGAAGTGGTCCCTATTTATCTACTTGCAATTTCTTGCTTTCGAACTGCTAGGTTGGCAGGAGCTGGGATGAAGACGGGAGCTCATTTCCGTCCTGCAGAAGCCCTTACAAAATGAGTAAGAACCTGTTAGTTCTTATCACCACAAATTGTGTCATGTCATTTCCAAACCAGCCCTAAGAGTGAGGGTTGGGAAGTCTGTTTGTGTAAGTTCTCCCTCAGCAACGTTCACCATGTATTTTAAAGGCATGAGCCATTTAGCTTCACTGTTGCCCAGTGGGATAATTGTATCCTGTTATATAAACTATTAAAAAATTACTGACACATGCACAGCAAGATGAACGGGAGAAGTTCCGCGGCCAGAACTAATCCTTATTGACAGTTCATGGAGGGCAACTCTTGAAAGGACTTTCCTGCAGTAGCCCCATGCTTGTACAATCCCCTTTCCTTTGAAATGTGTCCATGGTTTTAAACTTTTGGTTGATTAGCCAAAGGCTCCTTTTAGATACAACCCTTTGAAGCAGGGTGAAAGATGAGACTACATTACTCCTCCCACCACCTCTCATACCTGTCCAGTATCTCAGATTGGCCGGGATTTCCCGTAATTCAGTGCTGCAAATCTACCTTCCTGCCCCCATCCGCCGCCATCTCATAATTTGATGGCGGGGGAAAGTAGTTACTGTGCATCCCCTTCAGCGCAGGACCCTTCTACGCATGCGTAGAAAGGTTCTGCGCATGAGTAGAAGGCTTCTGCGCATGCATAGAAAGGTTCTGCGCATGCGTAGAACCCTTCTGCGCATGCGTAGAAAGGTTCTGCGCATGAGTAGAAGGCTTCTGCGCATGCGTAGAAAGGTTCTGCGCATGAGTAGAAAGGTTCTGCGCAGAAGGCTACTGCGCAGAAGCCTTTTACACATGCGTAGAAGGTTTCTACGCATGTGTAGAAGGCTTCTGCGCATGCGTAGAAGGGTTCTGCGCAGAAGGCTACTGTGCAGGTCCCATATTCTCTGGAGCTGCACTTGACAGGTATGCCACCTCCCCATAGTTAAGCTGTGTGCAGTATGAGCTTTTGATAGTGGGTTCAATTTGTTTCATTTTTAAAATTTAATATGTGTATATGTAAGGTTGCCATACGTCACAGAAAACCGGGATTGTCCTGATTCCAAGGTCGAAAAATTTGTCCTGTCCAGTTCTAAATACAGCAGTTAGTCTTTAAGGTGCCACTAGGGAGGTGTCTTTTTGTTTTGTTTACTCTCTGCTATCCCCTCCCTCGTTTCTTTTCTATGATGGGATCACTGCCCCCACGTGCTCTCTCTCAGCCAGGCGATTGTTGTTGGTGCGAAGCGGGCAGGAAGGCTGGTGGGGTGGATGGGATCAGCCGTGAGGAGATCTGCCACCAATGGCATAAAGTCGTCTGTTCTTCGCCATCCCATGGAGACTTACCCACCTCAGTACTGGCAATGGTGAGCATGCTCGTGATGGAGGGGGACAAACTGGTGCTTTGGAGGAGGGCTCAGAGAGCTGCCACCATATTTCACTCCCACCCCTGCGAGCAAAATAAACCCATGCAGGGACTGTGGTTGAGACACATGGCAGGGGTATGTAGGTGGTTGGGTGGAAAGATGCATGGATGGTGCCTACAGAACAATCTTTCTGTGTCTTTCCATAGGCTTCATGCTTCCCCTCCCTTTATTAAGAACAAGCTTAATTTGCTTTCCCCCCCAGTAGATAACCCGCCCATTTTTGTCAAGTATACTTCTGTCCCGGTTTTGTGGGAGACAATTATGGCAACTCTATGTATATGCTTTGGCTCAGACTGCAGTGCCTCAAGTGGCTAAGACACTGACTGGAAGGCAGAAGGTCAGCAGTTCGATTCCCGAGTACTGCAGAACAGAATGAGCTCCTGTCTTTGTCCCAGCTCCTGCCAACCTAGCAGTTCGAAAGCAAGAAATTGCAAGTAGATCAATAGGCGACCACTTCAGTGGGAAGGTAAAAAGCATTCCTTGCGCTCTGGTGTCTAGTCATGCCTGCCACATGACCACAAAAATGTCTGCAGAAGCGGACAGCGCTGGCTCTTTGGCTATGAAACAGAGATGAGCACTGAACCCTAGAGTCGGATACGACTGGCTTTTGAGCAAGGGTGACCTTTACCTTATCCTTTCTTGGGACCGTATGGAGAAGTGAAGGGTATACACGTTTCTAATAATAATAAAATCTGGTGTTATAATTAGATACAATCCAGCCAAACGTAAACAACATAAAGATTCCACTGATTTAAATGAGAGAGATGAAGCAAGTTTTTAAATGTCTTATCATCAAAAGTAATGGGATTTATATTTAACATTTTTTGAATCGCACCTATAATTTTTTTCCTTTCAGCGTGAATGGCAACTTCAGAGAACAGAGAAAGCTGTAATCATAGTTGAGGAGCTTTGTATTTCTTTCTTGTTAAAAGGAAAGGCTTTGTTTCCAAACTCAGTATTTATGTTGGTCTCTCTCAGAGTAGGCACTGTCAAAATGTCTCCACACCTTTTCTAGTAGCTGGGATGTGTGAAGGCATGTTTGGTCAGCAAGTAGAGTTAACTGGAAAGGCATCATAGATCTTGTGTAGCATGTGTGTGTGACTTATTGTTTTAAAAATGCTACCTTCTTAATTATTTCTGCACCAGTATTAAATGCTGCCAGGGATGAAGTGACACAAAGCACCCTTTACATAAACACTGTTTGGTGCTGACTGTGAAAAACAAATACAGCTTGCTTTATTCATTACTTCTCAAAAGAGCAAGAATGTCACTGCTTTGGCCCCGTAAAATTTGATTCTGACTTTCATTAGTGTGGAGCCACAGTTTTTGGTACTATTGTCGTCATGAATGAGTTTATTGGTTAGATATATACCCAGCCTTTCAGCCTATGCTTTCTGCCTCCCCACTTCATCCCATTAAACAGCACTTTGAGGAAATGGGGAGTGGTAACACGTATATGCCTCTGGTAAGCCATTTGAAGGTAAAGTAAAGGTAAAGGTTTCCCTTGCTCAAAAGCCAGTTGTATCTGACTCTAGAGTTCAGTGTTCATCTCTGTTTCAAAGCCGAAGAGCCAGCACTGTCTGTTTTGGATGTTTCCGTGGTCATGTGGCAGGCATGACTAGACACCAGAGCGCATCAAACACTGTTTACCTTCCCACCAAAGTGGTTCCTATTGATCTACTTGCAGTTTATTGTTTTCGAACTGCTAGGTTGGCAGGAGCTGGGACAAAGATGGGAGCTCATTCCGTCCTGCAGTACTCAGGTATCGAACTGCTGACCATAGCTGTCAAGTATCCCTTATTGGCCAGGAAAACCCCTTATTTTACCCTCTTTCCCGCCGTCATCCCTTATTAATTAGACTGCAATCCCCTATTGCCACCATTGGAGGGCAGCACAGGATAAGCATAGCTGTCAAGTATCCCGTATTTGCCGGGAAATTTCCCTTATTTCCAAATCCAAAACTTGACAGGTATGCTGCTGACCTGCCACCTTCCAGTCAATGTCCTAGCAACTTGAGCCACTGCAGTCCCTTTGAAGGTAAACTGAGGTTCATATTAACAGGCAAGCTGCCAAGACATCTAATGCCTTAATTGTCACACATAGTGGCTTTTCCTTTCAAGTCCATCACATACATTGTAACACATGTGCAGTCGTAAGCTCATATCAGACTAGAAATGAGTTCAGTCATGGAGCCTCACTGGAAGATGGAAACAACAAAACAACTAAACCAGTGGTGGAATTCAGCAGGTTCACCCCAGTTTGCCAGAACCAGTAGCAGAAATTCCAGCTGGCCCTGGCCATTCTAGTTTTGAAATAAAGTAGTCCTAATTCAGATGCAATGCAGGGCTTTCCTCCTTGCCACGCCCACCAAACCACACCCACAGAATAGGTAGTAAAATGTTTTGAATCCTCCCACTGAATAAACTATTTCATAGTTTGATGCTGTCCAAATAGGGATGACTGAGGTTTTGGGGAGGAGCCATATGCTGTTTTGTGTGGTCTTCATGGACAATTGACATGTCAATCTCTAGATCAACCAGGCTGGATAGGTAACTTTTTTTAGTCAATCTCTAGATCAACCAGGCTGGATAGGTAACCTTTTAAAAAAAGTTTTGAGAAATAGGAAATCTGTACATGAGTCAAGAAGCAACAGTTAGGACAGAATACGGAATGACTGGGTGGTTTGGAATAGGTAAATGGGTAAGACAAGGCTGCATTTTATCACCCTGCTTATACACAGAGCACATAATGCATAGTGCAGGGATGGAGGAATCACAACATACCTGTCAAGTATCCCGTATTGGCTGGGATTTCCTATAATCCAGCGCCGCTTTTTCTACTTTTCCGCCCAGAGCCGCCACCATCTCGTGATTTGACGATGTGGAAAAAGTAGATACTGTGCATCTCCTTCAGCACAAAACCCTTCCACGCATGTGTAGAAGGCTTCTACACATGCACAGAAGGGTTCTGCGCAGAAGCCTTCTGTGCAGGTCCCGTATTGTCCGGAGCCGCGCTTGACAGGTTTGAATCACAATATGGAATCAAAATTGCTGGGTGAAACAGCAACAATTTGAGATATGCAGATGATACTACCCTAATGGCAGAAAGTGGGGAAGACCTAAAGAAGCTCCTGCTTAGGTTGAAAGAAGAGAGTGCAAAAGCTGGCTTGAGACTCAATATCAAGAAAACCAAGATAATGGCAACAGGCCCTATCAGTCCCTGGAAAATGCAAGAAGTAGATGTGGAAGAAGTAGAAGCAGTGACAGATTTTACTTTCTTAAATTCAAAGATCACTGCAGATGGTGATTGCAGCCATGGAATAAAAAGGTGACTGATTCTTGGGAGACAAGCTATGAGAATCCTGGGGAAGATAGTTACAGTAAAAGTAGAGACATCACCTTGCAAACAAAAATTCGCATAATCAAAGCAATGGTATTTCCGGTGGCAATGTATGATTGTGAGAGCTGGATCATTAGGAAAGCTGAGTGCAGAAGAATAGATGCCTTTGAAATGTGGTGTTGGAGGAGAGTTTTGAGAGTCCCCTGGATAGCGAGGAGAACAAATAGGTCGATCTTAGAATAAATCCACACTGACTGCTCCTTGGAAGGTCAAGTAGTAAAGATGAAGCTAAAATACTTCCGACATCAAATGAGAAGAGAAGATTCACTTGAGAAAGCCTTGATGCTGGGAAAGGTGGAGGGCAAAAGAAGAAGGGGGCAGCCAAAGATGAGATGGATAGATGGTATTGTAGACGCAATTGGGCACAGAGCTTGGCAGGCTGAGGAGGATGGTGGAGGTGCCTGGAGGACAATGGTCCATAGGGTCAGAATTGTCTGTGTGACTGAACAACAAACAACAAATAGGAACCAAAAGTTTGGAAAGCAATAACCCAAAGGACTGAAGATGTGTGATTAGAACTGCTAACCATACTAGTGCTGAGTGCCCTTCCCTATTTTGTCTTCCTAGTTGCTCAGAAAAAGGATTTTGGAAAAGAGAGCAGTCAAAAGACTTCTCTGTCTTGTGGGAGGAGGCGAGACTAGCAGCTTTCAAAGGAGGAAGCTCTAGAAAGAGATATGTTATAAGACCAAGAGAAAGAATGAAAACCTGCACATGGTGTGGCTCGTGGCAGGTAACTCCTGGTTTTCTTAGCTTTGAACCAGTGACACATTTTAGGAGCCTTTCAGTTTAAAGACTGATGTGCCAAGAGATGTGTGAAAACCCCTACAGTTTTCTCTCAAGGCATAACAGCATCTGTTTTCTTTTTCATGCATATATGTTTGCAAATGTCTTGGCCAGGTTGGCAATGTTCAGGATGTTCTTTGTGTCAATGTGTATGCAGCTAGGATAAAGTGATTATGAAAAGCTATGCTACACACCCACATACTAGGGCTTTCAAGGTAAGTGAGATATTTAAGGAGTGGTTTCACCAGTTCCATACCTCCATCGTTTGATTTTCTGTACTTCAGGGGTTCTCAATGTTTTCGCACCATGGGTCAGACAATGCCCTCTCAGACAGCTGAGCGGGCCAGACACATGGTTCCTCCCACTGTAAATGCTGCCATAAACACCGTCTGTGGTGGGAGCAAGGGTTGCATGATTTTGACTGTTTTCGCCGCTTTTGCCACTTCTGGCGGCAGTGGTGGTAGTGGCAGGAGCGAGGGCAGCAGGCCACATGAAATGGTGCCATGGGCCAGGTCTGGCCTGCAGGCCATAGGTTGTGAACCCCTGCTGTACTTAGTCACAAGTATCATAAGTACAATTGATTTTGGTGGTTATATTCTAAAAGGGCTATTCAGCCCTATGATACTAGAATTTATAATAGCATTTAATGATAATTCTCTGACTGAATATTTACTGTCTTTAGCTTTAGTCCAGATTTTCACTTACCTTCTTATTGCTACTTTTCTTATTTGAACTTTTATTGATAATTGTATAATATTTCATTGTTTTTCTCAATGAGATGGATTATCAATTCTAGATCCATTTCAGTCTGGCTTCACGATTGGAGATGACTTTGGTTGCCTTGGTGGATGACCTACTGTCGCGTCCAGCCCTTATAAGCAATAGTTGAGGCAACGATGAACAGAACAGCAACAGGTGTTTCAAATAAACAGTCTTTCAAATAAAGCTTACAAGGCGCTCCGGACACAAAGATGGCTATACGAATCCCATGAAATCAGTCCCTCCGGAATCTGCTGTAGAAGATTGGCAATGACTAAGCTACACTAGTAATGATAGCGTGTGAAGGAGACCCAGACTTAGCACGTACTGGCTACCTATGGAGAATGGGTAGTATAGATCTAGTCCGGCCCCACCCTTGTTTACCTGTGGGGCTTATAAAGTGTCTCCCCAGTGGTGACTCCTTGATACAAAGGAGCGACCCACCAGACAAGCATAACCAACCAATCATAACATGATATATATGTATTAACCAATGGGGAACAGGATCCAAAAGTGTAACCATTCACAGGACTCTGATTAGCATAATGAGTGTGCTTAGAGAGGGAGATTTCACACCACTTTTAGCTCCTAATTTGGATGGCGGGAAACTGCCAAATTCTTTCAAGGTGTTGCCCTCACAACTTGCAAATATGTTTTAATACACAACACCAACACAGGGAACTGAACAGGAAGAATGTGTCTCCGTTGGTTTTACTGTGGACTTCTCAGCTACATTCAGTTCCATGAACTATAGTATCCTCCTGGATTGCCTTTCTTGGAAGAGTCTTAGAAATACTGTTTTTTAGTGGAGAGCTGGATTCATAAGTTCAAGTTGGAGGAAGCTTGTTTGACATCCTGGACATTCATTTGTGGGGACCCCTACAGCTCAGTTCTGTCCTTCATTCTATTCAACAGCAATGGAACAGCTGGCAGACATTATTTGGTGTTTAGTACCATCAATACAGGGACTGTAGTGGTCTGGTGGTTAAGACACTCAATACCTGAGTGAAGCAAGATAGATTGAGCTTTTATCTGTGCCCCAGGTCCTGCCAGCCTAGAAGTTTGAAAGCAAGAAATTGTAAGTAGATAAATAGGTACCACTTCACTGGGAAGATAACGGCATTCTGTGTGCTCCAGTGTCTAGTTATGCCTGCCACATGACCATGGAAACATCTGCAGATGCAGACAGCATTGGCCCTTTGGCTGTAAATGGAGAAGAACACTGAATCCTAGAGTCAGATACGACTGGCTTTCGAGCAAGGGCGACCTTACCATCAATACCCTTGAAGACACCCAATTCTATCTCTCCTTTCCAGCTTATTTTGAGAAAACTGTTCTATGCCTGTTGTTAGAAATGGATTCTTCTTCTTTCGTGTCCAGAACAAACTTTGGACAGCCAAAATGAAGCCTCTTTCTTGCTTTGTTGTTGGCCAAAGTTGTCCTCTTTGGTACATGTTTCTCACAGTAATTGGAAGACCTGTAAATGAGCCGGGTTCTGTATCTCTCCCCATTCACACAATGTGTTGTTATCTGCCAGCAGTCCTCACTTGAGCATGTTCGTCTTGCATTTAGGGACTACAATCCTTACCCAATTGAGGGATCTCAAAGTGAATTAGGGGAGGTTGAGATCCTCAGCCATATCCTCCTTTAATGTTGTTCCTTGTCCAGTGAGCTCCTTCTTCCATCTTCTAATTTGAGACTTTGCTCTTTTGTTCTCTCAAGAATGTTCTTGCCATAAAGCTCTTCCTGGATCTGAGGTGGCAGACTTGAGGCACATATCAATTCAGAAGATGTCAAGGGTCGTTCTCTTGCTTAATAGATTGAATGAGGGCTAACAAAATGAAACTATCCAGAGAGGACAGAAGTGCTCCTGGTCAGTTCAAAGGAAGATCAAGGGATAGGGATCCCACCTGGACCGGCTGGAGCTACACCCCTGAAAAGTCAGATTTGCAGCTTGGGTGTGTTTCTGGATTCAACCCTCAGCTTGGATACACAGGTCTCAGCAGTAGCCAGCTATGCCTTTGCACAGTTTAAACTGGAACACCAGCTGCACTTATTCTTTGAGATGTCTGATCTGGTTGTGGTGACATATGTCTTAGTCACTTCCCATCTAGATAGGGCTGCCTTTGAAGGGTGTTGAGAAACTCCAGTTGGTCCAGAATGCTGTAGCCAGACTTCTGACTAACAGTAGTTATGGAGAGCATATAATTTTTTCTACTGCAACAGCTTTGCTGATTGCCTATATGTTTCCAGTCCCAAAACAAAATGCTGGTTATGACCTAAAAAGCCCTGCATGACTTCATTCAGCCTATATGAATGGCTGTATCATTCTATACAATCCTCCTTGTCTTTTAAGAGCTTCTGGAGAGGCCTTTCTCTCAGTCTTACCACCTTCACAGGTATGTTTGGTGAGGTTGTGAGAGAAGATCTTCTCAGTGGCTTCTCCCAGGTTTTGGAATGCACTGGCCAAAGGAGCCACATTGGTGCTCTCCCTCTTGTGTGTCCATTGTCAATCAAAGACCTTCCATTTCGGACAGATTTTTAAGCAAAAAGTGTGATTTTTATAGTAATGTATTTTTCAAATTCAAAGATTTTAGAAGTGTTTTTGAAGTTGTGTTAATGTTGTTATATGCTTCATTAATCACACTAGGTCAGGCAAAAGGAACTGCAGAATGAACTCACCAAAGGGTGCCTTCATTTTGGCAGTTTCACATCTGGCCTACACATGGAAGAAGAAGGATTAAAAACACTGTCTTATGCTATTTTTAAAATGGTAATTGTACAGTTTCAACTGATTGTAAGCCACCTTGAGTCCCTTACTGGGGGGGGGGATATACAAAACAAACAAGCAAACAAAAAAGTAAACAAACAAGTAACATGAAGCAAGATGGGATATTAGTACTGTACTTAAATTCCTCCAATAAAATAATTAAAATAAAAAATGTATAGGGTTTTGTGGGTCAAAGAAACTGTTTCCTTAGATCAGAGGTGCCCAAATTTTTGGGCAGCAGTGGGCAGCAGGCCTAACTACACTCCCAGACAGCTGAGCAGGCCTAACCACACCCCTGGAAGCAGAAGCAGGCGTACCCATTTCCAGGTCTGGCACGGGTGCGTTTACACATGCATGGGCGCATCCGTGTTCACTTCTGGGTGTGGCGCAGTCACAATTACGCATCTGCTTCCACTTCTGGGTGCAGTGTGGGTGCATTTATGCATGTGTGGGTGCATCTGTGTTCACTTCCGGGTGTGACATGGACATATTTTACACACTCATGGGCACATCCACGTCCACTTCCAGGTGCAGCACAGGTGGTGGTGGACCACATAGAATGGGGTCGTGGGCCAGGTCTGGCCCATGAGCCATAGTTTGGGCAACCCTGCCTTAGATACTACTTTATATCTGTAAAGTGTACTCATGTTTGTTCAGTAGGGCCTTCCCTTCCTTGTAAGAAGGACCAGGTAGAGATGTATGCAGGAGTTTAAGAATTATTAAGTCAGGAAGAGAGAGCGAGAGAGCATTTTATAGTATTTATTCCAGAAATTCAGCTGCTTTGTGTAGACATTGCAAATAATATCTGAGTTTCCAGGGTACTTCATCTCCACCTAATTCGTGATATGCACTCAAGTATTTTAAACCCAAAGATGTTTTCTTTAAAAGCCAAGGGAGGACAAAGCCAAACCCAACCATGTGCAAAAATATATATACCTTGACCTGAACTTTGCAGAGGGGCATTTGACGGGATTGTCACGTCTTGGGAAAGTGTCCTTTTCTTTGCATCATTTATACAGAGTATGTATTATTCTGGGTTAATGTGAGACTAAGCCTTTGATCTCGCTTCATTGCACCAAAGCGAAATAGATGTAAGAGTTGAATTGCTTCCTCTTTTATCCTGCCTCAGTCAATAATGTGTCAGCATACCATTCCTCTCATTTGCAGGTTCTGGAATGGCTTTCAGGTTCCTCTCTAGTGTTTCAGTTAATTCTGTTCTCAAGCCTTCAAGAAATGAAATGGAAAATGTGTGTTTGGGGTGTGTCTGTGCACGTGCATGTGTGAGGAGACAGAAAGCATCTCACAATACAAACATGCTCTGCTCAGCACTTTGACAGTATCTTATTTATGGATGCTGCAGTCACAGCTTTTTAGTGTCTTTGTGACTATTATTTCTTCAATGCTTCAGCAGATGGTATAGTCTTGTGAGTATTGTTTGAAATCTCGAAAACAGGAGGTGTGTGTGTGTGTGTGTGTACGCGTGCGCACATGCATGCATGTGTGCGTGCACACGTGCATATGTGTGTGCATGCATATTTTGTAGGATGAGAAAAGTTTGCTGCCACGCCAATAGGAGACAAAGCCATTACTGATATTGTCTCTTGCAGTACGTGAGTGTTGTTGGTTATTGTGAATCTGAATCCACAAGGGAAATCAACATGGACATACTTGTGTTTTTGGTGGAGGTAGGGATAGGGTAAATGTGTTTTTAAAAATTCCCAGCTGATTTCCCCCCCACAAGCAGAAAGCTAATCTGATTAATTCTGAGATGGAAAACTAAAGAAGTCTCATTCATTATACACAACATCTTTGCAGATTTTCAGTACAATCGAAACTCAGGCTGAATACTAACCCATTGATTGCTATTCAGTTGCTCTAAGTAGCTCAGCTACTGATGGAGCTGGGAAAATGGCTTTGGGCATTCTTCATTCCCTTTGTCAGCTTAAACTGTTTGGTAGGCTTATGGCCTATGATGTCACTTGGAGACATCATAGCTGAAGTTAAATGTAGAGGAACTCTTTCTGAAATATTGTCCATCATCTAGCTAAAAGTGTAGCAATTTTAAGCCTCACTTATTTAAATGGATCAAAATCCACAGCTGGGCAATACCCATGGCAGGAAAAAGCCAAACTGGCCTCAAAGATTGCAAGCTTTTGAGTTCTCTAGAACTCAACACTGGGTTAAATGGTATACGAATTAGAAGGTGAAGAAAGAAACAAGAAAGTGCAAAAAAAAAAATCCTAGATGATTCAGCTGTAAGCCCTACTGTTAAATGCAGTCGCAGAATGGAGATTTCAGATTGAACAAACTATTCATGACTATGCTGTATTACATCTAGCAAAGAGGAGTTGAAGGGAAGGACTATGGATTAGGCATAACTGGCTTGCAGATCTCCCACCTGATGATCTTCCCAGCTTCTCCTCTTGAACCATGCTGCCAGCATAAGTTTGAGATATTATATAATATAAATTGAAAACAAAAGGAAATGCCATTTATTGTTGTAGCATTTTTCACCTGGAGAAGAAACTCCCATATTCAATTACAGATTGTCGCTACTGATGCATTCTGGACACTCTTGCCAAAACACCATCCTTTTGAGAGTTGAGTGAAACAATAGCGGCAGTGGAGGACTGCAGGCAGGCAGAGTCCCTTTTAATTTCTTTTGAGCTCCACAAATAGTATACTTCCGACAACACAAACACTGAGCTCTACAGTATGTCAGCCCTATAGGCTGGTCCTCATTGTAGCATATGCAAGTGCTACAAAAGAGGATTCGCTCTTGATGAACTCTTGGGAAGAGGAGTGGAGTAGATGAAGACAAAGAGAGTAGATAGATTTTATTCTAACTATAAGAACATAAGAACATCCTTGCTGGAACAGGCCACAGCCCATCCAGTCCAGCATTCTGTCTCACACAGTGGCTCACCATTTAATTCAGGGTATTCCCAAGCAAATGCCTTCACCTGCTTAGGATTCCCTGGAAATGGCATTGAGAGAGCCTGCCTATCTCTCCAACCCTGAGGTTGTCCTTAGATATTCATAATTATAGCCATTGATACCCTTGTCCTCCATGAACTTGTCTAATCCTTTCTTAAAGCTGTCAAGTCTGACAGCTGTCACCACTTCTTCTGGCAGGGAGTTCCATAGACCACTGATCCTCTGGGTGAAAAAGTAATTTCTCTTATTTGTTTGAGATATAGATTTGTTTAACTATATAGAGATAAAAGCCGCCATGGCCGCATTGGTGGCCAAAGATGCCGCCACTGACACCAACCCCCCCGCCAACAGCCAGGGGAGATAAAAGCCACCATGGCCGTGCCGGCGGCTGAAGATCCGCTGCTGACCCCGACCCCCACCAACAGCCAAGGGAGATAGAAGCCACCATGGCTGCGCCGGCAGCCGAAGATGCCAACGCTGACCCCAGACTCCACCAATGGCTGGGGGATATAAAAGCCATCATGGCCGTGCCAGTGGCCAAAGACGATGACCCTGGCACCCACCGGCGGGGATAGGGAGCCACCGTCGACCTCTGGGCCCTACCAACGGTTGGTTGTGCCAACATGGTGTGATTTGTGCTGGGATTGCTGGGACTGTTATTTAGTTGTTATGAAACTTTTTAAAAGAATTATTCTTTTTCTTTGTGTAATGTGTTATGTTTTATGATATGATATGATATTGTGATTTATCTGTTGTTACCCCACTGTATTTTATTCTGTTGTAATGTGTATATGTTTTGTTGTTTATGTGAGCTGCCCTGAGTCATGTTGTCGAGTGGGCAGCATACAAATGTAAATATAATAATAATACTAATAATACTAATAATACTAATACTAATAATACTAATACTAATAATACTAATAATACTAATAATACTAATAATAATAATAATAATAATAATAATAATAATAATAATAATAATAATAATAATAATAATAATAATAATAATAATAATAGGTTTAGGTCCCCCCTGATCAAAAAGATAGATCTTATCTCATAGCTGGACATAAACCATTAATCTTAATGGATGCTCATGAGAGCTAATATGTTCATTTCTTAGGCTGTAGGAATGCCAATATGGTCTGTCTTTAGGGCTTGTCTAGATTGGCAAAAGATTTACAGCTTATGAGCACAGGTATAGTTCTTCTGAAAAAAGGGCTAATGAAAAGCTAGTTCTATGAAAAATCACTTCTCCAGACTTCTCTAGAAAACCAAATCCTAATAAAAAAATCCTCCTCCTTTATCCCTGCAAACCCAAATCACTGGGATTTTTTTATAACTAATAAAGGTATAATTAAAGGTTTCCAGCTTCTTTTTCTTCTTCCATATCTAGGCCAGACGTGAAATTGCCAAAATGAAGGCGCCTTTTGGTAAGTTCATTCTTGCAGTTCCTTTTGCCTGTGAGAAGGATTCGCTGGCAACACAAGGTTGCCATTACCAAGGTATACCCAATTGCGGTTCCAAAACACCACAATCTTCAAGGGGGCTCTTTCTGTGTACCTCAAGATTTCCAGCTGTGAGTCCTTGACATGGAAGTGATTTTTGCAGAAGAAGTGATGTAGCACCAAGCTCCATCTCCTGCCACAAAGCATCGTTCAAAATAATGAAGGCCTCATAGGGTGTTTAGAAAACATGCCACACAGGGGGCCTTGTGTAAACTGGTTACTAAGGAAAATAACTGAAAGAAACAATGCTGGAGCAAATACTTTTGCTTTGGAGTAGACAAGCTATTAGGTGACTTAATAGTAGGACAAAGAAGCAGACATTTGGAAAGATGGGGAAAGTTAATTTTTGGACTAAAAGAATACCTCAGCCAGCATGGCTAGCCACATGTTCCATTTCCTAGAGATTTAATTATTTTGGGAAATGCTGTGTCTTGCTGCACAAAGTGTGGTGACTCTCTCTGTTTCTTGTGTGAAAGCAAACCAGCTAGGTTGATGGCCCTGTGTGCCTAAACGTTTGCTTTTCATAGCTTTTCTAGACAAAATGGATAATTGAAAAACAGAGATGGTAGTACCTGCTAAGGGGGCATGGGTTTGGTAACATAGCTGTAGCAGACATTCCTTGCATTTCCCCGACAGTGGTTAGTAGGGATATGCCTTCTTTCAGTGGTGGAATACTTTCACCAGAGTGGTTTTCCTAGTTTCAACTCGGATGCAACAGGTAAAAGCCTCTCTGATTTCCCCAGGATTTTCAACTTGTGATGACTGGTTACCTTCTGCATTGTTATGTCATCTTAATGTTGCTACTAGAGTGTGGAAACTCATAGCTTGTTTTTAGGTGCTGGTTATTTTATGGTGTCTCCCTTTATTCTGTTGTAGCCCACCCTAACAATTGGATGTAAAGTAATGTAAAATAAATGAATAAATGCCATTTCCTCCTATTTCACACTGTTTTTTTAGCTCCAAATCATGATCTGTGACTAGCTGTTCTAGTTGTTTTGGTGCTATCTATCTATCTATCTATCTATCTATCTATCTATTGCATTTTTATACTGCCCATTTGGGATATTTCCCACTCTGGGCAAAATGCACAAGCAAATAAAAAATAATAATGTAATAAAAAACAACAAAATAATAATAAAACAACCAAATAAGTACATGCTATAAAGGAGTTGCTTTGAAAGACTAGATGTCTGTTATGGGGTGGAGGTGGGGAATCAAAGGCCTACAATACTTTCCTCTAGTGTTTGTGCATCATTTAGTCAAATTGCTGCAGAATTCATAATGAGACATATACAGTACGATACATGTGTATGTATGTGCGTGTGCAAGTTTTCCACCATTTTAGTAACTTCACAGCTATTTAACTCATATTGATATCTATTTAGTGAGAGAATTATTAATACAGATGGCTTCTTGTAGTTGGGAGCAGGAAGTATCAAAAAAATAATGTACAGCATGAATCCTCATAAGAGAGAGAACTTTATAGTGGGGAATTATTGTACTTTCTCAGTGAAATTTGATTTGAATTTTGCTGTCTGTGGCCAGTGGGTACAGAAGGGGTGAAAATAAGAGGAATATTCAAATCTAATGAAGCAGGTTCAGAAAAACTTGGTGTCATTGTCCATACCTGCCATCTCCACCAGGACCATGTCTTTTGCAAGATTAGTGACATTTTACTTCCCATTCCTGATCAAACCACTTTCGAATTCTTTTTCTATTGTAACAGGAATGTTTCGCAACAAATCCATGCCCCATCCCTGCTAAAGCTACTGTGCAGACTGAAGATAAGTTCAGAGGGAACAGGGTACCCCAAAGAGGTATGAGCAAAGGATGTCACTATCCTTCTGAACTGAAAAGTGCCACATCTCCAATCCACTGAACTGTCACACCACCACATATGTAGTCAAAACTTGTTATGAAAAGTAGAAAGAAATGGGTGGAAAAATTCTGTGAAGATGACAATAGTCTGAGGTGAAACTCTTTCCTCCTAGTTAACTATGAGATCCCTGCAAACCAAGATTTTCTTCTTTTCTCTGTTGAGGTCCATGGATGATAAAGTTGAAGCTCTACATCATAAATTCCCTTTTGGACACTCAGTTTTGAGAGCCTACATCCTGTATCCTTATCGTTTTGAAAGGGAGCCACAATCGGTAATGAAATCTGCTTGCTTTTCACACACTGAAATTAGCTTTGATTCTTCGCCTGAAACATATGTTTAAAAGGCAACATGTGCATTGCCCACACTGACCCTATCAAAGCAATAAATGTCACCAAAATCATTTGGCCCAGCTGCCTAGAACTTTCATTATTTTTTAAAATCTGAAGCTTCTTGTACAATGAGTATAGAATGCTTAAGCGGTAATTCCTCCCTCTCTTTAGCTAAAATAGACCAAATGTCTCCTATTCCCTATTAAGGAATAAAATGACATAAGATATTCTATTACTGCTTTGAATTATAATTTAATTCTGTAGGTATTATAAAATGTACTGAGAAAAGTTGTACCTTCTTCAAAGCTATTCCTGTTTTGATTCTTCTGGAATAGCAACTTCTATTTGTGTTATAAGCTTGCTTGGCATATACTTTTATTTTTCACTTTATTAAACCAATGTGGCTGACACAATATCATTCATATTTGTTCAGCAGTATGGGGCAACTCCTCATGACAACTGTTTTCAAACTGTGCTGTATGTGGGGCCTGCCAGCATTCAACTGTGCTCTCTGTATGAGCTCAGAGACACTCTCCGTGTTCCTGTCATTTCATGTGGGTTGCTCACATTAATTGGATATTAAACCTCTCCCGAGGGGTGCACCCGGTGTCCACAGACCCGCATGTGAGTCCCCAAATTAGTTGGGGCTGTGCTCTGCTGGAGAGGAAATTGGGAGATAAGCGGGCAGGTTAGGCATAAACCATGGTTCAGGCTGGGGGCAAATAGAGTTAGGCAGGCAGACTGGGGCAAATAAGGGACAAAGCTAGATACCCGGGGTCAATCCACAAAGGCTCCGAGATTAGGGCAGGAACAATGGGTTTCGCCAGCCCAAGGCAATTAAGTGTGGGTTGTCCATCAACCACGGGGTAACTTCCAGAGCTGGCATTGTAGCTGAGCCACCAGAAAATGCCACGTATGCAAGCCTTCTGTACTGGAGTTACGCAATTATCATACATACACGTCTTCGCCCTTAGGCAGGAAATAAATACTTGCTCCCGACTTCTGTTGGGGCTGGACTTCGCCACACGGCTGCCTCATGCGTCTCATTGCAAGCTTATTACAACAATTTAATGATGTAGTAGTATACTTTTTAGGACAACTGATGGGTTTGAAGGCTGGAACTACTTATAAAACCTTCTGCTACATGAATACCATTGTAGAACTTTAACTTGGTTATTTAGAACACATTGTCTGAAATCCCATTACTTATCTCACTAGAGGAGGTCTATCCAATCAATGGAGATTTGATTGGCCAGCTCCTCCATAAATTCATTTTTATTTATTTATTTATTACATTTTATACCACCCACCAAATCAAAAACAGACCAACCAAGCAAGTTCAGTTGACTCAAAAGGGCTCTCTACTTTTGCAACTAAGGGCTTCTCTGTACAGCCTGTTCTTAGAGCAGTGTGTTACAGGACAAAGGGTATGGAGGAAGAACAAACTGCCATTGGGTATGATCACCACACTCCAATGGCATTTTGCTCCTCCAAATTAGCATTTCAGAAGGATGGCAGGCAGCATCGTTGTTGTTAGCAGTGTTTCCACCAATGCCAGTAGCGTGATCACCTAGAGTAATCTCTGACACAAAATTATTATAATCTGATTCACTGAGGATAAGTTTGGGAATAAGTATTAACCATAACAATAGGGAAAGGCACATCTTATTTAGATGTCCTTTGTTTGCTTTTAAACCAGAGATGGGCCTCCAGATGGAGAGGCGAATGTGCTAAATCTCTGATCTCCCTGACTGCTTATAAAAGCAATCAGTGGACAAATGCCTCCTTGCAGAAAGGTAGAATCCCAACATGTTTAAAGGAGATATTGTACTAACTACTAAGACTGTTTTTGAAAAAGCTCTCCTTCAATTCCACTTTGCTAGACAATTTGGAATGGGATATATTTGGAACTATCAAAAAAGGGTGTTATTTGGTGAATTTTAATTATTTCCTAATCAAAATCCACATTCGTTGTCTAAATACAGGGAGAGCTAATATGGTGTGGTAGTTAGACCCTTAAACTGGGAGGCAGAAAACTTGGGTTGAGATCCCCACTTGGCCATGGCAAATCAAAAGGGGTAATGGTGATGGTGGTAGTGGTGGCAAACCTCTCCTTAAATATCTCACCTATCTTGAAAGCCCTGTTAGGGTTGCTATGAGCCAGAAGTGACTTGATGACACATAAGGCAAAGATATTACATGGGATCCCAATAATTTAAAGAAAATACTACAAACACAGATTTAAAACATGTAGGTACATTCTTACATGTAGGTACAATCTTACATGAGTTGGCCAATTGAAATAAATAAATAATAAATAAAATACATGCTTTAGGGTTTATGTTAGACAATACTGTGTGATACAGTAATTCTTGCAATCATTTGAGTATGCTTCCCCATTTCCTCCAACTCGTATTCTTTTCAATGAGATTTACTTCAAGAGTGTTTTAGGTTATAGCCCTACATAGTAACCTTATGCATAGTTGGGTCAAGGTTGCCCTTGATTGAAAACCAGTTGTATTCGAATCTAGATGGCGGTGTTCATCTCCATTTACAGCCAAAGAGCCAGCATTGTCTACATCTGGAGACATTTTGTGGTCATGTGGCAGGCATTACTAGATACCAGAGTGCATGAAACACTGTTACCTTCCCGCTGAGGTAGTATCTATTTATCTACTTTCCATTTCTTGCTTTCGAACTGTTAGGTTGGCAGGAGCTGGGACAGAGACAGGCGCTTACTTCGACGAGCAGCAATCGTGTCTCAAACTGCTGACCTGCCGACCTTCCAGTTGTCAAGTTTGGCATAGTTACTCAGGAGAAGATCTCTCTCTGTTCAGTAAAGTTTACTCCTACATAAGTGCCCACAAGATTTCAGCCTAAATCACTAAACTAATTAATTGTCTAATAGGAATGATTACCTGCAATGCAGCTCATAACAAAAACCCAAACAACAAAAGGGGGAGAAAATCTTGAAGTGTATCAGGCAAATAAGGAAATCGAAAAGGGCAGAACCAGCCACCAAGAGCTGTCCCTTAAACTACAATGGCTGCTGCTTTTGCCGCCATTAAAAGAATATCCAGAAATATGCTCACAGAATAATGAAGATTTGTCACTTAGCCACTGAAATAAAATCAGCTTTCAGTTTCAACAGATGTGTTCTTGTCAAATGTATGCGTCTCAGACAAGGAACATTATGGATTCACCCTTCCCCCGCAATGTCACGCATTTAAATGTTGATCTTATTTGTAAAATGAAAGGGAGGAGGGAGGTGAGGAAATGGGAACAGAAAAAGGAATCCAAGTAGTTCCATTTCGACCACTGCGTTATTATTTTTTATTTTGCATTATTGTTATATCTATAATTTTTATCTGCCTTTCCTTCAGCATGTGTGTGTGTGTGTGTGTGTGTGTGTGTGTGTGTGTGTGAGAGAGAGAGAGAGAGAGAGAGAGAGAGTACAAAACCTGCAGTGCAGTGAAAAGCAAGATTTAAATATTTTCAGACTGAATGTACCCGTCATTTGCATTCCACTGACTCATTCAGAGCAAAGACATCTGAGCAGAAATACAGCAGATAAAAGAGAAACCATTAATCCAAGGAAGATTACTGGCACAGAATCTTTATCCTGTATCCTCCCTGAAATGAGACAAAGATCTTACTATGTGCATCCCTCCGGCTTAGCTTGAGAAACTAAGCCATGCCATTGGGTAGATGTGGTGCTTAAACAAAAAAGGTGAGTGAAACCTCAGCCTCCTGACAGACCTTATTAGATACAAGAGGTTCCAGTGGTTGCTTTCTCGGTACATTCCTGCCCCGTTAATAAAAGTAATATACTACACCAGCCTTATTTCTTTTCCAGTGTTACATTGGCAAGAGACATGAGGCGTGCACACCTCATGTCTCCAACTAAGCATAATAGATGCAATGCTATTAAACACAGATGGCGTCCTACAAAAACAGTGTTCTCCTGGCTGCTTCTGGAAAATGTCCTCTTATCACACAGTCCAGGGGTACAATATATGTGGCAGGGATTTTAAATATGGAAACCCACAGGGATTTATCAGTGCTTAACTTGGGCTGGTTTGCACCCCAGGTGTAAGGGAGCAATGGAACTTCTCTAACCAAATTATCAGTCCCATAGGCCACCTGTGGGACAAATATTGAAGATGAAGCTAAAATACTTTGGACACCAAATGAGAAGAGAGGACTCACTCGAGAAGGCCTTGATGCTGGGAAAGATCGAAGGCAAAAGGAGAAGGGGTGGCACAAGATGAGATGGCTAGATAGACTTGTTGACGCAGTGGGCGTAGAGCTGAACAGACTGTGGAGGCTGGTGGAGGATAGAGGTGCCTGGTGTGTAGTGGTCCATGGGGTCAGACTCGACTGGGAGACTGAACAACAGGCAACCTGTGTGATTTGTAGTCATGTGATAGCTGGTGTACCTCAAATCAGTGCCAATGGCAGCTTCTGGATTAAATAGGAGTGGGAGATATCCAGATGGGTGGGATACAAATGAACAAATAAATAAACTGAAAATAGTAGGACAAGGCACTCTCTGCTTAATCGAAAACTCAGCATCATTCAGATGGAACTTACAGAGGAATTGACTTACCAGATCCCCTTTGATTCAATGGGCTACTCTCATGCAATTACTGTGTTAAGCAACAAGATTTTGGTCATTGTGCATTTTTACAGTTTAAAAAAGGAACTTGTGTTCAGCTTTATCTTTCATAGAAGTAAGATAAACTTTTCTAATAATGAAACTATCTTGAATTATAATGTTGACATTTTAACAGCACAGTCATCTCAGGGTACCTGCAATTCAATCTGTTTTGGTTGTGACATTTTAGGGTCTACCATTTAAATGAAAGTAACTTAATAAATACCAAAATTTGCAGATAACACTTCATACCTCTGATGAAGCAGGTTGTACCTCACAGAAACTCGCATTATAATAAATGTGTTATTCTTCAAGTTGCTGCAAGACTCTTTGTTGGATTTGCTGCAACAAACATACAGTACTTCTGGATTTTGGTATATACAGGTAAAATTCGGAAAATTAGAATATTGTGCAAATGTTCATTCAGTTCAGTAATGCAATTTACAAAGGTGAAACAAATACTGTATATGAGCTTTACTTTGTTATAGTATTGGTGCTTATGGCTTACTGTTTTTGAAAAGCCCAACCCCCCAATCTCATGTACCCCATAATCATCCCATAATCTCATGTACGCTGTATGCCATGATCATCACAATTATAACAAATTAAGGCATGACATCTCTCACTTTGCATGTAGTGAGTCTATCTCATATATTTGCTTCACCTTTTAAGTGAAATGAATGAACATTTGCACGATATTCTAATTTTCCAAGTTTCACCTGTGTCTGAAGGTGCCTCTTACTGACTGAAACTTTCTGGTTACCTTGCACTGCATTTGCTGATCGGCAGCAAGTTTCTTTCCATACTCTTGGATCCTTATACTTGAGAGAAAACCCAAGAGCTTGTAAATCTATTCATGCAAAATGTACTCTTTACCACCAAGTTTATCCTGAGATTTATATGTGTACCAGGTGTCATTTCCTTGAAGAATCTTATTAGTGACACTATGATTGAGCTAAATTAATGTAAGACATATTTTGTTCTTACACTGTGTTGGCCATAAATGCCTAATTTAATGAATCTAATCACTTGAAGGTTTTGTCCTCCAGAGACTGAAGCATGAAGTTTGAGAAAATGTGAAGATGGGTATGAAAATGTTGCTGGTTTGTCTGTGAGAAGGTGTTCATCCTAGACTTGCATTAATTTCATACTATAAGAAGCTTCGATCCTTCCTTTGTTCTGAATGAGGAGAGCAGTAAACGCTTCCCTGACTTAAAAAAGAAGCTAATATCATCTGGATCCAGCATAAAGCTCCATATGTGAAGCTACGGAGTTACACAATAGAAACCTCCTTCGGAAGGATCAAAGACAGCTGAAAGATCAAAGACAGCTGAAGTTCAGAGAACCATTTCTCTCTCAAAAGTGGGTTAGGAGTCTATTTTGTTTGGTGATGACTAAGTTGGCGGTGGCTGTCGCTCATCTTCTTTAGCTTTGTACACCCAGCCCATAAGGACAAATATATTGCTGCCTTTAGGAAGGATCTGAAGGCACATTGCTTCAGTTTGGATTTTTAAGCCATTATACTTATAATAATTTTAATGTTCTACTTGCTGAATCTTTTTTTTTAATATTTTTTATTAAATTTTTGACAGACATACAAAAAGAAAAAAAACAATAACAATACAATATAATGATAAATCAAAAACAACACCATTACATTGTTAGCTCAAATTCATAGGAGTTAGCACATAATAATACTTAAACTAATTATTTACCATATAACCACCAATACTATATACCACATTGTGAATTATTACACAATCATAACAATAAAAGCTTTCTGTGCTACCACTATTATTATTTTTTAATAGTTACACATCACCCTGTGAATATATACAATGCCCGGAGAGTTTAGTTTCTATTTCAACTCCAAAGACCTCTTTGGGTGGTACAGGTCCTGAGCTGTCATTTATCATAAGAGAATGATCCACGAACGGTTTCCAAATATTCCAAAACCTATTCTCTTTTAATTTATCTCGTTTTACTTTGATCTCCCATGTCAATTTGTCGTTCAATGCTAAACTCCACATTTCTTTATACCACTCTCCAATCTGTATATCAACATCATTTTTCCAATTTCTAGCTATACATTGTCTACCCGTAGTTAATACAATTTCCAGTAATTCTTTTTCCTCCTTATTCAAACCCAAACCTTCCACATTTGTTAGAAGAATGGTACCTGACAACAACTTAACACTTTTACCCATTATTTCACCAAACTCCCCTTCTATTCTTCCCCAAAAATCCCTTATTTTTTTACAACTCCACCACATGTGTTCATATGTTCCATCCGTTTCTTTGCATCGCCAACATAATTTGTCTCTTTTATTATCCATCTGATAAAGTCTTAGTGGTGTCAAGTACCATTGCCACAACATTTTGAAATTGTGTTCTTTGATTCTTACAGACATTGTTCTCATAATCCTCTTTTTCCATTTATTTCTCCATTCAACCTCCCCAATTTTTATATTCAAATTTTGTTCCCACTTCCGCTTCAAGTCTTCCTGTGGATCATTACCCTTATTCAATATAGTATAAAGTTTGCTTACAAGACCCTTAATATGGAGGGCGTGGCTAAGATGGCCGACGAGTAACATCTTGATTCGGATGCTCGTGCTTAACAAAGTGGTAATTAATGTGTTGGAGAGAAATGGGAAACTTTTAAAGTGGCAACTTCTGTAGATAAGAATCTTGCTTGTCTTTTTTGAAAATTTTGGGAGCTTTTGAAGTCGGATGGTCGAAGTTCGGGAGGTTTTCCTGGGCGAGTGAGGCCTGCGACGGCAGTCGCGGCTTTTCTGCCAAGGAGTCGAGAACGGGACCAGCGAGACTGCGAGAGAAGCTTTGGAGCTGGCAAGAAGTTGTTTGGCACGAAAACAGCTGCATGTAAGTGCATGAATGGAGTACTAAAGGTTAAACTCAGCTGGAGATCTTGTCTAATGAGCCCGGGCTTTGAAATGGAAATGGGTGGAAGTAGATGAAAACAAGTGATTGTTTCGTTAATGGCGGTGATTCTGGAAAACGAAAGTGATCGTGTTTGGGTTTATGTTTTTTTCGCACACCAGAAGGACCACGCCGTGTTTTGACGATAAAAAAGTGGTTTAAAAAAATACTTGTCTGGGCTATAATATTGGAAGATTACAGTGAATTTCCCAGCTCAAAGTGTTTGGAAAAAGTTTGCCGTTCCACAGAAGAAGAAGGGGGGCTTTTACCCAGAAGTTAAAGCAGCTGCTGGAAAATGGCATTTTGACTTGTCCGCTTCAAGAGAAGGATTAATTGGGCTCCTTTTTGCTCCTTCACCGTGTGGATTATAAATATTTAATTTTTTTGGAAAATATTGCTTCTCACTTCTCCTGCTTTCCTGTTTGGATTTTGGGCTTTTTCTCCCTCCAGTCTCCCCTCCCTTTTTTTTTCTTTTTACTTATTGGCGGCTTGGATTTAAAGGAGAAGTTTTGGGTGACTGTTTCCTTGGAGCACTTACATTGCAGTGTGGAAGACGACTGGCTGGACTGATTGCTTTGGGGAAACGGACCCACTGTGGATTATTATTTTCTTTTTTGCCCTTCTTTTTTTTCTTCTCAGCTGCCTGTTGGGAGTATTGGTTCCTTCTGCCCTTTTTTGTGGATTACAATAACTCTTTGGACTTCTGCTTAATATAAATTTCCCTGTTGGACTTGTGGAACCAGGGGTTGCAGCGTTATAGGCTTATTTGTTTGACTAATTTTTACAACGATCTGCAACTTTGGGATTTAATACTATTATGGATAAAGCTACAAGAGGGAAAGCAAAGGAAGAAGATCCAGCTGTTAAGCCTAAGAAGAAGGAAAAAGTACCAATGGAGGAAGCCCCTCAGTCTTCATCCCCGCCCACAGTGCCCTATGATCAAACCCAAATTATGGTGGAAATTAGCAAGCTGTTTCAGAAATTGGAGAAGAATGAGGATTCAAGGGTGAAAGACAGAAATGAAATGATGAAAAAGCAAGATAAGGTGGTATCATCTGTTGCAGATTTTTCAAAAAAGGTGGACTTAAGTTTGAAAAAAATTGAGGGAAATGTGAAATTGGTTCAAACTGAGGTAACTGCCATAAAAAAGGAAATAAAAGGGACTCAGGAGGTGGTGCGGGAGAATAAGCTGAAATTGGAGGAACAAGAGAGAAGGATTGATGCTGTGGAAGATATGATGAGAAAGCAGAATATTGTGATCCGTCAGGTCGTGGAACGAACTCCGGACTTGTTAAGGGAAAGAGTGGTTCAGTGGTTAAATGGTTTGAATATGGGAAAAGAATTTGTCCAGGAAGATTTTGTAAGTGTATTCCGGGTGGGCCCAAGAAGAGGGAGGGTGGTTCAAAGAAATGTGTTGGTAAAATTTGCAAATTGGGCAGACAAGCTAAAAGTAATGGCCCATTTGAAACGCGCTGGTCCTGATGCTTTGAAATTTGATGGCTCTGACGTAGAAGTTTACAATGATATTTCGTTGAAATAAAGAACCTGGAGGTATAAGATGAGGCCTGTAACTAAATTATTGATGAGTAAAAATATAAGGTACAACTGGAGATTTCCGCAGCAACTGCGCTTCTTTTATGATAAAAGAATGCAAGTAATTGATGAAGGGACCAATCCATTGGAGTATTTGAGCTTGTTGGAACTGGTAAAAGTAGATTCAGAAGAATGGATAAATCTTAAGAAGGAATTGATGGAATCGGGAGCATTGGGGAGGGAATACGGGAGGGAGGAGGCTGGTGGGGCAACAGGTGGAACACCGCAGCGAAGGGAGGAGGAGGAGGAGCTGTCGTTGATCATGGTGGAGGAGGAGACAAGTAAGGAGCAATGAGAATCAGATTATAACAATTTAAAGCATTTAATCGATATAGAATGGTGAATAGCGCGTAGCACCGGTAGGAAGGCACATCTTGCATGTCCCCCCTCTCCCCTCTTTGGTTGTCAAAGGCGGGGTTTTTTTGTAAGAAAGTGGGGAGAGAGATAGTGTGTGTTCTATGTAGTTTTGTATGTTATAGGGGTAAAGGGTGGTTGGTGGCAAGCCCGATGGAGAGTTTAGAGCTTTGAAAGGAAGTAGGTTATCGGAAGTATTAAAATAATATCATGGAATGTGAAGGGTGTAGGAATCCGATCCATGTAAAGATCTAAATCAGCCTCATAAGGAGCAGTTTATAGCCCCAGATAAACAAAAGAAGAGTTAAAATCTCTAACGAAGTCCAGCTTCATTAGGCAGAGTAAGGAAGAAACAGAGATAGAGACAAAGCATATACACACGACTGCAGTCTTGGCTGAACAAAGGAATAATCATGGCGTCTCTTTATTCAAACAGAGTATATCAGAAACAAAACTTAAGGCACACACAGCCAATCAGAATGTCAGAACCAAATAAGGAGAAATAAGGAGAATTCTTCTCACTGTTCTACGCATGCCCCAAATCCAGCGTTGTCTCTCATGTATACAAAGAGGCCTTTGTTTACAAAATGTGTAGGAGACAGCAGACAGAAACCAGATACATTCCTACAGAAGGGTACAGGTTCTGTTCTTAAGAGACGGAGGTTGGAATTGGCATTGAAGAAAGATAGACCCGATATATTATTTTTACAGGAAACGCACCAGAAGTCAAAGGACAAGAATAAACTTTTTTTGGGATGGATGCAACATTATGAGATGGCGTTTGGAACATCAAAAGCAAGAGGGGTGGCAATCATGATTTCTAAAAAATTAGGATTTGAGATTACAAAAAGGGTTGTTGACCAAGAGGGTAGATATTTGATAGTAAGAGGAAAATTGGAGGATGAGGAAATCATGTTGGTAAATATTTATGCTCCAAACGATCATCAAGCGGAGTTCCTTGAAAAAATTCGGAAAATAGTGGAATCAGAGAACGTTGCAAAAACTATTGTGGCTGGAGATTTTAATTTGATAAGGTCAGGGTTAGATTGTACGAATATATCAAGAAGTGGAATTGGCTTGAAAGGGAAGGTTCTGGATAAATGGATGGATGTTATGGGTCTGAAGGATTCTTGGAGAGAGTTTAAGGGCTCTGAAAGGGCATATTCTTTTTTTTCACATGTTCATGGGACCTACTCAAGAATAGATTATGTTTTTCTTACAGAAAATTTGATTAAAGACATAGAAGGAATGGAAATTGGGATTATCAAGGAATCGGATCATGCTAAAGTATATTTGGAATTGAAATTACAAAAAGATACTAGAAGAATTAGAAATTGGAGGTACGATCCTAATTTGTTTAAAGATCAGAAATGTAAAGAGCAGATTATGGGAAGATGGAAAGAAAGTTGGCAGTGGAACGATAATAATGAGGTTAATTTTAATGTGGTATGGGATACCATGAAGTCGGTCTTTAGAGGGGAAAGTATAAAATTGGCAAGTTTTAAATATAAAAAATATAAAGCAGAACAGATAGAAAAAGAAAGAAAAATAAAACAATTACAGGAGGATCATGCGAAAAGTAAAGATAATTTTTTTTTTTTACGAAATTACAAAGGCTTAAAGCAGAATTAATGGGTAAGGATATTGATAAAGTTAAACGAGATTTGATTTATTTAAATAGAGAATATTTTGAATTCAGTAACAGAAGTTCAAAATTATTAGCAAGAGCAGCTAAGGCTAAAAGGGAAAAAAGAGAAATAGGGGTATTGGTTGATAAGCAAGGTTCAAGGTGTAATAAGAACGGAGATAAATGTAAAATTGTCAGGGAATTTTATCAGCTATTATATGCAAAAAAGGAAGTAGACCTGGAGAAGCTTAAAAAGATATTGGAGAGACAGTTAGGGAATGGAATAAAACAAGAACATAGGGAGAAAATGGAGGAAAAGATTAATGATAAAGAGGTTAAGGAGGTGATCAGTGGGTTGAAGACGGGGAAAGCTCCGGGGGATGATGGATTATCGACAGAGTTTTACAAAGAATTTAATGAGGTAGTGGTTCCAAAATTGGTGAAGCTATATAATTATATCTTAGATGGAGGATCAATTCCGACTTCATGGTATAACACCACAATCGTTCTACTGCCAAAGCCTGGCAAGAATCTCGAAAGAGTGGAATCGTACAGACTAATTTCACTTATAAATCAGGATGCTAAGATCTTCACAGCAATATTGGCTAATCGATTAAACAGTTTTATGGGGGAATACATAAATGTAGATCAAGTTGGGTTCCTAAAAGGTCGGCATATGGCGGATTTGACTAGAAGGGTATTAGATTTAATTGATAATGTTAACCAAACTAAGGAAAAGGTGGGCTTATTATCACTAGATATTTTTAAGGCATTCGACTCATTACAGTGGTCTTCAATTAAAGAAACAGTTAAAAATATGGGTTTGGGGATAGATTCAATAGGGTAGTAGATTTATTATATCAAAAAGGGAATGCTAGGGTTAGAGTAAATGACGAGTTTACTGATGTGGTAAACTTAGAGGCTGGTACTAGGCAGGGCTGTCCATTATCCCCTATCTTGTTTATTATGGCAATGGAGATTCTAGCTAAAAATATAAGGGATGATTTAAATATAGAAGGGATTATGGGTAACAAAGTGAGCATGTATGCGGATGATACATTGCTTATGGTGAAACACCCGGAGCTGGTAATGGACAGGATCAAAGATCACTTACAGGTATTTGAAGCTATAACTGGATTAATGATAAATTGGGATAAATCAGAATTGATGTTGTGTAATTTGGGAGCAAGTGAGATGGGCAGGATTGTGGAGACACTTAATATACAAATTAAAGATAAGCTGAAGTATTTGGGGATAATTATCTCAAATAAATTAGAAGAACTTAAACGATTGAACTATGACAGCTTGAGAGTGGAATTTAAGAATAAAATACAAGAGTTTCAGAAGTTAAAGCTGTCATGGTTCGGAAGGATCGCTATTTGTAAAATGATATTGTTGCCAAAGATTAATTTTTTATTTGATGCACTAGCGATCCATCTGAAGGAGAAGGAAATGAATGAGTTTCAAAAGATGTTCAATGGCTTTTGTAATGGAGGTAAAAACTCTAGACTTCCAAAGAAACTATGGTACTTGTCTCAGAAAAAAGGGGGTTTGGGTATGCCAAATTTGTTAGCATACTATCGAGCATTTCAAATTAAGAATGTTGTGAAGATCTTGGCAAGAGAAAAGACAATTTGGGAGCAACTGGAGATGAAAGAATATAGAGACATTGGTAGTATGATTTTTTTGGGAATAAAGGACAAGGTGAAAAGGTCAAATAATACTATGATGAGAGGTCTCATGGAAGTGTGGAAGAAAGTAAAGAAAGATATAGTCCCAAATCTCTCTCCAATTTTGGAATTGACGGATATGGGGTGTTTCCCAATAAAAATAGATAAGGAAAAAATGGAAATATTGGATAAAAATGGGGTGCTTTTTTTGAAGGATTGGTTAAAAGTGTGTGATGATGATACTAAGAGCAAAAAAATATTTGAGAAGTTAAATTTGGACTGGTTTCAGAAATTGAAGGCGGATAACTGGAATAAAAAATATAAAAGAGAAGCAGGGTTAGATAGAAATAAGACGGAATTTGAGGATTTGGTAATAAAGATTAGAAAAGGGGAAAGAGGCATTAAGGGTCTTGTAAGCAAACTTTATACTATATTGAACAAGGGTAATGATCCACAGGAAGACTTGAAGCGGAAGTGGGAACAAAATTTGAATATAAAAATTGGGGAGGTTGAATGGAGAAACAAATGGAAAAAGAGGATCATGAGAACAATGTCTGTAAGAATTAAAGAACATAATTTTAAAATGTTGTGGCAATGGTACTTGACACCACTAAGGCTTTATCAGATGGATAATAAAAGAGATAAGTTATGTTGGAGATGTAAAGAAACAGATGGAACATATGAACACATGTGGTGGAGTTGTAAAAAAATAAGGGATTTTTGGGGAAGAATAGAAGGGGAGTTCGGTGAAATATTGGGTAAAAAGGTCAAGTTGGTGTCAGGTACCATTCTTTTAACAAATGTGGAAGGTTTGGGTTTGAATAAGGAGGAAAAAGAATTATTGGAAATTGTATTGACCACAGGTAGACAATGTATATCTAGAAATTGGAAAAATGATGTAGATATACAGATCGGAGAATGGTACAAGGAAATGTGGAGCCTAGCATTGAATGACAAATTGACATGGGAGATTAAAGTGAAACGAGATAATTTAAAAGAGAATAGGTTTTGGAATATATGGAAACCGTTTGTGGATCATTCTCTTATGGTAAATGATAGTTCAGGACCTGCACCATCGCAAAGAGGTTTTTGGAGTTGAAATAGCAACTAAACTCTCCGGGCATTGTATATATTCACAGGGTGATTTGTAATTATTAAAAAATTATTATAGAGGTAGCTTAGAAAACTTTTATTGTTTGATTGAGTAATATTTTATATTGTGGTATCTAATATTGTGGTTAAATGGTAGACAATCAGTATAAGTACTGTTATGTGCTAGCCTCTATGAATGTGAGTTAATATTGTATTGAGGTTATCTTTGAGGTATTATTGTATTGTAATGTTATTGTTTTCTTTTTTTTCTGTATGTCTGTTTAAATTTTTTTAAATAAAAATCATTTTTTAAAAAAACAAGACCCTTAATACTCCTTTCCCCTTTTCTGATCTTTATTACCAATTCTTCAAATTCCGTCTTTGTTCTATCTATCCCTACTTCTCTTCTATACTTTTTATTCCAGTTATTCACCTTTAATTTCTGAAACCAATCCAAATTTAACTTCTCAAATATTTTTCTCTCTTGATATCATCATCACAAGCTTTTAACCAATCCTTCAGTAAGAGCATCTGATTTTTATCCAATATTTCCTTTTTTTCCTTATCTAATTTTATTGGAAAACACACCATATCAGTCAATTCCAAAATTGGAGAGAGATTTGGGACCATATCTTTCTTTACCTTTTTCCACACCTCCATGAGCCCTCTCATCATAGTATTATTTGACCTTTTCGGCTTGTCCTTTATTCCCAAGAAAATCATATTACCAATATTTCTATACTCTTTCATCTCCAATTCCTCCCAAATTGCCTTTTCTCTTGCCAGAATCTTCACAACATTCTTGATTTGGAATGCTCGATAGTATGCTAACAAATTTGGCATGCCCAAACCTACTTCTTTCTGAGACAAATACCAAAGCTTCTTTGAAAGTCTAGATTTTTTACCTCCATTACAAAAACAATTAAACATCTTTTGAAATTCATTAATTTCCTTCTCCTTCAAATGGATCGCTAGTGCATCAAATAAAAAATTAATCTTTGGTAGCAAAATCATTTTACAAATTGCAATCCTTCCGAACCATGACAGCTTCAACTTCTGAAACTCTTGTATTTTACTCTTAAATTCGACTTTCAAGCTGTCATAGTTCAATCGTTTAAGTTCTTCTAATTTATTTGAAATAATTATCCCCAGATATTTCAGCTTATCTTTAATTTGTATATTAAGTGTCTCCACTATCCTTCCCATCTCGCCAACCCCCAAGTTACACAGCATCAATTCTGATTTATCCCAATTTATCATTAATCCGGTTATAGCTTCAAATACCTGTAGGTGATCTTTAATCCTATCCATTACCAACTCCTATCCATTACCAAATCCTATCCATTACCAACACCATAAGCAATGTATCATCCGCATACATGCTCACTTTTAGCTAATATCTCCATTGCCATGATAAACAAGATAGGAGATAATGGACATCCCTGCCTAGTACCAGCCTTAAGCTTTACCACATCAGTAACCTCCTCGTTTACTCTGATCCTAGCATTCCCTTTTTGATATAATAAATCTATTACCCTTCTAAATCTGTCCCCAAACCCGTATTTTTTAACTATTTCCTTGATTGAAGACCACTGTAATGAATCAAATGCCTTAAAAATATCTAATGATAATAAACCCACCTTTTCCTTCGTTTGATTAACATTATCAATTAAATCTAATACCCTTCTAGTCAAATCCGCCATGTGTCGACCTTTTAAAAACCCAACTTGATCAACATTTATGTATTCCCCCATAAAACCATTTAAACGATTGGCCAATATTGCTGTGAAGATTTTGGCATCCTGATTTATAAGAGAAATTGGTCTATACGATTCCACTCTTTCCAGGTTCTTACCAGGCTTTGGCAGTAGAACGATTGTAGTGTTATACCATGAAGTCGGGATTGATCCTCCATCTAAAATATAATTATATAGCTTCACTAATTTTGGAACCACCACTTCTTTGAATTCTTTATAAAACTCTGTCGATAATCCATCATCCCCCGGGGCTTTCCCCATCTTCAACCCATTAATTACCTCATTAACCTCTTTATCATTGATCCTTTCCTCCATTTTCTCTCTATGTTCTTGTTTTATTCCATTCCCCAACTGTCTCTCCAATATCTTTTTGAGCCTCTCCGAATCTACCTCCTTTTGTGCATATAATGCTTGATAAAATTCCCTCACAATTTTGCATTTATCTCTGTTCTTATTACACCTTATGCCTTGTTTATTAACCAATACCCCAATTTCTCTTTTTTCCCTTTTGGCCTTAGCTGCTCTTGCTAGTAGTTTTGAACTTCTGTTGCTAAATTCAAAGCATTCTCTGTTTAAATAAATCAAGTCTCGTTTAACTTTGTCAATATCTTTACCCATTAATTCTGCTTTAAGTCTTTGCAATTTCATAAAGATTTTTTATCTTTACTTTTTGCGTGATCCTCCTGTAACTGTTTTATTTCTCTTTCTTTTTCTGTCTGTTCTACCTTATGTCGTTTATATTTAAAACTCGCCAACTTTATACTTTCCCCCCTGAAAACCGACTTCATGGTATCCCATACAACATTGAAATTAACCTTGTTATTATCGTTCCACTGCCAACTTTCTTTCCACCTTTCCATAATCTGCTCTTTACAGTTTTGATCTTTAAATAGATTAGGATCATACCTCCAACTTCTTCCACTTCGAGTATCTTTTTGTAATTTCAATTCCAAAAGTACTTTGGCATGATCTGATTCCTTAATGATCCCAATTTCCATTCCTTCTATATCTTTAATCAAGTTTTCCGTAAGAAAGACATAATCTATTCTCGATTAGGTCCCATGGACATGTGAAAAAAAGGACTATGCCCTTTCAGAGCCCTTAAACTCTCTCCAAGAATCCTTCAAACCCATCGCATCCATCCATTTATCCAACAACTTCCCTTTCAAGCCGGTTCCACTTCTTGCTATATTCGTGCAGTCTAACCCCGACCTTATCAAGTTAAAATCTCCCGCCACAATAGTTTTTGCAACATTCTCTAATTCCACTATTTTCCGAACTTTTTCTAAAAAATCCGCTTGATGATCGTTTGGAGCATAAATATTTACCAACATGATTTCCTCATCCTCTATTTTTCCTCTTACAATCAAATATCTACCCTCTTGATCAACAATACTTTTTGTAATCTCAAATCCTAATTTTTTAGAAATCATGATTGCCACCCCTCTCGCTTTTGAAGTTCCAAACGCCATCTCATAATGTTGGATCCATCCCAAAAAAAGTTTATTCTTGTCCTTTGACTTCTGGTGCGTTTCCTGTAAAAACAATATATCGGGTCTATCTTTCTTCAACGCCAATTCCAACCTCCGTCTCTTAAGAACAGAACCTGTACCTTTCACATTCCATGATAATATTTTAATATTTCCCATAACCTATCTCCTTTCTAAACTCTTAACTCTCCGTCGGGCGTGCCACCACCAACCCCTTACCCACATACCACAAAAAACTACATATAACACACACTATCTCTCTCCCCACCTTCTTAAAAAAAAAGCCGCCTTTGACACCCAAAGAGGGGAGAGGGGGGACATGTAAGATGTGCCTTCCTACCAGTGCTACGCGCTACTCACCCTTCTGTATCAATTAAATGCTTTAAATTTTAATAATCTAATTCTCATTGCTCCTTACTTGCCTCCTCCTCCACCATGATCAGCGACAGCTCCTCCTCCTCTTCCCTTTGCTGCGGTGTTCCACCTGTTGCCCCACCGCCCTCCGCCCTCTCATACTCCCTCCCCAAGGCTCCCGATTCCATCAATTCCTTCTTGAGATTTATCTACTCTTCCGAGTCTATTTTTACCAGCTCCAACAAGCTCAAATACTCCAATGGATTGGCCCCTTCATCAATTACTTGCATTCTTTTGTCATAGTAAAAGCGCAGTTGCTGTGGGAATCTCCAATTATACCTTATATTTTTACTCGTCAGCAATTTAGTTACAGGCCTCATCTTATATCTCTACGTTCTTTATTTCAATGAAATATCATTATAAACTTCTACATCAGAACCATCAAATTTCAAAGCATCAGGACCAACTCATTTCAAATGGGCCATTACTCTTAGCTTATTGGCCCAATTTGCAAATTTTACCAAAACATTTCTTTGAACCACCCTCCCTCTTCTTGGGCCCACCCGAAATACACTTACAAGATCTTCCTGAACAAATTCTTTTCCCATATTCAAACCGTTTAACCATTGAACCACTCTTTCTCTTAACAAGTCCGGTGTCCATTCCACCACCCGACGGATCACAATATTCTGCTTTCTCATCATATCTTCCACAGCATCAATCCTTCCCTCTTGCTCATCCAATTTCAGCTTATTCTCCCGCACCACCTCCTGAGTCCCTTTTATTTCCTTTTTTATGGCAATTACCTCAGTTTGAACCAATTTCACATTTCCCTCTATTTTTTTCAAATTTAAATCCACCTTTTTCGAGAAGTCTGCAACAGATGATACCACCTTATCTTGCTTTTTCATCATTTCATTTCTATCTTTCACCCTTGATTCCTCGTTCTTCTCCAATTTCTGAAACAGCTTGCCGATTTCCACCATAATTTGGGTTTGATCATATGGCTCTGGGGGCGGGGATGAAGACTGAGGGGCTTCCTCCATTGGTGCTTTTTCCTTCCTCTTGGACTTCACGACTGGCTCTTCTTCCTTTGCTTTCCCTCTTGTGCCTTTATCCATAGTAATACAAAATATAAGAGTCCAATGCTGCAGAACTTTGTAGAAATTAGTCAGTCAGACAGGACCTGTAACACTGCAACCCCTGGTACCACAAGTCCAAGAGGGAAACTTGTATGGAGGAAGAAATCCAACAGAGAGTTAGATACTGTAATCCACAAAAAAAGATAGAAGGAACCGAAGTGTACTCCCAACAAACAGCAAAAAAGGAAAAAAGAAAAAGAAAATAATAATCCACATCAGATCCATTTCCCCAAGGCACACATTCCAGCTGATCGTCTTCCAAACTGCAAAAGTAAAGGCTCCAAGGAAACAGTCACCCAGAACTTTTCGTTTGAGTCCAAGCCGCCAAAAAAGGGAGGGGGGAATGAAAGGGAGAAAAAGCCCAAAATCCAAGCAGGAAGGGAAAAAGATGTGAGAAGCAATGTACTCAAAAAAAAAAAAAGGTAATATTTGTAATCCACACGGTGAAGGAACAAAAAGAAGACCAATTAATCCTTCTCTTGAGACGGACAAATCAAAACGCCATTTTCCAGTGGTTGCCTTAACTTCAGGGTAAAAGCCCCCCTTCTTCTTCTGTGGAACGGCAAACTTTTCCCACACGCTTTAAGCTGGGAGACACACTGCTGCCTTCCAATACTATAGCCCAAACAAGGACTTTTTAAACCACTTTGTTATCGCCAAAACACGCTGCGGTTCTCCTGGGGTGCGAGGAAACCATAGACCCAAACACGATCACTTTCGTTTTCCAGGACCGCCGCCATTAACGAAACAACCCCTTGATTTCATCTACTTCCACCATTTCCATTTCAAAGTCCAGGCTCTTCTAAGCAAAGTCCCCAGCTAACTTTAAACTTTGACTTTCCTTTCATGCACTTACATGCGGTTGTTTTCTTGCCAAACAGCTTCTTGCCAATTCCAGTGCTTCTCCGCTGTCTCGCTGGTCCCGTTCTCGGCTCCTCGGCAGAAAAGCTGTGACTGCCGTCGCAGGCCTCTCCCGCCCAGGAAAGCCTCCCGAACTTCGACCATCCGACCTCAAAACTTCCCAAAATTTTCCAAAAAGGCAGGCAGGAGTCTCATCCACAGGAATTACCACTTTAAAATTTTTCCATTTCATTCAATCACATTGATTACCACTTTGCTAGGCGCGAGCGTCCGGATCAAGATGTTACTCGTCAGCCATCTTAGCCACGCCCCCTTGCTGAATCTTTCTGAATGGTTTGCTAACCTGCTTGGGTGCTGTTTTTAGTGAAATGGTGAAATAAAAATAAGACAACAACAACAATTTCAATGCTAATGATGAAGATTGGCCGCCGCTGCTGCCGCCACCGCTGCCGCCGCCACTGCCACCGCCACCACCACCATCCATGCAATTAAATATCAGGAAGCGATTAAGTTTAGAATCATTCCCTTTCAGCTGGCAAGAGGACAGGAATGTTCATCTACAAGACCTATTTTTATTTGATATCCACTGGCAAAAGTGTTACCTGTCTATACATAATGAGCAAGAGTAAATTGATAAGCTGTTTAGAGGTGCCCCTTTTGTTACGAATTAATTAATTAATTAATTGCAGCTGGAAAATCAGCTTGTTGAACAATGCACTGCATCCTCTTCCAGTTAAGAAAAGAAGATGGGGTAGGAAGGAAAATTCCATTTTTACTATGGGGAAAGTCATGCCAGACAGTTCTAAATATTATATTGTTCATTTTAAATGACAGTGGTTGAGTTCTGAATCATATCCTGTGTCTCTACAATCCAGAAACTTAGAGCTCTCTCTCTCCCCCCCGCCCCCCAAACCCTACCAAGCCCAGAGGTCTTTGTAATCATTTTTCTCCATAGGAAGCACTTATTTACAGAGTGGCTTTTGCCATTTTAACTGCACTTTCCTTTCCTGTGTGTCATGTCTAGTTTCTTTTAGGATCTCGTTACCTTGACAGATATTGAACGGGGCGGGGGGAGTGAATGAGAGTTGACTTATATTGAAAAGGCAGGATAGGTCCATTGATGTAGCAATGGTGGCACAGTACTTGAAGACAGAAATATAGCTTCTCTTTTAATATTTCATGTTAGAAATCAATTTTTTTAGCATGGAAGGGACATAAAAATGAAGAATGCCAGATGGATACAAATGCAGACAGACATATATATGCAAGCTGCAAAGTAATGAACTTACCCAATTATAGCTTAGCTTCACATACTTTCCATAATTATCGACAAAGAGATCCTAGTAAAGAGATTCCTAGTAATAGTAATAGTAATAGTAATAGTAATAGTAATAGTAATAGTAATAGTAATAGTAATAGTAATAGTAATAGTAGAACTATTGGATAGCTCAGTGGTTTAGATATCTGGCTGTGGAACCAGAGTTTGAAAGTTTGATTCACCACTGTGTCTCTTTGACAGGGGCTGGACTTGATGATCCATAGGGATTCTTCCAACTCTGCAGTTCTAAGATGATGATGATGATGATGATGATGATGATGATGATGATGATGATGATGATGATGATAATAATAATAATAATAATAATAATAATAATAATAATAATAATAATAATAATAATAATAATAATAATAATAGGTTCCAAAGAAGGACACTTTGGCACAATGATGAGGAATACATAAGAAAATGGTGAGGCACAGAGAACTGCAAGAAAGAAGGCAATGAGGAGAATGCATGCCTGTTCCATAATGTTAGTGACAATCAAGACCTAGACAGAGCAAGACTGAGACAAAAAACTACTTACAGCTTATACCAAGGGTTCCCAACCTAAGGCCCATGGGCTGGATCTGGCCCACGGCACCATTTCATGTGGTTCACCACCCCTCCAAGGGCATTTGAGAAACAAAATGACCACCCCCTTTGGGACAAAATGCCCCCCCATCATGCAGACAGGGCAAAATGGCCATCTGGCCCTTGAAGCTGACTGAGAGGGTGTGACCCGGTCCCTGACTTGAAAAGGTTGGGAACTCCTGGCTTACACAGATGCACCCCAAGGGCCCACTTGGTCAGAATAGAACATTGCAGCTCATAAGGCTGCAAATAAAGGTTTTCAAACCTCCTTTTAAAATACACTTTATATCCAATTGTGTGACACAACTGTTTTCATCATATGAAAAAAAACAGTTGTGTCACACAACTGGAAACAGACTGTATGAAAATGGAGGTTTGACAACCTTTATTTGAGCAAGAGTATTTCACAGAGGAATGGTGCAGTTCTTTAAACCGCAATAAAAAAACACCCTGAAGTCAAGATGGCAGAAATCCCTGAGACACCAGACAATCCATCAGAGGCAGCGGGAGAATAAAGAAATTTTGGTTTGCAGAAAGTATGATAAATGCTCCATAGCAACCTTGCAACATTTAATGGAACCTTCTCAAGTCACAGGCTTCTTCTCTCAAAAACAAATATTAACAAGCATGTTTATAAAATATCTTCAAGTCTAAATTAGTTTGTAAGCAAAGTTTGGTATGAAGAGAATGGTATTCATTCAATTCACTCAGCAGTACACAGCTCAGCAGCCAGTTTCTGTGACTAGTTACACATTCCGTTAAGATCATTGAACACAAAACTGAATAAAGGAAAAAAAAACCTACAACAAACATGAATGGCAATTAAGACAAGCAAAAGATATAAAAGATCTAGAAGGCCAAACAGGGAAAAAAGCACTTGCTTTTCTCTGTGGTAGAAGGGGGAGCAATCTTAGGGAGGATGTAGGACCACTCTTTCAGAAAGCTTAGCAATAAGTTTGAAATATCACAGTTGAATAAAGCTCAGAACAGGGCCGTAGCCAGGATTCTAGATGGGGGGCTTTTTTGGCAGGGGGGGTGATTTTTCAGGAGGGGCAAAAAAATTTCAGCAGGGGCAACAATGTCACACTCACATATATAACATTGGCATCACAGGGTGGGTTGGGGGGGCGGGCTGTTAGCTCAGGGGTTTTTCGCCCCCCGGCCCCCCTCTGGCTACAGCCCTGGCTCAGAACCTTATACTTGCTATTATTGATTCAACGAAACAGAAGCTTAAGATAAAAATTTATCAAGGTATGTGAAAAATACCATAAGGAAGTTGGAGAAATTGACCTTGTGGTACAAACCAAACTATAACTGATTCTACTATAATTTGATTAGGTTTGCTATGCCATTCCAATATAGCTGGCTGAATATATCCTGATTTGCCTGGCTACCTCATGGGTCTAGGACATTTTTTGTTTTAAAATTGTTATTTATTGATATTATGTAAAATTAACTTATTGTTTAACACTACATTTTATTTTATTTATCAGGCATTATTTCAGGCACTTTTAGTGAAGAGAATTAATTTTAAGAGAAATTAAAGGTAAAGGTTTCCCTTGCTCGAAAGCCAGTCGTATCCGAATCTAGGGTTCAGTGCTCATCTCTGTTTCAAAGCCAAAGAGCCAGCGCTGTCTGGTTCTGCAGACGTTTCTGTGGTCATGTGGCAGGTATGACTAGAGACCGGAGCACACGGAATGCTGTTTACCTTCCCATTGAAGGAAGTGGTCGCTATAAATCTACTTGCAATTTCTTGCTTTCAGACTGCTAGGTTGGCAGAAGCTGGGACAAAGATGGGAGCTCACTCTATCCTGCAGTACTCGGGAATTGAACTGCTGACCTCCTGCCTTCCAGTCTCCTCGGCACTTTAGCATAAGTTGTTATTTTGAGAGAGTTGGGATTTTATCGTAATACATTTTAATTAGACATATTGCTTACCGAATGAATGAATGAATGTAGTGATTGATCATTTTGCTATGTTTTTATTGTTGGATTTATTTAGCTCCTCCTGCCAACCTAGTAGTTTGAAAGCAAGAAATTGCAAGTAGATAAATAGGTACCACTTTGGTGGGAAGGTAAACAATGTTCCATTCACTCTAGGCATGCTTGCCACATGTCCATGGAAATGTCTGCCAATGCAGACAGTGCTGGCTCTTCGGCTATAAACAGAGATGAGTAGTGAACCCTAGAGTCGGATATGACTGGCTTTCGAGCAAGGGTGACCTTTATCTTTACCTTATTTAGCTCTCCCATAAAATTAGATTTCCTAAATTTTGATTGGATAATGTCTTAGCTTTCATGCGTGTGAGTGGGTAGATAATAATTGTTTGCTTAGGAGGTTTTCTACTTTCTTCTTTAATAAAGAAACTGCTTGTGTTGGGGAGGGATGGAGCCTGTGAGATTCAAAAAATCAGGACTCATAGGTAATGGAAGATATGGTGATGGGTAGAAGGCTGGCTGTTGCAAGCAAGGTGCCACAGATGTTTGGCACCTGTCCAGAGTTCCAGCTGTCACCCTTCCAACAAATTCACGGTAGCCTCTCTGGTTGGTTTCCTTCCAGTCTGTCCATGATGCTTTTGAAAACCAGATTGATGTGGAATAATGGACAGTTTATCCAGTATACCATTCTGGATGCCTGCACCAATCTCGCTTGTATTACAGAGAGGTGGGTGGGTGTGGAGAGAAGAGTTACCCTTTCTCTTATGTGCCCATTGGATTTTTCTGTTATGCATCACGGCAGCCTGGGGGTGGGATGGGGTTGCCATCACCACCTGGAACAACTTAAAGGTTAGCAGACTCTTGCACCTGGACTTGAGTGACTGCACATGGAAGTCGGAACTTGGGGGGGGGGTGTGTTGGTTGTTCAGCTTCCTGTGACCCAACACTATCTCTCTGGGAACTGGACTTTGTTGCCACTGTGAAATTGAAGCACCCCAGGATTATGGTCTTGGTGGATTTAGATGTCCACACAGGGATGGCATTGTCCAGGGTGGCTGAGGTCTTTATGGAAGCCATGACATCCATGAGGCCATCTTAACATATCACTGATCTCACTCATGTGAAAGAACACTCTTTGGACCTTGTTTTTCTCGGTGGCTCAGAAAGGTGATTTGAGGATGAGGGAGATCATTACCACCCCTTTGTTGTGGCCAGATGCCATGGCCTGCTTCAATTTGAGGTGGAGGTGGTGTCCTGCCCTTGTGAGGAGCATGGATCTACTGTGATGGTTCACCCTCGCAGGTTGATGTTTTCTGTTGTACTCCAGAATGCCCGGGGGTCAGGGTTCCAACCCTATTGGCTGGTGATACTGTCTCTGTTGTTCAGGTGGAGAAATGATACATGAGACTGCTAAGGCTGTGAACACTGTTGCTCCTAAATGCCAACTCCAACTCAGAACTCGTTCAACTCCGTGGTTCACTGATGATCTGAGAGTTCTGAAACATCATAGGAAGGAGTGGAAAAGCAAATGGAGAAAAACTCCCATAGATTATATAATCTGGTTTCTGTTAAGGATTGCTCCAGAAGATATGTTAATTACTTGAAACTAGCAAGGAAACATAATATAAATCAAATTGAGAGCTCTACCTGTAATAATCAACAGAGACAGCTGTTTAAAGTTGCCAGAGAGCTTCTGGAAGCTGAGCCGTCTACGGGGGACCTTAACCAAGTATTAGCAACTGTTGTTGGATCCCTGGGTGCAACAGTATGGAGTATCTTAGGGTTTGACCATCTCCCCATCTATGTAAGACATTTGGGGAAATCATCAGGAGATCTGGAGTTTGCTTTTACTGATATACTGATGATAGGCAACTATCTCTCCTTTTCCATCACAGCAGATGATGCTGTCCATACTTTGGAGGGTTGCCTGGAGGCCATCATGGAGTAGATGGAGGAGTATAGGTTGAAAGTGAACCCAGACAAGGTCTGGGGGGGGGGGGGTAACCAGTCTCAGGTTGGGAGAATTTCCAATAATTTAAGGGGTGTTCCTCTCCTAATATAAAGTAGAGTGCACATAATCTAGGTATGCAACTTGAACCTATGCTGTCCTAGGAAGAGCAGGTGGCTTCTGTGGTTAACTCTGTACTTTTCCAATTGTGGCACATTGCCCAGCTTTGCCTTTTCCTGACTTATGCTTTGGTAATCTCCATGATTGAATATTGCAATGCTGTCCAAGTGGGGCTGCCTTTGAGGCTGGCACAGAGACTCCAGTGGATGCACAAGTGTGGCAGCCAATCTTGGCTAGCGTTGACTACTTGTTGAGCACCATGCCAGGTTCAAGGTTCTGGTGTTAACATAGAAAGCTCTATTCAATTTAGGGCTATCTTATCTGCAGAAGCACCTCTTCATTAAAAAAAAAATCATACCTGGAGTACCCAAATGATGAAGTTAAGGGTGACCACACTGAAAGTAGTAAGGAAGGTTTCTACAACAGGAGCAGCATTTTTATCAGTGGCATATGGGCTCTGGAATGATTTGAAACTTGAAATTAGAGCTGCCTCAACGTTACTGGCTTTTCAGAAGTTGATGAACACATTCCTTTTTATTTTATTGAATTTTTATTAAGTTTTTCAATAATAACAATAGAAAAAACAATAATAGAATCAAATACAAATATCAATACAATATATATGAAACAGCAAAATAGGACTAAAAAAGAAAATAAGTGTAATAAAACAGAAACACATCAACTTAATAAATTGGCAATGCAACATCTCGATAGCTATTTTTCATTATCTTTCAAAATATCATCATGTTTTTATTTCATATTCTTTTATTCCTTTACCAATCTTAATAAAAATTAGTCTATTACATTGCTTTGTTATTACTACCAAAGCTTAAGCAAAAATATAATAACCATTATCCAGGTTTTGGCAATAATACAATTATAGTCCTGTACCACGAAGTCGGGATCTCCCCTCCATCCATTATATAATTATACAATTTCAGTAATTTTGGTACTATAATATTCTTAAAATCTTTATAAAATTCAGCTGGTAGGCCATCTTCTCCTGGTGATTTGTCTATCTCCAAATTGGCTATCACATCTTTTATTTATTTCTCAGTTATTAATTCTTCCATTCTATTTCTGTGTTCCAAAGTTATCTTATTCTCACTTTGTTTCCCCAGTTGATCTCTCAATTTTCCCACATTTATACTTTTTTAGAATATAAATCCTGATAAAAATCTTTAACAATCCTACATTTATCTTTAGTCTTATTACATCTTATTCCATTTTTATCAATCAAAATTCCAATTTCTCTTTTACTTTTCTTTTCTTTAGCAGCTCTCGCTAATAGCTTTGAATTTTTATTACTATATTCAAAATATTCCCTTTTTAAATAAATCAAATCTCTTTTCACCTTTTCAATATCCTTTCCTACCAATTCCGTTCTTAATTTTTGCATCCTTTCAAAAACCCTCCTATTTTTGGTTTTTACATGTTTCTCTTGTAGCAATTTGATCTCTTTTCCCATTTCCTCTTGTTTATTTTTCAATTCCCTATATTTAATACTAGTCAATTTAATGCTTTTACCTCTAAATACAGTCTTCATGGCATCCCACACCATATTATAGCTTACATCTTCTGTATCATTCCAGTTCCAACTTTCCTCCCATTTTTCTATTATTTGTTCTTTACATTTACTATCCATAAATAACTTAGCATCATATCTCCAATTCTTTCTAGCTTTCTCACCTTCTATCTTGAATTCCAATAACACGTTTGCGCGATCTGATTCTTTGAAAATTCCCCCTTCTATTTCATCTAAATTCCCAATCATATTGTCTGTAATAAATATATAATCTATTCTGGAGTATGAGTTGTACACCTGTCAAAAGAATGTGTATGCCCTTTTCGATCCTTTGAGCTCTCTCCAAGTATCTTTCACTCCCAAAGATTTCATCCATTTATCAAGAATTTGCATTTTACTCCCTCCTTCACTCCTAGCTATGTTTGTACTATCTATATTTGCCCTAATTAAATTAAAATCTCCAGCTATTATCATTTTTCCCTGTTCTTTCTTTTTCCAATATATGATATATTTTATCTAAGAACTTCTCTTGATGTTCATTAGGTGCATAAATGTTTACTAAAGTTACTTCTTAATCATTTATCTTTCCCTTTATTATTAAATATCTGCCTTGTGGATCGGAAATGCTCTTTATCATCTCAAAACCCAATCTGTTCGATATCAATACTGCCACTCCTCTAGCCTTTGAAATGCCATAAGATTTTTTATAAATTTGAGTCCATCCTAGGAAAAGTTAATTAGTATAATAAAAAAACAATAAACATACAAGCCTGCCCTCCCCACTCCTTTCTTCAAAAAGTAGCCCTTGTTGACCAAAGAGGGGAGGGGGGGAACATGGAAGATGTGCATATTGTCTAACACTCCTATGCTCTATTAGCTTAAAAATAACTACTATATTATTAACTATTTCTCTCCCCTAGTTCTCTCCCTTTTCCTCACATGTAGTATTCCCTCTCCTCAACCTTCATCTGCCCCCGGCGCCTCCATCGCACCTCATCTGATCCCCTCGTGGCACCCTTTCCTCTTCATTAACCACGTCCCTTTCAATACTTCCCGTTTCAATTAGCTCCTTCCTTACACATAACCACTGTTGTCATCCCGCCTTCACCAGACCAACAAAACACAAATACTCCAGAGGATCCTCTCTTACATCAATCGTGCACATTTTTAATTATTGTTATTTATGTATTAATTTGCTTATTCAGTGACCTTACATTTTTAGTTATTATTTTAGTTATAGTTAGCCATCCAGAATAGTGGTTACATTAACTGGGGCAGGATATAAATCTAATAAATTAATAAAATAAGTAAAAGTGAATAATTTAACCCAAACAGAGAGAAGTTGGAAGCCAGTATACTATTCAAACAATTATGTTTATATACTCCCCCCTCCCACAGCACTTAGAGCACCCTCTGGTACAGTTCACAATGTAACTACCAATTTATTTGCTGGTTAGTCATTTTACTGACCTTCTTCTTCTTCCATGTCTAGGCCAGACGTGAAACTGCCAAAATGAAGGCACCTTTTGGTGAGTTCATTCTGTAGTTTCTTTCACCTGACCTAGTGTGAGAAAGATTAGCTGGCAACAAGGTTGCCATTACCAGAATCCACCCGATTGTGGTTTAAAAATACCACAGTCTTCAAAGAGGCTCTATCTGTGTACCCCGTTCAGAAGGATGGAAGGCTGAGTCAACCCTGAATCCATCAGAAATGAACTCACAATGTGAGCAGTTTTGTCTGCAGTATTGTAAATTAACCACTGGCAACACAAAGGCTCTTTCAGCAAATTTGTGGTCTTGTGCCACTAAATAGATGTCTCCCTTGCTCAAAAGACAGTTGTGTCCGACTCTAGAGTACAGTGCTCACCTCCATTTACAGCCAGCGACCCAGTGCTGACTGCCTCTGCTGACATTTTGGTGGTGTCTCCTGGCTTCAATCTGAATATGAAGTGTACAGTTCCCTACCATCTTTAGTCCTTTGTGAATTAAAAGAGACAGATGTAATGTCAAGTGTTGGAGAAAAGGTAGACTTGGAGAGGCTCCTGAGTGGATGGGATCCATAATGTTTGGTGGAAAAAAAATTAAAGACAACCCACTTGCACTGGTCTATATTTTTCAGTGAGGCCCTTAGCAATCCTGATTGTATTTCAGAATTCTCCACATAAAGAATAACCCCTCTCCTTTACAAATCTGGCAACTGTTCTGATCTTAGAAATTACCAAACTATCAGCTATTTGTCCACAGCTTGCAAGCTGTCTATCAGTTACTTCTCCAAGCACAGTTTTCTCAAATGCAACAGCATCACAGCAGACCAACAAAAAGGTTGCATTAAGAAATCCTAGTTATAAAGTACTTTCCTCTAGTGATTCCTTCATACTGAATCAAGCTTGAAGGAACCCTGAAAATTTATCAGCCGCTTGCGTTTATTACAAAGGTGTTCAATTCTATACCTCAATAATGGCTTCATGAATGTTTTAATTTTTAAAAACTTTTTATTGAAAATTTTCAAATATACATAAAGAAACAAAGAAAGAGTAATAAGACATACATTAACTAAATAAACAGTAAGAAAAAAAGAAAAACTAAAAAAATGTTATAACCTTAACAAACCTAAGATAAATCAAGATAAAAGTATTACTTCTAGTAATAAAGTCTCCTGTGGAAAATAATGAGATCTTAGAAAATTATCACATTTAACTGCTAGTTAGTTCTTATTTTTAAAGATAAACTGAAGAAAGAGGAGAAAATAACATCTTGATCAAAATCTAGCTATTTACTTTATAATAAATCCATCACACTATATTCTAAAATCTTTTTCTCAACATAAAATACAAGTAATGAAACAATATAAATCACCCAGTGGTATATTACATTGCCAAAGGGAGATGTGGCCTGTCTCAGCAGAATTCAGTGTTTCCAGTAATTCAGTTGATCAGGTACCGACTTGAAATCTCCACCTTTTTTTGAAAAATATTCAACATATGGTTTCAAAATCTTCCAAAATCTATTTTCTTTGACTATTCCTTTCTTTTCATTTAATTCCCGTGTCAATTTATCATTCAGGGCCAGCTGCCATGTTTCCTTATACCAATCTTCCAATTTTAATTTCATCGGGTCCTTCCACTTTCTTGCTATACACTGTCTTCCCATGGACATAAAGATCGCAAATTAGACCTTCTAAATCAGTAAGCATAGTGGCACCTATTCCAATCTTAATCCTAATTCCCATCATTCCAACTATCTCTTTCTCAATCTCTTTCCAAAAATCTTTAACATCTTTACAGTTCCACCACATATGATTATATGTTCCAACACTTTTATTACATCTCCAACACATATTGTTTTTTGTCCGATCAATCTGGTTTAATCTCACCAGAGTCAGGTACCACCTCCATAACATTTTAGAATTGTGTTCCTTAACTTTAGTCGAAAATATCCTCATTATCCTCCATTTCCATAAGGATCCCCATTTTGCCTCTGATAATTTTATATTTAAATCCTCTTCCCAATTTTTTCTCAAGGTCTCTTGTGAATTGCCTTCTTTATTTAAAATCTTATAAATTTTAGGCACCAAACCCTTTAGCCCAATATCTCCTTGCCTTATTTTAAACAATAAATCTTCAAATTCAGTCCTAGCCCTTTCCAAACTAGGTACTTTTAGGTACTTTTTATTCCAATTATTTACTTTACCACTTGTAACCAATTTAACCATAAATCTTCATATATCAATGCTTTTTCTCTCCTTGTCATTACACATTCGAATCCATTGTCTCAACAAGCAAACATCTTTTTTCAATCAACACTGATCTCAGCCCCCCATCTACTTTTATCGGAAAACTTTTTATGTCCTCAATTTCTATTAGTGGAGATATATCTGGAGCTAATTTTCTCTTCATCTTCTTCCAAACTTCCCACATTGGCCTTAACATCTTATTATTTTATATTAAGACTCCCCATTTCTTTATCTAAAAAAGTTGCTTTACCAATTTGCTCAAAATCTTCCATCTCTATATCCTCCTAAACCACCTTTTCCTTCATCAGGATCTTAACTATATTTCTAATTTGAAATGCAGTATAATAACTTTTGAGATTAGGGATTCCTAACCCACCTTCTTTTTGAGATATATACCACTACTTTTTAGGAATTCTGGCTTTCCCCCCACCATTACAAAATCTATTTAACAAATCTTGAAAGTCCTTAACCTCTCTGTCGTTAAAATGGATTGGCAATACATCAAAAAAATATTTTTGGCAACATCATCATCTTTCAGTTTATTAAATTGTATGATTTGATCTTTAATCACCTTATATTGTCTATCACAATTTAATATTTTAAAATTTTTCAATTTATTTGAAATAGGGATTCTCAAATATTTTAAATTATCTTTAATCTGTATTTTATATATCCACAATATTTCTTGTTGTTCAACAATACTTACATTACATGTTATCATTTCTGATTTCTCCCAGTTTATTTTTAACCTGGTGATATTCTCAAACTCCTTTAAGTGTTCTTGAATCTTTTCCAATGCCTTCTCTGGATGTTTCATGATAAACAAAGTGTCATCCACATATAAGTTTATTTTATTACCAACTAATCCTTTTATATTATCATCTCTTCTAATAGCTTCTGCTAACAATTCCATAGACATAAATAAAGTTGGAGATATCGGAATCCCTGCCTTGTTCCTGCTTCTAGATTAATGTTTTCAGTATAAACATCATTTACTCTAATCTTTGTCGTTCCTTGCTGATATAATTGTTCTATGACGTTTCTAAACTTTATCCCAAATCCATAAGATGCAATTATTTCATTTATTGTTATTCATTGAAGAGAGTCAAATGCCTTAAAAATATAAAGTGATAGCATTCCTATCTTCTCTTTCCTACGCATAGCAATGTCCAAAATATCGAGTACTTTCTTTGTTAAATCCACCATGTGTCTGCCTTTTAAAAAACCTGCTTGGTCGTTATTTATATAACTTCCCATAAAACTTTTTAACCTATTTGCTAATATGGTTGTAAAGCTTTTGGCTTCATGAATTTTGAGGATCCACAAAACTGATCATAGAATTATTTTGTTATATAAACTCATGATGAAGTAGAGGGGAGAAAATTAAGGTGTAAAACCTGCCTCTCTTATAACATCCTTATTAGATGAAGTACTTTGGAGGGGGATTCTTTAAGTCCTTTGTGGTTCTATCTGGCTTTAAATCCTGGTCTAACTGGTTGAGCAATAACATTAAAGCAGGGGTTCCCAACTTATGGCCTATGGGCCAGCCCTGGCACATGGCACCATTCCATCTGGCCTGTCTTCACCTCCACCACACCTGGAAGTGAAAGCAAACACATTTACATCAGCAATAAAACACGCTCGCGCATACATAAATGCACCCACAGCTGTCATAATCATGGAAGTGGGCGCATTTATGACAGCCGTAAATGCACCCACTTCTGCTTCCAGGGACATGGCCCGGCCCACTCAGTTGACCAGGGGTGTGTGGTCAGGCCCACAACATAAAAAGGTTGGAAACCCCTGGGCTAAAGGCTACAAGACTACTTGTCTTAAAAATGACCTTGATGTTTTACACTTAATGGATAATATTTAAGATGGAGGTTTTTTTTGTAGCGTTTTCTGATAAATTGAACAGTCTCATAAACATCAATGAGTCTTAGTGCAAACATCATGATGAATTTGGGTATACTCAAAACAAAACAGTATGAAAAAAGAAAAATTACTGAAATCAATACTCGGTTAACCCCAATATTAACAAAGACTTTTGCAACTGTGGACTGGATGAACTGTGATCTTCATGATCTCAGTAGGAGACCAATGTGAAACAATACAATTTCAGCTGTCATGTATTATGGAGGGCATGCATTGTCATCTTGGACCATTCTTACCCCCCACCCCTCAGCCAATTATGCCTTGCTGACAAAATGTAAACGCTCATGTTCAGCTTTTGAAAGAGAGAGCACATCGAAAGGGAACAATGTAAAGAGAAAGAAAAGCTACAGGTAGGTTGTAAGAGAGAAAGCAGAACTAAACATAATGTTTCTACGTTTTCTTTGGAAATGGAAGGCTTCCAGAATCTGGTCAACTTCTGAAGAAAGAAAAAAGTTGTACAAATAATGTTTACTTCTCAAAAAGTTTTTTAATATATATATATTCTATTTCTATTACTCAAGGTTTCTTGCACTTGACATTTCAGAACCTTATAATTAAACCTACTGATGCTTAGACATCAGTCCCTTGAATTGCAGTACATGTTTTCAACAAAAGTTAATACAGGTATTCACAATTGTTGTCTGTTAGTAATTTAAACTTCATCCTGTATCCTTCTCTTTATAAAGCCATTTTCACTATATAAAGACTCTTTCCTTATACAAAGCTTCCTACTTTGAAAGATGCCATTTACTAAGCTTAGAGTGTTTTATGGTTTGTAGACAGGCAGCGACCTGTCCATTCAAAAACACAAAAGTGTTGGTTGTACAATACTAGTGCAAAGCAGTAGATGCACTTGGCAGCATGCAGGATAGATTGATATAGTCAGAAAATCCATTGTGTTGCAGGGGAGGGTAGAGGGGATTGGCATCAGAGGTGTAGTGCAGGGGTTCTCAACCTATGGCTCATGGGCCGGATACAGCCTGCAGTGTCATTTCAAGTTGCCCATACCCTCACTGCCTCAATCCTTTCCCCCTCCACTTGGCTTGGCGTGTCCCTAACGGAACTCCACCCTGCTACAGATTGCCATTAGGGTCATGCCAAGCAGACGGGAAAAGGATTGAGGAGGTGGCAGCAGCAGAAGCAGAAGCAGAGAATGCCCACAGCTGCCTGGGTCTTTCCCAGGGGCTGTTCTGGCAGAGCACAGGTGAGAAGGACAGCCTGGACTCCTCCATGCAGTTCCTCCAGGCTGGTAAGCAGGGAAGCAGTGTGTTTGGGGAGTGGTGGGGGCTTGGGATGGCCCCACCAACAGCAGGGGGAGGAGTGGTGGGGCGGGGGTGTCCAGCCCAACAACAGTCTGAGGGTGTGTGGTCTGACCCATGGCTTTAAAAGGTTGAGAACCCCTGGTGTAGTGGTTAATCTAGAAAGTAAATGTTCATCATTTGACCCACCCAGCAAGCCAGTCCCTTCCCACCTAGAAACAAAGTCAAAAAATACATTAAGGCAGATGGGTGCATATCAACAAATGGGAAACAAGCCTTTTGTAAAGCCACTTGGCTTTAACTATTAATTCAGAACCAAATCACTCCTATTCACTACGCATTACAGCAGGGATAATTTGCAGCAGTATACTGTTCTTGGGAAAATCCTATTCTTCTTCACCTACCATGAGGATTGAAGCTAGGCTCACGTGAAAAAGGAAAGATTGGGGGAAGTGGTTGATGATGTCAGGGTCTGCGAATCACAAAACCCCAAGACTTTGATCCTATCAGCCCTGGATCCACTATGCTACAGATAGGTAAGTAAGAGAAAAGCATTGGAGAGAAACTGCTTCCCAGACCACACATTTTGGACAGGCAGAATTACTTTGCAAACTCCTTCTTGATGCTCTATTTTTACTTCTAGGGATGGGAAGAAGTGTTTGTGGATTTTAATTCTTCTCCAGGCCAAAAAAACTTGACTGGTTTGGATGTTACCTTGTCTTGGGGTTATTGTGGAGGAGAGAGCTTGTCTCAAGCAGCAAAATGTCTTAGAATGACAACTTTCCTCATAAATCAAAAACATTTCAATTTAAGTCACTTATCTAATAAAGCTGATAAAATATCAGTTTAATAAATCCCAACCTACAAGCCTGAAGCTACCTTCTTGTTTCCCCTCCCATGATTCTACTCTTGCTTGGAAAATTAAATGCATCCAAAAACATATTGTGGTCATGGCTTCCCTGGATTTAAAGGGCACTATAATTGGTGAGGGAGACTAATACACTTTCTTTCCCTTCCTTTAGTTAGTTTAATATCTGCTATAGGAGGGAAAAGAAGCAGGACCTCAATGGTTCTCCTGTTAGTAAACCTTCTTGGTACCCTTCTCATTGACTAGAATGCTTGTTGGATCCGGCCCTTATAAGCACTAGTCCAGGACAACGATGTAACAAACAGCAACAGGCTTTATTAACAGTCAAATAGAGATGAGCTTATAAGGCGTCCCCGGATCCCGAGATGGCTATACAATCCCAGCGTATTCAGTCCCTCCGGGCTCTTGCCTGTCTTTGGGCAATATATGTGCTACCATGAAGTGAGCAGTGGAGGGACCCAGGGCATAGCGCTACTAAGCTACTTCAGTGTCTTGCACGGAAGACAAAGAAACAGTCGCAGGAAGGACTAACACAGGTTTATTCATTGATGATCAGGATGAACATGTGGTAATGGCGGAGGTACATCACATTATATACAGTAGCACAATACATTTGAATCTTGCTGCACGGTAGCTCATTGGTTGCTACCGGCGTGGCGTCGTCCGGGTCACGCCTCTCTTCTGTAGTTGTTTGATGGTGCGGGAAAGTTCCCGCGGCTGTTGGTGATTTGAGGAATGTGAACCATGTGAGGTGAACGCTCGCAGCTGCCCTCTATGGGCAGCTTACTCGCGTTCCTTTACAGCTGGGCTACATTGTAATTGTGGTCAGGTTACATTCATACATTTCAAGACAACATCTCTTAAAGCAACATTGTACATACATAACTTCCCTCCCCCCTAGGATGGGACGAAGTCCCTCAACCATTGTGGCTTGCCGCACGTGCGCCTGGGGTGTGCGGACGCTTGACTTAACACAGGGGAGCCGGAGGCTCCTGGTTCCGCGGAGTCCTGTCCTGCAACGGAAAGGGGGGACTCATTAGTGGCTCGGTGTGGAGCCTGCGGTAACCTTGCATTGGGGGACGGGAATGGAATGAACAATTGGGAAGTGAATCCCTGCCTATCGTTTGAGGAGTTTGGGGTCCCCCCCAGTACGAATCTCGGGACCGACGAAGAGGCCCTCGTGGCCTCGCCACCCCCCGTTACCTGCCCGGGAGTTCTAGAGACTGTGGTGGGCGGACTTCCCCCTGTTGCCTGTCTTGGGGGTGTTTGTCTCCGGGGAGCTGGAGCTATGGTATATTCTAAAACAAAAGGGCTGGGGGGACTGGAAGTACCAGGGGCTGAACTGAAACCCCTCTTCTCGCTAGGACGGGTGGGGGACCACTCCGCGACACCCCCCTGGTACTGCAACTCATAATCAATTTCATCCCTCTCCTCCGAGGTATCCTCCTCTGCGGCTGAGAACCGAGGATATGCGTTTGTATCTGCGGGTGCCGCCGTGTCTCCCCCTTGGTTAATGCGGGTGGGGGAGGACCCTAATGCTGATTCCCCCTCCCCGGTGACTCGCCTTCTGAGCTGGTCGGCGTGCCTTCTCCAGAGTAGACCTGAGCTAGTCTCGACCCTGTAGGATACCGGCCCCGTTTGCTCAATAATCGTCCCTGGTACCCACGCTGGCCCCGAGGCCGCGTAGTTCCTGCAGTGAACCGGGTCCCCTATCGAAAAACTTTTGGAGCTCTCTCCCCCTATGTTTATATTTCTCCCTTCATCCTCCACCCTGGACGGATCCATCCGGTCAAAAAGTGTTACCGGACGCCTCCTCATGAGGAGTTCGGCTGGGGAAAAACCTGAAGCTAGGGGGGTTGTCCTGTAGCAGATGAGGAACTGACACAGATGCAGGTTCAACTCACCGGGACCCATGCGCCGCAGTGCGTCTTTCGTAGTGCGCACTTGGCGCTCTACCTGACCGTTTGTGGCGGGGTGAAACGGGGCAGCGGTAATGTGCCTGATGGCGTTTCTCTCAATAAATGTCTTGAACTCTGCAGACGTGAAGGTACTAGCGTTATCGCTAACGAGGACGTCTGGCAGGCCGAAACAGGCAAAAAGTTTGCGCAACTGTTTAATGGTTGCCGCAGAGGAAGTGCTGTTCATGGGGATTACCTCCAACCACTTGGAGTAGGAGTCGACTACCAGCAGAAACATGGACCCGCGGAAAGGGCCAGCGAAGTCGACATGAATCCGGGACCATGGCCCGCGGGCCGTGTCCCATTCCCCATGGGGCAACCGGGACTCCTCGGGCCGAGAGCTCTGGCAGCTCTCACACGTGCCCACCAAATGTTCTATATCCCCGTCTATCTGGGGCCACCAAAAGAAACTCCTGGCCAGAGCCTTGGAGCGCACGATTCCGGGGTGACTGGTATGCAGTAGCTTCAGTACCTTAGCCCGCAGCTTCTCTGGGATGACTACCCGTTGGCCCCAGAGTAGACAGCCCCTTTCCAGGGAAAGCTCCACTCTGCGCCTGAAAAATGGCTTGAAATGTTCCTCGGGGGGAGTAGTGGGCCACCCTTTCCTAACCCAGGAACTAACTAGGGCCAGCATCTTGTCGGCCACCGTGGCCTTGGCGAGGTCGGCCGGGACGATGGGGGGTGAGTCGAGAGACTCAATCAGCAGGACTTGGTGTTCCTGCTCTACCTCGCATGTGGGGTCCCCTAAACTAGGGAGAGGGGATCGGGACAGGGCGTCCGCATGGGAGATCTCCTTCCCTGGGCGATAGACCAGTTCATACTGGTAGGCGTTGAGGAAAATGGCCCAACGCAGCATCCTGGGGGATAGAATTTGCGGGGTGGGTTTGCCGGTAGTGAAGATCCCCAGAAGCGGCTTGTGATCCGTCACTACCGTAAACTCGCGGCCATATAGGAAATCGTGGAACTTCTTCGTTCCCGCGATTATGGCTAGGGCCTCCCTATCTGTTTGCGCGTAATTGCGCTCGGCCTTCGAGAGGGACCTTGAGTACGCCACCGGGGCTTCCCTCCCGCTCTCCAACACGTGGCACAGAACCGCCCCCACCCCCACTGGGGACGCATCACAGACTAAAACCACTGGTTTTTTCGGATCGAAGTGGCTCAGGACAGCATCCGAGGATAGGAGTGACTTAAGCTCCTTGAATGCTTTCTCCTGCCTGTACCACCACCGCCAAGTCGCATCCTTCTTAAGTAACGCGTGCAGTGGCTCCGCAACTGATGCCTTCCGAGGCAGGAAGGAATGATAGAAATTTAGGAGCCCTAGAAATGACTGCAGCTCCGGTTTCGCGGTGGGGCGAGGGGCGTCTCTCACGGCTGCAACCTTGGACTCAGAGGGTTTGATTCCGTCCGGGGTTACCTTAAAACCTAGAAACTCAACCTCCCTCACAAAGAATACACACTTGTCCCTCCTCAATCGAAGTCCTGCCCTCTCGAACACTGAGAGGATCCCATCTAGCCTCTTTGCTAACTCTAATTCATTCCCCGCTGTTATCAACACGTCGTCGAAGTATGGGAGGACGCCTGGAAGCCCCTTTAACAGGTGTTCCACGAGGGACTGGAAGATTCCGGGGGCCGAATTCACGCCAAACTGAAGGTGCGTTACCTTAAACGCCCCCTTGTGCGTCACGATCGTTTGCGCGGCGGCAGCAGCCGGGGTTACAGAGAGCTGCTGATATGCCTGGGCCAGATCTAGCTTGGCAAAACACCTCCCCCCATGTAACGTGGCCAGCAAATGGCTGACCACGGGCACCGGGTATGCATTTGGCCGAATGGCCTTATTTATCGTACATTTATAGTCCCCACAAATCCTGACCTCCCCGTTTGACTTGAGGGCTGTGACAATCGGCGTTTCCCACTCCGCCGAGTCAACTGTAACCAAAATCCCCTGCCCCACCAATTTGTCCAGTTCCGCCTCGATCTTGTCCTTGAGGGCGAAGGGTACTCTCCTTGGCTTGAGGCGGATGGGCCGGATTTCTGGGTCCAGCTCAAAGGAAACCGGGGGCCCCTTGTATTTCCCGAGCCCCTTCTTGAAAACGTCCGGGTGTGCGTTGCACACATTCCGCATTGGGTCAGACTCGATGGCGTTAATGCCGGACAGTTCGATCCCCAGGGGAGCAAACCACTGCGTTCCCAAAAGGCAGCACCTCCCCCCTTTGAGGACCACTAGGGGCAGTTTCTCGGAGTAGTTCTTGAACTTCACCTTGAAGTTCCCCACCCCCAACACCGGGATCCCATTTCCTTGCACGTCCCGTAGGTGAGATCTCATGGCCCGCAGTTTGGGCCGCTTCTCTGGGGGAATACGCATAAACTCTTTTTGGGACAGGATGGAATAAGATGACCCCAAGTCTATCTCCATCCTCACTGGGACCCCCTGCAACAGTACCTCTATGAAAAACCGCCGGTGCTCCAGGCCCACGTGGTTCACGCCTTCCTCGCTGTAGCTGGCTGAGACCTTTCTGGTGCTGGCCACCTTTCGTTGGTGCGTCTGGGAATGGCTGGAACTGCCCTTGTCCTCGACTCGCCCGCGCCTGCATACTCGGGCGATGTGTCCTTTTCGGTCGCAGTTGTGACACTCGGCCTTTCGGAACGGGCACCTCGTGCGGTCGTGGGATGCCCCACAACCGTCGCAGCGGCGGTCCTGCCGTTCGCGGGTCTGCCGCTTCTCACCTCGCTTCTTGATCCTCTGGACGTCGTCGTCCTCGCTGGAGTAGGGGTCCGCTGTCGTGGACGACTCCTCGGACGACGTTGGTGTGCTGGCGGGCGGCTTGGGGGCCCGCCAGGCCATCTTCGCTGGTGTCCGCCAGGCTGCCTGTACTGGTGACTTGGCCCTCTCGGACGTGGCCCCTCGGGACTTGAACAGCCTGACGCCGCTCCTGGCCTCCTCGGCTGCTTGGGCCTCCCGCAGTACCTCGTTGAATGTGAGGCGGTGGTCGCGGGTCATTAGCCTCCTCTGCAGCTCCTTGTCCCTCAAACCACACAACATGCAGTCTCGGAGGGCCTGGTCCAGGTCATCCCACTGGCAGTGCACCACTTCTAGACTGAGGGCCGCCGCGTAGGCAGACACGGATTCGCCCGGTCGCTGGTCTCGCCTGTGGAACGCGACCCGGGCTGGGAAGATCGAAACGGGCGGCTGGAAATGCTCGCCCAACCTCTCCAGGATGCGGTCGAGGGGCACTTCGTCCACCTTCTGGGGGGCCACCAGGGTCATCAGGATACGCAGCGTGGCCGGCCCCACCTGAGCCAGGAAGTGGGAGCGCATTTTCGCGTCGTTGTCGACGCCCGCGGCTTCCATCACGTGCCGAAACTGGCACTCGTAGAGCTCCCATTGTTCGGGCTCGCTGACATCGAACTGGTACGGCTTGACCTTGGGATTCGCCATCTATCCCATCCTCGTCGCCAATTTAGTGTCTTGCACGGAAGACAAAGAAAGAGTCGCAGGAAGGACTAACACAGGTTTATTCATTGATGATCAGGATGAACATGTGGTAATGGCGGAGGTACATCACATTATATACAGTAGCACAATACATTTGAATCTTGCTGCACGGTAGCTCATTGGCTGCTACCGGCGTGGCGTCGTCCGGGTCACGCCTCTCTTCTGTAGTTGTTTGATGGTGCAGGAAAGTTCCCGCGGCTGTTGGTGATTTGAGGAATGTGAACCATGTGAGGTGAACGCTCGCAGCTGCCCTCTATGGGCAGCTTACTCGCGTTCCTTTACAGCTGGGCTACATTGTAATTGTGGTCAGGTTACATTCATACATTTCAAGACAACATCTCTTAAAGCAACATTGTACATACATAACAGCTACCCAACTGGTGTGTGGCCCTGGTTTGGCTCCTCATTGTTTAAGACTTAAAGCAAGGGCAGAGCCACTTGCTTATATACAGTCTCTGCAGCAGGTCAGAGAGAGATATATTTACCCTGGCTTCTTCAGGAAGCAGGAACCCGACAACCAATCAGGTGTTGAGAATAATGAAACCAGGGGCTGGCCTTATAGGAAACATGTTTAATAATTATAACAGGAACATGGCATGTATGACGCAGCAATACTTAACCTGAATACACAACAATATTAGAAGGGAGGAACTGGCTTACTTATAGTTTAAACTCTGCATGACTGGAAGAGCATTCATTTGTTACCACCATGGATACTCTCAGCATGGTATCTGGCTGGACATCCCACTATGGTAATGGGGTACACTGTACAGCCAGTGACTCAACACTGAGTGTCAGGCAGCGGTTAACTAACCTGACTCCCTAAACGGGCCAGTGGCTATGGGCGGATAAACCCCTTTGGGTGGGATGATGGTCTCCCTCAGTGGATGAAATGCCACTGGAAATCATCATATTAAGCCTGATGGCAAAATGAGCGGAGGAGGAACTCTAATTCCCAACTATCATGGAGGCGGAAGAGGCCATGTCAGATGGACTGGCTGTGAAGGCACACCTTGATAATATCCTCAAGGCTGCGGCAGTCCAGTTAAATTCTGCATGCCTCATTTCATGTGTGCCGCAGGAGATGGCTCTGTGATCATAGTGTGTGGGTCACATCATATCTCGGATATGAGTTGCAGTTGATGACTCTCAGCAAATTGAGAAAGAAATACCTAGGCGCCATCTCCTCTATTATCCCTTACAACATGAGGAAATCTATCTTGTAGCAGGCAGCTTCCTGTTCATGTGTTGGTTCTACACACAAGCATGAACTCTGGGAACATTACATTCTTGCTTGTGGACTGAATTGTCTGTGCAACAGAGACACCATCTTCTATGTGTAAATTGTGACCACGGAGGTAGAGTATTTCAATGCATCACACAATTTGAAACGCATGTACAACCTATCACTATTGCTTTATCTTCAGGCCATGTGCAAGACGATTGTCCTGCAGGCCCACTCTTATGTCAGAGGAAGTAAACTTGACCCACCAAAGTTCTCATCAAAATATATCAGTTAGTCTTTAAGGTTACAGTTAATCTTAAAGACGAACTGCTATATTTTAATGTTAGCTCTGCTCTTACAACATGAGGCAATACACAAAGAAACACGTTAATGTTAGCTCTGCTCTTACAACATGAGGCAATACCAACCAGCACAAAGAAACCCCTCATACAAAGCATATTCATTGCCACTTTATATTACCAGTGCCAAACATGGACACTTACAACAAAACATAAATGAAAGTTGGTCGCCACAGAAATGAGATTTCTGCAGAATAACTTCTGAACTCCCTTTATACATAAAGGTTCACATGCTGGACCCTTCCAGATGTTCTGCCATCCTGTAATTTGATGGTGGGGGAAAAGTAGTTAATGTGCATCCCCTTCTGTGCAGAACCCTTCTACGCATGTGCAGAAGGCTTCTACGCATGTGCAGAAGGGTTCTGCACAGAAGCCTTCTGCGAATGCATAGAAGGGTTCGGCGCAGAAGCCTTCTGCGCAGGTCCCGTATTGTCTGGAGCCGCACTTGACAGGTATGCCACTCAGGCTTTGAGTTTCCTTGAATATTCACAAAGACAACAGCACCTTCTGCCCCCCTCACTTCACACAGCAGAAATTATATTTCTGATTAACACTGTACCTTGGAACAAAACAATTTGTCCTTGAAAGTTTCTCTCAGCTAAGATAAGTTGCAGGCACTACCTTTTCATTACTGGTAGCCACTGCCCTTCCTACTACCTAGCCAGCCATTTGCAGGCACTTACTAAAAAGCCTGAATTTTCCAGGAGAGGACTAGGTCCTCCATTTCTTGGTCTCTTCACACTCTATATTGCTAATCAACCTGAGGTCTCTTTTACCTTAGAAAAAGAGGAAGGCTGTAACAAGAATCTAAAGTTTGAATTTCTCTCTTCTTCCTAACTTGAAGGGTTTGAATGTAAAAATGAGAATATTGTAACTCTGGGATCTTCTTCTTTTACTCCTTCGAGTGTTGAGGGAGTTTGGTGTTCAGAAAATTATGACGACAAGCATTGAAAGTGAAATACAGCTCTTAATTTGGAGGGTCTGAACACAACTTGGATGGGGCAAAACACGGACTTTTATACAATACAGAAAGATACAGTTACAACAAAGAACAATGCCAATTGGTCAATTAACCTATGTACACTTCTTAATCCCTTCATTTGCATGAAGGAGATACATTGCGCGCCTGTCAGATTTCAAATTGCATGCCTCCCGAAATCTCGCGAGACTACGCTATTCAACGAGATTTCGCAGCTGTCAAACAGGGACGCTGTTTGACATCTTTGAGCATGGGAACTTGGTGGTTTGAATTGTTTGACAGTTAATACATCAGTTATCATACATAACATTCCTCCCCCCTAGGTATAGACAAAGTCTTTTAACCAGGATGGCGGTCTAGTTTCCCTTTTGGGTTGGACATTCGGTTGAGCCAGCTCAGAGGCTCGTAGGATGGGCAATCCGGCTGGAGTGAGGGTTTGACTAGAGGGAGAGGACTGAAAACCCAAATCATAGCCCCATTTGTCATTTAAAGGAGCAGGTGATCGCTCAAAATTAAAGTCTAAAACTGGGGATGAAAACAGCAACTGAGGATCCCTTCTGTGCTTGCTAAGAGTGGAGGGCGACTCCCAAAAATAGTGGTCATTATTAACAGGAGAGTCCAGTGTATTAGGATAAGACAGTGTGGGGGTACCTTTCGCCTGAGTGGGGGATGCTGTTTGATAGCTTTGAGCGTGGGAACTTGGCGGTTTGAATTGTTTGACAGTTAATACATCAGTTATCATACATAACAGGGAGATACAAGGTTCTTGCTCTGGTACTTCTTACTGCCTCCACTGGCATTATTTGGTGCTCTTGTAATGTTTCTTTGATGTTATCTCTCAACCTTCCTCTGGGTCTGCCTCATGGTCTTTGTCCTTCTCCTTTTTCCACATATGCCTTGTAAGGTATGGAATTCCAAGACATTCTCTCTAAATGGGCAAACCTATTTGTTGCCTCTGTATATAGTTTAAGATTGGCTCTCCTCCAATTCTTTCCATCCCGCAGTCGCTATATAAGCTTTTATATACTGTAATCATACTCCGGAATGACAGTTCCGAACTGACAGTGTGGCAATACACCCAAGGAAAGAAGTTTGATTTTCAGACACTAGACTCTTACCTGACGTAAGAAGAGCAGATTAAGGAAAATAAAAAGGTGAGGTTAAGACTTGATCCTAGGACCTTCAGAAAGAAAAGACATGGTTCTAGAGTTATGAGGGCAAGTATCAGGAACTCTGGAAGAAACAGAGAAGGTGACAACAAAAGCAGAAATTACAAATGTGAGGGAACACTTCCCTACCTTTAAAGCAAATATTTGAGATTTGCTAGACAGAATGCTGTCCAGCTGGGTTTGCCTAATTCTTTCCATATACAACTTAATATACAGTAAAACCTCACATAGAGTGCCTCGCTTAAAGACTAACTCGCTTAAAGAGCAGAATTTTCTCTGAATGATTGCTGTCACTTAACAACTAAAAGCAACAAAAAAACTCGCATAACAACTAAATCGGGGTTTGCAATCCCTCCTGCCACAAGTCACAATCAGTCATTTACAATGGCAGATGTGCCACTTTTCCCACATTTTTCACTTAAAGAGCAACTCGCTTAAAGAACATTCCTGTGGAACGCATTATGCTCGTTAAGCAAGGTACCACTGTAGTTGAAAAGAATGGAAGAAAGAAAAAGAACACTGAACTTTTAGGGCAGGGGCTGAGAATGAAGACCTCTGGAGATACCTTTGTGGTTGTAGGCCATGGGTGGAAGCAAACATCTGCCTTGTTCAGGCCATCAGGCCATGAGACCTTGGGTGGTCTTACAAGGCACTAGACAAACAGAAATCACAACCAATCTCATGACACAGTAGCGGGGTGCAAGAAATCCAGCCACGCCAGCAAAAGGTACCTGCTGGACTGTGCTAGGCAGAACAGGTAAAGGTAAAGGTTTCCCTTGCTCAAAAGCCAGTCGTATTCGACTCTAGGATTTAATTTTAATTTAATTTAATTTAATAGTCATATTTATATATGCCGCCCACTCAGGCAGAACCCGACTCAGGGCGGCATTACAACAAGTTTTAAAAACACATAAAAACACTTTAAAAGACCCACATCCCACCCACTTTAAAAGACCCATATCCCACCCACCCATCCCACCCACTATAAAAAGAAGAAGAAGAGAGAGTTCTTAATGGTTTACATAAGCCAGCAGGCGGGGACAGTGTTCCCATTCGGGCCCCACACCTGCCCTGCCAGCCAGGTCTTCAATCCTTTCCTGAAGGGCAGCAATTCTCTTTGAAGTCTTAGATCTGTTGGCAGGAGGTTCCAGAGGGTTCGTGCGGACACGGAGAAGGCCCTCCTTCGGGTGCTGGATAGATGTGCACCCCTAGCTGATGGCACTATTAGAGAGCCCCTCCGGTCCGCTCTGGTTGGACGGGCAGACACTCTTGGGATGATGCGGTCTCTAAGGTATCCTGGCCCACTGCCATATAGGGCTTTAAAGGTCAAAACCAGCACCTTGAATTGCACCCGGAGACAAACTGGTAACCAGTGCAGCTCCCGAAGTAGCGGTGAGGCATGGGCATATCGCTCACATCCCATCACCACCCGGGCTGCCGCATTCTGGACCAGCTGCAGCCTCCAAATGGTCGTCAAGGGCAGCTCCATGTAGAGCGCATTACAATAATCTAGTCGGGAAGTGACCAGAGCATGGGTGACCATAAGCAAGGAGCCCCGGTCCAGGAGTGTGCGCAACTGGCGAATCACCCGAAGTTGGGCAAAAGCCCTCCTGGCCACAGCCGCTACCTGTTCTTCTAGCAGCAGCCGTGAGTCCAGAAGGACCCCCAAGTTGCGCACTGGGTCTGTCTGGGGCAAAACAGCCCCATCCAGTACCAAAGATGGTAACTCCCTGGATAACACGGGGCCCCTTATCCACAGCCACTCTGTCTTGCTGGGATTCAGCCGAAGCCCATTGGCCCCCATCCAGACCCCAATGGCCTCCAGGCATCCGGATAGGATTTCAACAGCATCACTGGGGTCCCCACGGGCCGAGATGTACAACTGAGTGTCATCCGCGTACTGATGGTACCGCACCCCGTGGGAACGAATGATTTCACCCAGTGGCTTCATGTAGATGTTAAATAGGAGAGGAGAGAGCACCGAACCCTGAGGCACCCCATACTTGAGAAGCCTAGGGCTGGACCTCTCACTCTCTAACCACACCGACTAGGTACGGCCCTCCAGAAAAGAGGAAAACCAGGACAACACGTTGCCCTGGATCCCCAGTCCTTTGAGCCGTTCCAGAAGGATACCGTGGTCGACGGTATCGAAGGCCGCTGAGAGGTCAAGAAGAGCAAGGACGGATGGATAACCCCCGTCCCGCTCCCACCAGAGATCATCCATCAGTGCGACCAATGCCGTCTCCGTACCATACCCGGGCCTGAATCCTGATTGAAAGGGGTCTAGATAATCCGCTTCCTCCAGGACACTCTGCAGCTGGCGCGCCACCGCCTTCTCCAAAACCTTACCCAGAAAGGGCAGGTTGGAAACCGGCCTGTAGTTGTTAAGGACAGCTGGGTCAAGGGATATTTTCTTCAGGAGGGGGCACACCAAAGCATGTTTTAGCGGTGCAGGAAATACCCCCTCCCGTAGTGATGCATTTATTATCGCCCCAACCCAGCCACCTGTCACCACCTTGGAGACTTTCACCAACCAGGTGGGACAGGGGTCCAAAGGACACGTAGTGGCACGCACAGCTGCAAGGAGCCTGTCCACTTCATCAGGGACAACAGGATCAAACCGATCCCAGACCGTACATCAAGACTGTGCTCCGGTGCCCCCCCGACCCTCCCTATCCACGCCGGGATTCAGCCCTGAACGAATCCGATCGATTTTCTCCACCAGTGCTCATCTCTGTTTCAAACCTGTCTGCTTCTGCAGATGTTTCCATGGTCATGTGGCAGGCATGACTAGACACCAGAGTGGCCGGAATGCTGTTTACCTTCCCACCAAAATGGTCCCTATTTATCTACTTGCAATTTCTTGCTTTTGAACTGCTAGGTTGGCAGGAGCTGGGACAAAGATGGGAGCTCATTGTGTCCTGCAGTACTCGGGAATCGAACTGCTGACCTCCCTCCTTCCAGTCAGCATCTTAGCCACTTGAGCCACTGAAGTGCAGAGCATGTGGTAAAGTTTTCCTCTATTCCTTCTTCTTCTTTTTTGCCACACCTCATTTCTACCTTGTCTTGCTCTAATCATAGAAGATATTTTCCCTCACTAGAGGCTGTGATGGAAACAGTAATTTAGTATCTTCTTGGGATGAAGAGAATTGTAGTATTCCAAATCCAATCTAATTCTATTATCATGATGCTGTTATAGAAACCATTCATTATTTTGTTAGCATTCCTCTCTCTGTTCTTGTGTTTTGTGCCAACAGTGATTTCTAAGTAATGAACAGGCAAAGCTATGTCCAAAAGTTATGGGAGTTGCTTTATTTAATTTTCTATTATAGAAATAACATATTCTGTTAAAGATAAAAATATATATTGTGTCATAGTTACCTTTCAGCAGTCATTATGTGTTTGGATAATGTTATTATATCATTTATTTGCGAGGTGGCACTGGTTTTATTTGCCACTAGGACCTTATAACAGTTGGCCCAGAAAAGGAACTGCAGCAAGAGATTTTACCCTAGCATTCCAAGCTGTATACAGAAGTCAAAATTATTAGATGGGCTTGATCTCCATTGTCTGATCATATAAGCAGAGATCGCAGAACTGATCCCAAGTAACTACTCTTTTTCTCATGCAATGGGAGAGGGGGAAGAGATTCAATATTTTTCTGGAAATCATTCACACTTGACTCTTCTCAGTACCCTTTAAAGTTGTAGTCTCTTCCAAGACACTAACATGAATCATCAGGCTATCATCAATTCCCAACTCTTTTTTCTTTTCCCCTTTATTGACTGTACTTTCTAGAACAGGGATTCTCAACTTGCGGCCCACTGGTCGATGTGGCCAATGGCACCATTTCATGTGGACCCCCACTGCCTCCACCACACCAGGAAGTGCCATGTGGTGTAGGAAGGGTGAAATGGCTGTCCAGCCCCTGAAGCTGTCTGAGGGAGCGTGACCTAGCTCCTGGCTTTAAAAGGTTGAGAACTCCTGTGCTAGAACATCCCTTTTTGAACGGAGACATGGTTGATTTCTTCTACATTGTCCGATCATCAGGCTCAAAGGAGGATTTGGCAGCACTGAATCCACTCTTCTGGGTCGGTTCCAGCAGGGAACACAGCAAAGGAGTATAAATACATTGCTTTAAGCCTTGTCACTGATTGTGTGTATTTTTTTTAAAAATTGCAAACCATTTTCCTCTAGTAAAACAATGCACAGAGACACTGATAAAAAAGAAACAGACATTTAAGAGAAGTCTGTTGGTTTATTGTCATTCCTTTAGTAGAGGGGTATCCAAACTTTTCGGGCCATGGGCTGGTCATGTGGTTGAGCGGGTCAGTCACATGGTTCCTCCCACCGGAAGTGGAAGTAAAACACACCTTGTCATCTGTTTTGCAACAGGATGAGATAGATTTTAGGCTGCCATTTTCTCTGCTTAAACCAGGGGTCCCAAACTATGGTCTGCAGGTCAGATATGGCTCCTGATCCTAATTTATCTGGCCCACACCACCATCTTCACTCTTGGAAGCAAAAATAAAACACGCCTGTATGGGTGCATTTTACTTCCACTTCCAGGAGTTATGAGGGCAGCGTGAAGTGGATGAATTGTTATCAGGGGCCAGATCCAGCCCACAGGCCATAGTTTGGGCACCCCTGCTTTAGTAGCTGAATGCTACCACCTATGTTTTGGAATCCACATTTTTATAAGAAAGGAAAATTTCCTGATTGCAAATGATTTATGAAGACGTCTATCACAGGCTTTTGCTTTATTCTAAGAGGCACAGTTGTTTATCTGGTTCTCTCCCCCCACCCCCACAACTCCTTTTGTAGATTTTACACAATGCTTTGGAAATGTGACATCTTTTTTCCTTCTTCTAAGGCCAGATGTTTCATCCTCCTTTGCTAAGTAATCTTGACATGCTGCCACGAGATGGAAACAACTGCTAGTTTTAATATTGCTCCATATCTTTATTAAGAGGAGACATCTCATGCATCCTAATTCCCCATATGCGTGCTTTCTCTTTTCCCGCTTTGTGTTTTCTCTCTCTCTCCCCTCCTTACTTTTTTGCCTGAAGAAGACTGGGTATGGTAATTTCCCCACTATTCAGCCCAAACAGCTAATGAGGTTCTAGATAACATATAATGAATATGCAGTCTGGTATTGATTCTGTATGGGCGAGTGCTTTGTGTCTTTTTAATCACAGTTGGAATGCAAAATCAGGCTCCACCTTTCAACTCTATCTCCATCATGCTGAGAGAGGGAGGCTGAGAGACTGCTAGACAGCTCGAAAGAGATTGCAGCTCAGATGTCCTGGAAAACAGCAAATCCCTCAGACCTGGCAGAATCCGTTACCATGAGAACTGCAGATATTTCCATTGTGATGGCTCGCTCTGGCAGCCATCTGTTACACCCATTTGATTAAGGAAGTACAGTTCAGCTTGTAGGGGATTTTAAAGTACACCTTACCCCATGGCAGTGTAAGAGAAGAGGCAATGTTGGTGGTGGCGGTGGTGATGCTGTTGCCATTGGGGGTGGGTGGAGAGGAACACCTCCTCTCTTTCTTTCCCTCTCTCCTTCGTTTTTTTTGTATGTCAGACTCAATGGTTTTTAAGTGCTGTAATTTGTTGAGGCTGGAGGCATTTAATGAAGTATAAGAAAGAGGTGACAAAGGGACAGCGGCATCTCTCACAAGAAGAGAACCCAAAGGATTTTTTTTATTTTTTAAAAAAAGGATTAGCATCCAGTGCTAACAATAAAATCTTCAAGGGAATTAACTGTCTTCTTTAGCCATTCCTTGAACTTGCTATAAAGAGCTTGAGACATAAACCTCATGAACCACTGTGGAATTATGTGAGGACACTTAATCCACACAGCAGTCATATTTAAATTATGTCACCTGTTATTCATTGGTAGAAATTCTACAAGATACCAGGATCAAACTAGATTGTAATGGTTGTTGTTATTATCAAAGGTGTAGATCAGGAGTGGCCAACCTTGGTGTTCCAGTTGTTCTTGAATGTCAATTTCCAGAAGCCCTGGTCAGCTGACTTGGGCTTCCGGTAATTGAAGTCCAAGAACACCTGAAGCGCCAAGGTTAACCACCCCTGGTGTAGATGGTCCATCAGATGTTCTGACTAGAGTTTTGGAACACCGCTGCTTGGATCCTCCCCATTGAGATATTGCCCGATAATGTAGCTGGTACCTTGTAGTACTGCTCTCTGCAACTGCTCTATCATGATCTTATCAATACAATCATACTTAGATGTTTTTTCAAATCTTTTGGGATTTCTCCTAGCACGCCTATTGTCACCTGGGATCACCACATCAATCAGCTTAACCATTTCTTTTCCAACCACAGTAATGTCTGTTCAAGCTTCTTATCCATTTGGATCTTAAAGTCCCACAGGTTCTTAACTTCTTGTCCTCATTCTCAACCACCTTTGCAGGTTTGTGCCACCACCAGTATTTCGAACATGGTGTTTCATAATTCTTGCACAGATCCCAATGTAATATTGTTCTGACTCATTTATAGCATCCATTGCTGTCATTTTGTGCAATCTTATGATTTCTCTTTTTGTTCTTCTAGTATAGGATTTTGGGTAACTACAGTAGATGTTGATAAACAGAATCTGCTAATATGCCGATGAACTGCTTGAACAATGTTGATAAACAGGTTATAGGTCTATAATTGCTTGGTACATCTTTTCCAAACTTTGTTTTTTGAACAAAAAGGTTCAACCATTTGTCATACAGTCATCCAAAGGACATGTCTGCAGTATGATATGATATGATATGATATGATATGATATGATATGATATGATATGATATGATATGATATGATATGATATGATATGATATGATATTAGGCAGTAGTGTGGTTAATTTTTTGAGCCAAACCCCGTGAATTTCATCTTTACCAGGAGCTTTCAATTTTTGATTTTCTTAACTTGTCTTATATCCGTGGTGACTAGCAAGTTTTGCATGTCCACTGCATTTATATGCCTCTGAATATCACCAATCCAAGCTGCATCAGTCTGACCTGGTTATCCTGCTATGGTAATAGAGTAGGCCATACTGCCAGCAACTCAACACCAAGTGTCAGGCGGCAGTTAACTAACCTGCAACCCTGAGGATTAATGGCCTTGGGTGGCAAAGTCCATAGGGAAGGGTGATAGTCCCCAAATAGATTAAATCCCACTTGAATCCATCTTGATGGAGGGCAGCAGCTTCATCAATACTGGCCTGGGGCTGAGGACTTTGCGTGCCTAAAGGGCTCAGAACCAGAAAGTGACTCATGGAACTGGATCAGTGGTACAGTTGTCATGCAGTGATGCAGAAGGCAGATGAAAGGCCACTGCATTATATTCTCAGGACAGTCTTCATGGCTGATCACCATGAGGATCGCCAATATTCGGATTCAGATACAGTGGCAGAAGAAGAAGAAGAAGAAGAAGAAGAAGCTGCATACAAATAGTGTCTCTTTGGGTTTTCTCATATATCCTTCCAAAACTTTATCAGTGTTGCAAACGTTATTATTGTAATCTCTTTTCAGGCATTTGTAAATATGATGCTGGTCTGACTAGAACAATTTATTTTCATTAAATTGTAGTAGTAGTAGTAGTAGTAGTAGTAGTAGTAGTAGTAGTAGTAATAATAATAATAATAATAATAATAATAATAATAATAATAATAATAATAATAATAATAATAATAATAATAATAATAATAATTCCCTCCATGGAACAGTACCTTGATGCAGTGGAGGAGCTTGCGTTTCTGCAAGAACTAGACTAAATCTGTTCGACAATCCATTGAATATGGTGAACAAACATAATTCTAACCCCATGCCAGTACCGTTGTTGTCTGGATTAATAAGGCCCACAATGGATGCTATGGTTCTTGGAAATTCATCTAAAAGTGGACTACAGGGCTCAACTCCCTTTACTAGGCAGCCAGGGTATGGAGTTGATCAGCGACTAGAAGACAATAAAAAACCCAGAAGAATCTGTACAAGGGAAGAAAACTATTCAATTATGAAAGCCTATTACCAATCTGAGCCATCAAAATGTCAATTAAAAAAATGTATGTACCAAATTTGGAAAGAAAATTACCCAGATTTGGAAATTGGTGAGAAAAGACTAGGGACGAGAGACGTGTTATTTTGAAACACAAGTTCTTCACTGAACTTGAATTACAAGAGCTTGTAAGCAGATCAGTGCAAGATCCAGACCCGAGCATAATTTATAAGGCAGCTAAGTCACAAATAGAGAACACACAATGATTTGGCTGCAATATGCACTGTAGAAGTTTTACCACTGCACCACCAGGGCTCTTCTAGTACTGAGCAAACTGATTAAGAAATATGATTGTTGGCCTTCAAATGTATCAAAAGAATTCTCAAAGGTTTAAACTGTGCTCCAGAGAATCTCAAAATTCCTAGGACATGTACAAGAAGATCAATAATGGGCTGATATGCTTTCCTAAAAGATAGCTTGTACAACATTGCCAATCTTATTCTGCAACGCTCTCTCACATTACAAACCAAGATGGTCTGGCCAGACTTTAGACTTGTCGACTCTGTTTAGCTTTTCTCTAGAACAGGTTTCCTCAAACCTGGCTCTCCAGATGTTCTTGGACTTCAGTTCTCAGAAGCCCTGATTAGCAGGTGTGCTGAGTTGGACTTCTGGTAATTGAAGTCCCAATAACACCCGAAGAACCAAGTCTAGAACCTTGAGGTCTCTCAGCCAGAATAAATGTGTGAAAAGTAGGCAGAAGTGGGTTACATATACTGCCCCCACTGCTTCTATGGTCCAATAGAGTATGTGTGTGTGTGTGTGTGTGTGGGGGGGGGACACATATCCGCACAGCCACGCTGGCAGCACAGGCCACACAAGACTTCTGTGGGGCTCCAGTCTGGCCGGGGGTGAGGTTTGGAGCTGAACCGCTTCATTGTGCTCTTCGTCCTAGGCTTTTGCTGGGCTCTCTTTCACCCCAGAGTGCATTCCCAGCCAGACCAGATGGTTGGGAACGTGCTCTGGGGTGAAACGGAGCCCAAGAAAAGCCCAGGACAAAGAGCACAGTGGAGCGGTTCAGCTACGAACCTCGTCCCCGGCCAGACTGGAGTCCTGCAGAAGTGACAAATATGGCAAAAGGGCCGTGATCGCCGCCGCTTCCTCCACCGCCTCCACCGCCTCCACTGCCACCAAGGTAAGTGATTTCTTTAGACTTCTGGCAGTGGGGGCAGGTGGCAGGGATATATTTTTAGCAGTCAAAATGGTGGCACCACCCTTTTGAGCGCTAAAATGTGATTTTTAAAGATCAAAATGGAGGCAGCACCATTTTGATCTCTAAAACTCTACGCAAACCCCTTTCGTAAATCAGTTTTTTGTGTAAATCGGGACACCAATTAACCCCCCACCCCCCCAAAAAACCCACCCCATTCGTAACTCGATTTTTTCATCAATCAAGGCCTTCATAAATCGGGTTTTTACTGTACATTATATCTCTTTGATCAAATCAAAGAGCTACATTGCAACTTTCATGAGCTGTTGACAGGGGGTCCACAAGACTCCAATAGCAGGGCCAATCTGCTCTTTTCCATGCATCAGAGTTCCATAAGGGCAGATACTTTTCACAAAGACCCTGGTAATGCATTTCTATGGGAGTATTCCAGCCTGCCACTTCCAGAAGTCACTAGCAGTTGTTTGCTAAAAGCTGAGGCAAATTTTAGTTGCAGAGAGGCGGCCATTTCATAGCGAAGGGACCGGTCTTTATGAAGGTAGTCCAGGACTCCACCTGGTCCCAGGTAGCCGGTTATCAGCCAGAACGTGATCCAATGTTTGTTGGATCACTGTGTTACCCAGGTTGGGGGCTCATGACATGTTCTTGTGCAACAGACATGTGCGTGTGTGATGCTTGTGCAACTTTACTGTGGATAGACAGGGGCATTCATTGGTGAGAGCGGAAGGCCTCTTGGATTGACAGTCAAAAGGCAGATTCTTTTATTCCATCTATCACTATGACCCCTAAATCTCAAAGAGAGATGTCTCAAAGTGCAAAACAACTAGGCTAGGCCAGGATAGAGGGAAAAATTTCAACAGAGTAAATCTTGCCTGTAGAGTTTTGCTTGAGTGGCTGCAGTTGTAGGAACTGTGGAATCTCCCAAGCCACAGATGCATAAATAAACTGCACAAACAAATCAGTTTATAAGACCAACACCAACCTTTCTCCCTGCTCTCAGCAGTCCTGGGATTCTTGTTTGATTGATATCAAGGTGACCCCCACCTTGATGCTCCACTGCCTTCTCTTCCAGCTACTCCTTGGACTGCTGATCTAGTAGGACTTTTATTTATAGCAGGACTTTGGCTTGCCTTTCCTTTTCTCTACTTTAATGAACTCTCTGCTACCGTGTTTCCCCGAATATAAGACACTGTCTTATATTTTTTAAAACTTCAAAATTAGCACAAGGTCTTATTTTCAGGGGATGTCTTATTTTCCATGAAGAAGAATACCAGTCTCGATCGCGCTTCCCCACTCACAACCAAGGGTAGCGTCCCTTGGTTGCGAGTGGGGAAGCACGATCGAGACTGGCCTCAGCTGTGAGGCGGCCGGTGTGGCCCATAAGAAGGCCTGCCGCGTCGGAGTCTCGATCCCGCTCTCACCAGGGGAAACTTCCCTTGGTTGTGAGCGGGGAGGCAATCGAGACTCCGATGCAGCAGGCTTTCTTATGGGCCACGCCGGCCGCCTTACAGCCAGGAGGTAAGGAGGTCTTATTTTTGGATGGGGCCTTATATTTCAAAGGCAGGGGGGAAAAGGGGGGTGTCCTATTATGGGAGAAGGTCCTATATTAGGGGAAACAGGGTATCACCTATGTCGTGTACTTATCCATGCTGGCTTTCATCACTCCTACTCAGCCATAGAAACTTGCTGGGAGGTGGCAGTGGTTAACAAGTCATTGAACATCTCACTTACCTGGAAAACCTAAACCAGAAAGGGACCATAAACCAGAAGGGACTTGGCTACACACAAAAACAACAATTTACTAATAAGGATAAGGAGCCACCAGTATTGTTGTCATTGGATGATTTAAGTGTGGTTTAAGGATAGATGGTGGTTCCATCTTTAGCAGAACATCTTGCCTATTGTGGTGGCTGGGCCACAGTGCAGAGATCTCTTTGCAGGCAGACCACTTTGCTTTATGAACATAGTGTCTGCCTTTGACAGACAGCAGATGTATGGAGGCTCTGAAACCTGAAACAATGAATACTATTCAACTTTTCACCATTACACCTCCTTATAATAGTATCTTTGTTAAGTTAAACATTTAGAAGAATAGTGCCTCCTCCTTCTTCCACCTGGAAGGCTAGGCTCTGAACTGTGTTTTTAAAGTAAAGGTTAAGTACCTGAGGCATGAACAGTTGACATACAAAAGAATCTAAGGTAAATGTATCGTTCACTGGCAGCAAGGAGCACTTTTTTTTGAAACTTCACTGCATGAAAAAAAAAGCAAAACAAAACATTCAGAAAACACCGGCCGTTTGGGATCGAAATGGGTCAGAATGGCGTCAGACGCCAGGAGTTGTTTCAGTTCCGTGAATGCCCTCTCCTGGTCATCGCCCCACTTCCATGCCGCATCTTTCTTGAGCAACTTGTGAAGCGGCTCAGCCACCGCAGCCTTCCGAGGAAGGAAGGAGTGGTAGAAATTTAAGAGCCCTAGGAACGACTGCAACTCGGGCTTGGAGGTGGGGCGAGGGGCTTTCTTGATGGCGGCCACCTTGGATTTGGACGGTTTGATCCCCTCGGGTGTTACTCGGAACCCTAAGAACTCAACCTCCTTCGCGAAGAAGACGCATTTGTCTTTTCGCAACCTCAACCCCGCCTGTTTGAATGCCTCCAGGACCTTGTTTAGCCTTTCAGCCAACTCAACCTCACTCCCCCCCCGTTATCAAAACATCATCAAAATATGGCAAAACGCCATCCAGTCCTTTGAGGAGGCGTTCCACAAGCGACTGGAAAATTCCAGGCGCCGAGTTCACGCCGAATTGGAGGCGCGTCACCTGGAACGCCCCCTTATGCGTGACTATGGTCTGTGCAGCAGCTGCGGCAGGGGTTACCATGAGTTGCTGATAGGCCTGCGCCAGGTCGAGCTTAGCGAAACACTTTCCCCCATGTAACCTGGCTAGCAAATGGCTGACCACTGGCACCGGATACGCATTAGGGCGGATTGCCTTATTAATGGTGCACTTATAATCGGCGCAAATGCGAACCTCCCCATTGGCCTTCAATGCCGTGACAATTGGAGTTTCCCACTCCGCAGAATCAACAGGAACAAGAATCCCCTGGCCCACTAATTTGTCCAGTTCCGCCTCTATTTTGTCCTTTAGTGCAAAAGGCACTCTGCGCGGTTTGAGTCTTATTGGGCGGACCTCCGGGTCCAGGTCGAAAGTTACTGGGGGTCCATTGAATTTCCCAAGTCCCTTTTTGAAGACTTCAGGGTGCGCGTTGCACACCCTCTGTATTGGGTCAGTCCCAACGGCGTGCACCCCCCCAATGAATAGACCCAGGGGCTGAAACCATTGAGTCCCGAGGAGGCTGCAATTACCCCCCTTGAGAACGACTAGGGGGAGTTCCGCGGTGTGCCGCTTATACTGGACCTGGAATTTCCCAACCCCCAACACCGGGATACTGTTCCCTTGCACGTCCCGAAGGGTGGACCTCAACGCTTTGAGCTTGGGCCGTACGCGGGGGGCAATTCTCAAGAACTCCCTCTGGGAAATGAGGGAATATGAGGAGCCAGAGTCAATCTCCATCCTAACAGGGGCCCCTTGCACCAGTACCTCAACAAGGATTAAGAACTCTCTCTTCTTCTTTGTATGGTGGGTGGGATGGGTGGGTGGGATATGGGTTTTTAAATGGGGTGGGATGTGGGTTTTTTATAGTGTCTTTTATGTGTTTTTAGAATTGTTGTAATGCCGCCCTGAGTCGGGTTCTGCCTGAGTGGGCGGCATATACAAATGTGACTATAAATAAATAAATAAATAAATAAATAAACAAAGTAACGGGGGTGTCCCATGGACACGCTGAAAACTGGGGCGTCGTCGTCGCTGTCGTCGGAGATGCGGCCCACGCCGTCCTGCTTCCTCGTGGGCCGAGCGCCATCCTTTGGTCTCGACGAGCGATCTGGCCTCGTTGAGCGGTCGGGCGAGCTCCTCCGGTCCTTGCGTCGTTGTCTGCAGACTTTGGCGATGTGCTCGCGTCGCCCGCAGTTGTGGCACTCGGCTTTTCTGAACGGACACCTGGCACGGTCGTGAGCCGCCCCGCAGCCGTCGCAACGCCGGCCCTCCTTCCGGACCCTCCGGACGTCCTCGTCGTCGCTGCTTTCGGCGGACGATTTCGAAATTCGCCGGGCTGCGTGCACCGAACTCTCTGTTTTGTCGGCCTTCGGTCGCCAGTCCTGGAGCTCTTGCACCCCGGCCTTCGTGGCTTCCGCGGCCTGTGCCGCTTTCAGGACCTCCTGCAACGTGGGGGGCGGCTCCTGATTCATCAGCATGCGCTGAATCTCGGCGTCCTTCAGGCCGCATAGCACGCAGTCCCTGAGGGTGACTTCCAAGTTCTCCCATTTGCATGGGCCGGCAGCCAGACGCAGGGCCGCTATGAAGGCGGCGACCGACTCTCCAGGCGCTTGGACTCGCCTCCAAAACGCGCTCCGAGCGGGAAACATCGCCACCGAGGGCCGGAAATGGTCTCGCAACACCTTCAGGAGCTCCTTTGCCTTGAATTCAGCCGCCTTTTTGGGTGCGATGAGGTCAATCAATACCCTCTTGGCGTCGTGCCCGAGCATTCTGGTGAGAATGGCTCTTTTCTCGTCCGTAACCTCGAACTCCACCAGCGCGCCTTGGAAGTCCATTTCGAAAAGTTCCCAATCTTGTGGTTTCTTGATGTCGAAACCGGCGTATGTCTTGGTCCCGTGGGCAGCCATGATCCCATCCTCGTCGCCAGTTTTGTGTATGGGACCAAAGACACCAGGACAGCCGAAGAGCTGGCTTAACACAACTTTATTACATGCTGGTCAGAGGGAACATGTGGTAATGGCGGATGAACAGCTCAATATATACAGTGGCTATACATTTGAATGTGGCTCCTTGACAGTCTATTGGCTACTGTCTGCGTGACGTCATTTCAGGTCACGCCCTTCTTGTCCAGGTGAAGGTGATGGCGGGAATCTTCCCACGCTGTTGCTCTTAGGTGAGTCTTGGACCAATGAGCTTGGACGCTCGCTATTGCCATCTAGTGGTCACTAGCTCGCGTCCTATTAGGGTTACAGAGATGCAGCTGAGGTTACAATGTTACACATGGAAAAGGTTACATTGGATACACATGGATGGGTACATTGTTTAAAGGCACATGCTTTAGAACACAACAACGAGACATACTTTCTTTCACTGTGTGTTCACCTCAGAAAGCTGACATGTTGTGCATTGCACTAATTTTTTTAAAAGTCATGCCTGGGTAAGGTTATGTTGCCATCAGTTCTTGTATGAAAATTTCAAATGGGCAACAGATATATGAATTCATGAAAAGATTCAGACTACAACTCGATACATGGTCCTCCTGAAGTCACTGGATTTTAAACAGCCAGTGTAATGAAGTAGATAGAGTATTGCAGTGGACACAGGAAACCTGGATTCAAATCTCCATTTGGCCATGGAAACTCATTTGGGTGCAGTGCTGCTAAAACTACTCCTTAAATATCTCACATACTTTGAAAGCACTGTTAAAATCATCATGATTTGGATGCAACTTGATGACACTTTACAACAATTGTACAATTATAGTCTTTGACTGGCTGATGGAGGAATATGTGTCTGTGAAGGAGCTAAAGACATGCTCACAAGCAAACAAGAGGAGGATTTGTATGGAAGCAGGAGTAAGACATGTGTAACTGACAGGCATTTTGCCCCAACATGTTGGGTACTCATTTTACTGACCTCAAAAGAATGGAAGGCTGAGTCAACCTTGTGCCCTATCAGGATCAAACGGACAACATTTTGGGTGCCATTGTCATCGTCATCTGCTGCAACTCATATCCGAGAATGCATTTCTTCCCTGAAGCAATAAAAATACCATTGGCATGAATTTGTGTATGGTGGATCCCAGCTTGCCATTAAGTGACCCACACTCTATGATCACGGAGCCATCTCTTGTGGCACATGTGAAAGGAAACATGCAGGATTTAACTGCAATGGACTGCCGCAGCCTTGAGGACATTATCAAGGTGTGCCTTCACAGCCAGTCCATCTGGCTTGGCCTCTTTACCCTCCATGATAGTTGAGAATCAGAGTTCCTTCTCTGCTCATTTTGCTGTTAGGCCCAATATGATGGTTTCCAGTGGCATTTCCTCCACTGAGGGGTACCATCATCCCACCTAAAGGAGCTCATCTGCCCATAATTGGCCCCTTTAGGGAGTGAGTCGCTGGCTGTATAGTCTACTCTATTACTGTAGCAGGATGTCCGGCCAGACCTACATTTTGGCTGTAGTACAGACCTACATTTTGGGTGCAGTACAGCAGTTTACCTACTGCACTACCATGTGGGCCTACAGGCTGTAGCAGAGCCATGCTGGTTGTGAAGAATGGGAGTTGTAGTGATCTATCCTTTTGTACCAAACAAGAAAATACAAAAACATAAAATTACTTCATGGTAAGAGGGCTAGATCTGGAGGGTCGATCATGCAGAACATTTGTTGATTGATGAGACTGGTTGCAAAAGGTTCACTTCGACAAAATGTAAAATAGCAACAATTCTACCTTATTGCTTCAGGGAATTTTAAAAAGTAGAAGCATTGAATTGGTTGTTTGCATTTTTGTGAGGAATCAGCCTATTCTTTCCCATTTGCTGTTTGGTTAAACTTTGCTTCAGAAGGAGAACAGATGCTAAAAGTATTTTGGACAAATTGTTTAAAGTACTGTAAATGAAGACTGCTTCATGAGTGGCTCTCAACCTGGAAGCCAAAGCTCTCAAAATGGTCAAAGAATCTTCAAGAGGCTGTCTGACCAGGTCAATACAACCTGTCTTCACTATTAACAATACATTACTGAGATTTCTTCATATCTTAAGGCCAACCCATTTGGAGAATTCTTGGCTGACAAAGGCAGATATATATAAATGTTCAAGAACTGCATGGATAAGAAATTCACTTACTGATTTGAAACAGGTGACCAAATCCTTGGTTGAAGTCCAACCAGAATTTAAGATGCATTTTCTAACAGTCTCTCTTATTTTTGATCCTTCTGTATTGAGTAAATATCATCCAAGATCTCAGTACAATATAATCATCTTTGACTTGCATGTTTTATTTTGGTGTTTATATATCAGTCTGTGGATTTCCCGTGCCCGGTGGGCATGGAACGGCCCTGGCAGAGGCCACTACGGTAGAGAAAACTCCTGGCTCGTGGTATCTGCGGGCAGAGAAATTAAGGGGGGTGGAAAAATGATAGGGTTTGATTCACCCAATTCCTTGACCTGACCAGCGGTTCTGCTGAGAGAGCGAATATCTAACCCATTAAGGTAATCACTCATCTCCAAGGAGAGTGTAATCTCTGGTGCAAATAGAAGCCATGTTTACTCTGGCTTAAGCCTCAGACAATAGTCTTCCTCTGTCAGTGTTTGTCCAAGTTAATTAACTTCCCCAAGAGAGGTTCTCAATTAACCCGGGTAAATGGGTGATGTGATTTTCTGTCAGATAACCATCCTACCATGCGCAGCCTTCTGCATAATATATACTGATGATTCTCCCTCAATAAATCACTGGTCTTCACTCCATCTTGCCTCGTGTCGTTCCTTTGACCAGTCTCCTCCGGGACCCCAAGGGCCGCTTCACGGCCCCATTCCTACATCAGTCGAAGAATTTGCTGGTTACTGTAACACATGATTCACCCCTCTTTCCGTTTGCTTTGGAAAAGCAGTAAGTACTGTACTTAGATTAGTAAAAAAAATTCAAGAAAGGATGTAAAACAGATTTATCTTCGTGTCAGCTTTATCTGATCCATTTGGTCTTGCAGAGTTTGGATAGCTTCTTTTGTAACAATAACCAGCTTCCAAGCATCTGCATCCTCAGGGTATTAAATGTCAGCCTCTAGTGCAGGGGTTCTCAATCTACAGCCCATGGGCCAGATCAGGCCCACAGTGACATTTCATGTGGTCTGCTACCCTCGCTGCCGCCACCGCCACTGGAAGCTATGCCATGTGTGGTTCCTTTTTAATGTAAACAGCATTTCAGGAGCGAGGGTGGTAGGCCAAATAAAATGGTGCTGGGTGGGGGGAGCTCCTTGCCTTGTCTCACCCAACCCCCACCCCTCTGGGATGCCAGCCCCAAGAGTAACCTCCAGTCCCACAAGGAAGGACTAGCTTCATTAAAAAGCCCCACTCACTCTTTCTCTGAGCAGGTAATTAATCTCATTAGTGTCAGTTGGGGAGTGGAGAGGTGTCCGAAGCCTCCATTGGCATCTCCCTCCATCCTTCCAGGGAGAAACAAAATGACCACCTCTTTGAAGCTGTTGGGACAAAATGGCCACCCACAGCATACAGGCAGGACAAAATGGCTGTCCGGCCCACTAAGGAAGCATGACCTGGCCCATGGCTTGAAAAGGTTGAGACCCCCTGCTCTAGTGTGTCATTTGGGGATAAAGAACTAAGAATACTGAAATATTCTCTCTGTATGTATGCAGATGGGTGTGTGTGCAAACACACTTGTGCTGACTGACAGTCGAATAAAGATATGTATGTATGCATACACACAAGCAGTGGCTTTGCTGCACATGGTTGACCTAAACTGTGACCTGCAGGAACTTCATATTGCGCTCTACATGGGGCTGCCCTTGATGACCATTCGGAGGCTGCAGCTGGTCCAGAATGCGGCAGCCCGGGTGGTGATGGGATGTGGGCGATATGCCCATGCCTCACCGCTACTTCGGGAGCTGCACTGGTTACCAGTTTGTCTCCGGGTGCAATTCAAGGTGCTGGTTTTGACCTTTAAAGCCCTATATGGCAGTGGGCCATGATACCTTAGAGACCGCATCGTCCCAAGAGTGTCTGCCCGTCCAACCAGAGCGGACTGGAGGGGCTCTCTAATAGTGCCATCAGCTAGGGTGCACATCTATCCAGCACCCGAAAGAGGGCCTTCTCCGTGTCCGCACCAACTCTCTGGAACCTCCTGCCAACAGATCTAAGACTTCAAAGAGAATTGCTGCCCTTCAGGAAAGGATTGAAGACCTGGCTGACAGGGCAGGTGTGGGGCCCGAATGGGAACACAGTCCCCGCCTGCTGGCTTATGTAAACCATTAAGAACTCTCTCTTCTTCTTTTTATAGTGGGTGGGTGGGATATGGGTCTTTTAAAGTGTTCTTATGTGTTTTTAGAACTTGTTGTAATGCCGCCCTGAGTCGGGTTCTGCCTGAGTGGGCGGCATATATAAATATGACTATTAAATTAAATTAAATTTAAAATTAAAACTACTAGAAAAAGCCAGGAAAAGGTGTTTCAATGTATGTACATTTGAAAATCTGTTCATTAATAGCAGGGCTGAGATTTCATGGATAAGAGCTTCCATTATTTGCTCTTATTTGTACATTGGTCTTCATTTTTGTTTTTTCAAAAAAAAGAGACTATATATATATATATATATATATATATATATATATATATATATATATATATATATATATATATATATATATATATATATATATATATATATATATATATATATATATATATATATATATATATATAAAAAATTTTCTGATCTCATGACATGTCTGGTGGATCTGCATAGAGTTGTGAAGTGTGACTGAACAGCAGAAAGAGTTGAGCGTAAACGACAAGGACAAAAAAATAATAATGTTTATTATATCAATTCAGTCAGAAGATGGGAGGAGACGTTTGCAGTGCTGCATAATGGCTACCTACATAAAGAGTAGGAAAGGAAAAAGAAGCCAACCCTAAAAAGATCCAGATGACACTAGAAATGAAGAGGAAACCAGTTCTAATCAATGCCTTCATTATTTTTATAGACATTTCTGTGAAAGGATTTCTATGCTGAATCTTTTTTGTTTATTTAATCACAGAGTAACAGCAAATTGAAAACTTTTGCTTGGAGAAGCTTTTTCCACTTGAATTCTGCCATGGGTACAAAGTGAAACAAATAAACAAGTAAATAAACTATTGTAGATGGTTTAAAAATCATGGGAAAATAGAGCTTTGCCATGGTTGACCCTGGTTGAAGCTTTGTGTCAATTAAACAGTGAAAAATATACAGAACAGAAAACTAAACACCCTGTCCAGATATGTCCTCTGGGAGGCTGTTCAACAGCTTCGTGCTGTCACTTACTTCATTTATTGTAATTATAATGACTGGGATAAAGCCCAAGTTTTTCTGCTTTAATCAAAACACCTTTGGCTGTCCCTTCCCTGGTGACTATTGCCATGGAGAATCAAGTCTCCATACTGGGGATGTTTAAAAGAAGAAGAAGAAGAAAGGGAATTGTGAGTGAATGTTGCAATTATTTTATTACAAGAGATAATTAACTATAAGAACAGTCAGCCTTTGTTTCTCAATGTAACAAAGTGATGGACTCAGGAAGCCTGGCTTTGAACCCCCTGCTCAGCCATAGAAGCTCATTGAGGGTGTAAAGGTAAAGGTCACCCTTGCTCGAAAGCCAGTTGTATCCGGCTGTAGGGTTCAGTGCTCATCTCTGTTTCATAGCCGAAGAGCCAGTGCTGTCTGCTTCAGCAGATGTTTCCGTGGTCATGTGGCAGGCATAACAAGATACCGGAGCACTTGGAACGCTGTTTACATTTCCACTGAAGTGGTCCCTATAAATCTACTTGCAATTTCTTGCTTTCGAACTGCTAGGTTGGCAGGAGCTGGGACAAAGACGGGAGCTCATTCCGTCCTGCAGTATTCGGGTATCAAACTGCTGACCTTTTGCCTTCCAGTCAGCATCTTAGCCACTTGAGCCACTGCAGTCCCCATTGAGGATGCAGCCACTCATCTTGAAAGCCTGAGTAGGCTCAATGTAAGTTGATTTTGATTTGATGGCATGTGAAAATCAGCCTTTGTTACTTCAGGAAGCAGATTTTGAGTGTAAAGTAAGGATAAGGGGGAAAAATTAAGATTGAAAAGTTAGAGTCTTAGGGCTCTTTTAAAAATTTTGATTATGGTTATTTGACTTTCTCCACCTTCTTAGACAGACAGGGTGACATATTTAGTTTACATGTTTGTATATACAATGTGTGTGGATTTAGGATGGAGATTGGGAAGCTGACTGTTACTCATTTATTTTATTTTTATTATCACAGAGGTTTACAGATTTAGGTCCTTGGTCTATGACTACCAGAATTCCTCAGGTAGGTATCCAGTGGTGGGCATAAAAAAATTCCTACCACACTGTGGGCATGGCCATATGACTGGGTGGGGGTGGCTTGTTGGCTATGAGACTGCTCTTTGCTATAGAACCTCTTCTATTTTCATCACTCTTTAGCGAACCTCTGAAGCCATTTCCCCCTTGTCCAAGGCTTTTCCAGGGCTCTGTTTCACCCCAAAGTGCCTCCCCAGCCATTTTTACTACTGGTACGCGCGTACTGATGTGAACCTGCTGATGCCCACCACTATAGGTATCGCATTATATTATTCACTGTCAGGGATGAGAAGTACTTGTGTAATATTTTTGCTTCTGGTTCTAAAATACAAAACACAATATAAGCAATATAAAGCATAACTACAGTACAGCCAAACTGACTGCACCTGCTCTCGCACGCACTCATTCCTACCCCCCAGCAGAAGAAAATATGAACAGCAAAAGTTCTACTGCCTCCACAGCCTTCCGCAGTCCTGGCCGGAGGTGGGAGGTGGCAGGCGGGGCCCGAGGCGAAGCGGCAGCGGCGGTCAGCATCTTCCTGCGGGCCTCCCTTCCTTGTCAAATGCTGGAGGGATTTGGACTTTGAGTTTCCTCTTCAGGTCCCAATAAATCGGGAAGAGATCAGTTCAACCTCATTCCTTCCCCCATAAGCATAGGTCTATTTTGGGTGGGGGAGGGGGGTTGAATGATAGGCGAGACCTCTAGAGGGGGGGGAAAGAGACCCTGAGTGGCCCCTGAAGCCCTGTTGCTGCCTGAAGGAAGGGGGTGTTGGATCCGCAGCCCCTCCTCTCCCTCGCAGACATGCGTTCTGCCCCAGTCCAAGGAACATCTGAACGTGACGAATGTGGGTAAAGGGGAACACTTTTTACCTTCCCACCAAAGTGGTACCTGTTTATCTACCTGCAATTTCTTCCTTTCAGACTGCTAGGTTGGCAGGAGCTGGGACAGAGGCAGAAGCTCACTCCGTCCTGCAGTACTTGGGTATCGAGCTGCTGACCTGCCACCTTCCAGTCAGCACCTTAGCCACTTTAGCCACTGCAGCTCAGTGGTTAAGAAGCTTGCCTTGTTAGGTGGAAGGCCGACATGACGGTTTGAGCTCCCATCTTGGTCCCAGCTCCTGGCAACCTAACAGTTCAAAAGCAAGAAATTACAAGTAGATAAATCATTCATGCAGTACTTGGGTCTCGAACTGCTGACCTTCCAGTCATCAAGTTCAGTGTCTTGACCACTTGAGCCACCACAGTCACCATTGCTGCTTTTGGGCCTCTGTTAAGGCACTCCCTACTGCCCTCTTAGTGCTCTTGTTCCCATGTTTATCCGTTTATTCATGCAAAACATGTGAGATCCTACTTCACAGGCTGCTATTTAAATTGACTGTCAGGTCTGCAGCAGGAGGAGATTCTCTCACATGCCTCCTTGTCATTGTGATCTAGTAGTCCTGGTGACAGATTGGGTAAGGGAGCTGGGGCTGCTGCTTTTGGTGGCGGCCATGCCAGGGCAGTAACCTTCTGGCCAAGGTATTGTCTAGTTGTCTGTATAATCCCCTTGAAAGTGCTTGTATGCATTTGTCTCCAACTACTGCTTGAAAGCAATGCATTTTGGATAGAAAACAACATTAATTCCAGAAAGGCTTTTTCAGTACTGTATATGATTAATGATTATTCTGTCTCCCTTAGCTATTGTATGTGTGACATGGAAGTCATATGAATCACACATCAAAGCAATCTCACTCACTTTCTCATAAATAGTGGAAGACTCTAATAGCAATTGCTTTATACTTCTGTATTTTTTTTACCTCCCAGCTTCATGTGCTGAACCTCTTGCATGATTTCACGATTTTTCAGGTTTATATCCATCTGTGTGGTAAGCAACGGGAACATTCATAGAATATGATCCATAAATTATATTCAAATCCATGCATCCATATGCTTGTTTGTAATCTCTCTAAATGATTGCATTGTGAGCAAACCATTGATGCTCAGTTTTGAAATAGGATGTTTTCTACAATGTGTGTATATTCTCTTAAAATATTACTTGCTTCCAGTAGCATAAGAAGTAGAATTCATACAATTGCTTTTGTAAAATGAGTATACATCTTAACATGATTGTTCATAGCAGTGGCTAATCTCCTATAATCTTTGGTGGAATGAAATCTGTACCCTGTAACTGCTCACCTAGAGAAGGAAGGCACCCTGATCAGAAGCTGCTCGTGAATTTTGGGCTATGGAAAGGGGACAAATTAAAAGCTGATCTTACTGTTATTCTGACATTAGTGGAGAAGCTCTTCAATGGGGTGAATCATTGATACTGGGCTGATAAGAGGGTTTTGTGTTAACTCAGATTAAAAGGTTTATGGTCCTTCCTAGGTCTGTTTAGAAAAGTGTGCTTGCTTAAGAGGGAAATGAGTGGGATACTAGATTCCTTCATGCTTGAACTCAATAGGCCAATTCAGATACCCCACAAGACCAAATGGAGAAGTAATGGCTGATTCAGCGGAGCCATGTTGCGAGATTTTCTCTGCTTATTGAGGGTGTAGCTACATTAGCACCCAAGATTGATTGCTGTGGAATGGTGGGGTTTCAATAGAATAATCTAATTAAGTCCCACCATTCACACAGAAATGACCCCTCTTTCCAAAGCCAATATTGGGAAGTGGATTGTTGAACTACTTTTGGATATTGACAAATCACTTCCTTTGCTTGGCAGAGGGGAGGGGAGGTGAAAAATAATTTTTTCTATTTAAGACTATTGCTTATGTGATGTCAGTCATAAAACAAAATAAAAAAAATATTTCCTTTGCTTGCAAGTGAAAAAAAAAGATTTTAAACAATTTTTTATGGCTGACATGTTGCATCAGAGATAGCCTTAAATAGATTTTCTCCCCTTCTCCTGCCTTCTGCTGAGCAGAGGAAGTGATTAATTTGCCAATATCCTGAAGTGGCTCACTTATTAAGCTACTTCCCACTATTCACAAGTTGATACTGGTACCCTCTGGGTGATTACACATCAATAGAACGAGTTTACCTTGAACTACCCTTAATCATTCCAAACAAACAATGGGATCAAAGCCTAGAGCAATCTAGGAGAGACAGCTCCCAATGGAGGTGAGTTGGAATGCTTTACACAAACACTCTGTGTATTTTTATAGCAATACCAACATTTCCAGCAGTAGGCTACAGAGCAGGATAAACTTCTGTTTGGCTGACCCCTTTCGTGATGGCACAATTAATACTTTGGGTTTCAAATATAGCCTGTGTTCCATGAACCCCAGTGGTGGGTATCAGCAGGTTCTCACTAGTTCGGCAGAACCAGTAGCAGAAATTCTGGCGGGCCCTGCCCATCCAAGTTTTGAAATAAAGTAGTCCTAATTCAGGTGCAACGCAGGACTTTCCCCCTGGCCATGCCCACCATACCATGCCCACAGTCTGGTAGTAATTTTTTTTGGAGCCCACCACTGATGAACCCTAATATGAAATAACTCTGAACCTGTGAGCTGGGGTTGTCAATATTATTTCGCAAGTGCTGTAAACCTATGGAGAAGTTCTTAATGTGGGGTGTGTACAATGAAGTGGAGAGATCATTTTTGCTCTCCTTGCTGGGGTTTTTTTTCCGGCAGCTCCTGGCCCCAAAGTTTCCTGCATCAATGCAGCCAAAATATTTTGCCTCAACCAAACACACACAACCAGATGAACTGGTACTCATGCAAGCCTTTAATAGTGGGATATTTACTTTTTTAAATAGGTGGCAGAGCCCACCACCACTCAACATACAAAAATATGCATTTCAAACTCAGACTTAAATTTCATGAAGTTGATATAGTGCTATGACATCTTTTGGTAGTAAAGACAGGATCCAAGTGATCAGTAGAGATGATTGGTAGTAGTGACCTGCAGCAGCCGGAGAGACACTGTGGATCAGCTGAGGTCCATCACTGCTGCTACCACAGGTTTACCTGGGAAACCCCAGAATTGTTGCAAAATGCTTTATCAGTGTAAAATAAATGCCCTTGGTGGTTGGTTTAAAACAGAGATTCTCAACCTGTGGCCCATGGGCCAAATGCGGCCTGTGGCACCATTTCATGTGGCCCATGCTGCCTCCACTACACCAGGAAGTGCCATGTGGTGGAGGAAGGGCAAAATGGCCATCTGCCCCCCCAAGGTGTCTGAGGGAGCATGACCCGGCCCCTGGCTTAAAAAGGTTGAAAACTCCTGGGTTAAAATAAACCACTTGGTGTCAAAAATTATGTGTGTTTCAGTTTGCATCATGTAGTTGCTGATATTTAAATTGAATTTTCACTGGCAAATCTAACACAAATTTGGGTTTTTATCAGTGGTGGGCATCAGCAGGTTCGTACCAGTTTGCCATAACCGGGAGCAGAAATTCTGGCTGGCCCCGCTCATCCAAGTTTTGAAATAAAGTAGTCCTAATTCCGGTGCAATGCAGGGCTTTCCCCCGGCCACACCCACCATTCTACGCCCACAGTGTGGTATTATTATTATTTTTTTGAGCCCACCACTGGTTTTTATACAACTCTAGACAGGCTCTTAGACATTGAAGAACTGCTACATTTAGTCTAGGAAATAAAAGGTCAAGGGGAAAACAAATGTTATTTAAAATGGGGAAAAAACAAAGCTAGAAAGAATAGGGGAGTAACCAATGCCCACGGTTACAGAGGAGTGGCTAAAGAACAATGGGTTTAGATTAAACTTTGGGAACTGGTAGTGTTTCAGCTGAAAAATAAACCCACCATAGAACATCCTGCCAGAGATATGGAGAAATTTAATGTGAAGATTGCAATAGATGTCTAAGAACAATCTCAATGCATCCTCCTCTTTTGTGAACTCAAGCTTCTTTCCACAAGGAGAGATGTGAGGCCTCCTAAAGTGGCACATATCCACTTACGTATAGTATTTGTTTTTCAGCTTCCCAAAATCAAATATAGATAGCTTTTTTGATGGGGTGAGAGTGTGTAGCAATACCATGGGCAAAAGGCACTCACTGTAGTTGTCTTTTTGTTGGTTTTTACTGACCTAATAACTTGGTGGGCTGACTCGCCCAACAGAGCCCAATTAATTAAAAACAACAATAATAGAAACTCCAAGTATTTTGAGAACAGTAATTTGTCTGACCCTCCATGGAATATAGACTTATCTTCATTCTGAATGCTGGTTATAAGCCGCTATAATGATTATGCAGCATCCTATCTGGTGGGGTTTTTATTCTGAGTTTCCTTGTCTCTCCCTCTTCCTCACTTTACTCCATGACATATATTCACATGCACACATGCCAACCTGCATAACCTCTGTACAAAATGTTCTGCTCTTCATTCAAGGTTGATTGCTTCCTCCTTGTGCATTTCAATAGGATGGACAATGTAAGTGAAAGTGCTGTTTGGCAGAGAAATCACCGAATGTCCTATACACCAGTTTAACAGTGGAGGTTGTACCTAATGCAAGGTTCTTCCCTACTATTTTTCAGCCTCAGCCTTTTTGCGGGTGGAAAATGAAAAGCAAGTTGCTAGCTATTACCCAAGAACAGGGTGGGGGAGCGTTCACTTTCAAATTATATATTTTTTCCCAGGTTAAAAGTATATAATTTCACGAAGAACACATCAGGACTCATCCTGCTGTGAAACTATTGCTCAATTATTTTCAGCAGTAGTAGGTTGCCTACAGTTCTTTACTGCTGCATAACCCCTGCGAATCCATGAATCCAGCACTGAAGATGACAGCTGACGCTGGGTTATTGGTGCATGACTCCAAATGCCATAACAGCATGAGCTCCTCTTCCGGGGTTTTTCTGGTGCCTGCCTGGTTCATACATGTCAGGATCTACATGAATCATAGTTGCTTTGAACTGTGGGGTAAATACATTACCATATATTTCTGTGGCCAGAACAGTTAATTAATTATTATAACAACAAATAAAATCTTTATCATTTCCCAAAATAAAAAAACCACCATGAAGGAATATATATAGAAAGAAAGAAAGAAAGAAACGGAGTAGGTAATGGGATCTATTAAGTTCAAGTTGTAGGTGGAATCAGCCAAACTAGTAAGCAGAGGAGAAATGTACAAGCGGGAAGCCACACCAAGATGTAAGGCTATGCCATGGAAGTGGAGGTTGGACCCTATCAATCTAATACTGTGATAGCGAACCTTGGCACTCCAGATGTTCTTGGACCGTAAGGGCACATTTTACTTCCACTTCTGGGAGCGACAAGGGCAGCACAGGCTGGACGAATCACAGTAAACTCATTCGTGTGGATTCACAGGGTGCTTGGGCTTCTGGAAATTGAAGTCCAAGAACATCTGGAGTGCCAAGGTTCACCATCATGGGTCTAATACATTCATACACTTCTTTAGATTTGGCCTTCAAGGTTGAGGAAGTGAACAAAGAATCTTGTTAAAGATTTATAAACAGGACACGCTGCCAGTCAAACATGATGCTAGTAGAGATGGCAGCACACAGGGAGGGCGGGGGGAGTCTTTTGACTCATCAAAGTAGGAATCTATAACTCTTGTCAGTTCTCTTTGGGAAAAAAGAAAGAATTCTGTGAGGAAGCAAACAACATATTTCAGAGCCTGTGTTTCTTTTTTAACCAGGGTAGGACTGTCGTGAGAAGGTTGACTGAAAGTCACAAACTGCTGAGCGGAATGAGGAATCATTGGGCAAAGCAGAAAGAAGAGAAATGCATACATTGGAATAAAAATGGTAAGGGAATCGTTTCTGGCATACAGTGCACGGATTTAATTACAAGTGTGCAGTTGAGGGAATGTTAAGCAGTGGGCCAGAAACAAGACCGCAAGATACTGTTGTATTGAAAAGGGTGGAGGAGGGGGGAATCAAACCTTTTGCTTGAGTACCTCAGAAATCTGGCTTTTATTATTTATTCTCTAAATGTCTGTCTCAGCAACCTGGTGCTAAAACTTGGATGGATAGTGCTGCGTTTTAAAAAGAAGCAATAATTTAAATTCAAGACAATTACAGCAATGGGGTGCCTCCCCATCTTCTTTCTTTGTTCTGTCATTTTTTTTAAAGAAAGAAAAATCATGGAATAGAACAGTGCTGACTCCTCTTTGTTGCCACCATAGATCCAAAGAGATATCATTTATTCCTTCCAGTCTAAGGCATACTTGGAGAATAAGTATTATTATTGTCGTACTGCAGGCCTCAGAAGTGAAATCCGATGATAGACTGTACAAAGGGTGAAATTAGATGAGACATTCAGTTCACATTTAGAAGCTGATCACATGTATTCCCTCTAGCAATGGGATTTCTTTCTAGCTATATGCCTGGACAATCAGACTTACAATTTAAACCCATGCTGACCTGCCGGTGACTAATATCAAAACAAAGAGAGCTAATTGGCAAGCTGTTGGCATTGTGAACCATTGATGGGTTTTGGAGGTGCCAAACTATTTATTGTTTGTTTATATGCATAATGGGAGTAAAGAAAGGTTCATAGGTTTCATCCAATTCCAAGGAAGTCCATGACTCTCAAATGGTTAAGAACTACAATACAGAGGTAGACAAAGATCATGCCAGGACAAGCAGATGCCTCTCAAAACATAAGAGAGAATTTCTTCTAAATGTAAGCCGAGTAGATGCTGACAACAAGCAGTGATGGATTGAGCGCCCATCTCTGTCCCAGCTCTTGGAGACATGAAAGGACCCTCATTTGGGCGTTCCCTGAGCAGAGTTTCTTCTGCAAAAATCCTTTCAACCCAGAATAATTTCTGACACGAAATTATTATAACAAGTGATCAGTCAACTTTATCAATACCAGAAAAGATTCTAGAAGAGACAATGAAACAGTCAGTCTGTGAACACTAGAAAATAATTTTGTGATTTGTAAGACCCAGCGTGGGTTCTTGAAAGTAAGTCATACCAAATTAATCTTACCTTTCTTTTTGATAGAGTCACATGCTTAGTAGATGAAGATATGCTTTGGACTGATTTCAGCACATTCAGGCATTGAATAAGGTCCCTCATGATATTATTTTGGCCACCTTGGCAAAACACAAAAACTAAAACCAAAATCAAGCTAGACTATCCTACTGTTGTGGCTGACAGGCCATACCTAAAGAGTGCCTGCCAATAATTCCTATTCATCCAGGAGGAAAGTGGGATACCCAAAATTCTGCTCTGTCTTAGTGTTGTTCACTTGAACACAGAATTTCAAAGAAAAGCAAGGAGAGACAAGGAAATCTATTTAAATGAACAGTGCAAAGAAATAGAGGAAAACAACACAAGAGGCCGGACTAGAGATCTTTTCAAAAAAATTGGGGAAATCAAGGGAACATTCAAAGCAAAAATGATTATGATAAGGGGCAAAGACGGCAAGGAATTAGCTGATGCAGAAGAGATTAAGAAAAGATGGAAAGAATACACAGAGGAACTTTACAAAAAGGACCTCAACACCACTGATAATCACAATGAGAACATTGAACTTGAGCCAGACATCCTAGAGAGTGAAGTCAGAAAGGCCCTAAAAAGCACTGCAAACAACAAAGCTAGTGGAGATGACAGTATCCCAGTTGAACTTTTCAAAGCTCTAAAAGATGACGGAATCAAATTACTGCATTCGATATGCCAGCAGATCTGAAAATCAAAACAGTGGCCAAAGGATTGGAAAAGATCAGTATACATTCCAATCCCAAAGAAGGGTAGTGCCAAAGAGTGTTCAAATTATCGAACAATTGTGCTCATCCCACACGCTAGCAAGGTGATGCTCAAGATAATACAGGATAGACTTCAGCAGCACGTGGAGAGAGAATTGCCAGAGGTGCAGGCGGGTTTCAGAAGAGGCAGGGAGTCTAGAGACCACATTGCTAATATACGGTGGATCATGGAGAAAACAAAGGAATATCAGAAATAAGTATACCTCTGCTTTATTGACTACACCAAGGCCTTTGACTGCGTGGACCACAATAAAATGTGGCAAGTACTTAAAGAAATGGGAATACCAGAACACCTCATATGCCTCATGAGAAATCTGTACACGAGTCAAGAAGCAACAGTTAGGACAGAACACGGAATGACAGAATGGTTTGGAATAGGAAAAGGAGTAAGACAAGGCTGCATTTTATCTCCCTACCTTTTCAACCTATACACAGAGCACATAATGCGCAATGCAGGGATGGAGGAATCACAATATGGGATAAAAATTGCTGGGAGAAATATCAACAATTTGAGATATGCAGACAATACCACCCTAATGGCAGAAAGTGAGGAAGATTTAAAGAAGCTACTGATTAGGTTGAAAGAAGAGAGTGCAAAAGCTGGCCTGAGACTTAACTTCAAGAAAACCAAGATAATGGCAACAGGCCCTATCAGCACCTGGAAATTAGACGGGGAAGAAGTAGAAGTAGTGATGGATTTTACTTTCTTGGGATCTAGGATCACTGCAGATGGTGACTGCAACCATGAAATAAAGAGGTGACTGATTCTAGGGAGACAAGCCATGAGAAACCTGGGGAACATAGTGAAAAGTAGAGACATCATCTTGCAAATGAGAAGAGAGGATTCACTTGACAAAGCCTTGATGCTGGGAAAGGTGGAGGGCAAAAGAAAAAGGAGACGGCCAAGGATGAGATGGCTGGATGGCATTGTGGACGCAGCGGGCACCGAGCTGAGCGGGCTGAGGAGGATGGTGGAGGACAGGGGTACCTGGAGATCAAAGGGTCGGAATCGACTGTGCGACTGAAGAACAACAACAACAACTCAGTGTTGTTCAGCATCTTTACAAACAATTTGGATGAGGGTGTACAGCAGGAGTTCTCAACCATTTTTTAAGCTGTGGGCCGGGTCACGCTCCCTCAGATAGCTTCAGGGGCTAGATGGCCATTTTGCCCTTCCTACACCACATGGCACTTCCTGGTGTGGTGGAGGCAATGGGGGGCCATATGAAATGGTGCCATGGACCGCATCTGGCCTGTGGGCTGCACGTTGAGAATCCCTCGTGTAGAGTTCTCATCAGATCTGCAAATGACACCAAAATGGGAGATGGAGCAAACTTATTTTCTGTATCTCCAGAGAGTATGAGCCAAAGTGATGGATTTAGATTACAAGAGAGGAAATCTTGCTTGAACACTACTAAGGTTGTGTCATTTTACATTGAGCTGGATAATGTAGTGCTTGTTCACTTGTTCATTAGGTGCATTTTTCTTCCCGTGAGCTTAAGGTGGCTCACATGGCTCGCTTCCCACTTTTATCTTCCAGGTAGGCTGGGCTTAGAAAATTTGGTTGGCCCAGGAATGCTCCCTGAAATCTCATGCCTCACCATAGACTAGGATCCTGATATCTCAAGTCCCAGAACAACATCCTGACCACTTGTACCACACTGGTATCAATGAAGACGAGGAGGAATAAGAACCATCAGCCCCACACAAAGCACATGGCATTGACAAGGAACCTGACGAAATCTCTCTCTTTGATCCATCATATTCCGGCATTGTTTCACTATTTCCCTCAAAACATGGGCAGCTCAATAAACTGTGTCTTCTCTTTCTTCCACCTCCTTTCTCTTGAGGTTCTCTTGGGCTTGGCTAATGCATAATTCCATCTAAATTTCTTATGTTTATTGCTGTTCTTGTATTCACTCTTTTTTTATTGCTCTTCTCTTCACTCTATATTGCTTCGCCCCAAATTGATCAGAATGCTTCACCAACGCTGGCGTACAAAGAAATTATTGCCGCTGTCGTCTCAACGTGTGGTCCCTATTTGCTCATCACACTGTGGTACATGCCTTCTTTTTTTGCTGCAACAGTTTCTAACTCTGTGCTCATTTTGAAGCTGTCATCTACCATCATACCTTAAATCGGTCCTGCATTTCTCCCCAGTAATAAAAATACAAAGGAAAACTGCTTAAAGAACAAATCTAGCTGCAATGTTACCCTGCTTCTACTTACTTGGGAGTAAGCTCCATTGAACTCGAGAGGGGCTTGTTTATGAAGAGACACAAATAGGTTTTCATGCCACATTGCATTTCCTATGCAAAATCATAGTACTGTACAGTAGTTAGTGAAAAACAGTTATGGAGAGCAGATGAAGGAGTGGTTAGCTTTCCCCCTCTTATGAAATGCTTTTCACCCAGGAGGAAGGTGAATCCAGACCCGTTTATGCTACATTTTTCTGTGGCTTCAGAAAAAAATTGAACCCAAGAAAGTATCATTGCCCCCTTCATACTTCTCTACCTAGAACAGGGGCTCCCAAACTTTTCAAGCCAGGGGCCAGGTCACACTCTCTCAGTCAGCTTTGAGGGCCGGATGGCCATTTTGCCCTGCATGCAGGATAGAGGTGGCCATTTTGTCCCAACAGCTTCAAAGGGGTGGCCGATTTGTTTCTCAAATGCCCTTGGAGGGGTGAAATGGTGCCATGGGCCGGATCTGGCCCACAGACCTTAAGTTGGGAACCCCTGACCTAGTATCACATCTCAATACTACCTGACCCTTGGATGGATGTGATCCTCCTTCATGTGTGATCCTCCGAATGTGGATGGAATCCACCCACCCACAGTATGACTTCTTGCCAGGGATTGATAGAAGGTGGAGTCTAGCAATTGCTGACAGATCACAGATTCTCAAGCCCTGTCTTAAGAGGCAGCACAGGCTCTCTTCAGTAGGTCAGGTGGAGAGAAATGTACCATCCCTTCTGGTGCTAGAGGGGAAGACATGGTAGGGGCCATCTGCCTATCTTCCTCCAATATAAAAAAATGAAGAAGGGAGTAACAACAGTTGCTCTCCCCACTCTTCCTGTCTTCCCCCACCCCAAAGGCTGTAGGCAGTGTTGAGCTGCTCCAGGTATCCACAGGTGCCCGGGCACCGGTAGTGGAAATTTCCCCAGGCCACACCCACTTGGCCGTCCATGCCCACCTCCCTGCCCCAGGCCATGGAGTAGGGAGACCAAGTGAGCATGGCCCACAGAGTTAGCCACACCCACAGTTAGCCACGCCAATGGTGGAGGTAGTAAAATTTTTTGGCAGCACATCACTGGCTGTAGGTAGCAGTACCACTCATGGTAGCGGCTGTGTGGCACCCCTTCCACCCACCCAAGAATTTCTGGAGAAGGAACTTCAGGAAGAAAGAAGAGGAAGAAGAAGAGGAAGAAGAAGAAGAAGAAGGGGTAAGTGACGAAACCCACCTCCTGCCTGAGGAAGAAGAAGTAGAGTGGGAACCAAACTCTGCACTCACACTCCTGACGTTGCCAAAGGGTGGCTCAGACTGTGCAGAGCTGGCTCTTGTGCATATATTAAGGAAGGGATACCCAAACTTTTTGGGCTGCAGGCTGGTCACATGGTTCAGGTGTGAGCAAACTACAGCCCATACTGGCATGTTTTACTTCCACTTCTGGGAGCAATGAGGGTGGCATGGGCTGGATGAATTGGTGTCGGGGGCCGGATCCGGCTGGATCTGGCCCCCGGGCTGTAGTTTGGGCATCGCTGTATTAAGGTGGGTATGGGATCCTTCATGCTGTACTTGATGACCAGAAGGTTGGCAGGTCAGCAGTTTGAGACCCGAGTGCTGCATGACAGAGTGAGCTCCCATCATCTGCCCCAAAGCCTGCCAACCTAGCAGTTTCGAAAGCAAGAAATTGCAAGTAGATAAATTGATACCACATCATCAGGAAAGGTAACAACATTCTGTGCTCTCTGGCATCTAGTCATGTCTGCCATATGACCATGGAAACATCTGCAGATGCAGACAGTGCTGGCTCTTTGGCTGGAGATGATCAACCCTCCCTCCAAGAGCTGGACATGATTGGCTTTCAAGCAAGAGAGAACTTACCTTTATTTTTTTACTATGGGATCCTTCTTCCTTGAAGTAGGTGAGCAGGGGAAGGGAAGTAGTTGCTGTGGATGGTTGCAATTGCTTTATACACCCTCGTTTTCATTTCTTCTATTTTTCTTCACCAGCAGTATTCCTATCATTAAAGAGTTGCAGAGGTAGGTGGAGAGCTTTATTGCTCCAACACCCCCCACAGGTGAATGTCTCATTTAGCTTAATGGTAGGGCCAACCCTTAAGTAGCCATGGTATAAAGCAGGGATCCTCAACCTATGGCCTGTGGCACCAAAACATCCGGCCTGTGCCCTCACTCCAGCTGTCGCTGCTGCTTCTGCTGCCTCAATCCTCGCAAAAGCAAGGGTACATTACCTCCAGAGACCCAAGCCCCAAACCTGCAGGGTTGGTCTTCACTTTTGAAGTGCCTTCCCAGGCAGAGAATGGCCAAGCGGGTTTGGGGCAGAGATCTCCGAATGTAATGTACCCTTGCTTTTTCGAGGCTTGTCTCGAAAAAGCAAGGGTACAGTACCTCCAGAGATCCAAGCCCCAAAACCCACAGGGCTGCTCTCTGCCTGGGAAGGCGCTTCAAAGGTGGAGACCAACCCTGCGGGTTTGGGGTTTGGGTCTCTGGAGGTAATGTACCCTTGTTTTTGCGATATAGGCCTCAAAAAAGAAATGGTACATTACCTCCGGAGAACTCTGCCCCAAACCTGCTGGGCTGCTCTCTGCCTGGGAAGGTGTTTCAAAGGCGGAGACCAGCCTTGTGGGTTTGGGGCAGAGATCTATGGAGGTAATGTACCCTTGCTTTTTTGAGGCTTGTCTTGAAAATGAAAAGGTACATTGCCTCTGGAGACCCAAGCCCCAAGCCCGCAGGGCTGGTCTCTGCCTTTGATCACAGCATCTGATCCCCGGCTTGGTTTGGGGGAGTGCGCATGGGCGTGCACACACACATTCCCCCAAACCAAGCTGGGAATCACTGGATCTGATCCCCGGCTTGGTTTGGGGGAAAGGGGGCAGGCGCACTCACCCCCAGCTTCCCCCAAAGGAAGCTGGCTTTTTTTTAATGGTGTGTGATAAATGTATCACATAACGTTAAAAATCGGATAATGCTAAGACTCGTGGAACCAAGTTTTAGCGTTATCCAGGGCATTACTGTATTTTGTTATTTTGATCAGTCAGTAGGCTAATGTCACTTGAAAACTAATCCTTTGCTTATCCAGCATCTGAAGATGCTCGCCAAATGTGTGAACTCTTTCCTTAGAAAATATTGATATCAAATCATGTGCAAGTTCTGTCTGTGTTGATCTATCTGTGATGGCCCATTCAAATAGACAAGTCATCACTCGCTAGTACATTCAGTTAATGACGGGCACAAGTTTGTAAACAAGCCCAATGACATTTCCTCTCCGGGTGCTCTGCCACTGCTGGTGACCTTATGGAGGATGTGATTCAATCTGGTTGATCCTACACCGACTGACTCATATCCTTGTTTACAGAAAAACCCTTTCTGGTCTTTCTAGCTCAGAAGGAAAAGATAGGAGGAGGTGGGGAAAAAGAGCAAGAGAAATATCTGGCACAGTTCAGGCAGCAGATTTCAAGTCTCAAGAAGCCCAGAACGAGGCATAAGTTTGGGCAAGCTGGTTTGTCAAAGCACAGGATCTATTAGTATGCCCAGTTCCCACAGGCCAAATGTTCGCTTGGGGAAACGGCAGATAAATTGAGGCAGAATTCGGAAGAGATGGCATATATGTTCATTCCTCTAACATGAGTAAAGATTTCAATGTGAAACATGTGACACTGTGATGGGAGTTTGCCACATATTTTTCACACCAATATGCTCCCCTTGTACCTTGCACAGCAGCTTAGCATGTTATAGAAAGGTAGGAAGAAAGTAAAGATAAAGGTTTCCCTTGTTCAAAAGCCAGTCATATCCGACTCTAGGGTTCAGTGCTCATCTCTGTTTCAAAGCCGAAGAGCCAGTGCTGTCTGCTTCTGCAGACATTTCTGTGGTCATGTGGCAGGCATGACTAGACACCGGAGAACACGGAACGCTGTTACCTTCCCACCGAAGTGGTCCCTATTGATCTACTTGCAATTTCTTGCTTTTGAACTGCTAGGTTGGCAGGAGCTGGGACAAAGACAGAAGCTCATTCCGTCCTGCAGTACTCGGGAATAGAACTGCTGACCTTGTGCCTCCCAGTCAGCATCTTCGCCACTTGAGCCACTGCAGTCAAAGCTCCTTAAAAAACACCACATATTATCTTCATCTTCAGGTCCTGTACCAATTCTGGATATTGGCTATCACCATGGCAATAGTCTTCCTGTTAACTCCTCAGAACAGTACTTCTGAGGATATCCCACACCAGTCTCTCAGGTTCTTCAGCCATGACATCCATCTACATCCAGGGCCTCTCTTCCCAAGGATCTTCCCTTGCATAGTGAGTTGGAGTATTCTATATTTCATGTTGTTCCTCATGATATGGCCACGGTATTGGAGCTTTCTTTGTTTAATGGTCATAAACAGTTCTTGTTCTTTATCCATCCGGCGCAACACTTCTACATTAGTCACATGGTCAACCCATGATATCCTTAGCAGCCATCCGTAGATCCACATTTCAAAAGCACTTATTATAGTGCGAGGAAATGTTTCAGGTATCGAGTAGTTTAGTGTATGAGAACCAAGACACGGGAAACAGCCACGGGCTGGTTTAACTCAGGTTTATTGCATGTTTGGTCAGAGGGAACATAAGGTAATGGCGGATGCATAGCTCTATATATACAGTAGTAGAACATTCGAATGTGGCTCCACGATAGCCTATTGGCTATTGTCTGCGTGACGTCATTGTTAGTCACGCCCTTCTTGTCCAGGTGTAGGTAGTGGCGGGAAACTCCGCGCTGTAGCCTTTGATGAGTATGGACCGAGAGAGCTTGGACGCTCGCCGCTGCCCACTGGTGGTCATTAGCTCGCGTCCTCATACAGGGTTTATAGTGATACAGCTGAAGGCTATATTGTTACTGGTAGGAAATGTTACATTGTTATCACATGAAGATGGTTACCCTATTAGAACACAACACTCCTCCCCCCTAGGATGAGACGAAGTCTCTCAGCCAAGATGGCTTATTTCGAACACGCTGGGGTCTCGGTGTGGGCTGCCTTGCCCCGGGTTTGCTACCTTCTCTTTGTCCCCTGGCTTCCTGTCCTGTAATTGGAGAGGGAGACTTGTTAGTGACTTGCCGCGGTTCTGCGGCTTTGTCGGGAGGTGCGTGCTTTATCTGGGAATAACCGGGGGCACTGGGGGCTAACGAAAAACCCCTCTTCTCGCTTGGATGGGTGGGGGAACACTCCCAAAACCCCCCCCGGCTCGCAAAATCAAAATCAAATTCGGGGGCAGCAGTCGCAAACTCCTCTCCCTCTTCCCCGGGCTCCGATAGGGAGTCGGGACCGCTGCTTCTCTTTGATAGGACTGGTGTATCAAAAGGATATGAGTCGGGACCGCTGCCTCCCCCCCTTGTTTGGGACTGTTGCCCTTCGTTGTCTCCCCCTTGGGATAAACGGGTGGGGGAGGACCCTAACGCTGAGGCATTCTCCGTGCCGTCCGTGGATTGCTCCCTGGGAACCCGGCTCCGGAGCTGATCCGCATGCCGCCTCCACAGTAGGCCGGTGCTCGTTTCCACCCGATATGACACTGGCCCCGTCTGTTCTACAACTCTCCCTGGTACCCAGGCTGGCCCTGTGCTGGCGTAGTTCCTGCAATGCACAGGATCGCCGGCGGCGAAACCTTTCAACACCGCTACCCCTACGTTCTTCCCTTTGTCCTCGACCCTCGTCGGGTCTAATCTGGACAGAATCGTGGTCAGTTTTCTCCGCATCAGCAGCTCTGCCGGCGAGTATCCTGATGCTAAGGGGGTCACCCTATACGCTAATAAGAACTGACATACTTGGTGATTCAGGTCCCCCGAGCCCATTCGCCGCAGCGCATCCTTTGTTGTCCGCACCAGCCGCTCCACTTGGCCATTCGTGGCCGGGTGAAACGGCGCAGATGTTACGTGCCGAATGGCGTTTGCCTCCATGAATGCCCTGAACTCAGCGGACGTGAAACAACTAGCGTTATCGCTGACCAGAGTGTCGGATAAACCGAACGTGGAAAAGACTCTCCTTAGTTGGCCAATGGTAGTGGCGGAGGACGTGCTCTTTACCGGAATCACCTCCAGCCACTTAGAGTACGCATCCACTACCAGGAGAAAAACGGTTCCTTGGAACGGGCCAGCGAAATCTACGTGCACTCTGGACCACGGCCCCCTTGCTGCGTCCCATTCCCTATGCGGGAGGTGAGCCGCCTCCGGTCGGGAGCCCTGGCACGCCTCACAAGTGCCGACCATGTGCTCTATGTCTGCGTCCAGCTGGGGCCACCAGAAATAACTCCGGGCCAGCGCCTTGGAACGGACGATCCCCGGGTGGCTGACGTGCAGCAGTTTGAGCACCCTCGGTCGTAGGGATGTAGGGACCACCACCCATTGGCCCCACAAAAGGCACCCCCTCTCTAGGGACAACTCTATTTTTTTCCGAAAAAATGGGTCGAATTCCGTACCTGGGGAGGACGCCGGCCACCCCTTCTGTACCCATGAGCTTACTTCCTCCAGCGTTCTATCCTTGCCTGTCGCCCTGGCAATGTCGGCTGGTACTATTGGGGGTGAATCTAAAACCTCTATTAACAATACCTGGTGGTCTCTCTCTACCCCTGCCTTTTGGTCGCCCGACAGGGGCAAAGGAGACCTTGAGAGTGCGTCTGCATGGCTGATCTCCTTCCCTGGCCGGTATTCCAATTCATGTTGGTATGCGTTGAGAAAGATAGCCCACCGCAGCATCCTCGGGGACAGGATCTGTGGCGTGGGCTTATTTGCAGTGAAAATTCCTAACAGGGGCTTGTGATCGGTCACGATCTTGAACGGGCGACCATACAGGAAATCGTGAAATTTTTTGGTTCCCGCTACTATCGCTAATGCCTCCCTGTCGGTCTGTGCGTAATTCCGCTCTGCTTGGGACAGGGACCTTGAATAAAACGCTATCGGGGCCTCCCTTCCGTCGTTCAACACGTGGCAAAGCACCGCCCCCACCCCCACCGGGGATGCGTCACAGACTAAGACCACTGGCCGTTTGGGATCGAAATGAGTCAGGATTGCCTCGGATGTTAGGAGTTGCTTTAACTCTTTAAACGCCCTCTCTTGCTCGTCCCCCCACAGCCATGTTTCCTCCTTTTTAAGCAACCGATGGAGCGGTTCGGCCACCGACGCCTTCCGTGGAAGGAAGGTATGGTAAAAATTGAGTAGCCCCAGAAATGACTGTAGTTCGGTTTTGGATGTGGGGCGAGGAGCCTTCTTGATGGCGGCTACTTTGGATTTGGACGGCATAATTCCCTCGGGTGTGACCCGGAACCCTAAAAATTCAACCTCTGTTTCGAAAAAAACGCATTTGTCTTTTCTCAGTCGCAGTCCCGCTTTCTCGAACACAGTCAGTACTTTATCCAATCTCTTTGCCAGTTCGGCCTCACTCCCCCCTGTTATCAATACGTCATCAAAATAACACAACACCCCCTCCAGCCCCTTCAGGAGGCGTTCCACAATCGACTGAAAAAGGCCGGGTGCCGAGTTCACGCCGAACTGTAAACGCGACACCTGGAACGCCCCTTTATGTGTAACTATTGTTTGTGCCGCTGCCGTGGCGGGAGTTACAGGGAGTTGCTGGTAGGCTTGTGCTAAATCGAGCTTAGCGAAACACTTTCCCCCATTCAGCCTGGCCAGAAGGTGGCTGACCACCGGCACCGGGTATGCATTAGGGCGGATTGCCTTGTTAATTGTACACTTATAATCAGCGCAAATGCGCACCTCCCCGTTAGCCTTTAGTGCTGTTACAATTGGGGTTTCCCACTCCGCGGAATCAACAGGAACAAGAATCCCCTGGTCCACCAGCTTGTCCAGTTCCGCCTCTATTTTGTCCCTTAGTGCGAACGGCACCCTGCGTGGTTTGAGTCTTATCGGGCGGACCTCCGGGTCTAGGTCGAAGGCTACAGGGGGTCCCTTGAACTTTCCCAGACCTTTTCTAAAAACGGCGGGGTGCGCGTCGCAGACCGCTTGTATTGGGTCCGCACCCACGGCATGCACCCCCCCTATGAACAAACCCAAAGGCTGAAACCACTGTGTCCCGAGGAGGCTACAACTTCCCCCTTTGAGAACAACTAGGGGGAGTTCCGCAGAATGTCTCTTAAAACGGACCCGAAATTTCCCGACCCCCAACACTGGAATGCTGTTCCCCTGTACGTCTCGTAGCGTGGACCTCAACGTTTTAAGTTTGGGCCGCACGTGGGGGTCGATTTTCAAGAACTCTCTCTGGGGAATTATAGAATAGGAGGACCCCGAGTCAATTTCCATCCTAATAGGGGCCCCTTGTACTAGTACCTCAACGAAGTAATGGGGTTGTCCCGCGGACACGCTGAACACGGGAGCGTCGTCCTCGCTGTCGTCCGAGATGCGGCCCACGCCGTCCTGCCTCCTCGTGGTCCGGGCGCCATCTTTTGACCTCGCTGGACGGTCCGGCCTGGCCGAACGGTCTTGTGAATGCCTCCGGCCCTCTTTCCGCTTCCTGCACGCCTTGGCGATGTGCCCCCGACGGCCGCAGTTGTAACACTCGGTTTTTCTGAATGGGCACTTCGCGCGCTCATGGGCCGCTCCGCAACCATCGCAGCGGCGCCCTCCTTTTCGGACCTTCTGGACCTCCTCGCCGTCGCTGCCTTCCGTAGACGACTTCGAGGTTCGTCGGGTTGCGTGCACCGACTGTCCGGACTTTCCGTGCACCGAATTTTCCGCTTTGCCGGCCCTAGGACGCCACTCACGCCACTGGTGCATTTCGTCTACCCCAGCATTCGTGGATTCCGCGGATTCTGCGGCCTCCACAACCTCTGCCAGCATGGGTGGTGGCTCCTTGTTCATCAGGCTGCGCTGCACTTCCTTGTCCTTCAGGCCACACAGAACTCCGTCCCTGAGGGCCATCTCTAGGTTGTCCCATCTGCAGGGGGCGGCTGCTATTCTCATGGCTGTTACGAAGGTCTCAACCGACTCGTCCGGCGCTTGGACTCGCCTCCAAAACGCGCTCCGAGCGGGAAACATTGCCCTCGAGGGTCGGAACCGCTCACGCAGCAGTTTCAGGATGTCCTCGGCTTTGAAATCACTCATCTTCTTCGGTGCAATGATGCTCACCAGCGTTCGCTTGGTTTCCATCCCAAGCATTCGGGTGAGGATGGCCCTCTTCCTTTCCTCGTCGTCTTTGACTTTGAGTTCCACCAGTGCCGCCTGGAAGTCCATCTCAAAAAGCTCCCAGTCTTGCGGTTTGGTAATGTTGAACCCGCTCTGTGCCCTGGCTCCTTGGGAATCCATATCCCACCTTCGTCGCCAATTTAGTGTATGAGAACCAAGACACGGGAAACAGCCACGGGCTGGTTTAACTCAGGTTTATTGCATGTTTGGTCAGAGGGAACATAAGGTAATGGCGGATGCATAGCTCTATATATACAGTAGTAGAACATTCGAATGTGGCTCCACGATAGCCTATTGGCTATTGTCTGCGTGACGTCATTGTTAGTCACGCCCTTCTTGTCCAGGTGTAGGTAGTGGCGGGAAACTCCGCGCTGTAGCCTTTGATGAGTATGGACCGAGAGAGCTTGGACGCTCGCCGCTGCCCACTGGTGGTCATTAGCTCGCGTCCTCATACAGGGTTTATAGTGATACAGCTGAAGGCTATATTGTTACTGGTAGGAAATGTTACATTGTTATCACATGAAGATGGTTACCCTATTAGAACACAACAAGTAGGCACTTTCTCTTCGACATAATCTAGATTCTATGCATAGTCTGCCTTACCATTGGTGGCTTAAAATGGCTACCCTCAAGGAGCTAATTTTTGGGTTAGAAGGCAGGTTTCCAACCATTCTGTCTTTTCTCCTTAATGTGTTTTCCAAAGGAGAGAAGAAGTAGCTGAAAAGCAAGGGTGTTTTTTTTATAAAAAAAAGACAGAAGAAAGGTAAAGATGTAAAATTCAGTAAGAGGATACAAAATAGGTGAGACTATGACAAACAGTCCTGTCTGATATCATCCTCTGATTGGTTTTGGAGACTTGCAGGTCTTTTCACAGACTCCCTCCCCACACTTACATTTTGTCACAAGTAATCATTGGAATACTTCAAGCTACACATCTTACTATGAAGCAGTAGTACTAATATTTTATGGTGACAGAGCAGAGGAAAATTCTACAAGGACATTGTAGCTATCACCATTCTGAAGCATAGTTAGAAGCTACACATCAGAAATACAGTAAAACCCTGACATACAAATGCCCCAAGTTACATAAAATTTGACTTACATAATGAGTTTGTGCTAAAACCATGTCCCAATTTACATAAATGTCCCAATTTACATAAATTTACGTAACACGAATTCCTATGGGTTTGCTTCGAGTACATAAAAATTCATTTCCTTATGGGTTTGCTTCGATTTTCATAAAAAAATCATTTTTCCTATGGGTTTGCTTTGAGTTGCATAAAATAATTTTCCTATGGGTTTGCTTCGAGTTACATAAAAAAAGATTTAAGCAAAAGCCTACAGAACGGACTTTATGTGTAAGTAGGGGTTTTACTGTAATTCATAATACAGTGCCCTTAAATAGTTTTCAGAGTGAAAAACAGTGACAACATTCCATCTCTCCAGCCATTTTCAGAAGGAGGACAATTCAAATAGTCTGTCATGTGGTTGCCTTGTACCTCTAACTCAGGGGTTCCCAACCTTTTCAAGCTGGGCCCCGGGTCCTACACTCTCTCAGTCAGCTTCAAGGGCTAGATGGCCATTTTACCCTGGCCTGCCTGCATTATAGGGGTGGCCATTTTGTCCAAGCAGCTTCAAACGGGGTGGCCATTTTGTTTCTCAAATGCCCTTGGAGGGGTGGGGTAGGGGCACATGAAATGGCACCATGGGCCATACCTGTCAACCATCCCGATTTGACCGGGATTACCCCGTAATCCTGCGCCGATTGACGTCATTTCCAAACCCGTGCTGCCAAAACCCCGTAATTTGGCAGCGGGGGAAAGGAGGCACTGCGCAGCCCATCTGCGCAGGTCGCGTTGCACGCATACGTGGAAGGGCTTTACCCTTCCGTAACTCCCTTCCACGCATGCGCAGAAGGCTACACCGCCTGCGTAGGCTACACAAGTAGCGTAGCCCTCCACGCGCATGCGTACAACACGACCTGCGCAGACCCGGTCTGCGCAGGTCCCGGATTCGCCGGAGCCGCGGTTGACAGGTATGCCATGGGCTGGATCTGGTGCATGGCCCTTAGGTTGAGAACACCTGCTCTAGCTGAACACCACACTTATATGGTGATGCCAAAATCAAGAAATCAGATGCGACAGTTAAATATATGATATAAGATTTAGGGCTTCACTGTATCTAGAAATAGTACTGCCTCCAGCAGTAAAACACATTATAAAAACACATTAAATGCAGAAGTCTTATGGTCCACTGGAATTTATACATTGGATTCCTTTGCAGATTTGTTTGTGGAGATCGATGTAAGACAATAAATGCATCAGTGGTGCAATAACATTGGAAGAGCAGGAAACACATATTTTAAAAATATTTATTTTAGCCCTCTGCCACAAAAAGCATCAACCAATAACCTTCAGATGTGAAAGAATGCTTTTCCCTGCTCCCTCTGCAGTCCTCATATATAAGCTAGCTGGGCTGGCATCTATACTGTACTTCAACACAAGTAATAAGATAACAATCTGTATCACACAGGATGCTCTAGCATTGCTTAGACGCTCCAGAAAAATTGGGTGGTGTATATAGCTTTGTTTTCTAACAGTCTCCCAGCTGGAGAGGTTATATAGAATAGCAGGAAGTTGTTGTGCTATCCATATATATAAACATTTTATAAAAAGTCTTTCAGCAAAATTACTTTTTGACTAGAATATACTTATGATACCCTTATTTTCTTCATTCACTTCCAGGTCAAGAATGCTTGCCCATGCAGTCAAGGAAATCTGTTCTTGCTTTGCTTTATATTAACTGAGGGGGAAAAAAATCTAATACTTGGAATCATTACTTATTTTCTCTAGAAACAGTCTTGCAGTGTCCTGTCACCTTCTTTGTGCTGAATTTTTAATCTGCTTCTCCTGATTAGACTCACCCTAAGGAATCTCTGCCAAAATCTGTTTTAAACAGATCTGTTGGGTTTTCAGCTTCAAGAGTTACGTGCTGTTCTTTTACAATGTTCACCAAAAAAAAAAACCCCAGCTAATGCCAAGTGAACCAGCTTCTGAGGACTTGTCAGCCAAATGGTTGAGGATTAAATTGAAAAGTCAGATGATCTGACACTTAAGTCAAACTCTGAAGAAAATTATTAAACTCGAAGGACAGCATTGGATTAGGGTGCATAACAAAATGCTTCATTGTAATTTCCCTTTACTTTGGAAGTAACTAGTTATAGGAAATGTAACTAGTCACCTTTTGGGCAATGGGTTACACTAAAAAACTAAGACAGTGGCTGAAATCCTGTCCTACAATGCACACCTGTATAAGGTTGATGATGTTCTCAACAGGGGCAACTTTTCAGAAATTAAACACTTCCTATTTCTGTCTCAAGTCCAGTGATGCACTGAAGCCGGTCCTGTCCTGTCCAACCAGACCGGTAGCAGAACTGGCCGGCCATGCCCACTAGCCTTCCACACTATACCCACCTCCCCCTCTCTCTGCACTCCGGACATGACCAGGAGCTAGAAAGAAGAGGAGGATGAGCAGCTGCTGGCGGCGCTGCTGGAAGGTGGGCAGGGCGAGGGTGGGCTGGTGACCTCCCCCTCCCCGCGCCACTGGAAATGCTTCCCATTCACTTCACCCAGGGCAAAAAGCGCATGGGAAATGCGGAGGTGAAAGCATGCCTTTGGCCCTGACTGAGTGAGGTGAATGGGAAGTGTTGCTGGTGCTGCTGGGAGGGGGAGGCCGCCTGCCCACCACCCCGCCCCACCCATTTTCCAGCAGCATCGCCAGCAATGCTTCCCATGTACCTAGCCCAGGGTCGAAGGTGCACTTTCACCTCCAGACTTCCCAAGCAACTTCGGCCCTGGGCAAGGCAAATGGGAAGCATTTCCAGTGGCGCTGGGAAGGGGAGGCCGCCAGCCCACCAACCTGCCCCGCTCACCTCCCAGCAGCGCCACGGTGAAAGCGTGCCTTGATAGTGAGGGGCTGACCCGCCAGCAGTGCCTGGCTGCTCTGGGACTCCTCCTCCTCATCTCCAGGACAACGGGAGAAGCAAGAGAGAAAGGTAGGTTTCTTTTTTTCCTTTTTTCTTGGTGTGTGTGTGTGTGTGTGTTTGAGGCCATGCCCACAGATAGCCATGGCCACCATTAGCCATGCCCACAGTGTGGGTAGTAATTTTTTTTAGAGTGCATCACTGCTCAAGTTTTCCATGGCTCCCATGTAATCCTTATCACAAAAAAGAGGTGAGAAGGTGGTATTTATTTACTAACAATTGCTGCAAGTGATAGATCATCCAAGCAGCAGCAATTTTCAACAACTGAAGACTTCATCTTCCCTCAATAGTTTCTCCCCTGGCTTCTGAAGAGTGAAAAGGATTACATAGAAGCTGTGAATGCTACGGAGGTAGAAAATAAGAACCCTGGTGGCACAGTGGTTAAACTGCTGTATTGCAGCCAAAAATAAAAAATGCTGAGTTTGACTCAGCCTTCCATCCTTTCTAGGTCGGTAAAATGAGTACCTAGCATGTTGGGGGCAAAATGCTAATTACTTTGTGAACTGACCAGAGAGTGCAGTAAGCACTACAGGGTGGTATATAAGTCTAATTTCTATTTCTATTTAATTTCTGAAAATTCATCCCTACTGATGACATTATCAGCCTTATGTGGGCATAAGTTATGGAATGGGATTTCCCAATTACTTTTGGATGTGATGAGTAAATTTACAGTTACTTTCAAAGGTTATGTTTAAAAGGCTTTTAAATGATTTTTATAGGTATCCTGACATAATTTTTTTAAGTTTTATGTCATTCTCATATCAATCCTAAGTGGCAAGGGAAATACTGTATTTTCTGGCATATAAGACTACTTTTTAACCCCGAAAAATCTGTGCCAAAGTCGGGGGTCGTCTTATAGGACAGGTACTTAACTGCAGCTTGTTTCCCCTTGCTTCATATGTCCTGCGCATATGGTGGGGGGGTGCCGCGGACGAGTCCCTGCTCTGTGTGGGGAGTATGAAGCAAGGGGAAGCAAGCTGCACACATCTTCCTGTACCTCGGGGAGGAGAACGTGAGCATGGATTGGCTCTCCACCAGAACCTGCCCATTCGACTCGGAGGGCTGCGCATCTTCGGGTTGAGCGTGGGTTAATTTTTATTTGGTGTGCATTGGAAGAGAGGTAGTCTTATACGGCAAGTATATTCCAAACTCTATATTTTAACTGGAAAAGTTGGGGGTCGTCTTATACGCCCAGTCGTCTTATACGCCAGAAAATACGGTATATGTTTTGCATTTTTGTGAATATTTTGATGGTGCAAATCATGAATGGCCACTAGAGGGAACCACATAGTATTTTTTGTATTTTTCTGGCTGCGATCAATAGTCTTTTGTGAATAATATTAATTTCGTGTCAGAGATTACTCTGGGTTGAAAGGATTTTTAGGGGACACTGAATGTGGCTTCTTTCATGTCCCCAAGTTCAGCTCTCAGGTATCAAAACCCATCTTTCCAGTCTCCAGCTCAGCACCTTAACCACTAAGCCACTGGGGGAGCTGCTGTCTTTTGTGAATCATAACAGCAAACTGATTACTTCAAAATAATGAATAATGCAAAAAGATGGTTTTTATATAAATAATGTTGTAAGTTTCACTCTCTTCTGTAAGAGTACTCAGTGGCTGCACCAACTCGCCATACCTGTCAAGCCACGGTTTTCAAAATCTGGGAGCCAGGCACGCATGCGCAGTAAGTTTCCAGGTGCTGGGCAGGAAAGGGGTTACTGCGCATGTTGGCAGGGGTTACTGGGTTACTGTGAATGTGCAGTAACCCCTTCGGCCAGGAAAGGGGTTACTGCACATGCGCAGTAACCCAGTAACCCCTGCACACATGCACAGTAACCCCTTTCCTGGCCGGTCAAATTACGGGATGGCCGTGAGAAGGAGCATGACAGAGCAGTGAAATATGGAATTTCCCAGCCAATCTGGGATACATGACAGGTATGCAACTCACCTGGGTAAAAATTTGCCCCACACACATGTTTTGGCTAATAGGAAGCAAAGCCAGGATTCTGTCTGTGTTCACCAAAGTTCTGTGTAGCTAGCTGTAGCTAACTGCAACTAATTGATGAACAGCCAGGGCATGTCCCAGTCCCATGTCTGGTCCCATGCTGAACTATGCAACTGAGATGACTCTTGGCAACTAACTATAGTAGTTAGTCGCAATTAGCAGCAGCAACTTATGCAAAATCTATGTGAACACCAGTAGGATTTGACTAAACAGTTTTATGTTTTATACTTTAAATTTTATTTAGACAGTGAGAGCTTTAAGGTAAAGGTAAAGGTTTCCCTGGTCGAAAGCCAGTCGTATCTGACTCTAGGGTGCAGTGCTCATCTCTGCTTCAAAGCCGAAGAGCCAGTGCTGTCTGCTATTGCAGATGTTTCTGTGGTCATGTGGCAGGCATGACTAGACACGGAAGCGCATGGAGGGCAGTTTACCTTCCCACTGAAGTGGTCCCTATTTATCTACTTGCAATTTCTTGCTTTTGAACTGCTAGGTTGGCAGGAGCTGGGACAAAGACAGGAGCTCATTCCGTCCTGCCAACCTAGCAGTTCAAAAGCAAGAAATTGCAAGTAGATAAATAGGGACCACTTCAGTGGGAAGGTAAACTGCCCTCCATGCGCTTCCGTGTCTAGTCATGCCTGCCACATGACCATGGAAACGTCTGCAAATGTTTCCTGACATCCTTTCCCTTCCTTAGAGTTCTTGGAAAAACTCTTAATTAACCACTTTGGCTATGAACATCCTTAATGGGAGCTACTTTTATCTTACCAATGTTCTACATGTAATGGAATGTGTTTGGTATAAATAGGGAGGAACTTAAAAATAACGTTTCTTATTAAAGTGATATGTATTTGACATATATCTGATGTTAATATTTCTTGGACACTAAGATGCTCATACTGTATATCCATATGTAATTTTTTTGGAGTTGTTGGCATTTTGACTCTAAATTGTTGGATGCCCATCTTAGGAGAAGAGCACAACTCTTGAAGCTGAAGACCAAACAGATGTTGTGTAGATATTTCTGGGGTGAAGAGAAAATCACATATCTTCCTTCTGTTCCTTTCAGGCTGCCACAGTTCTAGGAAAATCAGCTTTCTTCCCTCTGACTGAAAATGCAGGGGGCTGTTTGGAGGTGGCTGCAGTGTTAAAAAAACAAATCAAAATACCCTCTTTGGGCAAAGTTTCCCAAAGGACAGTCAAATTGACACAACCAGCATGTGATCTTAACCAAAATCTTTTAAAAAAACACTATTGGAAACCCAGTTCTTTTGACAGTCAAGACACACCCCAAAATATGGGATTTCAGCAAACTGCACCCTGCACTGGCCTATGTTAAACAAATGCTAAAGGATGAGTAATATTGACCTTTCGTATATCTGACCATTTGGCCTGATTAAAAGATCAATGTAAAGATGTTGGATTGGGGCCGTGAAGCGGCCCTTGAGGTCCTGGAGGAGACTGGTCAATGAACGACACGAGGCAAGATGGAGCGAAGACCAGTGGTTTATTGAGGGAAAATCATCAGTATATATTATGTTCAAGGCTGCGTGTGGTAGAATCGTCATCTGACAGAAAATCACATCACCCATTTACCCGGGTTAATTGGGAACCTCTCTTGGGGAAGTTAATTAACTAAGGCAAATACTGACAGGGGAAATCCATTGTTCATGGCTTGCTCAAGAGTAAACATGGCCACTATTTGCACTAGAGCTTGGGCTCTTCTGTGAGTGAGTAATTGCCTAATCGCTAACAGGAGTTAGCGATCTCGCTTCCCTCAGCAGAACTGTCGGTCAGGTCAGATGTGGTGAATCAACCCTATGATTATTAATCCGCTCCCCAATTTCCATACTGGCAAGGGCCAGTGGCCAGGAGCTTTCTCGACTGGTGTAACCTCTGCCAGGGGCCGTATATGCCAATTGTGCCCACGGAACCCGCATAAAGAACTGTCCACAAAACACAGGTCAGCCATTTCAAGAAGCAAATGGCTGTTTAGCTGATAAAAATGTTTTTGCATGAACAGGGCTATAACTAGGGTGCAGCAACTGAAGCTTTGCCTTGGAACACCAACATTTAGAAGGCACCAAAATCCAGAAATGAATCTAGAAATCTATAGAAATGAATCTCCTAGCAACTGTTAGAAAAATAAACAACAACACTTCCTTGCCCTATTTATTGTTCTTTCTTTGAAGGCATAAGAATTCTCTTTCTTTAAGGGGATACTATATTTTTCTCTCTTCTTTTTCATGGGTTTGGGCTCACAACCATCACAGTGTTGAGATAAAAGTAATCTTACATGCACTAACACAGGGCATCAGTGGGAGGGGCTATTTAGCCTGATTTGATTGTCTTTTGCCACTAACTTGATTGGTAAAGTTCTTTTCCTGCCTCTAGCACTTGAAGCCAGCCTCCAGCCTAATGTTACCCCAAATCTGGAAATTGCCCCTTTTATTATTTTTAAAATATTTTTATTTTTTATAAAAAAATACTTTTAATCTTTATTTTTCACCCTCGTACTTCAAAAGTTAGGCTTACGTATACAAAAACACTACACTAAAATGCACATCCATTCAACACACTCTGCCAGGGGCCGTATATGCCAATTGTGCCCGCGGAACCCGCACCCCCCTTTTTCTGTTATTTTTGGACCTGACAGAAGGCCCTGCGTAGGAGGGGCATCAGCTGGTGTGGGGGGATGACGTTTCGGGGTTCCCTCCATGGGGGACATCTCGATAGCAGTGAGGGAATACATTGCATGAAACAACATCCTGCTATGCTCAGTATAATCACTCCCACAATCACCTTGAGCGTTGTCCGGAGCCACCCCCATGGGAGCCACGACCACAATGAATCCCACCACCCCCATGAAGAATCCTCCTTGATGTTCTTGACTAGGGTGTGGAGGTCCGTGAGCTGGCTCTGTACTTTACGGGTATTGTCTGTGAGATTAAGGCAACACATGCTGTGGACAGATTCGCAACCCAAATGATGTAACAACAGAAGGTAGTCGATAGCTGCTCGATTGTCTAGGATGGCATGGCGAAGTTCTGCCTGCTCCTGGTTGAGCAGCGCTATCGCTGAGGAGGTATGGTTAATGGCCCTTGCAAAAGCGCAAGCCAATTGACCAATTCATTCTCCGAGCGTTGCCTATGGCTAAGCCTGGCACACTGAATATACTGACTGCTGCCTGGTTTTTCAGAGCTGTGGGTCTGAATCCAGACTGCTTTCTGTAGCAAGGCAAGATAATGAGATGTGTCATTAATCTCTTACTGTGACCTAAGGTGATTCTAAGCTATTTCTGCAACTTCTGGTGTTGTGCAAATGTCTTTCTAGCACCTATGGGGAGGTGTGAAACTTACAATGGCTGGAGATAGCCGGCTACCGGGTGCTCAATCTTTCCAAGCAATGGGCCGGTGCAAACATGGGCCGGTCTGGCTTCCTTTGGTGGAAGCTGGCCGTTATTAACAACATACGACCCTATGTATACAGAAATTCAAGTGTCCCTTGCAAATCCCAACTGGAGCATTGTACAAGGCATGAATAAATAAAGAGCAACTACAGATAATAGCAATAGAAAACATTCAGCAGCTTCTTGAAGATGAGGCTTCCCTTCTTGGTGGGGTTTCATGTATAACTTGAGCTTGGAAAAGTCTTGTTTTGGGGAAAAGCATGGTCCTTAGAAGTAGCACTGAGTATGCAAAATGTTCATAGAATGTCTTTCGAGATGTAAGTCATAAAGGAAGATGGACAGCTGATGACATCCAGGACAGTGACTGGCAGTGACTTTGCAATAGCCGAACTTGGCATCCGGGCCTGATTCTGGCCTCTGGGACCTGAATGGGGAAGAGACTTGTTTGGGAGATAAAAATTCTGAAAGAGTTAGTTAGTTTTTGCACTTATAAGATAGCAATTGCTGTGCAACTATGGGATGTTGTTTCCCCCCTTTCTGTTTGTTTGTCAATGTAGGACTTAAGCATCCGATAGACCCGTTCCACAATCGCTTGCCCCTGCGGATTGTACGGAACGCCAAAGGTGTGCTTAATATCCCAGGTGGCCCTGAAGGTGGCCAGCTGCCTGGAGCTATAAGCTGGGGCGTCATTGGACTTCATGTGCCGAGGTTCGCCCTTGGCTGTGGGAAAGGAGATGCTGCTCCACATGGGGAGCCGTTTCTCCCTTCTGTGCTGTTGCCCAAACAAACTGTGGGAAGATATTAATGCAAACTTGCATGTACTGCCATTTGCCAAAATGTGGGGCATGTGTGACGTCCATTTGCCACACCTGGATGGCCTCTGTCCCTCGTGGGTTGACCCCCCACGAGGGCCCCCCCCCGGTGCTCCTGCACGATGCAGACAGGAACGGACTATGCCTTGGGCTTGGGAAAGTGGCAGGTTGAACTGCCTTGCAAGTGCTTTGGCATTCTGATGAAAGAATGCATGACTCTGAATTGGAGTCGTGAATACACCTAAAACTGATCGTTGCTGAATTTCCTTTGTGGCCGCATCCGCTCTGCTATTGCCCACGGAAATCGGACCAGGTAGGTCCTGGTGACTTCGGATGTGGGCAATATAGAGCGCTTCTGTGCGGTTCCGCAAGTGAAATTGAGCAGTGAGGAACAGACTCAGCAAATTTTTGTCTATCGCGGGAGTGATGTATGCTCCCGGTAGACTGTAAAGCAAATTCCTGTACTGGCTGTCAGTAATTATGTTGAAGCGTTCTTTGGCAAAGGTGCGCAAAGCGAGGTTCACGGCTGCCAACTCTGCCCGCTTGCGGAAGAGTCAGGAGCGTGCGCCAAGCTTGGTCCTCTTGCCAAGTAAGAACCGAGTATGTGCGACCCCCATAAGTGAAAATTGTCCTAGCCCCCCGAAGGGGAACCAGTGACATCAATCCACACAAGGTGACTGTCTGCGTATGAAGCGAGACGAGTCCGGGGTCTTATGGCAAACCTTGGCGCATGACGTGCCAGGCTTCCCTTGGGTAAATTTCTCATGAAGGCCCCCCTGCGCACATCCGCCCATGGCGTGCGTGTACACTTTTACTGGAGTTATTCTTGTGCTCCTGTGAGAAGGGTGCCAGATGCTGGCTTAGCCTTATGCCTGTGCTTAGACTAGCAGCAAAAAAAGGAAGGGGTGGCCTGAAAATGCCTGTATCTGATTGAAAGTGTGACCTGGCTGCATTCTCAAAATGGTCCTAGGCAGTCCTGGCTAATGAGTGGCACTCTGCACATTCTCAGGAGCTCAGGAACTAGTCCTCCCTTTGTGCTCTGGAGTTTGTGAAATGTGTCTGCTCATTAGAGAGGGTGCTGAGGGCCAGGTGCCATACTTAAAATGACCGACTAAGACTTATTAAAAACAAGACAACTATGACGTGCCAGCTGTAAGGAAATAATACACAAAAATGAAAAGACACACAAGTTAAACATTTCCAGCAGGGAGTTCCACTGGCGAAAGGAGGAAAGGAGGAAAGACAAGACAGAAGTTAGCACAATGAGAATGCAACAACTCTTATCAATCAGATTAGGTCAGATAATTAAGACCACCAGCTGGGATCCTTCTTTTAAGAAATCCCTACCAGTAATTAACTCTGGATCCTGTGAAAGGAAGCAATTTAAGGCTGTAGAAATAAATAAATTGGTTACTATTAAGACCTGGAGAGGAGTTTTGTTCCTGTAAAAAGGTAACGATTAAGCATTTTCTGAATATTCAGAGCGCAAGAATGTTTGCGTGCTTTTTCCTGTGAAAGGGGTACAATGAGTGAGTTACTTTACACAGATTAAAGTCAAAATACCAGAACAGTATCTTTCTTAAGAGAATGAAGGAGAGTTAGAACGATTCTCAACCCGTGGCCAGATGTGGGTAAGTGGGCCAGATGTGGGCCACGTTGCTCTGCCACTACCTCCACCAAGCCAAGAAGGGCTGTGCAGCGAAGGAAGGGCAGGATGACTGTCTGGGCCCCCAGAGCTGCCTGAGGCCCCGGAACTTGGCCCCTGACTTTAAAAGGTTGAGAACCGAGGTTACAAGATGATAACACAGTACACACATGAAGACAATGCAATTCTCTCACTCCTAGTGAGATACGTGACTCCAAGACGCTAAGAGACATTCAGACACCTTAAAACACAGAGATGGGGGTTTGAGGAACACAGACGTAGGGAGGGGCCCCATAGTTTATGATTTAGTGAGGAAAACTCATAGAAGTGATTTTTGTTTTCAGATCGCGCTTCTGAAAAGAAAAATCTGTTTTCCTGAGTGGCACGGATTGCAAAACTGGTTTCCAAGAGTGACTTAATCCCTTGACAAAGAAAAAAGTCTCAAGGGAAGAAGGGGGGTCACCCTGCCCTATTGCAGGTTAGGATTCCCCCCCACCCACCCTCCTGCTTTCACTGCCCTTAAGCTGCTAAGAAGGCAAGGCAAAGGGGTTTTGTTCACCATGCTTTCACAAACCTTAAATAGTTCCTGCCCATGAGCAGAGTGCAACTGTTTAACACATATTTCACAGTGACATTACCACGCAGTTACACACAAGGAACACTTTTTCAATCATACTGTGGTCATAGAGACAAGGCTTTTGCAATCATACACAGTTCTTGCAGTCATACATTCAGTGGTGCACCACGCATACACACATTTATTTACGCATTCGCACATTCCTCCCCTGATCTGCAGTGTTCTATCCTACACATGAGGAGATGACTTATACACAGCTGGCTATCACAGCCATCTGGGTGCTTCTACTTAGGGGTGAGTTTCTCTGGGCTACTCCAAGGCAAGACAAGTAGGTTCTGCCTGTGCCTTGGGAGGGCTCGGGGTACTATTGCTGGGATGGTTCCTCTGGTATAGCCAGGGCGATGGCTTCCTCCTTTCTAGCTTGGGCCAGATTCCCAGATCTCGGTGCTGCCTCACGCTCCAGTGCCAGCGTGGCCATTTGGTATTAACATCCGGACAACCTTTTGAAGATCTGCCTGGTCTAGATTGGCATTCTCTTCTAAGGTGTCTCATTTTACCACACTGGAAGTAGGCGCCTTGGGGTTTTGGCACTGCTCTGCGCCTGAGTGTGGTAATGGGTCTGCTCTGGAGCCCTGCGTGGCCAGGGGCCGTGCAGATTTCTGTGAGCAGTGGGCGCTGAGCAGCCCTGCCTGAACGTGTGTCTGCCTTCAGATAGGCTGAACACAGCAGTTGGGCGCTAGCTAATTGTGCCACTGGCAATTTCCCCGTGAATGGATCTTCCTCACCCATGCGCTGAATGGAGTTCTTAATTGGCAGGGAACTTGTAACTGTCAGAGAAGCGCCAGGGCCTCTCATGCCATGAATTCCTTCAGTGACGTCTGCAGCTGTCACTGAGGGAATGCTCCCTACACTGCCCTGCTTAAGCTGAAATGACGGATAGAGACTCCTTGGGGCTGATGGTTCTGACTGCGCTGGGGGTTTCTGGGTCTCTATCCGGACTGGGTCATCCTCTACTAAGAGTTTCCTACATTTGCTCCATGTGCGAGTTACGCCATCTGAAGCTCTCGGGGGTTGCTGAATGCAGACTCCTATCTGATTCCAGAGCTGAAGGGATAACGTACCTACTTCTGGGTAAAACAGGCAGTGTTCCCTCAAGAACACCAAAAGCCGTGCTAGTTCTCCGCTGTGAGAGCTTATCTGATATACCCTGGCCAGGATTTCGAATTCATCCTCATGAATTCTTTGACTAGCGGACGGACGTTGCCGCTGAGGACAAGTCCCCATATTACCTGCCGGGTCCTTTGAAGTCTCCTTCTCGGGACGATTCAACGTGTCTGAAGTTCAGGCAATAGGTTTTGCGTGACGAATCTCTGGGTAGAGCTCGGAGCGTGGGCTGCTGCCACGGGCCCTTGGTGGCCTCTGCGCTGTCAGGGGTTCACAGCCGATCCTGAGCGGAACGCGTTTTTCCGTGCTGCAAGCCGCCGCGATAGCCGGAGCAAGCTGTAGGATGCCTCTCTGAGATGCCTCGCCACGTAGCTGTCTTCCCAATCGGATGGCTTTCCGACTGGGGCTGCCGCGCTGTCCTCCGGGGTGATTGGACACGGTTCTAGCGTAGAACCGGACCGCGTAGATCGCTTACTCACGAGTAGGATCACGTCTCGGGGTCACCAGATGTTGGATTGGGGCTGTGAAGCGGCCCTTGAGGTCCCGGAGGAGACTGGTCAAGGAACGACACGAGGCAAGATGGAGCGAAGACCAGTGGTTTATTGAGGGAAAATCATCAGTATATATTATGTTCAAGGCTGCGTGTGGTAGAATCGTCATCTGACAGAAAATCACATCACCCATTTACCCGGGTTAATTGGGAACCTCTCTTGGGGAAGTTAATTAACTAAGGCAAATACTGACAGGGGAAATCCATTGTTCATGGCTTGCTCAAGAGTAAACATGGCCACTATTTGCACTAGAGCTTGGGCTCTTCTGTGAGTGAGTAATTGCCTAATCGCTAACAGGAGTTAGCGATCTCGCTTCCCTCAGCAGAACTGTCGGTCAGGTCAGATGTGGGTGAATCAACCCTATGATTATTAATCCGCTCCCCAATTTCCATACTGGCAAGGGCCAGTGGCCAGGAGCTTTCTCGACTGGTGTAACCTCTGCCAGGGGCCGTATATGCCAATTGTGCCCACGGAACCCGCATAAAGAACTGTCCACAAAACACAGGTCAGCCATTTCAAGAAGCAAATGGCTGTTTAGCTGATAAAAATGTTTTTGCATGAACAGGGCTATAACTAGGGTGCAGCAACTGAAGCTTTGCCTTGGAACACCAACATTTAGAAGGCACCAAAATCCAGAAATGAATCTAGAAATCTATAGAAATGAATCTCCTAGCAACTGTTAGAAAAATAAACAACAACACTTCCTTGCCCTATTTATTGTTCTTTCTTTGAAGGCATAAGAATTCTCTTTCTTTAAGGGGATACTATATTTTTCTCTCTTCTTTTTCATGGGTTTGGGCTCACAACCATCACAGTGTTGAGATAAAAGTAATCTTACATGCACTAACACAGGGCATCAGTGGGAGGGGCTATTTAGCCTGATTTGATTGTCTTTTGCCACTAACTTGATTGGTAAAGTTCTTTTCCTGCCTCTAGCACTTGAAGCCAGCCTCCAGCCTAATGTTACCCCAAATCTGGAAATTGCCCCTTTTATTATTTTTAAAATATTTTTATTTTTTATAAAAAAATACTTTTAATCTTTATTTTTCACCCTCGTACTTCAAAAGTTAGGCTTACGTATACAAAAACACTACACTAAAATGCACATCCATTCAACACACTTTGCAGATAAATAGCTGCAAAGATCTACCAAAAATATGTCATATATTCTAACATGTTTTATTTTTGTATATTTCAAGCAGGAATTTCTTGAATATTCTCATTTGCCTTGGGCATGATTGGGGAAATGCAAAAGCCCAACCACGTTCCAAAATTGCCACAACTGATGCCCCTAAAGCCAGGAACTCACTTACACCCTTCCTGGAACCTAAAGCTCATCCTTGAAGACCTTAATTGTTTTAGGGATTATTCTTTCACTCTGTTTGCGTGTGTCTTTCACATCTTTTCTTTCTGAGGGTAGTAATTAACATATGTACATAGTGCTGGTTGGGTTTTAATGCTGCTGGTAGGGTTTACTGCCTTGAGACAAGATTAGGAATATTTGGGTGGGGAATGCCTGGGTACTTCATCAAATGAAGATCCAATGATGCTCACTGGCTAGTCAAACCTCCCGTCTTGGACGTGCAGCAATCCTCATTGGTTCCTGTCTTCAAGCTGGGCTTGCCCATTGGTGACAAGCCTAACAACCACATTTTACCATTGGTTGCTGCATTGACTTTGCCTTTATCCAATCTCCCAAACTCCTCCTTCTATTTTCCTGGAAAATGTAATCTTTTTACCATTACCATTTATTTGCATAAATATTTACCTTTGCAACCCAAAATTGATTTACTTACCTATGAAATGACCACCTGCTGCAAGTTTATTGTTTCATTGTAAAAACTTTATTGTTACAGTAGATAGGTGATAGGATTAGTCTGTATTTGTAGAAATGTATAAGAAGACTTCGCGCTGTCGAGAGCTTATCTCTCTCTCTCATGTGTAGGGAAGCTCATGTGTAGATTTTTATAGTGGGCAGGTTTGAGAATTGTCTTTGACCAGCAGATGGCCACTGTTGATTAAATGCATTTCAATAAAACTTAATTTTTTTGCCTGAAATTCAAGTCTCTGTGGTTCCTGGGGGCGGGGGCTGCCAGTGGAAGAACTTTTTGATTTTAGTAATACATCTCCAGTGATTTGCAGGTCTCCGCTGTGCTTTGCTTATACAGTTTATTTGACCTGTGACAGAAAAAGGGGGATAGCAGATTTTCAGGTATCACTCTCATTCTGTTTCCATTGTTTTGTTGATAGTCATTCTCTTCTTCCTCTGAGTTCCAACCAAACAACAAGCATAGAGGTTCTCTCCATGTGCTGGAGACTCCATTTCCCCTTTATTTTAATTCTTCTGATGGCAACTACAATTGGTAATTGTAGGCAAAGATACCTTCTTTTACTTACATGCCTCTTGAGCAGGGGTGGCCAACCTTTTCGTGCCACTGGCTGGACAATGCCCCCTTAGATAGCAGAGCGGGCCAGAGGTGTGGTTCCTCTTGCTGCTTCCACCACTTCTGGTTGCAGCGGCAGCGGGTGCATGCACAGTGTGATTTCAGCTGTTTTCGCCGCTTCCAGTGGTGGTGGGAGTGGGGACAGAGCGTTTTTGTCGTGTTTTTGCCAATTCCATTTTCAGTGGCAGTGGTGCAATTTTGGCTGTTTTCGCCACTTGCTCCACTTCCTGTGGCGGCTGGAGCAAGGGCAGCACATTTTCAGCTGTTTCCATGTTTTTGCTGCATTTTGGCCACATTTTCACTAAATTTCCACTGCATTTTTGCCACGTTTTCGCTGTGTTTTCGCTGCATTTCCCCTGCATTTTTGTGGATTCAGCCCATGGTACTCTAGAGTACGTTTATCATGTGAAGTGCTAGTTTGCATGGTGAGACACCAAGGAGGCAGTGGTGAGACTGAATTAAACTTTTATCTCATACTTTGCTAACTAAGCGGAATAACCAGAATTCCCCAGTAATCAGAAGCGTGTAAAAAGACATTGGTGTGGAGAGAGTGAATAGTGACAGAACCCTGGAGCATCCACTGAAGCTGAAAAGTGAATGATTCAGGATGAAAGCAGGTACTTCTCCACACAGTACATAGCTAAATGGGAATTTGTTATCAGTGAGTATAGACATGGCCATTTCCTCGAGTAGCTTTAAAAAGGGATTGAACAAATTCAAAGTTTGTCAATGGCAAACCGTTATAATGGATACATATTTCCTCCAGCACTAGAGACAGTGTGTTTGTGTGTGTGTGGGATCAAAAGGCCGCTGCGGCAGAGGGTGGTAGGACTTCACCGCCGTGCCCCCAGACTTACTTGCAGCTGGGGCAGAGAGGCCGCTGCAGTATTGTGAGGTGGTGTAGTTTGTATTGAATGCTGTATAATTATTGTGTATTGAGTATATTGTATATTTGTATTGTGTTATATATCTATATCTATATCTATATCTATATCTATCTATCTATCTATCTATCTATATATATATCTATCTATCTATCTATCTATCTATCTATCTATCTATCTATCTATCTATCTATCTATCTATATATATATATATATATATATATATATATATATATATATATATATATATATATATATATATATATATATATATATATATATATATATATATATAGATAGATAGATAGATAGATAGATAGATAGTATGATTATTGTGTGAGCCGCCCTGAGTCGGGCTTCTTGATTGGGCAGCATACAAATGTGAAAATTAAATAAAAATAAAAATAAAATATTATGCTTACATCTGAGTTGTGGGCTTCCTGCAGGGAACTATCTGGATGGGGGTTAAGGTAAAGATAAAGGTCACCCTTGCTTGAAAGCTAGTTGTATCCGACTCTAGGGTTTATCACTCATCTCTGTTTATAGCCAAAGAACCAGAGCTGTCCGCATCTGCAGACATTTTCATGGACATGTGGCAGGCATGGCTAGACACTGGAGTGCATGGAATGCTGTTTACCTTCCCACCAAAGTGGTCCCTATTTATCTACTTGCAATTTCTTGCTCTCAAACTGCTAGGTTGGCAGGAGCTGGGACAGAGAGGGGAGCTCACTCTGTCATGCAGTACTTGGGTCATGAACTGCTGACCTGCCAAACTTCCAGTCATCAAGTTCAACATCTTAACCACTAAGCCACAGCAGTCTCCTCTGGGGGGGTTAGGTAGGTTTTGGCTATTGTTAAAAGTTCTTGGAGGAGGACAAGCAATGTCCGGAGTTTTGGGGGAATTAACAGATTTTCCTCCCTTTGCAATAGCTTTTCCTCACTTTTTTAAACTTCTCTCCACACCCTGTCTCGCTTCTCTCTTTTTCATCTTCTTCTGCCAGTTATGGAAGGAGGGTGTAGGGTGCCGGAAAGGCCCAGCCTTTTCTCTAACCTGCTGCTTTTTCCATCAAAAGGCCCACCTGGCCTTCCTAAATCAACCAAGGAGGAATTAGCCTCAAGGGTTTTGGCAGTCAATGAGGTGGTCCAGGTGTGACTGTCCACCCCCACCCCAGGTACAAAAGCTGCCTTCCTTATTAAAAAAAAGCAACAGGTCCAGAAAACAGGTAAGCTCCTGTTCATTTCTGGCACTGAGATGCAAACAAGGCTTTAATCATGCTAGTGACAGTCCAGGAAGATCCCCTCATCAAATGCGTGGAAATGGGCATGTGCTTTCTTTTAAACTGTGTTTTAAGTCCTCGCTTGTCTTTGTTTTCTATTTTTAATTGTATTTGCTTCTTCAGTTCTCTTCAAGCTGTCATGAAGAAGAAGAAATGTGGGATAGAAACAAAGGCTATCAATCAATCAGTCGCTTTTCAAAAGGCAAAGATAGAGGCCACGTGTCTTGCCCAGATGCTGCAGGGTAGTAATTTTCTGGAAATCTTTCCTTAATTGATTGTAAGTCCCAGAATCCTCCCCGGCACAGAATAGTTGTTGGCTAGGGCGTTCTGGAAGTTAAAGTCCAAAGAAATAATTTCCCCAAGTTCAGGGAGGTTGCCAGATTCTTTTTCGAATTTGCGGCAAAAGGAAAATTTGTACAGGGGAAACAATGGCAATCTTTCTGGGAAAACTGATTTCCTGGAAGGTGCAGGTTCAGGTCTCGGTCAGACCTCAGTCCCTTACATTTTGCCTCTGCCTTGTTTCAAACATCGTGACTGGATTCAAGCTCAAATAAACATCCCGATTTATTTCGAGATCTCTCACCAACTTTCTTACAGGATCCTCACTTTTGAAAGCGTCGCCTCTCCAGTTCTTGAACTGTTTGCATCTGTACAATTTCACTTGCAGGCATTTCTCAAACAATTGCTACTTACTTACAGCACCTCTTTAGTCTTGAATTGAAATGGGAAAGCAGGGGCTACACAAAAGGTTTATCCCTCTTATAGAGAACAATAGGGGCACAAAGCTACTGCAGAAGGAAATTTCTTTATTTCTTATGTCCTAGGAGAGCTGGCTGTATTGAATTTCTGCAGAAGTTTTTTTTCTTCTCTCCCATAGATCTAGGCATAGAATTAAGCTATAAAAGCACCTTCCTTCTATCACTTTCTTTTTCCCCCCTGATGAATCTTTATTCTGGTTCTTTCTGTTCACCTCATACTCCACTCCAGACCGTTGTACAGATGAGCCATGAAAGCAGGCCTTAACTTGAATTAAATAAAAACAGGATCAAACTTGCTCACAATGGCTCTGCTGTATATTACTAAGATAGAAATAACATGCTTTTTTAGCAATAGAAGGTGTTTTTTTAAAAGAGTCCATTCAAAAGCCACAAAGAGTACTTTGGGAAGATGCTGATCAAGGTAGGAGAGAATTTGTAGAAAGGCATGTTCACCTCGAAAAAAACCTTTCTTTTTGCTTCTGCGTAGCACCATTGAACTGGGCAAACCACTGGAGGAGTAAAGTTTGGACTGTGGTTGTTATGTATGCATATCAATGTACTGTAAAGCTATCAAGATAAAAATGTATCCATCACAATTACAATGTATCTCAGCTGAAAGGAACGCGAGCAAGCAACCCCTTGGGGCAGCTGCGAGCGTTCAGCCTCACATGGTTCACATTGCTCAATCACGGACAGCCGCGGGAAATGCCTCCGCATTCAGCAGGAAGAAGATACAACTGCGAGAGTAAGGCGTGCCTGGGTGAGGCCACGCCGACAGTAGCCAATGAGCTACCGTGCTGCAAGATTCAAATGTATAGTCCTCAATATATAATGAGATGTACCACCACCATTACCCCCATGCTCCACCGGATCATCATGCAATAAACCTGTGTTAAGCCAACCCTTCGGCTGTTCTGTTGTCTTTGGTCCCATACAGTAAACTGGCGACGAAGGTGGGATGATGGCTGCCCACGGGACCAAGACATGCGCCGGCTACGAGATCAGGAAGCCGGGAGACTTGGAGCTGTTTGAGATAGACTTCAATGGAGCGCTGGTGGAGCTTGAAGTCTCAGATGAGGACAAGAAGAGGGCCATCTTCGTCCGCATGCTCGGACACGAGACCAAGAGGACCTTGGTGGACCTGATCGCGCCGAGGAGGGTGAGCGACTTCAAAGCCAAAGAGCTCCTGGCGGCGTTGCGCACCCACCTCCGGCCCGCGATAGCGATGTTCCCCGCTCGGAGCGCGTTCTGGAGGCGAGTCCAGGCGCCCGGGGAATCGGTCGCTGAGTTCGCCGCGGCCCTGCAGCTGGCCGCTGGCCCATGCAAGTGGGAGACCCCAGAAGTCACCCTCCGAGACTGCCTGCTCTGCGGCCTGAGGGACACCGAGACTCAGCGAGCGCTGATGAAACAGGAGCCGCCTCCCACGTGGCAGCAAGTCCTCGACACGGCACAGGCCGCGGAAGCCACGACGGCCGGGGTGCAAGAGCTCCAGGACTGGCGCCCGAAACCCGCCAAGGCAGAGAGCTCGGTGCGCGCGGCCCAGCGAGTTTCGAACTCATCCGCGGAGAGCGGCGACGACGAGGACGTCCGGAGGGTCCAGAGGGAAGGCCGGCGCTGCGACGGCTGCGGCGCCGCCCACGCCCGCGCCAAATGCCCGTTCCGCAAGGCCGAGTGCCACAACTGCGGCCGGCACGGGCACATCGCCAAGGTCTGCCGGAAACGGCGCGAGGCCAAGAGGAGTTCCCCAGACCGCTCAGCGAGGCAGGACCGCACCACGAGGAGTTCCCCAGACCGCTCGGCGAGGCAGGACCGCACCACGAGGCCCAAGGACGGCACCCGGACCACGAGGACGCGGGACGGAGTAGGGCGCATCTCCGACGACAGCGAGGACGACGCTCCAGTTTTCAGCGTATCCACGGAGCACCCCCGTTACTTCGTTGAGGTAGTAATACAAGGGGCCCCTGTTAGGATGGAGGTGGACTCGGGTTCTTCTTACTCTATCATTTCCCAGGGAGAGTTCCTAAAAATAGCCCCCCACGTGCGGCCCAAGCTCAAAGCGCTGAGGTCCACGCTGAAGGACGTGCAAGGGAACCGCATTCCGGTGTTGGGGGTTGGGAAGTTCCAGGTCCAGTTCAAAAAGCGCGCCGCAACGCTTCCCCTAGTCGTCCTCAAGGGAGGTAAATGCAGCCTCCTCGGGACTCAATGGTTCCAGCCCCTGGGGTTGTTCATTGGGGGGGTGCACGCCGTGGGAGTACACGCCGCCGGGACTGATCCAATACAGAGCGTGTGCGATGCGCACCCCGAGGTTTTCAAAAAGGGACTCGGAAAATTCAAGGGCCCCCCAGTGACTTTCGACCTGGACCCTGGAGTACGTCCAATCAGACTTAAACCGCGCAGAGTGCCTTTCGCACTAAAGGACAAAATAGAGGCGGAGTTGGACAAATTGGTGGGCCAGGGGATTCTTGTTCCTGTTGATTCTGCGGAGTGGGAAACTCCAATTGTAACAGCGCTCAAGGCCAACGGGGAGGTCCGCATATGCGCTGACTACAAGTGCACCATCAATAAGGCGATCCGCCCTAATGCGTATCCGGTGCCGGTAGTCAGCCACTTGTTGGCCAGGTTACACGGGGGGAGGTGTTTCGCTAAACTCGACCTGGCCCAAGCCTACCAGCAACTCCCGGTGACCCCCGCCGCAGCTGCTGCGCAGACCATAGTCACCCACAAAGGGGCGTTCCAGGTAACACGCCTCCAATTCGGCGTGAATTCGGCGCCCGGGATTTTCCAGTCACTCGTGGAACGCCTCCTGAAGGGGTTAGAGGGGGTGTTACCCTACTTTGATGACGTATTGATCACAGGGGGGAGCCGGGCCGAATTAGCAGAAAGGTTGGGAAAGGTCCTGGCAAAATTCGAAAAGGCGGGGTTGCGGTTGCGGAAAGACAAATGCGTTTTCTTCGCAACTGAGGTTGAGTTCCTAGGGTTCCGTGTTACTCCCGAGGGAATAAGGCCATCCCAATCCAAGGTGGCCGCCATCAAGAAGGCCCCTCGCCCCACCTCCAAGCCCGAGCTGCAGTCGTTCCTTGGGCTGCTCAACTTCTACCACTCCTTCCTTCCTCGGAAGGCAGCCGTGGCGGAACCGCTACACAAATTGTTAAAAAAGGACGAGGCATGGAAGTGGGGTGACGACCATGAGAAGGCTTTCAATGACCTGAAGCGACTCCTGGCATCAGATGCTGTACTGACCCACTTCAATCCCAAACGCCCAGTGGTCCTGATATGCGATGCATCCCCGGTGGGTGTGGGGGCGGTGTTATGCCACGTGCTGGAGAACGGGAGGGAGGCCCCGATAGCGTTCTACTCTAGGTCCTTGTCCCAAGCGGAGAGAAACTACGCCCAGACAGACAGGGAAGCACTAGCGATAATTGCGGGGACCAAGAAATTTCATGATTTTGTGTATGGCCTCCCCTTCACCATAGTGACCGACCATAAGCCCTTGCTAGGCATCTTCACCGCAGATAAGCCCACACCCCAAATCCTGTCCCCGAGAATGCTCAGGTGGGCCATTTTTCTCAACGCGTATCAGCACGCGTTGGTGCACCGGCCCGGGAAGGAGATCAGCCATGCGGATGCCCTGTCGAGGTCCCCCATTCCCCGGGATTGCTGCCACGTGGGCGAGGAAGAGAGGGACCACCAGGTCTTAATGATAGAGGTCCTAGACTCCCCCCCAGTAGTACCGGCCGACATCGCCAAAGCGACCGGTAAGGACAAAACTTTAGCTACAGTTTGCTCCTGGGTACAGAAAGGGTGGCCCGTGTCTTCCCCAGCAGCGGAATTCGACACATTTTTCAAAAAGAAATTAGAATTGTCCCTAGAGAGGGGTTGCCTTTTGTGGGGACAGCGGGTAGTGATCCCCACGTCCCTCCGGCCAAGGGTGCTTAAACTGCTGCACGTCAGCCACCCCGGGATCGTCCGCTCTAAGGCACTAGCCCGCAGTTACTTCTGGTGGCCCCAGCTAGACGCCGACATCGAGCACATGGTCGGCACTTGCGAAGCGTGCCAAAGCTCCAGGCCAGAAGAGGCTCGCTTGCCACATAGGGAGTGGGACACAGCAAGGGGCCCCTGGTCCCGGGTTCACGTAGACTTTGCTGGACCGTTCAGGGGAACACTTTTCCTCCTTGTGGTGGACGCGTTCTCCAAGTGGTTGGAGGTCATTCCAGTCTCGAGCACCTCCTCGGCCACAACAATTAAACAGTTACGGAGGGTCTTTTCCACGTTCGGTTTACCCGACACCCTCGTCAGCGATAACGCTAGCTGTTTCACGTCTGCCGAGTTCAGGGCATTCATGGATCTCAACGCCATTCGGCACATCACCTCCGCCCCTTTCCACCCGGCCACCAACGGCCAAGTAGAGCGCCTCGTGCGCACCACTAAGGACGCGCTGCGGCGCATGGGCCCCGGAGATCTTAACTTACAACTGTGCCAATTCCTGCTAAGGTACAGGGTCACCCCATTGGCGTCAGGGTACTCCCCCGCGGAGCTGTTAATGCGCAGGAAGCTGGCCACGGTAATCTCCAAGCTAGACCCCACGAGAGTAGAGGACAAAGGGCGGAACGTAGGGGTGGAACCCACAAAGAGTTTCAGCGTAGGCGCCCCGGTGCATTGCAGGAACTACACCAACGCGGGGCCAGCCTGGGTGCCGGGCACGGTAATAGAACAAACCGGCCCCGTTTCATACCGCGTGGAGACCAATACAGGCCTCCTGTGGAGGCGGCACGCGGATCAACTCAGGCGCAGGATCCCTGGAGAGCGGGACGGAGACGAAAATAGCCACGAATCAGCGTTAGGGTACTCCCCCACCCGCGTAGCCCAAGGGGGAGAAAAAGGCCACGAATCAGCGTTAGGGTACTCCCCCACCCGCGTAGCCCAAGGGGGAGAAAAAGGGGGACATGGGTCCCCACCAAGGGGGGAGGAAAGGGAATCGATCCTCAGAGATCTTTTGCGGGAGTTTGCGGCGGAAAGGAAGAGCCCCGATCTCACACGCAGCCCCCGGAAGCATCCCCAAAGCACAGATTCCCCAAGAAGTTTAGACCTTGATTTACAGTACCAGGGCGAGTTAGCGGAGTGGTCCCCCACCCGTCCTAGCGAAAAGAGGGGTTTCAGTTCAGCCCCTGGTACTTCCAGTCCCAGTAGCCCCTGTGAGTTAGAATGCAACATAGCACCAATTTCCCGGAGACCGACACCCCCAAGACAGGAGGCAACGGCGAATCCGCCCACCACAGTCTCAAGGTCCCCCGAGCGGGGAACAGAAGGCAGCAGAACCACAAGGGCATCCTCATCGGTCCCGCGGTTCACAATAGGAGGGTCCCCGGGGTCCGAGAGCAACAGGCAGGGGTTCACGTCCCAGCTGTTCATTCCATTCCCATCCCCCAGCGCAAGGCAGGCACGGACGCCCCACAGAGCCACTAACGAATCCCCGTTTCCCGTAGCAGGACAAGCTCCCACGGAGTCAGGGATCACAGGCTCTCCGGTACTAGGTCAGGCGCAAGCACGCCCCAAGCGCACGTGCGGCAAGCCACAATGGTTGCGGGACTTCGTCCCATCCTAGGGGGGAGGGGTGTTATGTATGCATATCAATGTACTGTAAAGCTATCAAGATAAAAATGTATCCATCACAATTACAATGTATCTCAGCTGAAAGGAACGCGAGCAAGCAACCCCTTGGGGCAGCTGCGAGCGTTCAGCCTCACATGGTTCACATTGCTCAATCACGGACAGCCGCGGGAAATGCCTCCGCATTCAGCAGAATGAAGATACTCGCATTCAGCACAATGAAGATACTCGCATTCAGCAGGAAGAAGAAACAACTGCGAGAGTAAGGCGTGCCTGGGCGAGGCCACGCCGACAGTAGCCAATGAGCTACCGTGCTGCAAGATTCAAATGTATAGTCCTCAGTATATAATGAGATGTACCACCACCATTACCCCCATGCTCCACCGGATCATCATGCAATAAACCTGTGTTAAGCCAACCCTTCGGCTGTTCTGTTGTCTTTGGTCCCATACGGTAAAGTGGTGATTCTAGTTACCTTACACACAATTCGATCAGGCTTGGGTTGTGGCATAGAAAACTTTTGGCAGCATGCACTTATGCTTTAGCAGTCTCTGGGCTTATCCACACAGGGTAATTTGGGGCCAGTCTGGTTCTCACTTAAATAGTTCTTATCTTTCTTCTTGTTCTGCCATATCCGAATCCAAATATTGGGGATCATCATGGCGATCAGCCATGAAGACTGTTGAGAATAAATGCAGTGGCCTTCTTTAGTGTCTTGCACGGAAGACAAAGAAGGAGCCGCAGTAAGGGGTAAAACACAACTTTATTGCATGGTAGTCAGTGTGAACATGAGATACAGGTGGACCAAACAGCTCTATTTATAGTACACTGTACATTTTGAATAACCCGGGTGATAGTTCATTGGTTACTGTCCGCGAGACGTCATGGGGCGTCACGCCCATCTTCTCCAGGTGTGGTGCGGTGGAGGTTTCCCGCCCTTCAGGTATTCAGGGGAATCAGTATCATGTCAGCTGACACTGCTATTGACACGAGCAGTATTGTTCTTAACAGCTTGTTACAATGAGTCATTGATTACTTACAATAGAATACAATTGTCGGATACAATCAGTTAAAGGGGTACTTGACAAAAACTATTCAGTACATAACATCCCTCCCCCCTGTGGAGAAATTCTAGCCAGAGGGTGGCTACAGAAAAGGAGATCAGGTCAAAGATTGACCAAGCACTTGTTGAGAATCCAGCTCAACAAGGGTGTAAGCATAAAGTCAGAAGAAACTGAAACAGCAGTCAGAGTTAAAGGTGCGCAAGAAAAAGAAGTGCTCCGGCACCGGGGAGCAAGTTTTTATTGAAAAATACACAGGTTCCACAGGATGTATTACGACAGCATACACAGGATGTATACGCAAGCATAGGTGCAGTGGTATTCAGCCAATAATATGACATTCTCTATAGCATAACCATATATGGCATGACCTATATCTCTTACTAGTACATGCGCAGTAGCTTATATCCTGCCAGACTAGGCCAAAGCCTATTCTCTGTGGCGGTACCCTTGCAAAAGCTGTTACCTGTATATTCAGCAGTAGCTACGATCTAACTTCAGCTGTAAAATGGCTAATACCAAAAGCATTTATATGAAGATTACATTGGGACGCTTTTCTGCATCAAACCCGCTTTGCATAAAGGTAGAATCTCTGCTCAGAAGTAGAATCTCAGAGGCAGGAAGCGCTTGTTGATGCAGGAAGTGTCTAACCGCAGGTCTTGTTGTGGTAACCACAATTGCCAGCTATATGCCACACAGTCAATGTTTTAAGCTAAAAGTTTTAAGCTAAAATGTTTTAAGCTAAAAGTATAATGAACTCCCACATTTCCACTTCTTAAATTTATTTTTTTCTGCGGGACATCGTTTGCCAATTATACACACGCTGGAATTCAATCTCGCTATCAGATTCTGAGTTAACATCTTCATATTCCATGTTATTTGTTGGCAAACAATATACATATTCCCCATCATCATAGGTCTCCTCTGCCACACGGGGAGCGGCTCGATAATTACCCTGACAGATCTCATTCTGATAGCGAGCTTGATAGATTTGGTTTTGAGTCAACCTTGTGGATCTTCCTGATGCATGAAAACAGTTTTTACTCACAGCCATAAGATTCGGTACACATTGAATACAACAACATAACATAATGCAGCTTACTATAAAAACACCTATGGCAATTAGTACTTGTCTTATCCACCTTGCTCCCGGCAAGCAGGACCATAATGCATCCTACCATGCTGGCAAGGCATTCTGTAAAACAGCACATATTCTGAACTGCTCACAACCTGAGGCTTCCTTTCTATTCAGTAGATACATCATTATGCACATTATTAGTCACAATCTCCTACAGATCCTGAAGTTCTTTCTCAATCTGGCCTGAAACCAATCAGGGTCAAAATTTATCTAAACAATATCTGGCTTTCAAATCAATTGACTATCTATGTCAGGTGATGAAAGATGAGCATCTTCATCCATAGTAGAAAACATTTTTAACACCATAAAGTTGCAAGAGGGAGTCAAGAGGCCCACCTACAGGGCAACCAGCTCCTCTAAGAAACATGAACATGCCATGTTTGATGACCAGTGCCATGTTATTACAACCCTCTCCACAAGAGATTGCACCATGGAACTAGACATGAAACATGCCTGACATATCGAATAACACCATTGCAATATAACAAACTCAGTTACATATGTAGGGTTACAGTGAAAAAACTCTTCCAGGCATTTTCATAATTGTATTACAAGTACAGCAAAGTCCCAAAATACATTCAGGTAAAAGATCAAAAACACATAGTTAAAGCAGTCTGTTGTGGGGGGGAGGAAGAAGGCTGGTCGCCCCCCCTTTTTCCAAGAGACTACATTTTGGCTGTTTGCCAGCCAGCTTTTCAAGAGCGACTCCTTGAATGTGTGAGGGTCTCCTCCTCTCGGATAAGACCCCTCCCATCAGGATCCTCCCTTTTACCCTCCTCCTTAGGGTTTACCCCCAATGACCTTCCAACAAGAAGACATGTCAATCACACACCAGGTTCCATCCCCTCTTCCCCAAGTCTGCCATGTGGCCATGACTCCCAGGTGTTGCCATCTTGCAGAGGCATCTCCCCCCCTCTTTTTCAGGAGGCAGAAAACATGGAATGAGCAGGACCTTCATTCCACGACACCCCCCTCATTAGGGTGACAAAAACCATGATCTTCTTGTAAAATCATGCTTTTTGTCATAGTTCACTGTATGCATTTTTAAAACAGGCAAGCACATTTCTTTTCTTCCTTACAAGAAAGTTTCTCTAACAATTCTAGCAAACAAACTACACATATCATTTTAACAACATTTCCCACCAGCAGAGCATTTAGACAATTTTAAAGAGGTTTTCAGGTTTTATAATGCAAACAAGGCCAATTCATTTTTGGAGTCGACACAAACTTTTTAGTCCAAATTAAAATGTCCAAATTAAGAGTCCAAATGTTGATTGAAGATCTCTTCAGACTAGAATTTAAACACCATCTTCTCTCCAGCACAGTTCTTGGTCACAAAACAACCAGGCAGCCCTCCGCCCTCCAAACAAGCACATCTTTCAGCTTTTCAGCTACTCACTCAGTCCTTCACTCTCCAGGCACATCCATCTGTATTTCAGCAGGTAGAAAATGCAAGAACCCAAAAGAACAGCTTCTCCAGAATTTGCAAGTAACTTAGCCAAAAACTGGAGTATATCCTCTCCCACCTTGTATTTTGGTAGAAACCTGCCATCCATAGAGGAAGGATCCATGCCACGTTTTCTCTGGGCTTCTTTCAGTTGCAGTATTTGAATCTTAACCAAGTGAAAAACTGTCATGTTGGATTTGCGAGAAGACCCCTTTCTGATTTTGGGTTTTCTGCTCTCCCCCTCTGGCTCATCCTTCCAATTCCTGCCCCCAAGTGAGGAATCAAGCTTATCACTCGGCTTCTCCTGCTTGGTCCTCTTCTCCACCTTTCGTGATGGGGGGCACTTCAGGGATGAGCCAAGGTCCTCTGTGCTGCCCTCAGAACCCTCTCTGCCTGCCATTCTGCATGCAGTAATAGCTTCTATCTGCGATGAGGTGGCAGGGAGGGCTAGAGCATTTGCAACTATTGAGGCACGGCTGATGATTGGAAATGTAGTAGCAGCCTCCAAGTCCAGAACAGCCGCAGTTAAAGCAGCAGAGAACGGGGTAACAGTACTTGATTGCTGCAAAGCAGGATAAAACGTTCCACCTTCATCAGGGGGTTTCGGAGGCAATTGTGGCCCATATGGCGGAGGTGCTGTTGGGGACAGAGGATCTCCAGTAGCAGGTGGCAGTATTTGTGGCATGGAGGTGGTCAGGCTTTGGGCCAAAAAAATGTTCTTCGGTTGTTTATTATTCAGATCAGGAGGATCTGGTGGGGTGGCATATGGTGGTGGTGCCGTAGGATCAGAGTCCCGTTCTAAGTCCGGTCTTTGTAACGGATATGGCGGCAGAATCTGCGGCAGAGGCACTGTCACTACTTGCGCCAACAAAATATTTTTCGGGGTGAGATTTTGCAAGCAGATTCGTACTTTGCACCACAGGAGTTGTACAGTTATACTGACTCTGGGGTGGTTTTGAAATTGAGTCCCAATTTTGTCCCACACTTGTAACTTTAAAGTCCCGTTTTCTGGGACCCATGGACAAACATCGTAAATTGCCTTAACGAGTTGCTCTATTTCATTGATTGATACTGCATGTCCATTTTTCTGCAGGAGGTGTTTAAGATCCTGACAATACTTTTGTTGCAGAGAAGAGAGACCACTGCCCATGTTGTCTTGTCTTGTCTTGTCTAAGTACTCTAACTTGACTGTGTCACTCACCCGGGATCCTTACACGGATGACGAGGGACGTCCTGGACCTAGCCGGTCGTGGGTGAGGACTGTGGGGCCGCAGCGCTGAAGTCGTGAGCGTGGTCGAAGTGAAGGGAGATTGTAATCTGGATCTGGTAGATTACAATCTGATTTGCCTCACACGGGGGGCACCAGATGTGGAGAAATTCTAGCCAGAGGGTGGCTACAGAAAAGGAGATCAGGTCAAAGATTGACCAAGCACTTGTTGAGAATCCAGCTCAACAAGGGTGTAAGCATAAAGTCAGAAGAAACTGAAACAGCAGTCAGAGTTAAAGGTGCGCAAGAAAAAGAAGTGCTCCGGCACCGGGGAGCAAGTTTTTATTGAAAAATACACAGGTTCCACAGGATGTATTACGACAGCATACACAGGATGTATACGCAAGCATAGGTGCAGTGGTATTCAGCCAATAATATGACATTCTCTATAGCATAACCATATATGGCATGACCTATATCTCTTACTAGTACATGCGCAGTAGCTTATATCCTGCCAGACTAGGCCAAAGTCTATTCTCTGTGGCGGTACCCTTGCAAAAGCTGTTACCTGTATATTCAGCAGTAGCTACGATCTAACTTCAGCTGTAAAATGGCTAATACCAAAAGCATTTATATGAAGATTACATTGGGACGCTTTTCTGCATCAAACCCGCTCTGCATAAAGGTAGAATCTCTGCTCAGAAGTAGAATCTCAGAGGCAGGAAGCGCTTGTTGATGCAGGAAGTGTCTAACCGCAGGTCTTGTTGTGGTAACCACAATTGCCAGCTATATGCCACACAGTCAATGTTTTAAGCTAAAAGTTTTAAGCTAAAATGTTTTAAGCTAAAAGTATAATGAACTCCCACACCCCCCTAGGTGAGGACGAAGTCCTTTAGCCATTGAGGCTTTCCGCATGTTCGCTTTGGGCGAGTGGTGGCTGCACTTCAGGCCGGAGTCCCTACACTTGAGGAGAGTGACTCGTTAGCGATTGGCTGCGAGTCGTGAGCCGGGGATTGGGAAGGTCTAGGTGTGGGAGTAAGCTCCAGGGATGTGAGACCGGGGGCTCCAGGGACTAAAGAAAAACCCCGCTCTTCGCTTGGATGGGTGGGGGACAACTCCAAAAACTCCCCCCGGTCTCCTAACTCAAAATCTAACATGTCTTCGAACTCCCTCTCTTCTAAATTGTCCCTGTTACCCAGCGGGTCAAAAGAATGCGGGTTTGTATCATTTCCCTTCCCCCTGTGGTCTGTGTCTCCCCCTTGGGATAAGCAGGTGGGGGAGAACCCTAACGCTGACTGCTCCATTTGGTCACTCACGTCTTGCCTTCCCACTACTCTACCTCTGAGCTGGTCAGCGTGCCGCCTCCAGAGGATTCCTGTGCCTGTCTCGACATTGTAGGAGACTGGCCCCGTCTGTCCGACCACTATTCCAGGTACCCAAGTGGGGCCGCCAGCTGCGTAGTTTTAGCAGTGTACCGGCTGGCCGATCTTGAAACTCTTGGCCCCCCCCGCTTCTATGTTTCTACCCCTATCCTCCACCCTGGTCGGGTCTAACCTTGAGAGAATCGTGGCGGGTTTCCTCCGCATGAGGAGTTCGGTGGGAGAGAGCCCTGATGCTAAGGGGGTTACACGATATCTTAATAGGAACTGGCAGAGCTGCAAGTTCAATTCCCCAGGGCCCATCCTACGCAGTGCGTCCTTCGTTGTTCGCACCAGGTGTTCTGCTTGACCATTTGTAGCGGGGTGAAACGGGGCCGCAGTTATGTGGCGAATTTTGTTAATCTCTATGAAACCCTGAAACTCCGCTGATGTGAAAGTTGTGGCGTTGTCGCTCACAAGTACGTCCAGTAAACCGAAGCAGCTGAATACCTTGCATAATTGCTTAATCGTTGCAGCTGACGATGTACTGGCCATGGGAATTTCCTTCCACCACTTGGAGTAGGAGTCCACTATTATAAGGAAAAGGGTACCTCTGAAAGGACCCGCAAAGTCCACGTGTAGATGGGACCACGGACCTCGGGCTGTGTCCCATTCTCTGTGCGGAAGTCGGGACTCCTCGGGCCGGGTGCTCTGGCAGCTTTCGCAAGTGCCAACCATGTGTTCTATATCTGTGTCTAGTTTGGGCCACCAGACATAACTCCTCGCTAGCGCCTTAGAGCGCACGATCCCCGGGTGGCTGATATGCAGCATCTTGAGCACCCGGGATCTCAGAACTTCGGGGATTACTACCCACTGCCCCCAGAGTAGGCAGCCCCTTTTTAGGGAGAGTTCGTCTCTCCGCCTACCGTAAATCCTGAATTCCTCCATAGAGGAGGTTGCCGGCCAGCCTTTCTGTAACCATGAACTGACTAGGGCCAATAACTTGTCTTTCGCCATAGCCTTGGTGATCTCAGCTGGCAAAATTGGAGACGACTCTAGGGCCTCAATCAGGAGCACCTGGTGGTCCTGTTCTACCTCGCACTCGGGGTCCCCTGCCTGTAGGAGAGGTGACCTAGAAAGGGCATCAGCATGGCTGATTTCCTTGCCGGGGCAGTAGGTCAACGCGTACTGGTACGCGTTGAGAAAGATCGCCCATCACAGCATCCTTGGGGACAAGATCTGCGGCGTTGGCTTATCTGTAGTGAAAATCCCTAAGAGGGGCTTATGGTCGGTCACGATTTTGAATGGCCTGCCATAAAGAAAACCGTGGAACTTCTTGGTTCCTGCAACAATCGCTAGGGCTTCCCTGTCTGTTTGCACGTAGTTGCGCTCTGCCTTGGACAGGGATCTTGAATAATATGCCACTGGGGCTTCTCGCCCGCCCTCTAGCACGTGGCAGAGGACTGCCCCCACCCCCACCGGTGAAGCATCTCAGACTAGCACAACTGGTTTCTTTGGGTCGAAGTGGGTCAACACAGCCTCGGAAGAAAGAAGCTGTTTGAGCCCCTGGAATGCCTGTTCCTGGCTGTCCCCCCACCGCCAAGCCGCATCCTTTTTGAGTAATCTATGCAGCGATTCCACTACTGACGCCTTTCCCGGGAGGAAAGAGTGATAGAAATTTAGGAGTCCTAGGAAGGACTGCAGTTCGGCCTTGGTGGTGGGGCGAGGTGCATCTTTCACTGCCGCTACCTTGGACTCTGCAGGCTTTGTGCCCTCAGGGGTTATTCGGAAACCCAGAAACTCTACCTCTTCAGCAAAAAATACACACTTGTCCTTTCTTAACCTGAGCCCCGCTCTCTCAAACACCGTTAGTACCCGGCCTAACCTCTTGGCCAATTCCTGTTCCCCTCCCACTGTTATCAGAATGTCATCAAAGTAGGGGAAAACACCTGGGATCCCCTTCAACAATCTCTCTATGAGGGACTGAAAGATCCCCAGAGCCGAATTTACGCCGAATTGGAGGCACATTACTTTAAATTCTCCCTTGTGGGTCACAATTGTCTGAGTGGAGGCTGTAGCTGGGGTTACCGACAATTGCTGGTAAGCCTGGCCCAAGTATAGTTTGGCGAAACACCTCCCCCCATGCAAGGTTGCTAACAGGTGGCTTACCACCAGCACTGGATACGTATTTGGGCGAATTGCCTTGTTAATCGTGCACTTGTAGTCAGCACAGATTCTGACCTCCCTATTAGCCTTAAGTGCCGTAACAATGGGGGTTTCCCACTCGGCGGAGTCCACCGGCACCAAAATCCCCTGACCCACCAGTTTGTCCAGTTCAGTCTCTATTTTGTCCTTTAGTGCGAAAGGCACTCTTCTTGGCTTCATCCTGATGGGTCGTATGTTGGGGCCCAATTCGAAGGAAACTGGGGGGCCTTTGAACTTCCCTAGCCCCTTCTCAAAAACGGCCGGGTGAGCATCACACACCTCCGTGATCGGGTCAGCCTGCACGGCGTGTATGCCTCAGATGAAGACTCCCAGGGGCCCGAACCATTGTGTACCCAGGAGGCAGCAGGACCCTTCCTTCAGGACGACTAGGGGCAACTGCGCGGAGCGCCTTTTAAACTGAACCTTGAACTCTCCCACCCCCAACACTGGTATACTCTTGCCCTGAACATCCCGCAAATTAGTCGTAAGGGCCTTCAGCTTGGGGCGTGACTTTGGGGGAATGCGTAGAAATTTCCTGTGGGAGACGATGGAGTACGATGACCCCGAATCGATCTCCATCCTTATTGGGACCCCCTGTACCAGTACCTCAACAAAAAACCGGGGCCGCCGCAACTGCACGCTGTGGACCGCCTGGTCGCGATCGTCGGGAATCCGTCGAGACACGCGGTGCTCCTGGGGCTCATCGTCATCGAGGATGTGCCCGACCTCATCCGCCTTCCGTTGGGGCCATTCCGCCTGGCCCTTGCTGTCGTCTCGACGCCACCTGCAGACCCTCGCGATGTGCCTGCGCCACCGGAAGTTGTGGCACTCCACCTTCCGGAATTGGCATCGGCTCCGGTCGTGGGATGCCCCGCATCCGTTGCAGCGGCGGTCCTCTCTGGCACGGTCTCGCCTCTCAGGTCTCCTTTGCACCCGCTGCACGTCCTCGTCCTCGCTGGAGTCAGAGGTGGACGTGGTGGACTCGGAGGGCCCCTGCTCTCCATGGGAGGAACAGCTGTGGACTGGGACCGCCGGCAGGGGTCCCCCAACTGCGGCGGTCCTGGCCCGGCACACCCGTTCGCCTTGTTGCACTGACTCGGCAGCTTGGGCGATGCGCAAGACATGCTCGAACGAGATGCTCTCATCTTTGGCCAGGAGTTTTTTCCTGGCACCTTCATCTCGCAGGCCCAGCAGGAGCCTGTCTCTCAGCGCCTCACTCAGGGACGCTCCCCACCGGCAAGGCACGGCAGCCACCCGCAGGGCTGCCACGAAGTCTGCCACGAACTCACCGTCCCGCTGGCACCGCTGCTGAAATGCCAACCTTGCCGGAAACACGGACACTTTCAGCTGAAAGTGCTTCCTCAACTCGGCGAGGATCTCATCTAGGGGCACGGCCCTGAGCGGTCTCGGCGTTAGGAGGTTGGTGGCCAGTTCCAAAGTCTCTAGGCTGCACTGGGCCAGTAGGAATGCCCGGTGCTGGGCTTCCTCCTCGATGCCTTCGAGGTCCATAGCGTAGAGGAACTGCTGTTCGTAGAGTTCCAATTTTTCTGGCTTCGTGGTATCGTAGGGCGTGATGTTCACTTTTCGGGACACCATCCCACCTTCATCGCCAATTTAGTGTCTTGCACAGAAGACAAAGAAGGAGCCGCAGTAAGGGCTAAAACACAACTTTATTGCATCGTAGTCAGTGTGAACATGAGATACAGGTGGACCAAACAGCTCTATTTATAGTACACTGTACATTTTGAATAACCCGAGTGATAGTTCATTGGTTACTGTCCGCATGACGTCATGGGACGTCACACCCATCTTCTCCAGGTGCGGTGCGGCGGAGGTTTCCCACCCTTCAGGTATTCAGGGGAATCAGTATCATGTGAGCTCACACTGCTATTGACACGAGCAGTATTGTTCTTAACAGCTTGTTACAATGAGTCATTGATTACTTACAATAGAATACAATTGTCGGATACAATCAGTTAAAGGGGTACTTGACAAAAACTATTCAGTACATAACACCTTCCACATCGCAGCATGACACTTATAGTACCACTGATCCAATTCCGTGAGTCACTTTCTGGTGCTGAGCCCTTTTGGCACGCAAAATTCTCATCAGCCCCAGGCCAGTATGGATGAAGCTGTTGCCCTCAATCAAGCTGGATTCGTGGGATTTAAACCACTTGGGGACCATCATCCTTACCTGTGGACTTCGGCACCCAAGGTCGTTAGTCCTTAGGGTTGTCTATTTTAGTTTTCTCTAAACTAAATCCTTCTTCCACACAGATCCATAGTGAAACGTCAATGCATCTACCTAGCATGCTGCATGTAATGACACTAATGTATTCCATTTGTCTAGAAAAGTTATTAATCAAAAGAGGTTTTGTTAAAGGTAGTGATCTTCAGCATTAGTGTTACGTTTTAGCCATAATGCACTAAATGCTAGTAAAGGTAAAGGTAAAGTTTCCCTTGCTTGAAAGCCAGTCATATCCAACTCTAGGTTTCAGTGCTCATCTCTGTTTCAAAGCCGAAGAGCCAGCGCTGTCTGCTTCTGCAGATGTTTCCATGGTCATGTGGCAGGCATGACTAGACACTGGAGCACATGGAACGCTGTTACCTTCCCACCAAAGTGGTCCCTATTTATCTACTTGCAATTTCTTGCTTTCGAACTGCTAATTGGCAGGAGCTGGGACAAAGACGGGAGCTCATTCCGTCCTGCAGTACTTGGGAATCGAACTGTTGACCTTCCGCCTCCCAGTCAGCGTCTTAGCCACTTGGTGGTATAAAAGTGTAATTGCTATTGTTATTAATGAGTTATATTGCATGAAATATGTTTTCCATTCGTACCATAGTTTTCAGGGACTGCGGTGACTCAAGTGGTTAAGATGCTGAACTTGACCACTGGAAGGTTGGCAGGTCAACAGTTTGATTCCTGAGTACTGCACAATGAGCTCCCGTCTTTCTCCCAGCTCCTGCCAACCTAGCAGTTCGAAAGCAGGAAACTGCAAGTAGATAAATAGGGATCACTTCAGTGGGAACGTAAACAGCGTTCTGTGCCCTCTGGTGTCAAGGCATGGCTGCCACATGATAATGGAAATGTCTGTAGAAGCAGACAGTGCTGGCTCTTTGGCTGTAAACAGAGATGAGCACTGAAACCTAGAATCAGATCCGACTGGCTTTTGAGCAAGAGCGACCTTTACCTTTATCATAATTTTCAGAACCTCATGAAAAAAGGCTCTGGGTATATATGTACTGGCCCTTGTGTTGCTTTCTTTGTCTGGACGCTTGGGGTCACTTGAGGATGAGGGGAGGCCCTATGACATTTAGCATACACATCCAGTCCAGACAGTGCAAGAGACCTTAGTTGCCCATATCATGAAATTACTGGTGAGCTGTTTCACAATAGGGGCAAACTGAACACTTCCCTTGCTCTTCTGTGGAAGGGCAGGGAAAGTGAAATCATTATTTTTCCTTCTATTATTGCTGCACTGCATTGCTTAGATCAGGGGTTCCCAACCCTTTCAAGCTGGGGTCAGGTCACTCTCTCTCACTCAGCTTTGAGGTCCAGGCCTCCATTTTGCCCTTCTTGCACGATGGGAGTAGCCATTTTGTTCCAACAGCTTCAAAGGGGCAGCCATTTTATTTCTCAAATGCTCTTGGAGGGGTGGGGGGGGCACATGAAATGGTGCCACAGGCTGGATCCGTCCCATGGGCCTTAGGTTGGGAACCCATGGCTTAGATGGTAGTAAAAAGAAATATTTCTTTCTTTCTATAATGTGAGCTTTCATGGAGCAAATCCACTTCCTCAGACTTAAAAGCAGCCTCAAATGGTAAGAGGTCTATTAGCAGCAGCCACATGGGCAAGGCAGTCATTATCTATAAATTAATATGGAGATTAGTAGAACAACCCAAGGTCTTCAATCCTAGCACCAAGTGTCCAGGGCAGCAGTGAGTTGCGTTACAAAGCTGGCATTTCTCTTCTTTACCTATAAAGAGGGACGTTAACCATTGGACTCCGGCATACACACCCTCACCCAACTATAGTATCCCTAACCGAGCCGCCTGCACTTAACTTACCCCTGCCTCACCAACCCCGCAAGGGTCTGGAGGTCGCAAGTGGGGCAGCCACCCCACGAAAGCGACCAAAAAATAAAATTATGAGTCCCAGAGTCCTCTGCGCTGCGCAACCCCTCAGCCAATCAGGCTGAGGGATGCGAGCGCAGAGGAGGCCAGGAACATGCAGCGCGCTGACTTAAAAAAAATCCAGGAGGGAAAAACTTTGAAAGACCCAGCCGGAGCCAGGAAAACTAAGGTAAGTGCAGTCGGTGGGGGTTAGGGGGGAGGCACGGCCCTGGTAACCATGCCCGCACACCCCACCACCGAGCCCCACCACCTAGCCCCCCCAACCCCCACCGACCGCACTTACTTTTTCCTGGCTCTGGCTGGGTCTTTCAAAGTCTTTGCCTCCCGGCGCGAACTTCTGCATAGGGAGAAGCACTGGCCTCTCCTTTGTCCCTGCGGGTGACGTGGACTCGATGCCCACAGGGACAAAAGAGAGGCCGGTGCTTCTTCCTACACAGAAGGCCGCGCTGGGAGGGAAAGACTTTGAAAGACCCATCCAGAGTCGGCAAAAGGTAAGTGCGGTTGCTGGGGGTTAGGGAGTGGGGGGAGCCATGGCCCCGGTAAACCATGCTGCCCCCCGCCCCACCACCTTGCTCCCCCCCACTCCATAACCCCGACCAACCGCACTTACTTTTTGCTGGCTCCGACTGGGTCTCTGCGAAGGAAGAAGCACCGGCCTCTCTTTTGTCCCTGCAGGCAACGTGGCCTTGACGCCCGTAAGAATGAAGGAGAGGCTGGAGCACCTCCTGGCCTACCAGAGAGAAGGACTCGCTACTCTCTGGGTTGGCTGGGAATGAAAGTTCCCAGCCAACCCAGAGAGAAGCAAAGCCCCTCCGTGATGGGGATTCCTTCTCACCGGGAGGCAATCGCTTCTCTCTGGGTTGTCTGGGGATGAAACTTTTGTTCCCAGCCAACCCAGAGAGAACTCTCTCTCTCTCTCTCTCTCTCACACACACACACACACACACACACACACATTAAAAATGCCTGGCTGGCTGGGCACAAATATGCTAGTTTCCTATAAATTCCACTGTTTCATCTCCACTGTACATGATCACAAGGCTGATCCCTGAATATAAAATTTAAGAAAACAGTGTAATCGATAAAAATAAGAAAGGATGGTCTAGTGAGCACAGTCAGCCACCGTGGGTCCAAGCATGCCCACAATTGCCCAGATTTGGGTGCCAGGTCTGTTTCCCACTGCCCCATACCACCTGTGCTCCTGCTGTTCCATTGGGGGCAGGACCTTAGCCTCATGATCAAGTCTTCATTGCGCAACTTCCAAGCATGTCTTGGAATTTTTGGCCTGTCAGTGATGCTTTTTCTTCTTTGTCCACTTAGCATAGCTATGGGGACTGGTAACCAGAAAAGTCTATCTTTGTGCTTATAGACATCTTTGTGCTTATAGACCAGGGGTGCCCAAACTATGCCTCCGGGGTCAAGATCTGGTCCCTGATGTCAATTCATCCAGCCCACAAAGCCCTCATTGCCCTTGGAAGTGTATGGGCTCGTTTTACTTCCACTTCCAGCAGCGATGAGGGCTTCACGGGCTGGATGAATTGGCATTGGGGGCCAGATCCAGCCCCCAGGCCATAGTGACTGGCTCCCTGAACCACATGACCAGCCCATGGGCCAAAAGGTTTGGGCACCCCTGTTATAGACTATACATTGAGCTTGCTGTTCATTGTCTTGTCAGTTTACTTTCTGTTGTAAATGTGTGGAATAATTCTGGAATACTTAATTCATTGAGCTCAAGGGAATATCCTGATCTAATACCACAATGCAAAAGGCCTAAATGTTCTTGCTCATCTTTAATGCCTTGTGAAAGTATGCAAAAGTAGAAATAGTTATCCCAAAGGACGAAGTAGCACAAAGAGAAAATAGGGCTGTGTGTTTGTGTGTGCATAAATGGAAGGAGAATTTGGTGGCTTTGCAGACTGCTGTGTTTGAAGAACAATTTGACAGAGACCGAGCAAGATGATGATCACGTTGGAAAAGTATAATTTGTTATGATTGCCTCTTTTTTTCCTCCTAGAGCAGTACAGTTTTGTAGTTTGTACCCATTGCAATTTATACCTGGGTAAAAATATGGCTTAAGGGAAAAAGGTAGTTTGCTTCCAAACATGCTTGGGTAAAAGATAGCTTAGTGAAGCAATGTATAATTTTATCCCTCTGGCTACCCAGGCATGCACAAAAGCATTTTAGACAAAACGTGGCTTCATGCGGCCCATCATAAAATTTCATTTGCTATACAGTGGGCAAAGACAGTTCCACTGAGGACACTTGGTATTATCCAGGAGTGGCGCTTTTCACGTCCGAGAGTGCTCCAATAATGCTGTGCTTTACACAAGCGAGTAGAAATGCATCGTTGTCATCCATGCCTTTTGTTAGTTGGTCTCAGGCAACACTCCAATCTCTCTATAGATCAAAACCAAGCAATATGAACAATTAACGGTGCACCGGTTAATGATGCTTTGATTATACAGGCCACAGCATCAGAATATCATTGTGAGTTGAGTGTCATTGAATATAAGAACATGTCTGTGACACAGTTCAGAAGACAATAATAATAGCAGACTTTTGAACAGGAGCCAAGGGTGAAGACAACAATGTAGGAGTTACTATTGGCTACAGAGGAAAGCACAACAGACTTTATATATCTACAGGTATAATATGAATAAATAGGAAAATAATAAATTGAGGTGTTTTTTTTTATATTGGGCATTTTGGTAACTCCACAGCCAAGCTTCTTTCTTCTCAGTTAGTTCCCCATCTATAGTGTGAATGTCTACCAGTTTTATGCATACCTGTATACAACTATTGCTTGGAGACAGTGAGAAATTTGTTTCATTCTCCTTCCCGTAAGCACCAGTCATTTTTGTGCATCCTGAACTAATACACAAATCATAAAACAGGTATCCTTTAGTTTTTGCATTTCAAGCAGCTTTTCAATGCGGTCTTCTGTTCAAAGAAGTGTGTACAAATATATACGCATTAAGGATAATGGCACTCAAAAACGGATATGTTAGGTAAATTAACATCTAAAAAGAGATGTGTGGGAAGCTGTTTACAAAAATGCATATACTGTATTATATTGAAAAATGTACACTTTTTAAAATCCTGCTGAAGAGATATGCAAAAATGCACAATACTGTGTTTTTGTGTGTATGTAATTTTTTAAAAAAAATAAAATGCCAACCGTTTTGTCCAATTCCCTCTGTCATGTCTTCCCCAAGAACATCAAGGAATTTTACTTTGAAGGCAGCAGAAAAAGAGGAAGACCAGATATGATATGGATTGACTCCCTAAAGGAAGCAATAATCTTGAGTTTACAGGAGCTGAGCAGGCTGTTGAGGACAGGAGGTTGTGGAGATTGCCCATTCATAGGTTCACCATAAGTCAGAAGCAAGTGACAGCATGTGACAATGATGACAACAATAAATCTACCTAAGCCCATACAATTGTCCTAATGCGATCACATATATGGACATAATCCTAACTATAATAGTATTTCAGTAGTTTTGATAAACTGAACTACATGAGGAAAAAGGAAAATAATAGTTTAGAACAGGGGTTCTCAAACTAAGGCCCTTGGGCTGGATCCAGCCCATGGTGCAATTTCATATGGCTCCCCACTCCTCCAAGGGCATTTGAGAAACAAAATGGCCACCCCTTTGAAGCTGTTGGGACAAAATGCTACCCCATCGTGCAGGCAGGGCAAAATGGCCATTTGGTCCTCAAAGCTGACTGAGAGAGTGTGACCCAGCCCCTGACTTGAAAAGGTTGGGAACCCCTGGTTTAGAACATAAAAAGGCTATCTGGACAACTACGCATGTCTCTGTCTTCACCCTCCAGCTCCATGAAATCGTTGGCAGCTGCAAGAGGATATATATTGCACAGTGACCTCAGTCTAAGCTCTCCCTTGCATCTCATTGCTTGGAATGCCCCTGGGAAATCTGGGCTTTTTTTTTTTTTTGGGAGACTCAGTTGCCATTCACCTTCTTTGGTACCAGCTACTCGATTTACTGTGTTACTTTTATCCCCCATCCCCTTTCCTTGACTCAAATCACTGATCATCTTTTCAGCCCTATTGATACCAAATGGGATGTGAAGGATCTATTGTGGCATTGCTTGCCTGGCTGAACAGCAACTCCTTAATCCACATCTTAATTACTCTGTAATTCTGCATATACCCCCTGGCTTGATCTATTCCCCCCCTCCATTCCTGCAAAGTAAGTACCCATAGTTTTCTTTTCCTGCAATGACAGACTTATATAGGATGAATGACAGTAGTCTGTGTGCAAAACTATGAAGGCATTGATCATTGTAGCCATACTATCTTGGTCCAGGAAGATCTGTAGTTAGCAAATCAGCTGGACCCAAAGTCAGGAAAGCTTACTCACCTGTGTTGCTTTGGCCTCCGTGGCAAAACAGGGACAAGAAGGTCTGCAAGTTACTTAAATGTTCTGAATCTTTCTAGCATTAGTGGACTGCAAGCCAGCCTGCTCCACCTGTACTCAAAAGCCAAACAGGCAGCCCGCCAGGATGCTTTGTGCGTGGGATCCACCTGCTGGTTGTGCAAATCCAGGCAACAATAACTTTGATCTAGAGATTTGAAGATCTTTCCATTTCACCTCTGTTGCACTCCTCTGAATCCCACTTGCATCTTCTTCCCATTCTTGTTTCATTTCAATTTGCATGATTATTCATTCATTCATTCCCGCATTGAAGTCCGTGCTCATTGTTTTGTGCATTTTTCCTAATGTGTGCATTTCTTCTTCTTAAAGTGCTGTATCTGATTCCAATTATTGGTTATTATCATGGCAATCAGCCATGAAGATTGTCCTGGGAACAATATAATGCAGTGATCCAGTTCTACAGAGTCACTTTCTGGTCCTGAGCCCTTTTGGCAGAAAAAGTCCTCATCAGCTCCAGGCCAGTATTGATGAAGCTGCTGCCCTCCATCAGGATGGATTCAAGTGGGATTTAATCCACTTGGGGACCATCACCCTTCTCTGTGGACTTCACTGTAGCGAAATTTCATAGCCAGGGACGATTAAAGTTTAATTGTCATTTTAATTGCTTAAAGTCTAGATGCATAGAGATTTAATCTACTTTGATTGTTTTAAAATATGTTAGCTTTAATGAACAGGTGAGGATCCATTTTGGAAGGCTGGAATACGCAGAAGCCAACTTCTGTCCAATTAAAACGGCAGGTCACGATAACCTCTGTTCACATACAGCAAACCTGAGAAAATGTCTGCTCTCAGGCCAAGTTCCCGGGAGAAGCGCAGTTCTCGGTCTAGCCACAGGTGGGTCAGACATGAGATACACGTCTTTCTGATGGGAACACTGATTAAATGTACGGTCCCAGGCTGAACTTCAAAAGGCAGGTGTCTGTCTCACGCAACAACCCTGCATGCGTTCTCACCAAAACAGTATAAAAGGTCTGGCGATTTCGCCTCGATAAGAGAGGGCTAGGGCAGTTATCTCAAATCATCTCAAGATGCTGCTCTCCGCTTTCCAGAATTGATCCGACCCAAATACCTGAATGAGCGACCAACTAGCCGCACTCTACTTAGATAAGTATTGCTTTTGTACCGGGATTTATTTTCTTAGTGAATGTATTTTTCTTAGTGTAGTTTAGAGAGGATTTTTATATGTTGGAATATTCTCTATTTTTATTCCAATAAATCTTTGAAATGATTTTCTTTGTCAAGAATGGTTATTCTGTCTCCTTCCTGCCTTGAAGGAGCAGAAGGGAATTTTTCAGATAAGGCCTTGTTACTTTTAAAACACGGACTCTTTGTTGAATCGGCCAGCCCAGCTGGATCCGATAACGAAGGGGAGAGATTTGGGAGTCGAGACTTCCCAGGACTGTTCTTGCCTCCCCCTCACCTAGCTGAAACATCGAAGGCCAAATTCCCATAAGAAAAGCCATAACAAAGGGTGACTTAGATCTTTTTTTTTTGATATTTTTTTTTGAATTTTTTTAAAACCAATACAAATATAAAACAATGCAAATATAAAACACTACATATAAAAATACAAAAATAAACCTACATACAAAATAAACACAGAAAACATCCAAAAAAGAAAGAAAAATACAGCCTATCCTAATACACTTTTTACGTATCTTTAGATTTCACAAACATAACTGCTAACATTACTAAATCATATACACTTTTATGTAATTCAATACTCTTTGTGCTGCAACTCCATAAAAATGAAAACAACATAATACTTAATTCACACCCAGTGCTTACAATGCCCTGGAGAACTCAGAGTGACTCATATTTTATATCCAGAAACTTCTTTGTTCGGGTACAGGTCTGTTAGTTTCAACATCCATAAGTGAGTGATCCACAAAAGGTTTCCAAATATTCCAAAATCTATTCTCTCTCATAATGCCCTTTTTTTCTTTTATTTCCCAAGTTAATTTATTATTCAATGCTAAATTCCACATTTCTTTATACCACTCCTCCGTCTGTATAATTATATCATTTTTCCAATTTCTTGCAATACATTGTCTGCCCGTTGTAAGCATTATTTCGAGTAATTTTTTTCTCATCCCTATTTAAATTAATACGTTCCACATTTGTTAACATGGTGGTGTCTGACTCCAGTTTAATTCCCCCCCATTATTTCACTAATCTCTTTTTCAATTCTTATCCAAAAATCCTTTATCACCTTGCAGCCCCACCACATGTGTTCATAAGTTCCTATTGTGTCTTTACATCTCCAACATAACTTATCCTTTTTATTATCAATCTGATGTAACTTCATTGGTGTCAGATACCACCTCCATAACATTTTATAATTATGCTCTTTAATTCTAACCGACATAGTTCTCATTATCCTCTTTTTCCATTTGTTTCTCCATGCATCTTTTTCTATCCTTATGTTCAGATCCTGTTCCCACCTTTGTTTCAAATCCTCCTGCGGATCGCCCTCCCTATTTATTAAACTATACAATTTGCTAACTAAACCCTTAATATTTCTATCACTTTTTCTAATTTTTAACACTAATTCTTCAAATTCTGTCTTTTCTCTATCTACAACTTCTCTCAAATATTTACCATTCCAATTATTAACCCTCAGTATCTGAAACCTATTCATTTTCAATTGTTTGAATAGCGTTTTCTTTCTACTTTCATCTCCACAGATCCGCAACCAGTGTTTCACCAGGAAAACTTCATTTTTATCCAAAATTTCTATTATTTCTTTATCTATTTTCAACGGAAAACTTGCCATGTCTGCCAATTCCAAAATTGGAGAGATATTCAGGGCCAGATTCTTCTTTAATTTTTTCCACACATTCATCAATCCCCTCATCATTGTATTATTAGTAACTATTTTCCCCATTCTTCCTCCCCAAAAGATCATTTTACCTATGTTTCTATAATCTTTCATCTCAATCTCCTCCCAAATTACTTTTTCTCTTGCCAAGATCTTCACAACATTCTTAATTTGAAAAGCATGGTAATATGCCACTAAATTCGGCATTCCTAAACCTCCTTCTTTTTGAGGTAAATACCATAATTTTTTTGGTAGTCTGGACCCCCCCCCCCCATTACAAAAGTTATTAAACAACTTTTGAAACTCATTAATTTCCTTGTCCTTCAATTAAATTGCTAAGCTAATGCACCAAATAAAAAAATAATTCTAGGTAGCAACATCATTTTGGTAAGTGCAATTCTCCCAAACCATGACAATTTCACCTTTTGAAAATTTTGTATTCTTGTCTTAATTTCCATTTTCAAACTATCATAATTCAATCTTTTAAGCTCTTCCAATCTATTTGATATAATTATACCCAGGTATTTCAACTTATCTTTAATTTGGATATTACTCATTCCCTTTATCTTCCTCCTCTCCTCTTCTCCCGTGTTACACAACATCATTTCCGATTTATCCTAGTTAATCTTCAAACCCGTAATATCCTCAAAGTCCCTAAGTTGTGTTCTAATTCTATTCATAACCCTCTCCAGATGTTTTGCAATTATCAATGTGTCATCTGCATACATACTTATTTTGTTCCCCATTATCCCTTCTATTTTCCCCCTGTCTTATACTTTTGCCAATATCTCCATTGCCATGATAAACAATATAGGGGACAAGGGACAACCCTGTCTAGTACCCACCTCTAATTTTACCTCATCTGTGGTAAACTCATCATTTACTCTAACACTAGCTATTCATTTCTGATATAATAAATCTATTACCCTTCTAAATTTATCACCGAATCCGTAGCTTTTAATTATTTCCTTAATCAAAATCAATTGTAGGGAGTAAAATGCCTTAAAAATGTCCAAAGATATTAATCTGACTTTTTCTTTTGTTTGATTCACATTATCTATTAAGTCTAAAACTCTTCTAGTCAAATCTGCCATATGTCTTCCTTTTAAAAATCCCACTTGATCTAAATGTATATAATCACCCATAAATTTGTTTAAATGATTAGCCAATATTGCTGTGAAGATCTTGACATCCTGATTTATAAGAGAGATTGGTCTGTAGAATTCCACTTTCTCTAAATTCTTTCCAGGTTTTGGCTACAGTACAATCGTGGTCCTATACCATGAAGTCAGGATTTGTCTCCCATCCAGTATATAATTATATAATTTTACCAACTTTGGTACCACAACATCTTTAAATTCCTTATAAAAATCAGCCATCCTCTCCCGGAGCTTTCCCCAACTTCAAACCCGCAATTACCTCCTTTACCTCATTTTCCGAGACTTGTACTTCCATTTTGTCCCTATGTTCCTGTTTTATTCCGGTCGTTATTTGTTTCTCTAATTGCTTTTTAAGCTTCTCCACATCTATCTCTTTTTTTTTGCATACAAAGCTCGATATAAATCCTTCACAATTTTACATTTATCTCTAATCTTATTACATCTTATCCCTTGGTTATCAACCAAAACTCCAATTTCTCTTTTTTCCTTTTTGTCTTTTGCCGTTTTTGCCAATAATCTTGAATTTTTATTGCTGTATTCAAAGTACTCTCTTTTTAAATAAATCAAATCTCTTTTTACCTTTTCTATATCTTTACCAACCAATTCAGCCTTCAATCTTTGTAATTTAACGAATATCTTCTTATCCTTCCTCCTTGAATGCTCCTCCTGTAACCACTTTATCTCCTTTTCACTTTCATCCTGTACTAGCTTATACTTTTTATATCTATTACTTGCCAACTTTATACTTTCACCTCTGAAAACCGACTTCATGGCATCCCAGACCATATAAATTTTACCTCATCATTGTCTTTCCATTGCCAACTTTCCATCCAACTCCCTATAATTTGTTCTTTACATTTTTGATCTTTCGATAAATTAACATCATATCTCCATTTCCTCCTCCTTTTAATTTCTTTCTGTAGACTCAATTACAAAACCACTTTGGCATGATCTGATTCCTTAAAAATTCCAATTTCAATCTCTTCCATATTTTAAATCATATTTTCAGTTACAAATACATAGTCTATTCTAGAATAGGAGTTATGAACATGTGAAAAATAAGAGTAATCCCTTTCTGACCCCTTAATCTCTCTCCAAGAATCCTTCAGGCCTAATACTGCCATCGAATTATCCAAAATCTTCCCTTTAATACCTGTTCCACACCTTGTTATATTTGTACAGTCCAAATTTGATCTTACTAAATTAAAGTCGCCTGCCACTATCATCTTTACCAATTTTTCTATTACCACAATTTTACAGATTTTTCATAAAAATTCCACTTGATGTTCATTTGGAGCATATATATTCACCAAAGTTATTTCCTCATCATCTATCTTCCCTTTCACTATCAATTATCTACCTTCTGGATCCGAGATACTTTTTGTTATCTCGAATCCCAATCTAGTAGAGATCAAAACTGCGATTCCTATTGCTTTTGATGTACCAAATGCCTTTTCATAATGTTGCATCCAACCTATGAAAATTTTGTTTGTATCCTGAGATTTTTGATGAGTTTCCTATAGAAAGACTATGTCCGGTCTGTCCTTCCTCAATGCTGATTCTATCCTCTTCCTCTTAAGCACAGATCCTGTACCTTTTACATTGCATATTAAAACTTTAATACTTCTCATGTTTTGATTTACCACCCTCGTCTACCTCTTCCGAGCTCTTCATTAGGCATGCTACCTATAACCCACAGTAATTAAAACAAAACATCAAACAAAAAACACACAATATCAACCTCCCCACTTCATCAAAAAAAAAGCTGCCTTTGTCCTCCAAAGGGGGGAGGGGGGACATGCAAGATGTACGTGGTAATTAATGCTCAAGCGCACCATCCCCATTATAAAAACAAATTTGTAAAAACATTATCTTATATAAAAATTCATACATACAATCCTTTTTTTCTTTCTACCCTTTACTTGGCTCTTCCTCGGCCACAATTAATGGTAATTCCTCCTCTACTCCTCCTGACTGCCCTCCTCCTGTGGCACCACCCTCATCTGCTCCCTCATAATCTCTTCTTATAGCTCCCGAGTCCAGTAGTTCTTTTCTTAAAGCTAACCACTCATTTGAACCCGCCAAGTAAACTCAAATATTCCAGTGCATCAGTCCCTGCATCAATCACCTGCATTTTTTTCCATAGAAGAATCTTAACTGTTGTGGAAATCGCCAATTGTATCTTACACCTTTTTTCATCAACAATTTAGTTACTGGTTTCATCTTATACCTCCAAACACATTCTTTAATAGAAATGTCATTATATACTTCCACATCAGACCCATCAATTTTCAGAGCGCCAGAACCAGCTTGTTTTAGAAATGCCATTACTTTGAGCTTGTCTCCCCAATTTGCAAATTTAACCAAGATGTTTCTTTGAGCATCTTTACCCCTTCTCAGACCCACTCTATATGCACTTACAATATCCTCCTGTACAAAATCCTTCCCCAATTTCAAATTGTTTAACCATTGAACAATTCTATCTCTTAGCTGGTCTGGCGTTCTTTCCAACATATGGCGTTTCACAATGTTTTGTTTTCTCATCAATTCTTCCATGACATCAATCCTTTTTTCATGCTCATCCACTTTCAACTTATTCTCCTTCATTTCCTCCTGTATCCCTTTTATTTCCCCTTTCATAGATTTCACCTCATTTTGCATCAACTTAACATTTCCCTCTATTTTTTGTAAGCTTAAATCTACTTTTTTGTAAAAATCCATAACCGTTGTAACCACTTTGTCCTATTTTTTCAAAATTTCATTTTTATCCTTCACTCTTGCCTCTTCCATCTTCTCAAATTTCTGAAACAATTTACCAAATTGAACCATTATTTGAGTCTGATCATAAGGTTCAGTGATGGTGATGATGATGGGAGAGCCTCCTCAACTGGTACTTTATCCTTCCTCTTAGATTTCACCACAGGCTCCTCCTCCTTCGCTTTTCTCCTTGTAACCTTATCCATGGTGACTTCAACCAGAAGATTTAATGTTGCAACACTCTTAGTTCTTGCTGAACTCTTTCCTTGAAACTGCTCCAGTACTCCCACACTCTTGTGCCACAATCTTTTGGAATTTCCAACCACTATATATCCAAAACAAAGGTAATGAGATGGGGAAAAAAGACAAAAGACCAACTTCATTTTCCCAGGCTGATGAGAAATAAAGAAAAACAGATAGAAAAATAAAAATTTGTAATCCACAATGCAGCCAATGTGCCTTATAATCCACTCAAACTCTTCTTCTTTATTATAATATCCAAGTTCCACGCAGCTTTATAATCCAAGTTTACTAGCCAGCCCCTTTGATGGAAACCACACACATCCAATTGTTATATTGTTTTAACTCAGAGTTCCATTTACAGTGTATCCAAAATCCCAGTGTGAAGAAGGAGTACCGAAGCAAAAAGAATGAGGGTGGAAAATCCACAACTCCACAATTAATAAACCAAGAATATTGTAGGCCAGGAAATAGGTTTCTTCAAGCCCAAAGCTGCCAAAAAAATAACCCAAAACTATAATCCAGTTTGCCCCATGAAAAATTTCCAAACCGGCTGCGCTAACCACAGTTCCAAATCAGCAATGGCGATATCCAAGTGAAGTCCTTCACTTTCTATGCCGTCCCAAGTGACCGCTTTCCGTGTTTATGCAATGCCAACTGAGTTCAAATAGTTCTTAAAACCTTTCTAACTTCCCTCCTTTTTTTGTAATTTACTGGTCACTCAATGGCCTCAGTCATTGTTGTTCTCCATTTTCTTCACCATCCAAGCCACTTTTCCTCCCCATTCTCCTAAGTTTCGATTTTAAAACTGACCCTCCGCCATTGTTCCTTCTTCCCCCCTCAGATCGAAACCTCCATACTCATTTACACTTTACAACCCGCTGTTACGGGGGGGTCTCACCTCTGCCACCACTGCTCCAAAGTTTAAATTGGATCCTTGATTTCCTTACGCTTATCCTCCGCTATTTCCAAGCGCTGAGCTCCCATCCATATCCAAATCCGAAGCGGCTCATTCGGCCCGACTTTCGCTGCGCCTCACTTACCGCCTCGTTTACCACTTAATTTTCAGACTTCAAGCCCGCGCTGCACCTCTTTGTTGTCCAAAGCACCTCAGAAATCCGGATTTTATATTTTTAAGGCAGCCCGTCGGATAAGTTCACTTTAAAATTCGCTTTCTCTCCCCATTTCTGCGCGAGCCGAGACAAAACACGTCCTGCTCTTAGCACATCTTAGCCACGCCCCTTGTGACTTAGATCTAATGGAAGAAGCCGCTTCTGGTCCCAGAAGGCATTGCAGAAGTTTTCTAGCTGTGACACTTTTTAAGGCATTGCCATTACCAATTAGATCCCCCATTTTCCTTACAGGTTTTCCCTGCTGGGGTTAACTTAATAATAGCACCCTTTCTGTTTTGTCTGCTTTACTTTCTCTTTCTGAGTCAGCATACCGTTCTGGTGAGTCTAGGAATGAGGTGAACAGCTGAGCCAGTCAGGGAGAGCAGGTGGAGTGGAGGGCACCACGCAGCCTTGTCCCGAGCTAGCGGCAGTGGGACGACTTGGGCCTGGGTCGGCATGTGCGAGATTCACCACCCAAAGCTGTTAGTCCTCAGGTTTGTCAGGTTAGTTAACTGTCACCTGACAATCATCATTGAGTCTTGGTAGTATGGTCTACTCCCGTGATGGTGAACTTTGGCACTCCGGGTGTTTTTGGAGTTCAATTACCAGAAGTCCAAGTCAGCACTCCTGCTGATCAGGGCTTCTGGGAATTGAAGTTCAAGAATACCTAGAGTGCCAAGTATCACCATCACTGGTCTATTACCATAACAGGATAACATGGCCAGACATTTTACTTATACATTTTACCTAATGCAGGGGTGGGAAACCTTGGTGCCCTAGGTGCTCTTGGACTTCAATTCCCAGAAGCCCCAATCAGCAGGTGTGCAACCCAACTATATGTGCCTTTTACCTTACCTTTTACTAATTTGTGCAACCTCCATGCAACTATAACATATTTATACCTCTTTAATTCTTTGTATTTCACAATTCATAGTCTAAAATGTGTGTATACTTTTTATTCTCACCTTACTGCTCTGAAATAAGTTGGAAGACTTGCCTATGCACAGATTCTTGGAATGAGGACATTTCTACAACAATGAAGTTCTGTTCGTTGAAAGAAGCTCATTGAAACTACTAAATTCAACAAATTAATTAAAATTATTTTCTCTACTTTATCATTCCCTGCAAGGACTGTTGGACTACTATCACATGACTGATGGGTTGCAGTTTTTGATGGGTGGGGTTCTTGTTGCCCAAGCTTTCCTCTAGATTTTTTCAGGGAAGATTCTTTGAAAGCATTAATGTGAAATCCCAATTTTGTCATTTTCTCTCTTGCTCCACAAAATGTCATTTGAATTACTTAGCTTCAACAAAATTACCATAACTTTGGACTTAACTGTGGGATAGATTGCAGATCTGTTTGGTCTAGAGTGGTGTCATTTGGGCAAGGCATATTTGGGGATTTATACTCCTATGAAGGTGGACAACAATGGGTTGCAGTGTTGATTCTCATCCCCAGCTACACCTATGGTAAAAGGAAAAAAAAGTCCAAATGCTTGCTTCAGCAGTTTCCTGTCAACTCTATCAAATGCCTTCTCTTGGTCTACAAATGCAACATAGAGATTCTTGTTGTATTCTATATTTTTTCTATATTAGTTGTTTAAGTGTAAAATTTGCATCTTTACAGCTTCTGTTTTTTTCTGAATCCCATCCATTGTTCTGTGAGGTGCGGTTCTATAACTGGTCTCAGTCTTGTTTCTATTATTTGACATACAGTTCCCCCGCATGGCTTAAGAGTGAGATGTCTCAGTATTGTGTGCATTCTTGTTTGCTCTCTTTGTTTTTCCACAATGGTATTATTATTGCTTCTTGCCAATCAGTGGGTGCAGTTAATTGTGTCCAAGCTGCACTGAAGATTCTGTGTAGCCATTTGATGCTGCTTTCCCCTGCTGCTTGGATTATTTCTGTTGGTAGCACATCTATTCCTGGTGTTTTGTGTTTAGGTGATTGTTTAATGACTCTTGCTACTTCTTCAATTGATATGTCAGGTTCTAGTGCTGTTGTTCTGTAGTCTTGTGTTGTTTCGCTGTGGCACTCTCTCCTATGGGGTTGAGAAGTTCTTTAAAGTGTGGGCGTGTTTTACTTCCGCTTCCGGGAACGATGAGGACAGCACACGCTGGATGAATTGCAGTAAACCCATTCGTGTGGATTCACAGGGTGCTTGGGCTTCTGGGAATTGAAGTCCAAGAACATCTGGAGTGCCAAGGTTCACCATCATGGACATAGAGTATGCTGTTTGTTTACACGTCTATCACCTCAGATAGTTAATAAAAATTGTTTTTTTTATTCTTCTGTGTAGTTGTCATTACATGGAGCATATATTTGTATGTACGTTTCCATTTGTTCTCTTCTCTTGATTTTCAGTATTATTATTTTGTCCGAATTGTTGTTAATGTTTAGTATGCATTTTGCTATGTCTGGATATACCAAGAAGCCCTCTCCATTCTTTGCTGTGACCCCTCCTAAGTAAGCATATATCCTTTATGGACTTTCTTACTTCCATGTCCTTTGCATCTTGTATCAGCTTGACCCATTATCTTTATCCTCTTCTTTCCATTATACAGTATTTACAATTTCTCTTTTATTTCCTAGATTGGTTATATTTAGAGTGCCTATTCTGTATTTCATTGTTCTTTCTCTTGGTTCTTTAACATTGTCGTGGTCATTCCTGGTTTGTTCAGTCCATTTACATCTCTTTTGTAGATTTATTTTTAAGCAATGAGTTATCTGTTGCTGGCTTACTGGGCCTGTCGCAACTTCATCAGAGACCCTTTGGCCAAGTCTTTTCAGGGTCATTCAGTATGGCCATAATGGCTACCATAGTGGCCCTGTGGCACAAGGCCATGCCATACTTTGTCCAGTCCGAGCAATCCCTTAATTGGACCTGTTACCACCTCTCACAACATGGACGCAGGGTTGGACTTTGAGATGCGATAGAACCCTGCCTTCACAAATAGTTCTTCCTGCCTGAACAGAAATATTGCTAAGCCAACTTGGTACACCATTTCTCCACCATGCCGATATGCTCCTCTGCAAGCACAGGGCAGTTTTGAACAATTTTATCATGCACACAAGAGAGAACTTACAGACAAGCTCTTGAGACCAGGGATGCAGAATGGGGAAACCCTCCTTATATCATTGTTGAATATCAGCTCCCATTATCCTTCCTCTGGCTATGTTGGCTCAGGGTAGGGAGTGTCTGTCAACACCTGGAGGGCCAGGATCACTGAGAATGTTCAGGTGAAGTCCCATAATTTTTACATTAAAAAGGAAATGCTGAAAGCCCTGCTAGATGTAGAAAAGTTAGGAACTGATCTAGTTCAACAAGGAAACCTTATTAAACTACAATCCTTACAATACAAATAACAGAAAACAATTAGTGTCATTTTTTGCTATTGCAACTGGACTGTTTGCGCATCTCCATGAAGACTGTTCATTTACAAGTTCAAGGCTGCATAGATTCATATATTTTTCTCTTTCCTTCAAACAGGGCTGGATCTGTGCCAGCACATGAGAATCTGCAGTCAGCTCCTTCAAGAATGAAAAAGCTAAACATTTTCCCCCCCTTCCTGAAGAGAAGCAGACAGCTGCTAACTAGTTGTCTAGCTGTCTATTTGTGGACAATTTCTTTCATCTTGCCATACCTTTTGTGCTACCTTGAAATGTTTGGAGTTTAGACTTGAAGAACATGCGGTGGTTTTCTGACTTGTATTAAAATAGTTTTTTTAAAAGCAAGAACATTTCAGAGGTGTGTGTGTGTGTGTGTGTGTGTGTGTGTGTGTGTGTGTGTGTGTGTAACATTCCTATATTTAGGGTCTTGTTCCCTATTCATATCAAGTACTGCATTGATTTTATTTTTCAGCGGAGTGAAGAAAATCTTTTCAAACACCAAGTGCGCCTCAGAAACCTCCAGTAACAATGCAGCTCCTCAGAAAAAGCAATTGTCCTAGATTACAAAGAGAGAAAGAGAAACAGAATATACTGCGGCTTGTCTTCAGTACGAGCAAGGAAGAACCATCTGGTCAGTCACGTTTCCTTGCTTTCCTGTTATGCTTGTTTTAATTCTTTCTCTGGGCAGACAAAGACAGTGTGATTTCAATGGCTGTCACCTGTTTCCCACGTGAACCAGTGCAAACGTGCAGTTACATGTCTGCCAGGCATGTGAGTTTCTTTGAAGCAGTGTTCACACACACACACACACACACACACACACACACACACACACACACACACACACACACACACACACACACACACACACACACACACAAGCAGCCAGCGTTGATTCCAGAATTCTTCTTGGAAAATTCAGGACCATGATAACAAAGGGAATATGTACGGTGTTTTAACCCCCCCCCCCCCCCCCCCCACTATCCTCTAATTACAATCCAGGCTCTGCTAAACCAACTGTAAAAGGAGAGGTGTGGAAGGTACCTCAGATGTCATCTAAGCCAATTGTCTCAGTTCTTTAGAATCCCGCCAAACCACTTTGCTTCCACATATTTGCAGTTTTCCATGCTGCCATGAAGAAATGACTCTAAAGATGTTTATGAAATCTCCTAGGCTGTGTTAAATATAATTGGATTCACTCCCACATTGTCTGAAACTTCTATGACAGCATTTGTTCAAATTGCCCCAGTTCTAGAACATTCTGTGAACGGGAAGCTGCAGCAAACCATCAAATCTCAATGCCTGGAAATGATAGCTCATCAAGTTATGATTCATAACTCCAGGTTGAATGGCTGTAGCCCAGTTTCAGAGTTTTCAAGTGGCTGTCTAGAGAAGCAGTCCTTACTAAAGAGTTGGTGTGACATAATGGATACATTGTTGGATAAGAACTCTGGGCCCCTATGTTCAAATCTCTGTTCCACCAAGGAAACACAATAGGAGATGGCAATAATAAACAACTTCTTCAACACCACCTGAAAATCCTATTAGTTTATTGTGGTAAACTTCTGAGGCAGCAGGAAGCAAGGAAGGCCAAAAGCAAGGTGAATTGATTCCCTAAGGCTGCGGTCTAGCTTGCGGTGCAGGTCAGAGGCATGGTTCCTCCTGCCACTTCTGCCACTTCCGGTGGTGGCAGGTATGAGGTTGGCACATTTTCACTGTGTTTTTGCCACATTTTCAGCACTTCCCATGAGATTCTAGTGAGATTCCGGCATTTCCCATGAGAATTTGGTATTTCCTGTGGGATTTAGGTGAGATTTTGGTACTCCCTGTGAGATTTTGGTGAGATTTTGGCACTTCCCATGAAATTTTGGTGAGATTCTGGCACTTCCCACACAATTTTGGCACTTCCAGTTTGTTTTTGGGTGCTTCTGGTGGCAGCGGCGGGGTCCTGATTAATTGGCACCATGGGTCGGGGTTGGGGACCCCTGCTCTAAGGGATGCCACAAATTATAGCTTACAGGAGTTGAGCAGAGCAGTCAAGAGCAGGACATTTTTGGAAATCTCTCATTCATAAGGTCACCATAAGTTAGAGATGACTTGATGGTACATAACAACAACAACAACAACAACAACAACAACAACAAATCAAAAGTGCCTTAACAGCACATTAAAACATCATCAGCTTGCCAGTGCTTGGTGATACATAACCACAATAGGCCTTATTAGTGTTCTGATGCTTCTCTTTCTTCCCATTTCACTGCTGGACAAAGGACCAGGGTTACAATGGGAACAGCAATGACTATTATTTCAGTTACAGATAAACCATGCTCATTGTGTACCTTGGCCAGATGTCTACAGGAAGGCTCTTTTCTGAATGACAAGTTAGCACTTGCCTGGCTAGGTATGAAAGTTGATCTATTCAGCACAATAGATCTTGTTCCAACATGGATTTCCTGAGCTTTATGGATCAGAAATCCAAACAGCTACATAGCCACACAAAGACCTCCCTAAGCTTTTCTTTAAAAAGTGAAAAGTTTTTGTGCTCCTGTTGATGACTGCAAAACATGTACTACATTTGCAAAGTGATGTGGATATCTGCCATGGGATGATGAAGGATGAGGATTGCTGCAAATCAAACAAAGGGTGGGAGAGGAGAAAAAATTGAGTATGGATAAAATCAGGTATCCTAGAAAAGGAGGCAGAAGGACTATAAACCAACCCAATTAAAGCAAAATTTGAAAAAAAGAGGAACTGACAGTAAGTGTAGGCTTTGTAAAGAAATGGGTGAAACAGTATACCACATTATCATTGGATGCAGTAAGGTTTCACAGACGGACTACAAAGGTTGTCAGAAAAGAGTCACAGCAATATTACATTGGAATCTGTGCAAGAATTATGGAACACCATGTTTAAAATACTGGTGGGAGCACAAACCAGCAAAGGTGGTTGAGAATGAGGACAAGAGGTCAAGAACTTGTGGGACTTTAAGATCCAAATGGATAAGAAGTTTAACACACTACTCTAGACATAACTGTGGTTGAAAAAATGGTTAAGTTGATTGATGTGGTGATCCCAGGTGCCGGCTGATTAGAAGGAAAAGAGTTTGAAAAGATCATGAGATATCAGCATCTGATAACATCATCTCTGGGAGAAAAGAGTAACAGTGATGTCAGTAGTGATAGGATGACTTCTTCTTCTTCTACCATAGGTGATCATTATGGCGATCAGCAATGAAGACTGTCCTGAGAATATAATGCAGTGGCTTTCCATTTGTCTTTCACATTGCAACATGACACCAGTACCACTGATCCAGTTCTGCAAGTAACTTTCTAGTCCTGAGCCCTTTTGGCACACAAAGTCCTCATCAGCCCCAGGCCAGTATCGATGAAGCTGCTGCCCTCCATCAAGATGGATTCAAGTGGGCTTTAATACACTTGGGGACCATCACCCTTCCCTGTGGACTTTGCCACCCAAGGTCATTAGTCCTTCAGGTTGTCAGGTTAGTTAACTGAAGCCTTACACTCATTATCTTCTAATGGTTGTAAATTTCCAAGCCCCCAAATTGCTGCTCATACACTATCTCGAGGGAGTGGTTTTGTTTTTTTAAAATTCACAAATGAGAGGAACCAAACACACTTCTTTAATTATATGCAATCAAAATTTAGACATAGAGAAGGAAGAAAAGTAAGTCAGAGAGAGGGAGGCAAGTGATGGTGGGACAAACTACAGAGCTGAATAAATATTCTATTTTCAACATGGATCAAACTTTAGTGTGTAGTTGGTCTCTTAGTTACCATTTATCCCCATCTTGGACATATTCTTTCAAAGAAGTCTAGGTGTGTGGTATCTGACATGCGTCTACCCCCTCTGCAGGATTTGCACTTCCCAGATTTTATGGTTCAGAAGGGTTTCATGTACCACAAACCTTATAAATGTGCACACATGCATATTGAACTGTGTCTGCAGACATTTCTGTGGACATGTGGCAGGCATGACTAAACACCAAAGTGTACAGACCACTGTTTACCTTCCCACCACTTGTCTACTTGCAATTTCTTGCTTTTGAACTGCTAGTTTGGCAGGAGCTGGGACAGAGACATGAGCTCACTCCATTGAACAGTATACTCAGGTCTCAAAGTGCTGACCAGCTGACCATCCACTTTTCAATTTCAGCATCTTAACCACTAAGCCACCACAGCCCATATATCTCTGTAGGTATCCTCTTTTGCACACCTGGACACATGACTCAGTCATACGGAGATTTCTTAACTTATGACTACTTGCTACTAAACATTTTGCAAAAAGATTTTGGCCACTGTGAAGATGCTGCCTGGATTCAGGGTATGTTAACTGGGGTTGTGTTTTAAAGAAGAAAAGAATCAGTGGTGCCTATAATCAAGGAAGCCTTTACTAGATGTTCAGCTGTTCTTGCTCTTCCTAGGGTTTGATAACGAGTTCTTTCGAAATCTAATTAGGGTTCATAGAGACACACTGATGTGCAAAGCACACCCATTTTCTAGAGGTTCCCCCACTGTTTTTAGACAGACCTCTTTAGGATTAAGTTCCTAGTCAAGTAGATTATCTCTACACAGAAGCTAGATCTAAGGTTACAGGCTCTTTAACATTCTTGCTTTTCTGCCTCTGCAGGCTTGGTCCTTTTGAAGCTCTTAACCCCTGCAGGCACTTTATCTGGAAGCTTTGTTTCTTCTCAACATGTGTCAGCGTAGGCTGTAACTCTACTTTAAAATGGCCAGGCCTGCCAAATTCCTCACCAAGGACCAGAACTATGCAGTGCCTACACATGCCATTAGTCTGTGATATTTGTAGAAAAGCAATGAGTTGTGTACTTCTTTAAAGTAAATCTATCCTTTCAGAAGAGGGAAATATTTCTCCTTGTGTGTTAAAAATTAGAATGGCCTCTAATGCCCATTCCACAAACCTGGATTTCAAAGAATGATTTTTAAAAAGTAATCCTTTCCCATTCTTTGTTACAGTGTTCCTAAAAAGCAACGGAAGTACTCATGGCAATGTTTTTTTAAAAATCTGTTAGGATTGATAAGAGAATATCATAAAACTGGGAAAATCCTTGGCCTAATAGCTCTTAAAATGCCCTTAAAAGATAATGATAATAACAAAAGCAAGAAAAACCTCAAACACCAACTCCTTTCCACAAGTTTACATTATTTATTTATTTATTTAGATTAGATTTCTAATGCCACCCCACTCGCCGAGGCGACTCTGGCCAGCTTACAGTAAAACAGCATAAACATCAACATTTAAAAACAATTAAAATCTGCAAAACATATCTTAAAAGTTCTTTTTAAAAAGTCCTTTAATTTCTTTTTTAAAAAGTTCTTTACACCTATGTAGTAATTTGGCTGCAATTGTTTCATTGTTTTCGAAGTGTAGCCTTTGTTATGCTTTGATAACCCACTATTTCTACCCTCTGTTACACCCTCTCTTTGCAGAATGTTCACCATTGCCGGACCCACTCCCCAATAACGACACGGAGACCAAAACTGGATGTAAAAATTGGGCCACTTTATTAACTTTATATTAAACTCTCCTTAACTTCTGTTAAGGACCAAACAGGCCGTAATAGCACTGGTAAGGAGTAAATGTTAATCAAATACCCAGTTGAGTGCATGTCACAATATGCTACCGCTGCAACAAACTGTGGTACCCTGTCAACAACCTGTCTCCGCTGACACATGTTGTTGACCCTTGTCAGGATGCTATTAGTTAGCTCCTGACTGTAAAATTGCCTCCAATCAATTATAGAGGTGCTGCATGCTGGTTAAGCATAGCAACATGTTTGAATATCAGGTGGTTGTCCATTGCCATTTTTCTCAACCTTGTCCTCCTTATGGCCAACCAACTGCGTATCTGCCAAATTAAATGGGTCATGCACTTTCTCCTTACCAGTGCTAGCCGCCAAAGTGACCAATAATAAACAAAACCCTAACCCCATAACTCAACCATCAGCAACAGTGTGGGATGGGTGAAAACGCCCAGAACCAATGGGCCAATGCAGGTTCAAGCAAAAATTCTCATCCGGCCCCGAAGCGACCCAATTAATCACACTGCTACCTAGCGAGGGGGTGGAGGGCAAACGTGTCCCTGGCCCAGCCGAATTGAAGTGCCGGGGCCGCATGGGCAGCCACCTCTTATAAGGTGGCCGGCCACGCCCCCGGTGCCATTTTGGGCCCATGCCTCAGGGCAGGTGCCGGCAAAGCACATGGCGGCAATTTTGTCGCCACGCGTCCCTTGCCGGACCCACTCCCCAATAATGACATGGAGACCAAAATTGGATGTAAAAATTGGGCCACTTTATTAACTTTATATTAAACTTTCCTTAACTGCTGTTAAGTACCAAATGGGCCATAATAGCACTGGTAAGGAGTAAATGTTAATCAAATACCCAGTTGAGTGCATGTCACAGTATGCTACCGCTGCAACAAACTGTGGTACCCTGTCAACAACCTGTCTCCGCTGACACATGTTGTTGACCCTTGTCAGGATGCTATTAGTTAGCTCCTGACTGTAAAATTGTCTCCAATCAATTATAGAGGTGCTGCATGCTGGTTAAGCATAGCAACATGTTTGATTATCAGGTAGTTGGCCATTGCCATTTTTCTCAACCTTGTCCTCCCTATGGCCAACCAATTGTGTATCTGCCAAATTAAATGGGTCATGCACTTTCTCTTTACCAGTGCTAGCTGCCACACGGGGAGGAGTTCACTGACTCACTGCCCCACCCTGACCGTACGCGGTCAACAGGCCCGTTTGTAAAGCTGTCAGGAAGAGGTCCATATCTCAACCAGAGAGATGCACCCCATCACCGCGATACAAGCTGGGGTCCTGTATGTGGATCAAGGGGTGCGGGACTGCTGTCCCCAAACCGTCAGTATACAGATACTGGGCTGCCCTGTTCACAGACCGCCGGGGCGGAGTTCACCGACTCACCCTGACCGTACCCGGTCACCAGGCCCATTTGAAAAGCTGTCAGGAAGAGGTCCATACCTCGACCAGAGAGATGCACCCCATCACCACGATACAAGCTGGGTCCTGTATGCGGATCAAGGGGTGCGGGACTACTGTCCCCAAACCATTGGTATACAGATACCAGGCTACTGCCCTGTTCACTGACCGCCGGGCCCAGTCAACAACACGAGTATCATCACCTCCCCGGTAGGTTACGCATGGCACCATCTGTGACCATCTGATCCACACCTGTGGCCAGCGGTGACCCAGCAGGCTAAGATCGCTGCGAATGGTGAGGAGCAAAGCTACACTCGTGATCTGCACCAGATCATTCCTGCCCAGATGTATCACCGGGACATCCGGTGGGCCTCGGTCACTCATGGAGATGCAGCGTGGTGGGCAGCCCAATAAACGTAACTGTGACCGACAATCCACACCCTCGCCGGTGCCATCGGGCAGCCAGGAGCTGAAAGAAAAGAAAGAGAAAGGGAACCAGCAAGGTGCTACCGCAACAGGGAGGGCGCACATAGGAGCGGAAACGCATAGATCCCCACCTTCCCATGTACTGTATGGCATCCTCAGAGTATCCATAAGCCACTGCCGTAGAAGCGGCGCCAATGTGAAATGAGTGGGTCCCGTAACGCACTCCAGTAAGGCCTAACTTGGCCAAGGCAGTCCCAGTAACCTTCCAGAACTGGCACTTGGTAAAGGGCAGAGTATTCTGGTGACAAAAGAGGGGACCAGTGGCTCGGCCATGCTGAAACAGGAAAGAATGCAACGCACACACAGGGAGAAATCGGGTGTAGCAGCAGGCAGCCCAGTGACCTCAGCTAAAAGGCCAATGCCAACAAACGCCCGCCAATAGTGCGGGTGGCCAGCCCCTTGCCACGAAGATGTACTATGAACTGAAGGAAGTGGTCCACAGGTATAGGCCAGGTACTTTGCAGGGAAGCCCCTTGACAGAACGTCTCGAAGGCTCGGTGTGCAAGAGTGTATGCCTTATGGGTGCTGCTAGTCAGTGACAAACCAATGGCCCGGTTTACTTCTCCGAGCCAAACTTCCGCATCTCTGCCGGGATTGTCTGAGGAAGCTCGTTGGCCTCCGGCGGCAGGGTCCAGAACCGATCTATCTGCATGCGGGATAAAGCGTCGGCAATGTCATCATTAATGCCCGGAACATGCCTGGCTTTGAACAGTATGTTAAGGCGTAAGGCCCGCGACACAAAACAGCGAACCCGAGCCATAACCCTGGGTGAACGGGATGTCTGGACATCGACTATGTGGACCACAGATGTGTTATCATACCAAAAGTGGACCACCAAGTCAGCCCAAGTCTCCCCCCAAAGCATAAGCGCACCGAGGATGGGAAAGAATTCCAGAAATGTAAGGTCACAAAGCAAGGCAGTGCCTTGCCAAGCCTCCGGCCACTTGCCGAATGACCAGTGACCATTAAAGTATATGCTGTAGCCAAACACTCTGGATGCATCCGACTGGACCTGAATCACGGGTGCAGCCGAACGCTCGGTGCGCCAGAAGGAAATCCCATTGAAATCCGAGAGGAAGCCTAACCACACCCTGAGGTCTTCCCTGGTACCCTTCGTGAGTCGTACCCTGTGGTGCTTCTGGGTCAGGCCAACCATCGCGTCACACAGGCGCCTGGCAAAAGCCCGGCCAGGAGCGATGACCCTGCATGCAAAATTTAGGTATCCATGCAGCACCTGTAGGTCATGAAGGGAGGCCTTGCGTTTAGCAAGCATAACACATATGGCTTCTGAAATGCGGGCCACTTTGTCCACGGGCAACCTAGATGTCTTGGCCACCATATCTATTTCAATCCCCAGAAAAACCAAAGAGGTGGCAGGTCCCTTGGTCATTTCAGGAGCCAATGGCACACCCAACTCATCCATAAGCCCCTGAAACATAAGAAGCAGATGTTCACATGCCCCAGAGCCCGCAGCAGTCCCGAACAAAAATTGTCCAGGCAATGTGCCACCAAATGCGCTCTGGAGCGGTGAACAAACGCTCAGTGTAAGAATGAGCTGAAACACTCACAGGCTACACATGAGATATAACACCCAAGAGGCATGGCCTTGTCAACAAAATATTGCCCCTGGAACCTAAAACCTAACAGTTCAAAATCGTCCGGGTGGACCGGGAGGAAGCGAAATGCGGACTAGCTGTTGCATTTGGCCAGGAGAGCCCCAGGTCCACACTCACAAACCATACTAAGTGCCTGGTCAAAGGACGTATAACGGACCGAGCAGAGCTCATCTGGTATAGCGTCGTTGACAGACGCACCTGCAGGGTTGGAAAATGGTGTATCAGCCGGGACTCACCAGGGGGCATCTTGGGAACCAAGCCAAGGGATGAAACCTTCAGATTGAGAAAAGGAGGCACCACGAATGGTCCCACCATGTGCCCTTCCTGAACCTCCTTGAATATCTTGGTTCTGGCCAAATCTTCCATGCCCCATAACCATACCAAATTGGGAGCATCCTGTGGGGCGCATGCACCCACAAAGGGGATACGGAATCCCTCTGAAAACCCCCTCAAAAGATACTCTGCGTCAACCCTTTCGGGGTAGACGCGTAACCAGCGTTCCAACACATCAATTTTGATTGGGGAGGGGGCCTTTAGAAGCTGATGCCGAGTCAAGGTTAGCTCGGCCCACGCCCTACTAACCTCTTCCCCTTGCGCGTGATCCCGCCAGCCTGGGGCAAATAGTTGCCGAGTGAAGCCCCTGACTGTTTCCTGGAACATCCAGCTGCGGACGAATAGCTCCAGCGCAGCAGGCGGGCTGGACCCCCTGCCCTGCCACCTGGCGGGGTGACTGTGCGGAGCCCGGCCACTGGACAGCGTGGCCACAGTGATACCGATCACCCAAAGCCGGGCGGGATGGGGTAATATACAACAACCAAAGGAGTTGGTTGGGTTCGTCCCAACACATGTAACATAGGCCCGGCAAATGATATCCAGGTATTGGATCAGGTGAATGGCCAAATCTGGGCGAGCCCTAATTGATACCGCCACATATATTAAGTACGCAGTTAACCAGTTGGCCCACGTGTGCGGGGGCTTGCGAGGGCGGGCCAACTCCTTGACCATGTCATCCTGCTTCTCCGCCTCCTCCCAAGTGGGCTCCCTGTTCAGCAATCGGAACAAATCGACGTACTCCCTCCGCCATATTTTGTCTCTGGTGGCAGGCAACAAATGGTCACCCAAAGGCAGGGAGATGCCTGCTGAAGGAAGGGCTGAAGTCAGGACCATGTGGTAGGCGATGTTGGCCCGGGGGGGCGGGCATATGACCATATCGGGTACGGCAAGTTCGGGCCTGCAGGCGGGACCCCAGGAGGCACAGGTGGGTAGGGAGCCCTCCACACCCCAGGTTGGGGTGACCTCATTATTGGCGGCTGAGCAGGTGGCATGAACGGTTGCGGCATGGGCTGGGTGGGCAGCTGGTTCACAGCCGGTGCCACGGGTGGGCCAACGGCTGGGACACAGCGGGTAAGACATGTGTGCTTACCAGCATACTCACCTGTCACCACCCCGCCAGCCACCCCCACCGGGGGTTCCAGCTGGTCCGGAGTATCGGAGCTCGCGAGCGAAATCAAGCTCTCCCGGTTCCAGCCCGACGATCCTGGTTGGACCGCACCAGCGTCTGTCGGTGGGCCAGGTGGGCCAGCTCTGCTCACGCCATTGCCGTGCTGAGGCGCAGCAAGCAGTGCGGCCTTCAGACGGGCCAGCCTCCAATCCAGGGCTGCCAGGGGCAGGGGTGCTCCCGTGCCCGCAACCAGCTGCCCGGTGAGCCCGAAGGCTTCCGGGCCAGTGGATATACCCGCCGTGGGTTCCAGGGCCATGAAGCGGTCCTCGATAGACCCCGGGCCAACCCTGGCTGCCCCACGCGTCGAGCGCTGGCCTGGCGGGCCGGCAGTTGGCGAGGGAGCAGCTCCAGGGGCCGAAGTCACCTCACGTGCGGAGGGGCCAGGGGTGGCCAGGGAACTGCCCTGCCCTGTGGCCTGTGCCACCGGGGTCGACCTGCCCTCCGCATGAGCCGTCCGGCTGGGCGGAGGCCCCAGGTCCGCAGGCAGCATGAGGCCGGCATGGGGACTGGGTGTGGGCCGCGCCGACTGGTGCGGGCACCGTGCAGCCGACACACCACCCCGCATGGCCTTCCCCTTATTTGCCATGCGCGCCTATCACGGGGAAGAAAAGGTTCCGCTCCGGGGGCAGAAGGCAGTCAAGGCCCAAAAAGGGGAGGGTCGTAGCCCTGCTTGGGGCCACCCGAGCCCCTGTGAACAAGGGGGGGGTGACCCTGCAAGCAGCACGGCCCGCCCGTTCCCGGGCAAGCCGTGTCCTCCAAAGGCCCAAGAGGGGCCGAAACAGCAAGCTGCACGGTCTGCCCATTCCCGGGCGAACCGTGCGCTCAAAGGGACTTGCTACCGGCTGCGGCCGGAGTGAGCGCAACAGTCAGCTGGGCTGGAGAGGAACGCAGCAAACGCATCCCTGGCCCAGCCGAATTGAAGTGCCGGGGCTGCATGGGCAGCCACCTCTTATAAGGTGGCCGGCCACGCCCCCGGCACCATTTTGGGCCCGTGCCTCAGGGCAGGTGCCGGCAAAGCGCGTGGCAGCCATTTTGTTGCTGCACGTCCCTTCTGTCCTGTCAATGTAGGACTTGGAGGCACCGTTTTCATGGGGTCTGGTCTTCTTTGAATTAGAACTCCCAGATGATGGTTCTGAAGAATTCCTGCCCTTCTATTTGTCTGTGATGGTTCTAGGTCCTTATTTGATATTCTTCAACATTGACATGAAACTTCTGAGAGAGCTAATTTGGAATTTTGGCAATTGGACTTCATCTGTATGTTAACAATATTGACCTCTCTCCTTTTTAGTGAATGTCAAGGAAGTTATGGAAATCCTAAAGTGTTCAGTGCATTCTGTGAGGAAGGATGTGAGTGATTACGTGCAAGCTTCACAGTAGCAAGATAAGATCACTATTGGTCATTACATAACCTTACCAGGTATTTATGGCCCAGCTCTGGGTGCAGTCCCAGTGTTGCTGAGAGATAAAGTATGCATCCGTTGTAACCAGTACTGCTCCTAGCAGGTCCGATGATAATGGCGGCTTGAAATGCCCTTGCCTAAGTTCTTCTTTGGTGGCACTTTCTAGCCATAGTGACCCATATTTTCATCACCTCTGGTTTAGAGTACTGTAGTGTGCTGTATTTGGAGCTATCTATGAAAAGCATTCAGAAATGACAGTGAGTGCAAAATGGTCAGCTGGACTTTCTCAGATGTGAGGTTTCATGTTGCAGACCTAATCACAATTGTATTGATTTGGATTGGATCAATATGATTAGTTTCCAGTTTCGTTCTATGTTAATTCAGCATGCTGATTTTTTTTTGTGTGTATAAACCATAAGCAGTTTGGTGACAAGATGCCCGAAGGTCTGCCTTCTTCCTTTTAAACAGATAGGCATTTCTGATAAATACTTAGATATAGAAAACACTCTCCTCTTTTTGGACTGTGGTCATAGATTTTCTGGGCTTGTAGTAAGAAAAAAACCTATTTCTGAAAATTAATAAGGCAATTTAGGGGGAGGGAATAATTGAGATTAGACTAGGAATAACTAAAGTTATAAAATTTAGTCTCCCCTAAGGGCACTTAAGGGAATTGGTCACAAGTTTAATTAATATTTTAATTTATTATTGACAGCTGGAAATTTCATGGCTAAATATTCAGAGGGTGGTAGCATTCCAGCTATTCAAGAATGGCTGACTAAGGCATGCTCTGCTATTAAAAAGTTAAAGCCAACACACTGGCTGAAATCCCTTGGTGAGTTGCAAGTAGAATAGGCCCAATGAATCAGTGGGGATTTGGTGGGTCAACTACTCTATAAATTCAATTGAATCAAGGGATCTGCTCTAATTGTTATATACTACTGAATTTAGCCAATGTGTAAGAGAAATGACAGTATAACCTTGGCATGTTGTTAGGAACAAAGGCAATTTTGAGACAAAACATAATGTCGCAAATGGTCTTTGCAGGCAAAATTTTAATGGCTGGCTAGTGAGTAAAATATAAATCATTTAATTGCAGTTACTGATTGGATTTTTAAAAGAAAGAAAGAAAAAAGATAAGTTTCCCAAACAGTAAACATATTTACACTAATCGTGTATAAACTAACAATTTGTTTAAAAGGCTTTGATAAGCACTACAAAGTTCTTATCTATACCCAGACAGTCTAGCAAACATTAAAAATCACAACCATGTAGAATTAAAAAGAAAATATCTGAAATCGGTAATAGAACAACATCAAAAATGGTAGCTAAACTATATTTTTGTAGGGCCTTACTGAGAAATCAAGTACTGTAGAGTACTTGAAGATATGGCCTCTAAAGATAGTTCTAGTGAAAGTTCACTTGCCTTCTAGGTTTCAGGTCTCAACTGTACTATCTTTTAAAATAATCAATATGTGCAATATGATCACATCCTAAGGAGATGGTGAGCTGTCCCTTACTGGAAGTCTTCAAGTAGAAGTGGGCTGCAAATTGTTGGGAATGCTCTAGTTCAGCATTGATAGCTGAAATATTGGAACTTTGTTTTCTCTAGCTGTCAGTAACCAGATTCTCCATTCTAACCATTGGTTGCCCCTGTCCATCCATGATAAAAAGCCTAACACGCGTCAGCAAACTTCCCCATGAACACAGGTAGTGTGGAGATCTGGCAGATGTAACATTAGAACATAAGAACAGCCTTGCTGGAACAGGCCATAGCCCATCCAGTCCAGCATTCTGTCTCACACAGTGGCTCACCATTTCCTTCAGGGTATTCCCAAGGAGATGCCTTCACCTGTTTAGGATTCCCTGGAAATGGCATTGAGAGATATCCTGCCTATTTCTCCAACCCCGAGGTTGTCCTTAAGTATCCATAATTATAGCCATTGATACCCTTGTCCTCCATGAACTTGTCTAATCCTTTCTTAAAGCTGTCAAGACTGACAGCTGTCACCACTTCTTCTGGCAGGGAGTTCCATAGACCAGTAATCCTCTGGGTGAAAAAGTACTTTCTCTTATTTGTTTGAGAACTAGTACCCAAAAGTTTCATCGAGTGTCCCCTAGTTCTAGTGTTGTGTGATACGGAAAACAGTTTTTCCTTATCTACTTTGTCCACACCGTGCATGATTTTATAAACTTCAATCAGGTCACCTCTTAGACGCTGACGTTCAAGAGTGAAAAGGCCCAACCGTTGCAGCCTCAGATGGTAAGGAAGGTGTTCCAGTCCCTAATCATTCTGGTTGCCCTCCTCTGCACTTTCTCCAACTCCATAATATCCTTCTGGAGGTATGGCGACCAGAACTGTACACAGTATTCCAGATGCGGCCTCAACATAGATTTATAAAGAGGCAAAATGACACTTGCTGACTTATTTTCTATACCCTTCCTAATGATCCCTAGCATTGAGTTTGCTTTTTTCACTGCTGAGGCACACTGGGTTGACACCTTCATTGAGTTGTCCACCAGGACACCAAGGTCCCTTTCCTGGTTTGTCGCAGAGAGTTCAGACCCCATCAGTTTATAAATATAATTGGGGTTTTTTTGCCCCAACATGCATCACTCTGCGCTTACTAATGTTGAAGCTCATTTGCCACTGTTTTGCCTACTCCCCCAGTGTCAAGAGATCCCTCTGGAGCTCCTCACAATCTCTCACAGTTTTCACTTCCCTGTATAATTTAGTGTCATCAGCAAATTTGGCTACCTTGCTTTTTACTCCTACCTCTAGATCATTTATGAAGAGGTTGAAAAGCAGGGGTCCCAGTACTGAACCTTGGGGGACCCCACTCTTTACTTCCCTCCACTTGGAGAAGTGTCCATTTAGTGCTACCCTCTGTTTCCTGTCTCTTAGCCAGTTGCTGATCCAGGACAAGACCTGTCCCTTTATTCCATGACTGGTAAGTTTATTCAAGAGCCTTTGGTGTGGGACCTTGTCAAAAGCCTTCTGAAAGTCCAGATAAACAATGTCAACTGGATCCCCCTTATCCACATGCTTGTTGACACTCTCAAAAAATTCCAACAGATTAGTGAGGCATGATTTGCCCTTGTAAAAGCCATGTTGGCTCTCCTTTAGCAGCACGTTCTCTTCTATGTGCCTATTAATTCTATCTTTTAGGATGGTTTCCATCACTTTATCTGTGACACATGTTAAACTGACAGGTCGGTAATTTCCTGGATCACCCCTGGATCCTTTTTTGAAAATTGGTGTTACATTCGCTACCTTCCAGTCATCAGGCACAAAGCCTGATTTGAGGGAAAGATTATATATTTTGGCTAGGAGATCAGCAATTTCATCTTTAAGTTCACTGAGAACTCGTGGATGGATGCCATCTGGTCCTGGTGATTTGTTAGTGTTTAGTTTAACAAGACATGCAAGGACCTCCTCCCTGGTTATTTCTATCTGGCTTAATTCTTCGGTTTCCCTCCCTACGAAGATAGGCTCTGTTTTGGGCATGTGGTCTCTGTCTTCTTCAGTGAATACTGAAGCAAAGAATTCATTGAGTCTCTCTGCAATCTCTGTTTCCTCTTTAATAACCCCTTGCCTTCCATTGTCATCTAATGGTCCAATGGCTTTCCTAGTTGGGTTCTTACTTCTAATGTACTTAAAGAAGTCTTTGTCATTTCTCTGAGTATTTTTAGCTATACGCTCCTCAAAGTCTTGCTTTGCTTTCCTGATTGTTGCCTTGCATTTGTTCTGCCAGAATTTATGTTTCTGCCTGGTGTCCTCATTCGGACAAGCCTTCCATCTTCTAAATGAGCTTTTCTTTCTCTTGATCACTTCCCGAACAGCTCCTGTAAGCCACATTGGAGTCCTCTTGGACCTGGCAGTGCCCTTTTTCCTTTTGGGTATGCATTCCAATTGGGCCTCTGTTATTGTTTTTGTAAACAGCCTCCATGCCTCTTGGAGTTGAATTTCCATTTTACCCATTGAAATGCATGGCTGGAGCCTCTGGACCAGGGAGGACCAGCATGGATGCCTCGGCACTTGCCCCTTCTGGGTAAGTCTATGTCTTTTTGTTTTGTTTACTTTCCTGTGTGTGTGTAAGTAAGTCTCTCTGTCTTTTTGTTTTGTTTACTTTGCTCTGTGTGTGTGTGTGTGTGTGTGTGTGTGTGTGTGTGAGAGAGAGAGAGAGAGAGAGAGAGAGAGAGAGAGAGAGAGAGAGAGAGAGAGAGAGACTCGCCTTTGTGTGGGTGGGTGTGAGTGTGGAGAGTGTGTTTGTGTGTGTGTTATGGGTGAGGGGCCAGGGTCTGGACCAGGTTAAACAGAGATGACCACTGAACCCTAGAGCCGGATATGACTGGCTTTCAAACAAGGGATAACTTTACCTTGCTTGAAAGCCAGTCGTATCTGACTCTAGGGTTCAGTGCTCATCTTTGTTTCAAAGCCGAAGTGCCAGCGCTGTCTGCTTCTGCAGACATTTCCATGGTCATGTGACAGGCATGACTTAGACACAGGAGCACACGGAACACTGTTTACCTTCCCACCAAAGTGTTCCCTATTTATCTCCTTGCAATTATATAAAGTGGAATGGGAGACATGGTTTGAATGCATTTTGTATAGATTAATCATCACTCAAACAGACACATTTCAATATACTACAGGTAACATGTCTTCAGAACTGCAAAAATAACAGTGAAAGTACAAATAATGACATCATGAGGTGGTCTGATAAACATAAGGTAGACCCTAGGGAAAGAGACACCTGAGGGTATAAAAATAAGGCCCTAGTTGGGAGGAAAGAGGCAGAAGAAGATGAGCTTCTTCTGTGTGGTGGGATGGAGGCCCCACTAGGTTGGTGGGACTCAAGCTTAAACAAACAAGAAGATGAGGGGAAGAGGCTTGGACTAATCCAGATACCCTATTTGTTTCCCTAAATTCATAATAACAACATGGAAAAACATGTGTAATGCTACAATCCATTCTTACATGAGTGTGGTGTTAAAAACATATTATGAATCCGTAGACTCTTGAGGAAGTCGTTCAAAATGTCTGCTTACCGGAGGGGCATCGAAACCGTTGTTTACCACGTGAGTGCACCCCACATGATGGAGACCTGCAGCTGGATTTGATCCGTATCACTTCCAACGTTTACATTGCAGACGGCTCCTGTAGCTGATACACACTCACAGAGATCCCGCAGACCATATTTACTGGCCATCCTAGAACTGTTGTACTTAATTATACCACCAAGTTGCGCAAGTACTGTGGACACGAACTTGGGGATCCTTCTTTGGGAAATAACCTATATCTTCTGCGGGCTCCTTGTGAGGGATTGCATGTGCATGTATATGTATGTGTATATATGTATAGATACATCTGATATAACTTTTGTCATACGTACAATAGCACAGTTTAGTAACTGACAACTAAGAATATTGATAATAGAATATTTATTTGAGCACCTTCTTAATGATATTAAACATACACTTTGCTACTTTCAATCTGTTGCTTTGGGTGTGTCGCCTTGCCTTTTTGCCTTTACACCCCAGCCGCCTCACCGTACTCGGGTATTGAGCTGCTGACCTGCCACCTTCCAGTCAGCACATTAGCCACTTTAGCCACTGCAGCTCAGTGGTTAAGAAGCTTGCCTTGTTAGCTGGAAGGCCGATATGACGGTTTGAGCTCCCATCTCTGTCCCAGCTCCTGGCAACCTAGCAGTTCAAAAGCAAGAAATTACAAGTAGATAAAAAGAGACCACTTTGGTGGGAAAGTTAACAACATTCTAGTGTCTAGTAATGCCTGCCACATGTCCACAGAAACATCTATCAACAGGCAGTGCTGGCTCTTTGGCTATAAACAGAAATGAGCACTGAACCCTAGAGTCAGATATGACAGGCAGCATTGGATCTAACAATAGGTAAAGGTAAAGGTTGCTCTTGCTCGAAAGCCAGTTGTATCTGACTCTAAGGTGCAGTGCTCATCTCCATTTACAGTCAAAGAGTCAGTGCTGTCTGTGTTTGCAGACATTTTCATGGTCATGTGGCAGGCATGACTAGAGCCCAGTTAGTCACACGGCCAGATTTGGCCATGCCCACAGATTTGGCCACACCCACAGAGGGGTGTGGCCAAAAGTTCCCTTATTTTTAAATCCCAAACTTGACAGGTATGCTCCGGGGGTGATATTTGGATAGCCATTGTGGACTCTTGACCTTCTATGGGTTGTGCTTATGTGTGGTTTTGCATTATGTTTATGTGTGCTTATGTAATAGTTCAAACATTGAAACTTTTGTAACCTTTGTTTTGAAATCTGCGTCTTTTGATTGTGCCGTACCTATGTGACACCCCTAGACTAATGTGGCACTTGCAAGTCCCCCTTTTGTACCCTTGTACTCTTTGTGTATAAATTTATCTGGTTTTGAATTGTTCAGGGCTAATCCCCACTTTAGGAGGGGCAGGGTTTTAATTGCATAAAACTTCATGGGCCATATGCAATAAAAACTTTTATTTTTCCCCACAGTTCTTTCCTTATTGGTCTTGTTTCCATCTTGGCTAGAGGGTTGTAAATTAAAGTAAATTTAATGATACCAAAATGTTTTCTTTTTAAGATATTTGACTAACATGTGTTTCCAGGGCATTTGCACCCGCCCGTTGTGCAGACTTTGGATTTCAAGTAAGGGGCCCCCTGCAAAGGGGCTCTTCCAGAATTTCAGGTATCAGCATTAAGGGGGAAGCTAGACTTGGTGGAGAAACACGAATTCAATTCTATTTTATATGTTTTTTAAAAATGAGACTACACGAGGAAGAATAGTAAGAACATGGATCAGATACAAAGTAATTTTTTAAAAAGGAAAAAAAAATCAGGAGATCTAATGATAGTGGCAGCCAAAGTACTCCAAAAGTGGATGAATGGAGACGAGCAGTTGTGCGGAGAAAATTGGTGATGAACCGTTTGTAATGAGCTTTATTTAAAAATTTAATTTAATTGTTCAATTTCTACACTGCCCACTCGACCTAGGCCAACTCAGGGCGGTTCACAATCACAGGTAAAATATAATTAAAACTAATTAAATCTACCCACCTCCTAAAAAAAGGGTGCAGGGACAGAAGGGACCGTGGGGGAAGGAGTTATCCTCTATACCAACCACCCAACGGTGGTGTACTAGATGAGGTAGCTTTCTGACAGGATGGCTCCCAATCAACAGGTGACATGGAATTCTTGAATTGGTTCATCAACATGTTTTTAACTCAATTTCTCACCCAATAAAGTAGGTAGCCCCAGTCTACCTACAACTTGGTGCCAAAATTAAAGGCAGCTGAGCTCCTAAAATTATCAACATGCCCTTGCAAGTGGAGGGAAATTCTACCTGCTTCCTTCTAGTGGCCAATTCTAAGATCATACCTTAAAAATACTGATCAAAATATGGAAGGCAAAACCAAAGAATACTTTATTTACTCCTAAGGTAATGGAATAAAACCTGAAAATTCCAGTGAAAATCTTAGATTGAGAGCTTCAATTGTATGAAGTGCCTTTACATATGGAATGAGTGGACCGTCTGTACTCATTTGAGCCTTGCCTTAAATGAGATTGTCTGGGTCTGCCCTTCTACAGGTGGTAACTCTTAAAGCTGCTCAGGTTGAATGTGTCAGGAAAAGAGGTTTTTGTGTTGCTACCCTTATGTTTTGAAATGTACTTCCTTAATCCCTCAAAAACTTGCAAAAATTCAGGTGGGGATGTATGGTATAGAATTGTTTCAGCAGAGCTTTTGATATTGCCAGATTGCTATTCCATCACTTGTGTTGGTTAATTTTGCCATTGCCAATTTATGTTTTTACTATCTATGTGAGGAATTTCATTATTGGATTGTTATCTTTGTTGTATATGAAATGGTTATCAGAACTGTGATATACAGGTAAGTATGGCATCTAAATAAAAATAAGTGACAGATTCCATTAAAAATACATAAAACACCTATGTTCGTTAGGTGTGACAAGTAACTTTTGAAGGTAGGTAGATGTTACTTGCCATACCCAAGGAACATAAAGGTGAAACTCGGAAAATTAGAATATCGTGCAAATGTTCATTCATTTCACTTAAATGGTGAAACAAAAATATGAGATAGACTCACTACATGCAAAGCGAGTGATGTCATGCCTTAGTTTGTTATAATTGTGATGATCATGGCATACAGTGTACATGAGATTATGTGATGATTATGGGGTACATGAGATTGGGGGGTTGGGGTTTTCATAAACTGTAAGCCATAAGCATAAATATTATAACAAAGTGAACTATCTCGCTTTGCATGTAATGAGTCTATCTCATATATTTGTTTCACCTTTTAAGTTGCATTACTGAACTGAATGAACATTTGCACAATATTCTAATTTTCTGAGTTTTACCTGTAGGTATCACTCTTGATAACTAAACAGTAACTTTGTAATTAACCATTCCATTATTCATTGTCCCAAAGTAGCTAGGTTACTGTGTTACTTACAATTAGTTAATTCCAAGATCTTCCAAGGTGGGAAGCAAGAGGATGTAATCAGTGGGTGACAATCCTCTGGGATGTCCTGGGATGAATTATGTAAGGACAGCTCCCCACATTAAGAAGTAAGAGAGGAGGTGCCACTTCTTTTAATGGGACACATTTGGCATCAAGATATCTTAGGCTAAACCTGTGCTTTCTAATTGGTCTATGTTGTTCCTGGACAATTTCTGAGAGAAAAATTGTTGATCTTCTTTCTAGATATTCATGGTGTCTGTTTTTAATCAAGCAATGCTTTTCCAAATATTTTCCATTTGATCTTTTAATAGTTTCCCACTCTCTTTCTCCATTGTTGATGGAGACTGGTTCCTGTCTCTGTACCTCCTGCATTATGTCTCTTGTTCATTTTTATATTATTATTATTTCTTTTTGTAGAGAGGACCTAATCCTTTTTCTACAGTGTGATCTTAATCCTAAAAGCGTGGATATATGTACAATTGACTCCAGAATCTTCTATCCAGTTTCAATGTCTATCTGCCTGTGAAATCCTGAACTTAAAAAAATGAAACTCCCCCTTAATATTGTCCTAAAGAATAGAAATTTCCTGGCTGCCTATGGTGCTGCCTTGGTAGTGTTCCACAGTAAACTGCCTTTTCGCATGTAAGTGAACTTCTTGAGTAAAAGCTCAAGAAACGCTGGTTTTATTAAGAAATTTCATTAGTTTAATTGAAATTGTTCTGGCAACTTACTGCACCCCTTGGACATTTTGTCCTAGACATAAACTAAATTGCTAGTCTATGGCTGCAGCATACAGTGCATAATACTCCCAGTGCAGAATGGATTGTAATTTCCATAATCCCTGGACATCCAACAACATTTGAAAGGCTGCATGTCCCACCAGCCTTCTTATAGTCCGGAGGCTTCATAATTCTTGGAAACCCAAGATAGGGAAAGCAATGTTTTGAAATGAATTGAAAGGCACAATGGCCAAGGTTGAGACACCATACTGATGTGCCTACCCACTTCAAGAGTAACAGCCACACCAGCAGAAGACTAACTCTTGTTAGTACTGCACCCTTTCTGTTTTTTTCTTAGCAGTCTTGGGGAAAGATTACTCATTAGGCCATCTTTGCTCAGTCGCTGGGAGTGGGGTCACAAAACAGAACACAGAGTAAATCTCAGCAATAAAACAACCAATCTTTATTACTTTCAGAAGTGGAGAGGCATCAATGCAGAGTATGTAGAAAATGGCGTCTCCAAATAACCAGAAAGTTATGCTTTTATAGTTCTATGTGGCAAATTCCAAAATAGATGACTGAGCATATGCAGGAATCCTTAAAATCAAAGTAATTTGCTGAAAAGCAATACTTCAAGAAGGACAGTACAACTTTCTCTGATAGGATGTTTAGACTACATGACTAGGAAATTCTTTATCTGTTATAATGCCTCTGCTGACCTGACCTTATGAGTACAAATTTTGGTATCACCTCTTATACTGAACTATGGACACTTCCACCTTTTTTTTTTAAATTTCTATCATATAAAGCAGGAGTTCTCAACCTGTTTAAACTGGGGGCCGGGTCACACTCCCTCAGACAGCTTTGGGGGCTGGATGGCCATTTTGCCCTTCCTCCACCACATGGCACTTCCTGGTATGGTGGAGGTGGTAGGGGCCTACATGAAATGGTGCCCCAGTCTGCATCCGGCCCACAGGCCTCAGGTTGAGAATCCCTGATATAAAGCCTATGACAAGACAATCCTAAATGAAACAAGAAATCGTGCTAGAAAATGAGACTGTCAGATCAGAAGGCACTCAGTCAGCTACTGGGGAAGATTAAGTATAACTATCACTGACACTAATGATGCAACAAGATTAAAGCCAAAAGAATGCCTAGTGGCTGATATGCACTGGAGTGTAAGGAAAGTCCAATGCCACACAATGAATACTTATGGGACATGGGGAAAATGTATCAAGGTAAACCGGGAACTGTAAAGCAAAAATGGTCTATAGACTGGCAAACTGGTTTCCTATAGGCAAAAGTGTATCCTTATATGTTTAATCTGAATGCAGAACATATCATATAGAAAATCAGACTAGATTCAGGTGAAAGAGGAGCGAAAATCTGTGGAAGAAACAACAGTAATTTAAAGTATGCAGGTGAAACTATCTTACTGGAGATTCTCTGGAAAAGACAATAACCTTGGGAAAGGTTGAAGGAAGCAGGAAAGGAGAAATACTAAATAGGAACTGGATTGACTCTCTAAAGCAGGGATGCCCAAACTATGGCCTGGGGGCCAGATGCAGCCCCTTGACGCCAATTCACCTGGCCCACGAAGCCCTCTTCGCTCCTGGAAGTGGAAGTAAAATGCAGCCGTACAGGCACATTTTACTTCTGCTTCCAGAAGTGACAAGGGCTTCGCATGCTGGATGAATTGGCATGTGGGGGGGGGGGGGGAGGTGGATCTGGCCCCTGGTCCATAGTGATTGGCTTCCTGAACCACGTAACGGGCCCACGGCCCGAAAAGTTTGGGTACCTCTGCTCTAAAGGAATTTCAGACTTGAATTTACAACAGCTGAGAAGGGCTGTTGTGGATAGAAGATTCTGGGCATTGCTCATTCATAGGATTGCCGTAAGTCAAAGATGACTTGAATGGCATGTAAAAACAACAAATTTGTTCAGCTGGCAAAGGGGAAGGAGACAACAGTGGGCTGTTTTAGTGATGACTATGATGTCACAGTCAAGTAAGACAAGCTCCCTATCATTATTTTTAACTACAGTACTACCCCCCGCCCCCCCATTCCACCTTAGATTCTTTCTGCAGAATTTATCAGTTTAGACATCACTCTCTTGTGTCCAATATAAAGCTACAGCCTGAAGGGGAAAGTCCCTGACTGCTGAATGCTGTACTGCACAGTCTTTCACAGTCTTTCACAGTATGAAACACCTTAACTTTTCAAAGGTAGCTCATATGGGCTTCTTTCAACGAGAAAGGGTGCTCTGAAAACACTGTGCCATCTCTTTGATCTTTTAGCACTCTGCACTTGGGCAAAATCTTTTGCAAAGTGTGGATGCTACTTGATAAAGGAGACACACATTGACGTCTATAGGAGCCATGCCTGAACTGGTGTTTTGTCCCAGACACCATTTGAAAGCTTTCTGATAGGGAACCACGTTGCATTGTTTAAGAATCTCTCTCTCTCTCTTAAAAATATCTCTTTGTATAAGAGTCCGGAACTGTATTTAATTTTACAGTGCACTTCCTCCCCTCAAGGTTGCAACTTCTGATGGTGGAGAATAGCCAGTCTTGGAGCCTGTTGCTATTTTGAAGTTTTCATCTCTCTCTCTTTATTATTAAGAACTTGGAGTTTCGAATATGTAGGTTAGTAGTATTGATTGCGTCTTGTTGGCAACTGAAAAAAATTACTCACCCAAAATGTATAACAAAGTGTTGGGATGAAACAGCAGCTAGAGAATGGGGCTGGCCTTTTCTTCTTCTCCTTGCTAGCAGAGTTACATGTGGCCCCCATTAGAACATGCATCAGAGCCAGACATGCTGATTACAACAATTCAAGAATCATTTGTGTCGAACAAGCAGAAGCTTTTGCAGGCGCACCCCCCAAAGAAAGACTCAGACACCGGTATATGGATAAAGGCATTGGGCCACTTTTATTGAATAATGCCCTAGTCCGAATTATAACTTTCAATTGGTACTCATCCAATTATAATTCTTAAGGCAAGCAGGCCGCAGTAACACTGGTAAGGTTCCTCCCAAAATTGCCAATGGCAATTGGCTACAATGTATCCATTTTGTATCAATTTGTTTGTTGACATAAACAAATTGTTGACCGTAGTCAATAAACTATCTACTGACCCCATCCTCTGACGTGTATCCGTCAAATCACGGGGTGATGCATGCTGAAAAGCTCCTGCCATCACCCCTTGCCTGGTTCGTCGTTGACCGGTCAACGTTATTACACCTGTACCTGTCTAAGTGTTGGCAAGTCAATTGCGAACCTGCCGGATACCTATGGGTCATAAATCTTTACCTTACCAGTGCTACCCGCCACACGGGGAGGCTTCAATGAAGACTCACTGCCCCCCCCCCCCCAGACCGTCAGCTCGGTCAACAGGCCTGCTTGCAAATCTTCCAAAAAGAGGTTCATACCTCTAGCCGACAGGTGGACCCCATCCCTTGCATACAGATCATAATTTTGTAAACTAATGGCGGGGTGTCGGATGACCATCCCCAAACCCTTGTCTGCTACGAACCAGGCAACTGCCCTGTTCACCGAGCGACGAGCGCGGTCAAGGGCACGGAGGTCAATACCTCCCCTGTAAGCGTGACGTGGTGTGATGTCCGACCATAGCAGCCTTGTGGACGGCCACACATAATGCAAATAAGCTAGGTCACTGCAAATCGTGAATTTTAAAGAAAGGCCAGTGACCTGGCCGAGGTCATTGCCCCCGAGGTGCAGTACAAGGACATCCGGCGGTTCAGCATCCCTGATGGAGAAAAGGAATGGCAACAGTTCCCGCCATCTCATTCCATGCTTACCGTACCAACGTATGCATGCGGCCGCACGCAGTCCAAGCTGGGGTCCCCACTCTGTCGCCGCAGCATACTGAGCTGCCCAGTGCACGTAACTGTGGCCCACCAGCCATACTGCCACTGGTGTGCGGGGACACACAGGGTCTGTAAGAGAAAAAAGAGAACAGTGACTTAACTGGTACTCATGCCTGAAGAGGGCGAACATATAATGCAAAACGCATAGATCCCCATCTTCCCATACGGCGTATATCAGCCTCAGAGTACCCAAATGCAGCTGCAGTTGAAGCAGCACCTATTCTAAACGAATGGGTGCCGTAACGAGCCCCTGGGAGGCCAACACTGGATAGTGCCATACCGGTCACCTTCCAAAATTGAAATTTAGTAAGGGGAGACCCATCCTGGTGGCAGAAAAATGGGCCAGGGTGCATGCCACGCACTGCCAAGAACTCCTGTAGGGCACCAACCGGACAGATGTCTGCAATGGAACATCGTAGCAGTCTAACTCCACTGCCTACACCGTGCTGATCAACTTTTGAGGACCGTATCCTCAACTGAGCCCACTCATTAGAAACATAGACATCATCGAGTTCCAGTGCCCTACGAGTCGCATCCGCCTTAGACAGTAGTACCAACTCACTGATGCGGAGCGCTCCAAAGAAGGCCACCGTGGTAGCCGCATGAAAAAGAGCTGCCTCATACCTGTCAAAACACAGGTTATGCCAGCCTCGTGCAAGGTGGGTAAGCACCCCTGGGGAAATTGGGTGACGAGTGTCCGGGCAGCGGCCACGTTCCCGTGTCCACCCCTCCAAAACATGCCGTATGCGGAAATCGTTCATGCTGTCAGCAAAACCCCTCACCTTGGCAATAAATGCCAGTGCTGACAGCCTGGATGCTATAGTGCGGGGAGCGAGGCCCTGACTGTGTAAATAAACCATGAATTGTAAAACTTGTTCCACTGGAATGGGCCACACCTCGGGCAACTGAAGTTGCACACAAAAATTTATAAATTGAACGAAAGCATGATGATACGCCTTACGCGTGCGGGGCGCCAAGGACATGCCGATCGCCCGGTTCACCTCTCCTTGCCAAATGTCCAAATCTCAGCCGGGAGTGGCGAGGGGAATTCCGCTGCGTCCGGAGCCAAGGCGCGGAACCGGGGGATCTGCAGGCGGGATAAAGCATCGGCGATATCATTATTAATGCCTGGTACATGTCTGGCCCTAAAAAGCACATTGAGGCGTAGGCTACGTAACACGAATTGGCGAACTAAAGCCATCACCCTGGGTGATTTAGACGTCTGAGCATTGACAATGTGCACTACCGCAGCATTGTCACACCAAAAGTGAACCACAGAGTCGGCCCAGTCCTCGCCCCATAGCATCAAAGCTCCCAGGATTGGAAAAAACTCAAGGAATGTAAGATCGTGGAGGTGATCCATGCCCCGCCATGCTGGAGGCCATTGGCTATAAGCCCACCTCCCCTGGAAGTAAATCCCATATCCCAGGGAGCCGGAGGCATCTGACTGTACTTGAAACCTAGGGGAAACTAAAAGGTCGGATCTCCAAAAGGAGACCCCGTTGAAGTCCCGCAGGAATGAGAGCCAACCAAAAGGTCAGCCCGCATGCCTCTGGTCAGTCGGACCCTATAATGGCACCTTGTCAGGCCAGACATGGCGTCGCATAGGCGCCGAGCAAATGCCCTGCCAGGCGTAACCACCCTGCAGGCAAAGTTAAGATAGCCATGTAGCACCTGAAGCTCACGAAGTGACACTTAACGTTTGGCCAGCAAGGCCAAAACCATCGCGGAGATCCGGGTGACCTTATCGATGGGTAACCGGGATGCCTGTGCGACCGTGTCAATTTCAATACCCAGAAATGTGAGGGTAGTGGATGGGCCCTCGGTCTTTTCGGGCGCTAAAGGGACACCCAGTTCCTGCATTAGCGTCTGAAATGTGGTGAGGAGACACGTGCACGTGTCCAAGCCCCGTTCACCCCCAAACAAAAAGTCATCGAGGTAATGGGCTACAGACCGAGACCCGGACCTGCGAACAAAGGCCCACTGAAGGAAAGTGCTAAAACGTTCAAATGCTGAACATGATATAGAGCAGCCAAAAGGCATGGCCTTATCTACATAGAACTTCCCTTGGAATCTAAAACCCAATAGCTCAAAGTCCTCCGGGTGCACTGGCAACAATCGGAATGCCGATTTAATGTCGCATTTTGCCAGGAGGGCACCAGGACCACAAGAGCGCACCATTCGCAGGGCTTGGTCAAAGGACGTATACCTGACCGAACAAAGGTCATCAGGGATAGCATCATTGACAGAATAACCAGCCGGGTACGATAAATGGTGTATTAAACGAAATTCCCCCGGGGCCTTTTTGGGTACCAACCCCAGGGGGGAGACCTTCAGGTTGGGAAAGGGTGGTACAGAAAAGGGGCCCGCCACCCTCTTGGCCTCAACCTCCTTAGCAATACTCAGGGCAGCCACCTCCTCTCTACCCTTCAGGGACAGTAAATTGGGTGCATCTTGGGGTCCCCGCACTCCTTTGAATGGGATTCGGAAACCCCACTGAAAACCCTCGAGGAGGTACCTCGCGTCCTCTCTCTTTGGATAAGTTGAGAGCCATCGCTCCAACATATACACATTAACTGGGGAGGGGGCCTTTTGTCTGGCTAGCTCCATCAGCAGAAGCTCTGCCCACTCCCTGTCCACCTCTACCTCTGCCCCGTGACCCACCGGCCTGCGGACACGCGGCGGCGGCGTGGGGGCCAGCGCAAGAGGGACACTCATGTTTGTATCAGCACTGCCGCTTATTGCACACACCGCTAGCCGAGAAACTCCAACACAGCAAGCGGGCTGGAACCCCCTGCCCCGCCGGCTGGCGGGAAGCCTGCATTGGAGCAGCTCGCTGAACGGCATGGCCACAATGGTACCTATCCCCAGGCGCCGGACGCGTGGGGGTCATGTAGAATAGCCACAATTTCTGACAGGGCTCATCCCATCTCATCTTCGGGTGCAAGGGCACCCTCATTCTAAATTCCTCATCGTAAGCCAACCACGATGGGCCAGGAAAATCCACCATTGCCCTGTAAATATTGTCCAAATATTGGACCATAGGAATGGCCAGGTCAGGCCGGGCCCTGAGGTACACCGCCATATAAATAAGATATGCGGGCAACCAGTTGGCCCAGGTGCGTGGTGGCTTACGACGGCGGGACAGCTCTTTGTCTCTGTCATCCTGTCCCTCTCTCTCCTCCTTAATGGGCTCACGGTTCAATAGGGAGAATATATCCACGTACTCCCCCCGCCAAATCTTTTCCCTCGTGACCTGGGACAAATGATCACCAAGGGGCAACGAATAACCAGCCGTCGGCAAGGCCGTCACCAGCACATTAGGTACCTGGGGAATATGCAGCGGAACCTGGACAGTCCCTGCGATGCCCGGCACTGCCCCGGGGGCGGAAACCCCCACCCCCAACGCTGTACCAGTATGGAACCAAGGGGCACTGGGACAGGCTGGCAACTGATGCCCACTCGCCTCGACTTGACGAGGCCATGGCCATTGAACCCCACCACTGGAAGTGGGCTGTGATGTGGGCGCATTAACTTGAACCTGATACTCACTAGGTGCACCCCCGTGAGCCGCCCCCACTGGGGGTTCTGGCCCACGGCGGGCGTCGGAGCTCGGGACCAGAATCGAGCTCTGGGGCCACACCTGACCACTCTCCTGCTGTAGCTCTGGACGAACAGGGAGCTGCGAGACACCGGCAGGGGCAGGCCGGAGCGTCTCAAGCAGCTCAACCCGGCTGGCCGCTTGTTGCAGTGTGGCGGCCGTCGAGGTAGCCGGTGAACCTGAAGGGCCCCCCGCAGAGAGTGAAGGGCCACCTGACATGGGGTTGTGTGCAATCCCCAAGGATGCCTCAAGCACAGCTAAACGTGTTAGCAATGCATCAACTGCCACAGATCCCCCAGTGTAAAGTGAGCCGGGTGGGCCGGATGGCCCACCAGGCATTTGACCAGGAACCCCAAAATGAGAGCCTGGGCCCGAATAGGGCCATGCCCAAAACTCCGGCCCATGAGGGGCCGGAGGGGGAACGTGCTGTGCACCAGCACCGCCCCCCCCGCTGACCGGACCCATGGCCGGCAACTGCGGGCCGAGGGCCAAAGCCCCAGAAGGGCCGGTTGAAGGCTGGCTAGCCGAGGGCCAAGCAGCCTGCACCGCCCCACCGGTCCTCCGACCTGAGGGCTGCCCCCTGCGTTGCGCAGGGCCAGCAAAAGTCCTCCCCGTTGGCCGTGGTTTCGTCGCCGGGGCCTTTCGTTTGGGAGACATATCGATAGCAATAGCACGATCCCTATCCAGGGATCAACCGATGCCAAAAAACACAGAGCAAGCAGCCAAAGGCTCTGTGCAACTCCTTCCTTCCCAGCCGGGAAAGCCAAGGGCTAAAGAGCCGAAGAATCGAAGGCACAGCGACGGAGAAAACTTCTCCTCTCCGTCGCTATTTTAAAATGGCAGCTCGGCTGCCTCGTGGCCACCCCTTTTATAGAGGGGTGGCCACGCCCCCTAACTCACCCGGATGTCTGAGTCCGGGTGGGGTGGGGGCCCGCAAAGAGCGCGGCGGCCATTTTGGCGCCGCGCTTTCATTTTCTAAGAAAAAACATTACATGTGCTTTCTCAATACAGACTCCAGTCAAAATCCTCTTGTGCTTCATCCCGTCTTGACAGCAAGTAAGATGTTTCCTAGCTCTGTGCTGAGGATGAGATGTTGGGGATAACACATTTGCTAAAATGTCCATTGTTAGTTATTTTAATTTGAGGCTGAAAAACCTTCTAGTGTTAATAAACTGCCCCTTCTTTCATCACTCATCATTAGTTAGGCTGGCTGGAATTGATTGTAACTGCAGTCTACCAGCGTCTGAACAGTCACAAATTTTGCAGCCTTGGTTTAATGGTCTTCCCTTACTGCCCAAGTAGGTATCTAATTAAATGCATGTATATTTTCCAGTACTGCAAGCATTAGTGTTGACTAGCTAAATACTGGACTGACCATAACTACTGGTAAGTATTCTCAAGGGATAAATAATAAATTTTGTGTCTGAAATTACTCTGGGTTGAAAGGATTTTTGCTGGAGAAACTCTGCTAAGGAGACACTCGAATGAGACTCCTTTCATGTCCCCAAGATCCATCGTGCAGCACTCCAGGATTGAAACCCTAGCTCAGTGTCCAAGCTCAGTGTCTTAACCACTAAGCCACCACAGGTCTCAAGGGATGAAAGTGTGGAAAGGAGTTTCCAATTTGTTGCCCCCAAGATGTGTTGAATTGCAAAACTGGCCAGCCCTGTCTGTGCAACCAATGAATTATAGGAGATGTAGTCCAAAATATCTGGAGGGCACCAAGTTGGGAAAGGTTGGTATAAAGATTTGACATGGTAGGATCTGGGCAAAGGCCCCATTCACACAGCTGAAAGATGTGGTAGTAAAACTTAATACAATTGACTGCAAGAGTGCATGCTAGTTCACCCATGCACCCATGCACGCATGCACACACATACGGAAAGGTGCTTGGTACAAAAAATGCTATGTGCATATAATGAAACATTGTATTTACAAAGATACTGTACTAACCTTTCCAAACATTTAGATGCTGCAATTCTTAGCAAAACCAAACCAAACCAATTCTTAATAGAAACTTAAAAATAAAACACCCCAAACTGAAAACGGAAGTACTTGTGTGGTGCATTAATAAAAACAAAATCAAGAGCTCAGTAATACCCTTTGGACTTCTCAGGGAGTCCAAAACAGATGTTGCCCAGTTCTGGATATTGTGCACAGTGATACAATTCAAGTGTACAGATAGAGTGGTGCTGTTCGTTCTTTTCTGCCTCTAGAGCAGGGATGATTGAACCAATCTGTGTCATGAATGTTGTGATTCCATCTGGGAAGACTTCATTTTTTTAATGTTTATTACATTATATTCATATGTTATTAAGTAAGGATTTTAAATCTGCTTTTCTTTTGTTTCTACGATATTCTCTGCTTTGCCTAAGCGGAGCCATTTTAAGTTGGCACCTGCCATTGAATGGCATCATCTTTTTTTCTCTGGGAAAGTACATTTTGATTCTTCTTCCCAAGGTTTCTGTCTGGGAAGATATTCTATCTCACGGGTTGAGATGGAACACTGATAGGATAGCCACCTGGTATCCTTTGATCTACACACAAAACCTGTCACTTTGAGAAGTCAAATAGCACTTTTCAAGGTCGCTTTCCCAGGAAAAATGGTATAAAAACCAGAGTTTTTGTTCTGTTTGAAAGATGAATTTGGATTGTAGCCAGAGGCTCTATCTCTCTTTACATCTGAGATAGACTCCTCCATTGAACCATCTCGTATGAGGCGGGATACCACCGCACTTAGCCTAAAATCCAGAGGTGATGGAATTTAGGTTCTGCAGAGAGATCAACACTTAGAATTACTTCTGAGACTATGCAATTTTTCTGTTTCATCTCATTTATTGGACCCTGTTTATTTCTTCAATAAATCATGAAAGGACATTGATTGTCAAGAGTGCTCTTTCTGCTCCTCCCAAATTGGAGCAGACTGAATGGGGATATTTAACAATACAGCCTTTTTTCCAAAGAGAAGGATTGCAGCATTTGGGTTACTCTGTGGAAGTCATTACCAAAGGAGAAACTTTGTTTCAACGCTTGAAATCCAGCTTCAGAAGAGTGAGCTGCAGCCGAGGTAACTGCTTTCCTCCCACACACCTTGCCCAGCTTCAAGGCCATGCTGTTCCCCAAAACTAGATAAGGGTGTTTTCGCATGGGAATCCAAAGTCTCGTGACAAGGGGCTTTGCTACTTTAATTTTAACTGATCACAGATCGACATTTCCCTGCGAACCTGTTGCCCAGCTATGCTGTACCTGGCTTTCTCAGGCCAACTTTGAGAAAGCACACCCTTCCCGGCCATGTTAGACAAATCGCCATGGTCTCTTGACTGTGCGGCACCTGTGGGCGTCTGAAACAGAGGGAGCCAAGGCGTGCACTGGCTGAGAGTAACTACGATAATGAGTATGACTATAGTAAGTTATCTTTAAAAACCTTATTTTCAATTTATATTTTTTGTAAAGGAGATAAAAGATCAAAAATAAAAGATTATGCTATTTGGCACAAAAGCACTGAGGGATAATATTCCCAATATGAATGATTATTATGTTGCCAACCAGTGAGACATATTCTTGAAATTATAATAACTTCAAAAGAGTTAAGGTGGGGTAGTATAGAATTAAACAAAGCCAATGTGATATTGCAAAATATGTTTAAAGAAAACATTAAAAAGATCATAAAATACATTTAACCCCCTTTTAAAATATGATATTAATTTGGAATAAATATAAGACCAAATTTAGTCCACAATTTCCCTGTTGACCCAGATAATAGATTTAGAAAATATTTCAAGGGATATAAAACAGAGTAAACTGAACAAATTGGAAGAAGAAAAAAGTTATTCAGTTGGAGGATTGGTTGAATAAAGTATTAAATAGAAAACAAATAAAGGATATAGTTGGAGAACAGGAAAGGATAAATTGACTTATTGTGATGCATTTGGATAGATGGACAAAAGTTTGATTAAAAAACCTTGGACAATATAGACCAGGGGTGCCCAACTTTTTCAAGCCAAAGGTCTGGTCATGCTCTCTCAGTCAGTTTTGAGGGCTGGATGGGCACTTTGTCCTGCCTGCATGATGGGGGTGGCCATTTTGTCCTAACAGCTTCAAAAGGATGGCCATTTTGTTTCTTGAATGCCCTTGGGGGGGGGCACATGAAATGGCACCATGGGCTGGATCTGGCCTGCAGGCCTTGGGTTGGGAACCTCTGATGTAGACAGTTGACTAAGTTTTAAGAACTAATAGTGAAAAGGGAGTCTGAAGAAGAAAACAAAAAAAGAGGAAAAGATTAATAAGTAAAATGTATAGAATTTTGGTAGAAGCAGAGGGTCAACAGCAGAGTTTGAAAACAATATAGAAAATTGATTTAAATTGGGAAATCACTTGAAATGAATGGAGGATGTCATAGAAGAAAATAATTTTAAAGTATATGGCTATAAGGATTAAAGACAATTGTTATAAAACAATATGAAGATGTTACTTAACACCAGTGAAATTGAATTGCTGCAATGCCAAATATTCAGTAATCTGTTGGAGGTGTGATCAAGAGGCTAGTGCATATTTCCATTTAACGTGGGAATATGAGATCTAGAAAATTTTAATGAAATTAGAGAGATATCAATGAAACATGATTGTTGTTCTAAAATAATCTTGTTATCCAGTTATGGTGAAAAGTCATTATTATGGCAAAAAAAGAGTAATTAATTACAATGTTGGTAACAGCAGCAAGATTAATCACAGCAAAAAACTGGAAAGTACGATTTGACTTTCAACTAAATCAGGGGTTCTCAACCTTTATATGCTGTAAGCCTGGAAATGGACCCTGGACAGCTGAGTGGGCCAGACCATGCCTCCCAGAAGCGGAAGTAAATCTCCCACTTCTGCATTTACGATAGCTGTGGATGCATTTATGGCTGATGTAATCATGTTTACGCATGCACAGGCACATTTTATGGCTGTTGTAAATGTATCTGCTTCCACTTCCAGGTGCGGTGGCAGGCCAGGTGTGGCCAGTGGGCCAGGTGTGGCCAGCAGGCGGTAGGTTGAGATTCCCTGAGCTAAATTAATGGCATGAAGAAATTTCTAATATTGCTATTAACAATAAAGTGACATGTGATATTAAGGTTTAAGAAGGGTTGATGAAAATGAATAGATTCACAGAGACATGGGGAGATTTTACAGAATATGTTAAAGAAGAAAAACTAAATTAAATGAATATGTATATTGTTGGGGTTTTTACTTGAATTAAATCAATTTTACATACCGTATTTATTCGTGTATAACGCGCACTCGTGTATAACGCGCACCCCTAATTTTCCATGAAACCTCGGTATAAAATTTTGTTTCACACCAATACATCTAACGGGTACCAGTTATATCGGTGAAAAAGCTTGTTCATAAGAGCACGCCTTAAAACATTGAGGGAGGGGGGGATAATCAGACCCACCTGTTGCAGGGTAAAGAAAATGCAATCCGAAACGAGCACTTCCGACCCCCAGGAGCCTCGCTCGAACTGCGAGCTACCTCCGGGCCACGCCTCGTCTCCCGCGCCACCCAATCAGATCCCGTCAATTTCTTCAAAGCCACACCCCCGCCTCCCCTTCAATAGACAGCCGACCCAATTCTAAAAAGGAAGTAAAAGAGGCTCGCGACGGGGGTGGGACACCAGTCCTCGTTTATAACGCGCACCCAAACTTTGATTTCTTTTTTTTGGTATAAAATTTTGCGCGTTATACACGAATAAATACGGTACTTACGTACTTATTTGTTTCTGTTTAATTATTGTATCAGTACGTCCTTATTTGTATGAACTATTTGATAATTATGATATTTGTGTATATTACTGATGTTGTGAGCTACCTAAGTAGTGCTTCTATTCTAATTGGGGCAGGATATAAAACCAATCCAATCCACTGACCGACCGATCAATCGACCGGCCGGCCGACCAACTGACCGACCGACCGACCCACCCACCCACCCACCAACCAACCAACCAATGGTCCTGAGAGTGTAGGGGGCATACAGATAGAAGAATTATTGTTTTTGGCTCTTTCTTTAATGCAGCTTGATTCATGTTTAATAAAAATCATTAACAACAATAATAACAAAATAGAACCTTGAATTGGGCACAGAAACCTACAGGTAACCAGTGCTGCCAAGCCAAAGTAGGGGAAATCCAAGCAGCCACACTTTGGACCTGCTGCAGTTTCCAAACCTTCCGAACCACCTCTGAACTGCTGCAGATTCCAAAGGTTGGGAATGACATATAAAGGATTGCTGAAAAATGAAGGACCCCCAGAAGGGGGTTCAAAAAGAAGCACTAAGGGGGAACACAAAGCTCAGGCTGACTCCTGACTCCTCTAAAGAGTGAGCCAAGTGACCATCTGGGACATTCTATGTTTAAGGTACAAAGGGAAGGAAAGTTTGGATGAACCTCTGGGCAGAAGGAAAGTTTGGATGAACCTCTGGGCATATGTGTCACCCCAACGCTTAAAACTGTAAAGTGCTATTTCCACCAGTCCTGTAATTTTGCTATGAAAAAAATTGGCATGTGACCAGCCAGCTGAACAAGATCAGTCCATCCCCAACCCCAACCCCTAAGAGGGCAATTACTGGAAGCATGTGTGGAGGAAGATAGGGACTCACTACTGTTTTTAAGGTTGGATTTTGTAGGGCAGCTTTTCAAGGACTGAGCTGAGCGGATAGTTCATCTTGTCTATCTGCTTCAAGAGCTGGATGTTTTGTTCTCTCTGCTTGCCATTGTAGGCTTATTATGCACTGATGGGGAAACAAGGCAGGCCTCCTATGCTGTCTCTATCAATGTGGCGAGGCATTTGTAACAGCTATAATTTGAAAAATGTGCTCCGAGTAAGGAAAATAATAACGATCTAGGAGGCTTGTTGGTGCATGAAAATATGACCAAGATTTTCCTCTATGGGTACTATGGAAGAACAAAGGGAATTTAAACCACCAAATAATAAACCTGCATGTTGAAGAGGGGCTTGGTGCAGTGAAGCTGACCCAACTGGAGGGGGGTGGGAGTGGGGAGGAGAGGAAACGAAAGAAAAAAAATAAAAGATGAGAAACATCTCTTGACAATGGGAGAAAGGTCTGTGTATATCTAACCTCAGGCAAGGTTTTAAGATAAGCCTCCTTCTGCACAGAGCTAATGACATGAGATCTCTTTCCTGTCTTCCTAGTTACCTTGTTCCCCATCTCTCAGAGGAGAATTTGCTGAAATAAGCAGTGACCAGAGCAATCTCTTCAAATGCTTTGAGGAAAGCCTTTTGACAGTCTTGGCTCAAGATCACCACCTCAGACTGATGGAAGGAGTTCTTCATCTCAGTAATGCTCCAGCAGAACTACTTAGCTAATGGGGCAAGTCGGATACTCGACTTGCTGATATTCGACGTGGGCTTAACGGAGAGTATTCACTCAGCAAACTTTTGCATCTTCCGCTTTCAGTCAGAAAACATTCTGGTGGGATGGAGTTTCTACCAAAGAAGATTCATTTTAAACCATGCCTAAGGCGTATTTTCTCGAGAGACCAGCAAACCATTATTTCTTCAAGAGACTGGAGTGCAGAATAGAAATCCACACAATATAAATGTATCAATTATGTTATTAGGTGGGTGGTTTTTTTTAATTGGGCTCTGGTTTTCTTTCTTTGTTTCCTTCTTTGTTGTCTGAATCCCAAGGGTTTTCGTCAAAGTGACTTGTCAAGACACCCTTGTTATTTTCTAAGAGCAGCAAAAAACAAAACAAAACAAAAAACCAGGTCCTGGCGGTCAAAAGGAGGAGCAGCATGTTGAGTGATCTGTAGTTAATCTGCAAGGAAAAGGTGTTGCTTCCTGTTTGGTCATGACCCTTCTAGGCTGTGCACATGCTTAGCATCTGCAAGCTGTCTCCACAATTGGGTTGGCTGAACAAAATGAGGTGCTAATTGTGAAATTTGCCATGATCTGTGCCAATCAGAGTTCACACCCGGGTTGCACCCAAATAAAATAACCATGGTTTTCATGACTATTTTAAATCCCATTGATTTCAATGGAATTGATGACTCAATAAGCAAAGTGTCTGGTTGTGGAGCCAGAGGTTGAGAGTTCAGTTCCCTACTGTGCCTCCAGTGAGAATAACCAGCCTGTGTGGCCCTTGGGCAACCAGCAGACCCAGGATGTCCCCAGAAGAAGGGAACGGGAAACCAATTCTGAATACAGTGAAACCTCATACAATGTCCAAACTTGGTTCCACAAGTTTGGACTTTATACGGATTTGGACTTTGTATGAGGCATGCAAAATCCTAGCCGTGATGCCTCGTACAATGTCCAAATCCTTGCCGCGATGCCTCATACGTTATTTCTATAGAGATACATTGTACTGTAACAGCCTAGACTTCAGGGCAAAGTCAAGGAAAGAAACAGGAAACTGACAGAACTTTAAGAAATCATTGTCTAAAGGCTAAATACATTACAAAAACATGTCAAACAACCCTAATTGTCCAAGAACCTGAAGAATGCTGCAAAAACCCCAGGAATGCTTCAAAAAATTCTGATGAAAAAATTCAAAAAATCCAAAATTGTGCTCAAAACCACTCCTAAACACTCTTTGCCTCATGCAAAACCCACAAGAGCAATGCACACATGTGTCCTGCCCAGGAGTACAATCTGGGAAAAACCCCAATGCCTCATACAAAGTCACAGCGACTTTGTATGAGGCAACTTTTTTCAAGGAATTAGGCGATGTTGTATGAATCCGATGTTGTATGAAGCGGACTTTGTATGAGGTATTACTGTACTCTCTACTTAGAAAATCTTGGAAAGGGTCACCATATGTTGGAAGTGGCTTGACAGCACACATACACATACCAGTTTATTGATTTATTTATTTATTGCTAGATTTCTATACCGCCCACTCGACCATGGCCGACTCAGGGCGGTTCACATAAATAAAACAGATAAAAACAGAGTAAAAAACCCACCCCTAAAAAAGGGGTGCAGGTACCGAGGAACCATGGGGGAAGGCATACTCCTCTATACCAACCACCCAATGGAAGCCACCCCTCCACCTGCACCCCAAACTTGGCCCGCCAGCCAGGTTTTTAGTTCTTTCCTAAAGGGCAACAACTCCATCTGGAGACGCAGTTCTACTGACAGGAGGTTCCAAAGGGCCGGTGCAGACACAGAGAAGGCCCTCCTCCTTGTGCCAGAGAGCCGAGCCCCCCTGGCCAATGGCACAATTAGAGAGCCCCTCTGGTCTGCTCTGGTTGGACGGACAGACATCCTTAGGGCGATGCGGTCTCTGAGGTAACCTGGCCCACTACCATATAGGGCTTTAAAGGTCAAAACCAGCACCTTGAATTGCACCCGGAGGCAAACTGGTAACCAGTGCAACTCCCGAAACAATGGTGAGGCATGGGCATAACGTCCACACCCCATCACCACCCGGGCCGCCGCATTCTGGACCAGCTGCAGCCTCCAAATAATAATCAGGGGCAGCCCCATGTAGAGCGCATTACAATAAGCTAGTCTGGAGGTCACCAGTGCATGAGTAACCATGAGCAAGGAGTCCTGGTCCAGGAGTGGGCGCAACTGGTGAATCACCCGAAATTGGGTGAAGGCCCTCCTGGCCACAGCCGCCACCTGTTCTTCTAGCAGCAGCTGTGAATCCAGGAGGACCCCCAAGTTGTGCACTGGGTCGGTCTGGGGCAAGATAGCCCCATCCAAAACCAAAGATGGTAGCTCCCGGGATAACACAGGACCCCCTATCCATAGCCATTCAGTCTTACTAGGATTCAGTTGTAGCCCATTTGCCCCCATCCAGACCCCAACAGCCTCCAGACAACTGGAAAGGACTTTGACTGCATCACTGTAGTCCCCATGGGCCGAGATGTACAATTGTGTGTCATCCATGTACTGGTGGTACTGCACCCCATAGGAACGGATGACCTCACCCAGCAGCTTCATGTAGATGTTAAATAGGAGAGGAGAGAGTACTGAGCCCTGAGGCACCCCATATTTTAGGGGCCTAGGACTGGACCTCTCACTGTCCAACCACACCGACTGGGTCCGGCCCCTCAGAAATGAGGAAAACCATGACCACACAGTGCCCTGGATCCCCAATCCTCGGAGCCGTTCCAGGAGGATACCATGGTCAATGGTATCGAAGGCCATTGAGAGGTCAAGAAGAGCAAAGACTGATGGATGACTGCTATCCCGCTCTCACCAGAGATAATCCATCAGTGCAACCAATGCCGTCTCAGTACTATATCTTCACCCAGCGGTGCTCAAGGCGTCTCTTTGCCTGTTTGAGCTCCTGCAGATCTTCCATGAACCACGGGGATGACCTAACTCCACGGGCTCTGAGAGGCCGTAGTGGAGCGATTATATCCAAGGCAGCTATCGTCGTCCCGTACCACAGGTCAACAAGCGCCTCGGGTGAATCGTATCGCCGATCCAGAGGAAAATCCCTCAGTTCCCTCTGGAATCCATCCGGATCTATCAGTTGCCGGGGGCAGGCCATTTTATTTTATTTTATTTTATTGAATTTTTAACATAAATACAATAAAGACCAACTTCAAAATCACATACAATAATAAGTCATAAGTCTATAATTCTATTGTGACTCGGTATTACATTACTTCCCCCTTCAGTCTTGTAATTATATTTATTAATACTAAATTTTTATCTAATACCAAATCTGAAATTTTTGTTTTTTCACCGTCTCAGTGTACATTACATACTCTCTGTTATATCTTATATCCACCAAGTCACAATTCTAGCTCATACTTTTAGTACAAACATAACAAAACTAAATATAAGAATAAACAATTTAACCAATATTAAAAAGAAAAAGAAAAAACTAACCACCATATGTTATTTACATTGCCCTGGAGAGCACGGAGTTTCTCAGTAAAATCATTCCCAAAATCTCTTGTGAGCAGGTACAGGTCTATTCAACTCTTCACCCTTCAATGAGTAATCCACAAAGATTTTCCAAACCTTCCAGAATCTATTTTCTTTAATAATGCCCTTTTTCATGTTTATCTCGTGTTAACTTATCATTCAATGCTAAATCCCACATTTCCTTATACCATTCCTCAATTTTTATATTAACTTCATTTTTCCATTTTCTCGCAATACACATTCTACCCGTTGTCAGCATTATTCCTAATAACACTTTTTTGTATCTTTGCTTAAGTTTATATCTTCCACATCTGTCAGCATAATGGTATTTGAACCCAGTTTGATTTTTGTTCCCATAATTTCATTTATTTCATTCTCAATTCCTTCCCAAATTTTTTTACCACTCTACAATTCCACCACGTATGCTCGTATGTACCCAGTACAGTCTTACAACGCTAACACATTTTATCATTCTTTTTATTTATCTGATGTAATCTCACTGGGGTCAAATACCATCTCCACAACATTTTATAATTGTGCTCCTTTACTCTTACCGACAGTGTTCTCATAATTCTTTTCTTCCATTTATTTTTCCAATTTTGATCCTCTATCTTTATCCCTAGATCCTGTTCCCATCTTACTTTCAATTCCTCCTGTGGATTACCTTCCTTGTTTATCATTATATATATATTGCTCACCAGCCCCTTTATTCCTCTTTGTCCCTTTCTTATTTTTAGAACTAGTTCTTCAAATTCAGTCCTCTCTCTTTCTAATCCAGCTTCATTCAAAAATTTACAATTCCACTTATTTACCATCCCTATCTGAAGCCAATTCAATTTCATTTGTAAATACAAAGTTGTTTTTCTCTCATTATCTCTACAGGCCCGTATCCAGTCTTTCAGCAGGAAAACTTTATTTTTATCTAATACTTCTTTAATCCTTTTATTAATTTTTATTGGAAAATCTGCAATATCCTCCAATTCAATAATGGGGGAAGTATCTGGTACCAACACCTTCCTCACTTTTTTCCATATTCCTAATGTTGTCCTCATCATTTTATTTTTAATATCTACTTTCCCAATGCCACTTCCTAAAAAAACTATTTTTCCCATATAACTAAGTTCTTTCATTTCAATTTCTTCCCAAATTACCTTTTCCCTTGCTAAGATCTTCACAACGTTCTTAATTTGAAATGCTCTATAGAATGTCATTAAATTTGGCATTCCTAATCCTCCATCTTTCTGGGATAAATACCAAAACTTTTTAGCCAATCTAGTTCTTTTCCCCTGGTTGCAAAAACTATTAATCATTGTTTGAAACTCATTAATTTCCTTATCCTTAAGTTGAATTGGAAGTGCATCAAGTAAAAAATTGATTCTTAGCAATAACATCATTTTACTCATTGCTATTCTTCCAAACCAAGACAACTTCAATCTTTGTAACCCCTGTATTCTAATCTTAAATTCTTTTTTCAATTTTACGTAATTCAATTTCTTAAGGTCTTCAATTTTATTTGAAATATTTATCCCTAAAAATTTCAAATTATCCTTGATTTGTAGGTTACTTTTTCCTTTTATCTTTTGTTGATCTTCTTTACTCATATTACATAATATCATTTCTGATTTATCCCAATTTATTCTCAAACCCATGATATCTTCAAAATCCTTTAATAACGTTTATATTCTATCCAATGCCTTTACCGGATGTTTAGTTATTATCAAAGTATCGTCCGCATAAAGATTTATCTTATTGCCTAAGACCCCATCTATTTCTTTATCTTCCCTTACAGCTTTTGCCAGCATTTCCATTGCCATAATAAATAAAATTGGGGAAAGTGGGCAGCCCTGCCTAGTACCTGCTTCTAATTTCACTTCTTCTGTATCCTCATTATTTACTCTTACTATTGCAGTACCTTGCTGATATAATTGTTCAATTGTATTTCTAATTTATCTCCAAATCCATAGCATTTGATTATCTCGTTAATTGTTACCCATTGTAAAGAATCAAATGCCTTAAAAATATCTAATGATAAAAAGCCTACTTTTTCTTTTGTTTGTCCTACTACGTCTATTAAATCTATAACTCTTCTTGTCAAATCCGACATATGTCTACCTTTCAAAAAACCCACCTGATCCTCATTTATATAATTACCCATAAAATTATTCAATCTATTGGCCAATATCCCTGTGAAGATCTTAGCATCTTGATTTATCAATGAAATTGGTCTATATGATTCGACTTTTTCCAAATCCTTCCCAGATTTTGGCAACAACACTATTATGGTCCTATACCATGAAGTCGGGATTTGTCCACCTTCCATTATATAATTATAAAGTTTAGTCAATTTTGGAACCACTAAATCTTTAAACTCCTTATAAAACTCGGCCGGTAAGCCATCTTCTCCAGGTGCTTTATCCATTTTTAATCTAGCAATGACATATTTTATTTCTTTTTCCGTAATCTGGTCTTCCATTCTATTCCGATGTTCCTGGTCTATTTTATTAATTATTTGTTTCTCCAATTGTTTTTTTTTTAAATTTCATCTCATCTATCTTCTTTTTTAGATAAAATCCTGATAAAACTCTTTCACAATTTTACATTTATCCCCATCTTTATTAATCAAAACTCCAATCTCTCTTTTTTCTCTCTTTTCCTTTGTAGCCCTCGCTAATAATTTTGAATTCTTATTGCTATATTCAAAATATTCTCTTTTTAAATATACCAAATCTCTTTTTACTTTGTCTATATCTTTTCCTATCAATTCAGTCTTTAATGTTTGCATATTATCAAATACCTTCTTATCCTTAGTTCTTGCATGCTGTTCTTGTAAATGTTTTATCTCAGTCTCAATTTTATCTTGCGCCACTTTACAATGTTTATTTCTAATACTAGCCAATTTAATACTCTCTCCTCTAAAAACCGACTTCATGGCGTCCCATACCACATTGAAATTTACCTCATCCGTGTCATTCCAATACCAACTCTCCTTCCAATTCTCCATTGTTCTTTAATTTTAGGTTCCTTCTATAATTTAGCATCATACCTCCATACTCTTCTCTTTTTCCCCCGATCCTCTATTCTCAGTTCTATCATCATTTTTGCATGATCTGATTCTTTAAAAATACCTACGTCTGCCTCATCAATGCTTTTAATTATATTCTCTGATACAAATATATAATCTATTCTAGAATATGAATTATGTACATGTGAAAAATAGGTGTAGACCCTTTCCGACCCCTTAAACTCTCTCCATGTATCCTTCAACCCTAGTGCTGCCATCCAATTATCCAGGCCATTTTAATAGACCCTGCCACCCTACGATGCAGTGTCGCCCCCAGGAAGTCTAGAGCCACCAGATAGTGATCTGACCATGGCACAGGTGTTATGTCTAGCTTCTGTAAACTCAGATCACTCTGCCAACGATCTGACAAAATAACTAAATCTGGTGTGTGGCCACTGCCCCTGGTAGGGCCCCGAATTACCTGAGCCAAGTCCATAGCTGCCATGGAAGACATTAACTCCTGAGCCACCCTGGAACTGGATCCCAGCGAAGGCAAATTGAAGTCCCCCAGAACCATCAACCTAGGGAATTCCAATGCCAATGCTGAGACAGCCTCGACGAGCCCAGGCAGGGAGTCCCTTACCCTGCAAGGGGGCAGGTACAGGAGTAAGACCCCCAACTGACCCTTGGGGCCCAGCCGCAGGAGCAGGGCCTCACAACACAGAATTTGTGGAGCAGTGGCCCTGGTGACTCCCAGTGACTCCCTGGCTATAATGGCAACACCACCGCCCTTACCCTCATCCCTAGGCTGGTGCCAAACTCCGAACCCAGCCCGCAGTTGCCCTAAATAGAACCCGAACCCGCAGTTGCCCTAAATAGACAATACTGTACTCAGGGGTGTGCTGGGCATCATGGGAGGGCGCTGGACCCCTGAGGGGCAGCAACCAAGGGATGGGGGGAGAAGACTGCCCCCAGGAACCACTTGGTCACTGCCCCTCACTTGCTCCGCCTGGTGGGCGGTACTTTAGAATAAGCCATTGCTCAAAGCTGAAGGAGGGAGCTTGGAGCAATGGCTTAATCTAAAGTGCAGCGTGCCGGGTGGATAAAATAATAAAATTATTATTTGCACCCCAGGGCGCCAGAGGCAAGGGCACACTGGGATGAATCCCCCTGTCCCGGTGGTCCAGCCCATGCCTGACTGTACTATGCAAAAGTCTTAGGCCACCATTAGATCTGTTGTCTTAGATATGCTAGTAATGGACGGAATGAGCTCCCATTTTTGTCCCAGCTCCTGCCAACCTAGCAGTTCGAAAGCAAGAAATTGCAAGTAGATAAATAGGGACCACTTTGGTGGGAAGGTAACAGCAGTCCATGCTCTCCGGTGTCTAGTCATGCCTGCCACATAACCACAGAAATGTCTGCAGAAGCAGACAGCGCTGGCTCTTTGACTTTGAAACAGAGATGAGCACTGAACCCTAGAGCCTGATACGACTGGCTTTCGAGCAAGGGAAACCTTTACCTTTACCTAGTAATGCTATAATGACCATAGGGGCCATGGTGGCTTAGTGATTAAGATGCTGAGCTTGATATCTGGATGGTCGGCAGGTTCGCAGTTTGAGATCTGAGTGCTGCATGACAGGATGAGCTCCTGTCATCTGTCTCAGCTCCTGTCAACCTAGCAGTTCAAAACCAAGAAATTGCAAGTAGATAAATAGGTACCACTTTGGCAGGAAAGGTAACAGTGTTCAGTGCACTCAGCATCTTGTTATGGCTGCCATATGACCACAGAAATGTCTGCAGATACAGACAGTGCTCGCTCTTTGGCCATAAACAGAGATGAACACCATCTTCTAGAGCAGTGATGATGAACCTTGGCACTCCAGGTGTTCTTGGGCTTCAATTCCCAGAATCCCAAGTGTGATAAAATGGGTCACAAGTTATTCAATATGGAGTTTCTTTGGTTTTTAAACTGCCTTAGACTGTAGTTTTGCTTCTTTGCAAAGGCCTCATGATTCTTTCTGTTGCGCTTATCAAGCAGGTGGGCTTAGAAGAAGCTTCTCAAAGCTTCAGGCCTATGTTTTGTCTTCTTCCCCAGGTCTGAAATGTCTGTTTACATCAACATCCAGAGCCTGGGAACACCAGACAATTGTTATGGGAACCAGTGGTTGTTTATACAAACCCTGGGCTCTAATTGGCTGTATGCTAATTAGGAGGGCCAAGCTCATAGCTTTCCTATAGGCACATGGGTTTGGGAGCTAGTTCGAGTTCTAGTTCTAGTCAGTGGTGGGCATCAGCAGGTTCGCACCAGTTCGCCAGAACTGGTAGCAGAAATTCTGGCTGGCCCCACCCATCCAAGTTTTGAAATAAAGTAGTCCTAATTCAGGTGTGCAACACAGGGCTTCCCCCCTGGCAATGGCCACCATACCATGCCCACAGTGTCATAGTAAAAAAATTTGGAAGCCCACCTCTGGTTCTAGTGCAGTTTGAGTTTGGGGTTTCTGGGGGATACACCAAAGTCCCTAGTCCTACCCAACATACTTATGTTTTTAGATTGTCTGTAATGCCGCCTTGAGTCGGGCTTCCCTGAGTGGGCGGCATATAAATCCAACAATTAAATTAAAAAATTAAAATTAAATGATTACTTAGAAGTAGTCAGGTTTTCCTTTTGTTTCTGGGGGGGAAAGCCTGAGTGTGGATTTCCCTAACTGTCCTTTTTGATTAGTGTTTTTTGTATGCTGAAATTTTGTATCCTGAACCAACGAGTGAACTGTTATTTCTTCAAAATGCTTTGAGAACAATAAACATCTTTAATTCATCAACAACACCTGTTCTTTAGAAGAGTGGGTAAGACAAGAGTTAATAAGAACATAAGAACAGCCTTGCTGGAACAGGCCACAGCCCATCCAGTCCAGCATTCTGTCTCACACAGTCTCACAATTTGCTTCAGGGTATTCCCAAGCAGATACCTTCACCTGCTTAGGACTCCCTGGAAATGGCATTGAGAGATATCCTGCCTATCTCTCCAACCCAGAGGTTGTCCTTAGGTATCCATAATTATAGCCATTGATACCCTTGTCCTCCATGATCTTGTCTAATCCTTTCTTAAAGCTGTCAAGACTGACAGCTGTCACCACTTCTTCTGGCAGGGAGTTCCATAGACCAGTGATCCTTTGGGTGAAAAAGTACTTTCTCTTATTTGTTTGAGAACTAGTACCCAAAAGTTTCATGGAGTGCCCCCTAGTTCTAGTGTTGTTTTTCCTTATCTACTTTGTCCACACCGTGCATGATTTTATAAACTTCAATCAGGTCACCTCTTTGACGCCGTTGTTCAAGAGTGAAGTTAAGCCATAAGCCACACACTACCACATTTAATACAATACTCTCCATAGTACTTGCTGGGCTATGCTACTACAGGTAAGCCCCAGGTTGCTGCAGGTTATGCAGGATGGCATTTAGGCCTCCTGAGCTTGGGAGTCTTTGGGGAAATTCCATAGGGCATGCTGGTAAAAGTCGCTCAGCAGGAACAGGAGAGCCCCAAGGGCAAGGACCAGGTCAAAGCCTATCTGTCACACAACTTCTGCTGATCAGGGCTCCTGGGAATTGAAGTTCAAGAACATCTGGAGTGCCAAGGTTCACCATCACATTTACTATAATGACCATAAATAATTATATCTCAGTCTCTTAATTAAAATACAACCAGAAAACACAGGAGATTTTATGCAGTATTCAAAAATAGGAAAAAACAACAACAGAAAAACAGCTTTCATAGGCTAAAGTGGCAAGTATTTAGTGTGACCTCGCCTTACATTTGAACAACAACAAGCACCTGGCTCACAGAAACTGAAATGGAAGGGAACCTTGATTTACAGTCATTGCTAATACCTGTATATGTCCTACTATGTAAAGGTAAGGTGGCCCTTGCTTGAAAACCAGTTGTATCTGACTCTAGGGTTTGGTGCTCATCTCCGTTTCCAGCCAAAGAACCATCACTGTTGGCATCTGCAGATGTTTCTGAGGTCCTACTAATGTCCTACTATTACATGACAAAATGATTGCTGTGGAAAAGGTCTTTTACACCAAGTTTGTGGGAGACATGCTTGTTAATAAGACTAACTTTCATTCACATCGTTCCAGTCAAAATGGCAAGGATCACAGAATTTGACATCAGCATCAACAAGGCCATCTCAAAGGGTAATCAACAAACCAACTGGATGCTCAAGATGTGGTCGTCAAACTGTTACAAAGAGATGTAAACAATCCAGATTGGTCAAGGACAAAAAAAATGGACTGGAAGGCCAAGAAAATATTCATATTCTGATGAGAAGTTCCTCAGAGTTTCTTTTTTGAGAGACTGGCGGATGTCCAGCAAGGACCTGACTTAGCATCCGGCAGCTTTATCAGGATGCCAAGTCCATTAAAAACGTGATCAGGAATGTTCTTTGTGGAGGGGTAGCTTTCTGGTAGAACTCAGAAAGACTGAAATGAGGATCAATGGAAAAGAGATTTATGGAGTGATGTATCCAAGTATGAAATTTCTGGGTCCAATCATCAACAATATTCGAGGAGAAGAGTTGGAAAGTGAGAATGAAATGAATGCTTGCAGCCTTCATTGAAACACGGAGGAGGGTCTGTCCTGATTTAGGGCTGCATTTCTGCCTGTGGCTTTGGCGATATTGACTTTATTGATGAGATCATGAATGCTGAAAAGTACAGGCGAGTTTTAATTCATCATGCATTCTTTCTGGAAAGTCCCTGATGGGACTAGTTTTATTTTTCAACATAATGATCTGAAGCACACTGCTAATGGAGTGAAATCGTATTTAGTGAGAAAAGCAGAGTCCAGACTGGAATATTATAAAGGCATTATGGGAACACTTGGACAGAGAAATAAAAAAAAGACAACCTAAATCTAAAGAAGAACTCTGGGTAATGCTGAAGGAAGCGTGGTTTAATATACCAGAAGATTACTTTAGAAAACTTCAAGACAGTCTCCTCAAAAGAGTTCAAGATGTGCTTAGAGCTAAAGGTAAAGATAAGGGTTTCCCTTGCTCGAAAGCCAGTCATGTCCAACTTTAGGGAGTGGGGCTCATCTCCTTTTATAGCCAAAAAGCTAGCGCTGTTTTTGCATCTGCAGATATTTCCATGGTCGTGTGGCAGGCATAACTAGATATCAGAGCACATAGAATGCTGTTACTTTTCCCACTGAAGTGGCACCTATTTCTCTACTTGCAATTTTCTTTCTTTCGAATTGCTAGGTTGGAAGAAGCTAGGACAGATGACAGGAGCTCACTCCATCGTGCAGCACTTGGGTATCGAACTGTTGACCTGCCACCTTCCAGTTGTCAAGTTCAGTTTTTTAACCACTAAGCCATCATTACAGAACCAGGGCCAAGGGAGGCCATACTAAATACTGATTTTTGCCTGAAGAAGCAATTTTGTTCTGAAATTTGTGTTTGTTTAAATTTTGTGTGTACGTATTTTCTGTAATTATGAATGACCATTAAAACTTTGGTTTAAAAAAAAGCAAAGCTGGTTGTGGCATAGGACTTTTACATAGTACTGTATATTTTTAATTGTCAGCACTCTCAAATATGTTGATCCTTTGAATCAGTTAAGAGAAGCTATGTGTTAATAGCTTTTCCTTCATTTGCCCATTAAACACATAGAATATATACAGTTTTCCTTATCAGTTACAAGAAAGAGAAAAATGTATTGTTGCATCTTAAAGAGTGACTCATTTATTTCAGTGGTAGCTTTTGAGGATTACAACCCATCTCTCCAGATGTAAAAACTAAATCTGAATAACCTGTGTCTGAATAAGTGGACTGTAATCTAGAAAAGCCCTGTAACTCTGTTTCTGTAATCCAGAAAAATAGTTGTTAGTCTCAAAGGTGCTATAATACTTTGAGCTTTTTCCTTTTGTTTTGAAACAAAAGGAATAAACCTCAAAAATGACTAATACATCTACATCTATGAAAAATCCTAATCAATGTTTGTTATTACTGTTTCACCTTGCTCTGAGGTACTACAATACAGGGTGGTATACAACTATTTTAAAAAATCTACTGTGGTATTACAAATGGGCTACATACTGGAAGACACAGTCCTCTTTACGTCTAGTTTGAGCCTTTGTAAGCCGCAAATTCAGACTCACAAACCTATAAAGGGGCCTTCCTATATGAAAGATTACAAAAAATTGCAACAAATAAAAAAATTGATTTCAAGTGACTGTTGTGTCTTAGTGGTTAAGAAGCTGGTCTTCACAACCTGAAGGTCAGCAGTTCGATTTCTCTAAGCAATACAGGTACATGTGCATAGATAACAATTGGCTTTTGCAATGTTCTAGCAGGCTTAGTGGCTAAGACCCTGAACTTGATGACTGGAAGGTCAGCAGGTTAGCAGTTTGAGACCTGAGTGCTGCATGACAGAGTGAGCTTCCATCTCTGTCCCAGCTCCTGCCATCCTAGCAGTTTGAAAGCAAGAAATTGCAAATAGATAAATAGGTACCACTTTGGTGGTTCCTTGCACTCCGGTGTCTAGTCATGTCTGCCACAAACAGCGCTGGCTCTTTGGCTATAAACAGAGATGAGCACTGAACCCTAGAGTCAGATACAGGCTTTTGATAGATAAAATATTTATTGTCATTGTCCTGCACAGAACGAGATTGAAAAACCACTTATCGACCCAACAAAACCAAAACAAAATACAACTATACAAAATTATCAACAAACTCCCACCCCACATATACACATTTAACCCCTAAAAAGCTCTAAAACTCTAAGACTCTAAAAGCTATATACAGAAGCTCCCTCATAGACTGCATTTCACTGCATTCAAAACCAGAACCGCTTTTGGGTAGAAACTATTTCTCAAGCGGCTGGTCCTGGTCTTTTTTACCCTATACCTTCTTCTAGAAGGCAGAAGCTGAAAGAGGTCATTTCTGGGGTGCGTACTATCCTGCACATTCTTTATAGCTTTCTTATAACACCTGGAGGCATAGATTTGATCTAGGGTGGGAAGAGTATGCTCGATTATCCCCTCCACAGTCTTTACGACCCTGGACAGCATTGTTCTTTCCCTAGCTGTACAACTCACAAACCATACACACAGACCATAGGTTAACACACTCTCTATGGTACAGTGGTAGAATGCCAACAGCAGGTCCTTTGAAAGGTTGTTCTTCCTGAGGATTCTCAAGAAGTATAACCTCTGCTGTGCTTTCTTCATCAGATATTTGGTGTTTGCTCCCATGTTAGATCATCCCTCAGCTCCATTCCCAGAAATTCCACACAATTCCCTTCAATAATAAGTGGCTGGATGTTCAATTTGCATTTTCTGAAGTCCACAATGATCTCTTTTGTCTTTTTTACATTGAGGAATAAATTGTTTTCCCTACACCACTCCGTCAGCATCTCAACCTCCTTCCTGTAAACCGACTCCCCCTCCCCAGCAGTAATCAGACCAACCATCATTGTGTCGTCTGCAAACTTAATGATCTTATTGCTGGGGTAACTGGGAACACAATCATATGTGAAAAGTGTGTACAGAAGCAGGGTCAGCACACACCCCTGCGGCGTCCCCATACATATACAGAGATCCGCAGAGACGAGAGAGCCCATCCTGACCTGTTGAGAATGATCTGATAGAAAATCTAGTATCCACCTGCATAAGCATGGCAGAAGCCCCAGATCTAATAATTTGGGCACCAGTGTATGAGGAAGAATAGTATTAAATGCAGAACTAAAATCTACAAATAACAGTCTCACATAATTCCCTTGTTTCTCCAAATGGGTCAGAACAGCATGTAGGGCCGTAGCCACAGCATCCTCTGTGGATCTTTCTCTTATATGCAAATTGACAAGGGTCAAGTCCAATTGGTAAACAAGCCATAATATGGTTCCGCACCAACTTTTCAAAGCATTTCATTATGACGGGTGCAAGCGCCACAGGGCGGAAGTCATTCAGACTATCTATGTTAGTTTTTTTAGGCAGAGGTATAATCTGAGATATGCAGACGACACCACCCTAATGGCAGAAAGTGAGGAAGACCTAAAGAATCTCTTGATCGGTTTGAAGGAAGAGAGTGCAAAAGCTGGCTTGAGACTCAATATCAAGAAAACCAAGATAATGGCAACAGGCCCGATCAGTTCCTGGAAAATAGACGGGGAAGAAGTAGAAGCAGTGACAGATTTTACTTTCTTAGGATCTAAGATCACTGCAGATGGAGATTGCAGCCATGAAATAAAGAGGCGGCTGATTCTAGGGAGACAAGCCATGAGAAACCTGGGGAACATAGTGAAAAGCAGAGACATCACCTTGAAAACAAAAATTAGAATAGTCAAAGCAATGGTATTCCCAGTGGTAATGTACGGATGTGAGAGCTGGACAATTAGGAAAGCTGAACGCAGAAGAATAGATGCCTTTGAAATGTGGTGTTGGAGGAGAGTTTTGAGGGTACCTTGGACAGCGAGGAGAACAAATAGGTCAATCTTAGAAGAAATCAACACTGACTGCTCATTGGAAGGTCAAATAGTAAAGATGAGGCTAAAGTACTTTGGGCATCAAATGAGAAGGGAGGATTCACTTGAGAAGGCCGTGATGTTGGGAAAGGTGGAGGGCAAAAGAAGAAGGGGGAGGCCAAGGATGAGATGGATAGATGGTATTGTAGACACAATGGGCACAGAACTGGGAGGACTGAGGGGGATGGTGGAGGACAGGGGTGCCTGGAGAACGATGGTCCATAGGGTCGCAAAGGGTCGGAATCGACTGTGCGACTGAACAACAACATAATAGTAGAGTATTTCAGACAAGGTGGGACAGTGGCTTGGGCCAAAGACCAATTAAAAATCTTCATAAAGGTTTCTGCCAGCTGTTCTGAGCAGTGTCTCAGCATCCTACCAGCCACTCCATCAGGACTGATAGCCTTCCTCGTGTTTATCCCTTTTAATATTTGCCTCACTTCTCACTTTTGTATGTGACCTTTACCTATACATTTTCTTATGTGCTGTGAAACATTGGAAAGAAATGCAATGTTAAGCCCCAAGGATTAAGCATGCTGCTTGATTAGAATGTTTTGTGTTTTCTTTTCTGTGCATTAGCTGAAGCTGTATTAATACTAAGTACACATGGTGCTTTCTGAGTAGTGGAGGAAAAGAAGCTGCAGGGACAACACTTGCCATGAAATTGTCATGTCAGCATTTGATTCTCAGATTTCTTGTATGGTTCTCAGATTTCTTGTATGTTTTGGACAATGGAATGAAGCTGGATTAGAGAAATTTCTAATATTATTCAAGATGCAGTTCTAATACATTTGCTAGTGGTTAAGATGTTGAGCTTGAAGACTGGAAGGTCACCAGGTCAGTAGTTTGAGACCCGAGTGCTGCACAACAGAATGAGCTCCCATTGTCTGTCCCAGCTCCTCCCAACCTGGCAGTTCGAAAGCAAGAAATTGCAAGTAGCTAAATAGGTACCATTTTGGCAGTCAAAGTAACAGTGTTCCATGCACTTCTGTATGTAGTCATGCCTGCTACATGATCACAGAAATGCCTGGAGAATTAGACAACACTAGCTCTTTGTCTATAAATGGAAATTAGCACCGACCCCTAGAGTCAGACATGATGGGCTTTCGAGCAAGGGAGACCTTTACGTTTAAGTTCTATTATAATTGCTTTTTAGTAACTCTTCTTAGGATTGGTTCCATGTACAGTGGTACCTCACACAACAATTTTAATTCATTCCACGGGGCTTGTTGTTGTACAAAACAATTGCTATGTGATACATGCATCGTATAGCGATTTTCCCTATGGGATGCATCGTACAATGGGTTTTTTTTTTTTTTTGCTAAGTGGTTTTTCCCATTGAAAAATTGTGGTACGATTTTTTTCCATAGGGAAAATTGTTATGCAGAACACCATTTCCCCCAAAAAAACTAATTGCTATGTGATTTCATTGCTATACGAGGTTATTGTGGTATGAGGTTCCACTGTATTCTAAAAAGCAATGGAAGACAGGGGCCAAGTGAGTTTAACTTGTTTAGAGTGCCCTAAAGCCATCCTGAGGCATATGTATTGTCCTTTGGAATTTAGGGCTTTTAGTGTGTCTTATTTCGCTAATCGGAAAAGGCAGCTAGCATGTTTTTGCCACAATTGTTGGCTTTCATACAGAACCATAGTGCTTGCCTGAAACGTTAAGAAATTATTGCCTTTCATAATAACTGTTGCTGGCAGCTTATGTTGCTATGTGCAACATATGCCTCTTTCAAGGCATAACTAAGGTCTAAGTGTGTCACTTTGGAGACAAATTAACCACAGGTTACAAATGACTGCAACGTACCCCACAAATTCTCAGACCCTCCTGCTTGCCCATATGCTTCCCCTAACATTAGCTGGAAAAGATCTTGAAATCACAAGGACTAGAGTTGTCAAACTGTCTGCTTGTCAACAGAAGAGCCAAGAGAGTATGGCTGCAGGAGATAGAAAGCAAACGATACATTTGATTTCTTACATTTTCTACTTTACAGTTTTGCCATTTCAGTATCGTGCGAGTGAATAACTGGCCATCGTTGCATCTATATTCTTCTGATTAAAAAGTATCTGATTCCTAGCCAACAACAGGTGCACTAATAAAAATCTAATCTAATTTAATCTACTCTATTTTAGTTATCAGGTGATAAAAAGAACAAATAGTGCTGGTTTAATTTATCTGATTAAGTCTTCATTTTTAGAAAAATTTATCAATTAGATCATCCAGGAAATATCCCTTAAGGTATATGTGATTTCTGTACAGTTCTTGGATCATATTTTGCACATCTAATATTTTTTTCTTTATCAATGTTCACTCTTTATGTGAGGCTTCACAATGGCAAATATTCCCTTGGATCTCTTGGTCTGCATGGTAGATGTTCTATCCCAGTGATGGTGAACCTTGGCACTCCAGGTGCTCTTGGACTTCATTTCCCAGAAGCCCAAGTCTGCACTCCTGCTGATCAGGGCTTCTGGGAATTGAAGTTCCAGAACAGCTGAAGTGCCAAGGTTCGCCATCACTATTCTATACTCTTACTGAACATGATCCCTCTTCAAAAATATGTGATTAATAAGATGCATGTGAACAGGCAAAGGCATTTCAATATCTTTGCCTGTAGTGTCTGCAATGTGTATATAATCATAGCTCTCCTGGGAGTATATTTCCAAGTTTTCATTCCTAGCATGTCATACTAAAGTCTTTCAACCCACTTCCCAAATACGTGGACAGTTTGCTATAACTTGCTCTTTGTGTACAGACTTCAGTTATTACGGACTGTGAACATGTGTAAAATGTGTGATAGGTGGATGTGGAATTTTCTATCCAGTCTTATATTTCAGTTTGGCGGCTTCATTTCTTCCAAGATATTGTGACTGTCGAAAGACTAACAGCCTCATATACTGTTAAAGGTAAAGGTAAAAGTTCCCCTTGCTCGAAAGCCAGTCATATCTGACTCTAGGGTTCAGTGCTCATCTCTGTTTCGAAGCCGAAGACCAGCGCTGTCTGCTTCTGCAGACGTTTCCGTGGTCATGTGGCAGGCATGACTAGATGCCGGCGCGCATGGAACACTGTTTACCTTCCCACCGAAGTGATCCCTATTTATCTACTTGCAATTTCTTGCTTTCAAACTGCTAGGTTGGCAGGAGCTGGGACAAAGACGGGAGCTCATTCCATCCTGCAGTACTCGGGAATCGAACTGCTGACCTTCCGCCTCCCAGTCAGTGTCTTAGCCACTTGAGCCACTGCATTTGTTACCATACTGCACCTGTCACCATACTGCATACTGAATTTGTTACCATACTGTTACAAATGCATAAAAAACATAGGAAATCTGGGTGAAGATCGGTCATGAATTTTTTAAAAAGGAGACTCAGGTCATTACTAAAAAGAGACTCTTCTTCCACATCTTGAAGAAGTGTGCCCTTAAGAGAAAAATGCTGGCTGTTTATTCTAACACCAACTTGCACCAGTCTGCATTTGGCAAATTAGCTTGCTTTTGTTTTGCTGTAGGTAATACCATGATTCTGTTTCTGCATCTGATGTCTCTGAAGTACAGGTGCGAACAATTTGTGAGAAGAGGAGATAGATGTATGATTTGATCTCAAGTTTGGATCCTGTTGATAAACACAGATTGACCAAGTTCCATTGGAACAGCTGATAACCAGAGAGTTGAACTCGGTGGCCTCATAGGCTCCTTCCAACTAAATTATTCTATTCTTTTGACCAGTTGGGCTGCTTTACTCCCATTCACTTTCATGGATTTAAGTATCTTAACCAGCTTGCAATCCAAAAGTTCAATATTTATTTATTTATTTTTAGATTTTTATGGCCACCTTTCTCACCTAGGTGACCCAAGGTGGCTCACAGTGTCGGTTAAAACAAACCCAACCCCCATACAGTTAAAACCAACTATTAAAACTATCTAAAAGATTAAAAACATCCCTAAAATCAGCCCTAATCCAATTAAAAAGAGGAGCACTTAGGCAGGGAAAAGGAACCCCCGGCAGGGCTAAATAAGCCAGCAGGGCTTATGGTGATAGATGCACCCCACACCTGCTGGCAAAGTCATTTTTCTAACACCTTCCTGAAGGGGGGCAACTCCACCTGGAGGCGCAGTTCTGGTGGCAGGAGGTTCCATTGAGCCGGGGCAGATACCGAGAAAACTCGCTTTCTGGTCCCAGTGAGGCGTGCCTCCCTAGCTGATGGGACCACCAGAGAGTCCCTACGGTCTGCCCTCATAGGACGGGTTGACAACCTTGGGGTAATGCGGTCTCTTAGATATCCTGGTCCACTACCATGAAGGGCTTTAAAGGTCAAAACCAGCACCTTGTATTGCACCCGAAAGCAAACTGGCAACCAATGCAGCTTCCTTAGCAGCGGTGAGGCATGGGCATAATGCCCACACCCCATCACTATCTGGGCAAGTAAAATGTGACAGTTTTACAAGCAGCTTCAGTTTGAATCGCAAGTTCTCAAAGGCTTATCTCCCTGCTTTAGCCCAGCAATTAAACACCCTCCACACGATGTTTAGTAAGATAACAAAAATAGTTCTTTACTTACAATTAACTCAGAGAGATAAACATGTGCTCTGCTTTGTTAAAGTGTTTTCAGAAAGGTTGCCATGTGGCTATACAAAACAATGATCTCAAACATACATGCCTCTGCTTGTAAGGCAAAAATAGGAAGTAGAAGAGAAGAAGGAAGGAAGATACCCGAACAACAAGGGCTTAACACATGAAAAACATGTCAGATGACCAGAGAGGCGGGAAGACAGAAGACTTTGTTAATGGTTAGTCAAGGAAAAATTAGCATTAACAACCCATTTTAGGAACTGCCTATGTACAGTGGAACCTTGCTTAACTAATGGCTCGGTTAACACAAAAATCACATAACAAAAGAAAATCCATAGAAAGTAGTGGCTCAGTTAACAAATTTTCCCCTGGAATGGATTAATTGGTTTTCAATGCATTCCTATGGAAAACTTTATTTCGTTTAACAAATTTTGGTTTTCAATGCATTCCTATAGGAAATTGCATTCAATGCATTCTTATGGGGAATTCACTTTACAAATTTTTCATAGTAGAAAAGGTCCCGGAGAACGCATTAAATCTGTTAACCAAGGTTCCACTGTCATTAGATGTTACCTTAACAGTTCTTAGGTCCTTGGGTAGGGCTAGAACTGTTAATTTCATACCAGTCCTCAGCTATGAATCGACATACCTGTCAAGCTGCGGTTTTCAAAATCTGGGAACTGGGCACACATGTGCAGTAAATTTCCAGGCGCCGGACAGGAAATGGTTTACTGCACATGCATGGCCATCAGAGGCAGTGGCACGCATGCTCAGTAACCCCTTTCCTGGCTGGTCAAATTACGGGATGACGGCAGGAAGGAGGGGAAGGAGCGCTAGATTACGGGATTTCCCAGCCAATCGGGATATTTGACAGGTATGTGAATCAAATGGTAGATTTGTATATAATAATAATAATAATAATAATAATAATAATAATAATAATAATAATAATAATAATAATAATAATAATAATAATAATAATAATTATTATTATTATTATTATTATTATTATTATTATTATTATTATTATTATTATTATTATTATTATTATTTAATTTGAAAAATGTTGACATAATCCTGCTCATCAGATAGAAACCTTTGAAACATTCCTTTCTCACCTAAAAAAATGAAGAAAGTAGAGATTTACTGTCCCTCACATAGTACTATTATACTGTATTAGTCTAAATAAGGATACCTTAAGTCATGTGTGTCCTTTTAAACCAGCGGTGCCCAAACTACGGGCTGCGGGCCTCATCCAGCCCCCAATGCCAATTCATCCAGCCCATGCCACCCTCATTGTGTCCAGAAGCAGAAATGTGATGAGGGTGGTGTGGGCTGATGAATTAGCATTGGGGGCCAGATGTGGCCTGCAGGCCTTAGTTTGGGCACCTCTGGTTTAAGGAGAGAAAATGGCAGCTTAAAATCCACCTCATTCTGTTGCAAAACAGATTGCAAGGTGTGTTTTACTTCCACCTCTGGTGGGAGGAACCACGTGACTGGCCCGCTGAACCACATGACCAACCTGTGGCTTGAAAAGTTTGGGCACCCCTGTTTTAGACATTCAGGTTCATGGAAGCTGCAGTCCACGATCTGAAAACAACATATTTCCCATCTATTCTCTAGAATAGTGATGGTGAACCTTTTAGAGACGGAGTGCCCAAACAGAGGAGCAGGATGAATTTTGTGCTGGGGGGAGGGAGGAAGCACTCTCATTGGGCTGCTGGGCAGAGGGGTGGGGTGAACTCTGTGTTGAGGAGAGGGAGGAAGCGCTCCCATTGGGTTGCTGGCAGAAGGACGGAGCAAATGCTATGCTGGGGTGATAGTGCTTATGTCAACAGAGAGGGCTAGGAGTGCCACATCTGGCATGAGTGCCATAGGTTCACAACCACTGTTCTAGAAGATTATCACAACAGAGAGCCACAGAACAGCTTGGATAAAGGAGCCCTTGGACTTCTTTTAAATGACAAAATATGCTTTAACTCATTCATAAATCTCCCTCATCTTGTCAGCTTTGAACCCTGCAGTGTGAAGCTCAATCATGTGTTGAAAGAAATTCTAGGTCATGGAAGAGAAGTGCTGATTTTCCTTCGGAATACTGCCTTTTCTGGAAGGATCCACAAATGGCTTTGTGCATAATGTGCAGACCTATGGTGAGGAGTGCCTTCAGGCGGAATGCAGTTGTCTCACATAGTTACTTTCAGCAAAGAATAAGAGGAGATGGCAGGTTCAAAGTTAGAAGTAGAGCTTCCTTAAGAAAGAGATACTTTCATTATCCTCTAGCAAGGTTTCATAAGAGATTTTGTGATAAGTCATTGAGAGGTAAACAAGAATATTTATTTGCATGTTAATTGTGCCAACACAGCAGCTTTGAAGAGCAAGTCTCTGAAGGGATAATGTTTTATTGCTGTCTTGTTTGTTGCCTAAGGCAAAATGGCTTGCACCAGCTCTGGTTTTTTGATAATTATATATGTTTCTATAAGTCTGATCAGGAATCTTGTGATCTCTTTTGGGATCCAACCCAGAGATTCAGAATCAGACTTGATTTGAACTAATTTGGATCTGATTGAATCTAATTTGGCTGTGGATCAAAATTTGCATTAAGAAATTAAAATTGCTGTAATATATGTATACGTGTGAGAAAACAAGCAAGCAAGTAAGCAAGAAAGAAAGAAAGAAAGAAAGAAATCTGCAGATTGTAACCCACCCTGTTTTTCCAGTCACATTCCAGATAGATACGGCTAGTGGTTATTATCCTGTGCTCTTTTAAAGTTTTGATTAAAAAAGTCATAACATTTTTGTCTTTTCTGTAAATAGCCTGTTCTGAGTTGTTGATTCCTGACATTTCATACAGGTACGGCCATGGATTTCTGTGCTATCTATATATTGCATTTCCTTGCAGATGCTTGGAGGTTACAAATATATGTGCTGCCTTTCCGCACTATGGTAATATCTGTGATTTATGTATAGTAGTTGTGCACTATGGTGTATTCTGGCTGAAATCCTGTTGGGTGAGGCTGGAAAAAGCAAATTGCTGCTGATCAAAGAGTCTCTTTTGCAATTTCAGGGTCCATGCTAATTTGATTTGCTATATTGTATTGTGTCCATGTCCACCCCAAAATCATATAAAGGAAGCCTTTAAGTAGGGGCAGTCTTCTGCTGCTATGCAACAGGATTGCAACCTCTGCCGGGTAAAATAAATATACTAAACAAAATATATTGAAATAAAAGAGAGTATGTGTTCTTTGAAATTAAACAATGGAGTCAAAATGTAGTGGTAGGGGATATACAGGCATAAGGAAATTGTCAGTGCCTAATAAAAGTCTACAAAAATAACACTGAAATGAAAATAGACTTATTTTAAAAAGCAGCAAATATAAAAAAAATAATGAGGAATGGGACTGGACTGAAAAAGAATTATTAAAAGATGATTAAAGGTTGAGTACTGATAGGATGAAGACAGGAAAAACACTACAGCAAACACAAAATGATCAACAAACCTCAAGTAATTTAATATAACATGATCTTAAAGTGCTGGTAAGATTCTTTCTCAGCCCAAAGTGGAAGCTATGAGCTGACAGCCAGGAAAGATTAGTAGTAGTATCTACCAAAGTAAGATTCACACATAATAGGCAAATTACCACTTAAACGCCCGCCCCCCAAAAAAACCAACCCCCCCCCAAAAAAAACAAATTAACAAGAAAGGCAAGACAGATTAGCAATAAAACAAAAGGTTTGGAACAGAAATAACAGTGGCTCAGACAATCAGCAATCCAAAACACCTTCTGTTGTTTTTTAAATGATATGATACTAATGAGTAAGAAACAGAAGGGAACTGTTACATGAGAGGACAGGACATATACATTCAGTGACACCATACAACCTCTCCTAGCAGTCCTCTTTCCCTGGAAAAGACTGGTGAGATTCTTGTTCAAGACAGAATGTCAGTGAGCCAAGTCAATTTCATCTCCTCCTTCCCCATCATAGCACACTGGAATTCTCCTTACATGATACCCCTCCCAGCATCTGAAGACACATTGTTAACTTTCTTTTAGTGTCCAAATGTTGACTCTGTCTGGAATGATCTGGAATGATCCAGATCCAATTTGGACCAATTTAGGCCTCATCTACATTATCTCATTTGGAGCAGAGAGTGCAGACTTAAGGTCGTACAGAAATCTGGTATGCAATTTGGAGTTATCCTTGCAACCGAATGGCATATAAACCCTATTTGATCTGGTTCCTGAAAAGAAAAATCCATCCTTGCCCTCTCCTGTCTCCCCTTGTTTCTTGGATAAAGTTTTTATCCCACCCCCCAGAGATGCAGTGCATCAGTGCTGTCATGATATAGAGGTTGGGTTTTTTTTACTTCCTCTGCCACACCACAGTGCAGAGGAAGTGTTTAATTTCCCAATTACACTCTCTATGTAATCTGGCTGAGAAAAGGGGCTGAAGGAATCCTCCTTGCCTTCTCCTGCCTCCTACCAATTTCAGGAGGAATTTTTCATTTTTAATTTTCTTTCAAAGTGATAAAATGTATCAGTGTTGTCATAATACAGCTTTGTAAAAAAGAAAGAAAAAGAAAACACATTCACAGTATCATGAAGTGGCTAAGCCCTTTTCTTAAGCAATTTAACCATAGCTGCCAAGTACCCTGTATTGCCCAGGAAAACCCCGTAATTTAGCCCCTCTCCCTGCCATCACGTATTTTTAAAATAATCTCCCATATATTAAAAAAAATCCAGTGTGTGTGTAAATCTTCTGTATATTATTGTATTATTATATCTTTATTCATGAGGTATGTGCCTCATACCAGAGCCAAAGAGGAGGAGTGCTGGGCTCCCCCTGGTGGAGGAAGAACCATCCCCTATGCACTCCCCTTAGCACAACTGCTTCCCATCACGGGAAACAAGGCAGCAGGCCAGCCTTACCGTAATAGTTCTATTTTAAATCTCTTTCCTCATTCTCTGCTGCAACAGCATTTCATATTATGGTGATTTTTCATGGAACTGTTTTTTACACTTATATCAGTTAATTGTCTATTGTCTTAGCCTTGTGTACCTCAATTTCATTTTTTAAAACTGTGTTGAAGCCGATTGGCTCATTGTCTCTTCTCTCTCCTGGGAAAGAGGGTGTTAAAGTGAAGAGACAATGAGCCAATTGGCTTCATCTATATTTGCATACAACATAAAGAGGATATTTCGATGGTCCTGCCTTAAAGACAGAGTTTTAAAAAATGAAATTGAGGTACACAAGGCTAAGACAGTAGACAATTAAGTGATTAAAAAAACTGTGTAAAAAACAGTTCCATGAAAAATCACCATAATATGAAATGCTGTCACAGCAGAGAATGTGGAAATAGATTTAAAATAGAATTATTACAGTAAGGCTAGCCTGTAGGGGCTGGCCAGTTGCCTTATTCCCCATGAAGGACAGCAGTGGTGCTAAGGGGAGTGGGGAGTGCCTAGGGGGTGGTTCTTCCTCCACCTGGGAGGGGGAGTCCAACACTCCTCCCTGGCTCTGGTGGCTCCTCCTCTTCTAGGATCTTGGATGTGCCTGGATTTTGGAGAGGAGGGGTGTGGCCTGGTGGGTGGGGGCATGGCATGGTGGGGAGAGGGACATAGCCCAAAATTTCCTTTATTTTCATGTCCAAAACATGACAGGTATGAACTTAATAATATTGGCAAATTGATAGTAGAAGGTTCTGCTTTGGTTCATTTCCAGACATTACTTGTGCTGGAAACAAACAAAAAGGGGGCAATATTATCCTCAACAAAACAAAACCCTCCTGATAGGTACCCAGAAAGCTGTGGCTAGAAGCACTCATAGGGGGAGGCTGGTTTGCTTCAGCAATTATATCCTGTGTTTACTGGGGGAAAGAGTTAACCTGCCCATCCCTGCAGTGGATTAAGTAGTGGGATTCGTATTCAGGGAATGAAGAAGGAGACGAGTGAAGTAGTGAAATTCAGCTCTTTAATAGTGGGATTTGAACACAGTTTGGATGGGGCAAAACTCTGACTTATGTACACTATAAACAGTAACAGTAACAATAATACAACAAGCCCATTGGCTAACAGAGTGTGCACATTTTTGATCCACTTATTTGCATAAGAATAGATACATGAGAAAAGATACATTCCGCTCCTTTAAACAGTAACAATAATACAACAAGCCCATTGGCTAACAGAGTGTGTACATTTTCGATCCACTTATTTGCATAAGAATAGGTACATGAGAAAAGATACATTCTGCTCCTGTCAGAAAACACAGTTAACATACATAACATTCTTCCCCCCTAGGTAAAAACAAAATCCTTTAACCAGGGTGGTGGTCTAGTTTCCCTTCTGGGTCGGACACTTGGCCGAGCCGGCTCAGGGGCTCATAGGATGGGCGACCCGACTGGAGTGGGGGATTGACTAGAGGGGGAGGATTGTAAACCCAAATTTAAGCCCCGTTTGTCAGATGGAGGAGTAGGGGATCACTCTAAACCAAAATCTAATTCTGTGGATGAATAAGACAACTCAGGGTCCCTGAGGGCGTGGAGGTCGACTCCAAGCAAAATTGGTCATCATCAGTAAAGGAATCCAGAGTGCTAGGCTCGGACAGTGTAGGGGTACACCGAGCTGGAGTAGGGGAGCATTCCACAAATTCCCCTTGAAGTCAGTCCCTAAAACACACCTCTAGGTCAATGTTGGCTGGCTGCTGACTATTACCTCTGCCCCCTAGGTTTAAATGGGTGGGGGCCAACCCTAGTGTTGAGTGTCTGTATTTGTCTTGTGGGTCCAGTACTCTGGGTCTCAATTGATCCGCATGCCTAATCCAGATCAGACCAGTGGCTGTTTCGATTCTGTAAGAAACAGGACCAGTTTGATCGATCACAAACCCAGGCACCCATGTAGGGCCACCAGCTGCATAATTGCGGCAATGTACAGGGTCTCCGGACGAGAAACCCTTCTGGTGCTGGATTGCTATATTTGTCACTTTATCCTCCACCCTAGAGGGATCCAATCTGTCCAGCAAGGATGACAATTTCCTTCGCTGGAGCAATTCAGCAGGGGACAGCCCTGAGGCAAGTGGGGGGGGGGTGTGAGCCTTTATGTGAAAAGAAACTGGCATAACTGGAGCTCCAAATCCCCTTCACCCATTCGCAGAAGTGCGTCTTTAGTTGTGCGCACCTGCCACTCTACCTGGCCATTGGCGGCTGGGTGGAATGGAGCGGCAGTGATGTGCCTAATTGCATTCCTTTCCATGAAGGATTGGAATTCTGCAGATGTGAATGTGGATGCGTTGCCGGACACCAGCACATCTGGAAGTCCAAATGCTGCAAACAGCCTTCTTAGGTGCATTATCGTGGTGGCTGAAGTGGTATTAGGCACCCTAATCACTTCCAACCACTTAGAGAATGAATCCACAACCAACAAAAATAGGGCACCCATAAATGGACCTGCAAAATCTATGTGGAACCTGGACCACAGGCCCCGAGCAGAATCCCATTCCCAAGAGGGAAGATGGGATTGCTCTGGGCAAGAGGATTGACAACTGGCACAAGTGCCGACCATTTGTTCTATGTCTTGGTCCAGTTGAGGCCACCAAAAGTAGCTATGGGCAAGGGCTTTGGAACAGACAATTCCTGGGTGACGTGTGACGTAGATGTAAAACCTTTTTCCTGAGAGTGACAGGAATGACCACCCACTGGCCCCATAGAAGGCAACCTCGTTCCACTGACAGTTCCAAACGCTTGCAGTGGAATGTTCTGAATTCCTCGGCTAGAGGAGAGACAGGCCAGCCTTTTTGTACCCAAGACATTACTTGAGTCAATGTTACATCTTTGGCTGTAGCCTTGGCTATATCTAAGGGGACGACTGGGGGCAAGTCGAAAGCCTCAATCATAAGGACCTGGTGGTCGCTTTCAATCTTGCAATCGGCTTCCCCGAACCCTGGCAGTGGAGAACGTGACAGGGCATCAGCGTGGCTGATGTTCTTGCCGGGCCTGTGGTCCCAAGTAAAGTCATATGCATTTAGGAATATTGCCCAACGCAACATCCTTGGGGACAGAATTTGAGGCGTGGGCTTCTCATTCACAAAGATTCCAAGGAGGGGCTTGTGGCCAGTTACGATGGTAAAAGGCCTTCCATAAAGGTAATCATGGAATTTCTTAGTGCCAGCCACGATTGCCAACGCCTCCCTGTCTGTCTGAGCATAATTTTTCTCAGGCTTTGAGAGTGAATGGGAATAGAATGGCATAACACAGCTCCCATCCCCACAGGGGATGCATCACACACAAGTACAACTTCCTTGTTAGGATCAAAATGAATTAATACAGCATCCGAAGATAGCAGCATTTTAAGTTCTAGGAATGCTTTCTCCTGACAATGGCCCCAGTGCTAAACAGTATATTTCTTAAGAAACTGATGTAATGGTTCAGCAACTGAGGCTTTGCGATGGAGAAAAGCGTGATAGAAGTTTAACAATCCTAGAAATGATTGCAATTCAGCTTTACATTTTGGCCTGGGTGCATTTCGCACGGCCACCACCTTGGAATCAGAGGGCATGATACTTTGGGGTGTAATTAGGTACCCCAGGAACTCCACTTTCTGTGCCAAAAACACACATTTGTCTCTTCTGAGACGTAGACCGGCCCTCTCAAAATGTGAGAGGACTCGATCGAGCCTGGCCGCTAGTTCAACGGTGTCCTTAGCGGTGATCAGGACATCGTCAAAATATGGCAGGACACTGGGCAAACCTTTTAAAATACATTCTACAAGAGATTGAAATATTCCGGGGGCCACATTCACCCCAAATTGTAGTCTAGTTACCTTAAATGCCCCCCTATGTGTTACAGTCAATTGTTGGTAAGCCTGGGCAAGGTCAAGTTTTGCGATGCAATTTCGTCCATGCAAGGAGGCAAGAAGGTGGCTTACCATGGGCGCAGGATATGCATTCAGGCAAATAGCTTTATTGATGGTACACTTGTAGTCAGGGCATATCCTGACCTCCCCGTTACTTTTCAAAGCAGTCACTATTGGTGTCTCCCACTCTACAGAGTCCACTGGCACTAGGATGCCCTGCCCCACCAGTTTGTCCAGCTCGGCTTCTGTCTTCTCCTTTAAAGCAAAGGGTACCCACCGTGGCTTCATCCGGATGGGCCAGATGTTTGGGTCAAGTTCAAAGTCCACAGGGGGTCCTTTGTATAACCCTAAACCCTTTTTGAACACCTCAGGATGTGCAGCACAAACGTCCCGGATTGGGTCAGCATCTATTGCATGAATGCCAGAAAGCCGGATTCCCAGGGGCCTAAACTATTGGGTCCCAATAAGACAGTTAGTGCCCTGCTTAACTAAAACCAATGGCAAGGAGGTGCGAATGTTTTTGAATTTAACCAAGTAATTTCCTCCCCCAGGACCGGAATCTGGCGACCTTGCACATCCCGGAGGGAAGTTTTAAATGATTTGAGTTTGGGCCGAGAGGCAGCGAGAATTCTCAAAAACTCCCGCTGTGGGATTATGGAAAATGTAGTATCTGAATCCACCTCCATCTTGAAGGGGACATCCTGCAGGCTCAGGTCTGCGAAGAAATGCTCGCTGATGATGCCCACTTGGCACGGCTCAGGCTCTGGTGACACTTTGGCGGTGGACGTTTTGTGGTGATGACTCTTCTTGGACTCAGGTGCTGGAGTTCTTTGCTTTCACTGTTGGCATACTTTAGCAATGTGCCCTTGTCGCCCGCAGTTGTGGCATTCTGCAGTGCGGAAGGGGCACTTCCTGCGGTCATGCCGGGCTCTGCAGCCATCACACTTGCAAAGGAATTTCTTCTCCTGATCGTCACAGTGCTCTCGGTGCTTTCGTTGGACCGCTCGGACTTCTCCCACTGCGTTGCTGGACTCCGATGAAGAGGTAGAACCAGGCGATGCTAAGGAGGATGAAGATGAATTTTGCTGAGCTTGCACAGCTGAGTCGGTGGCACTGGTGGTGGAGTGGCGATGCCGGAAAAGCTTGATGCCGGACCGTGCGGCCTCAGACGCTACCGCCTTTTCTAGGACAGCTTTGAAAGTTAGCGTCTTCCTGATCATGAGGCAACATTGAGCATCTTCGTCCCTCGTGCCGGCCAGCATATGGTCCCAGAGTGCTTCTTCGATGTTGTCCCACTTGCACGGGGTGGCAGCAATGCACAGAGCAGCGGTGTAGTCTGCAATGGACTCCGCAGGTTGCTGCTCCCTTCTGTGGAAGGCCACCATGGCCGGGAAGATCGAGTCCTCTGGCTGCAGGTGTTTCCTCAGTGCGGACATGATTTCTGCAAGCGGCACCACATCCACGTTCCTTGGGAGAACGAGGTGGGTTGCCAGCTCAAGTGTCTCAGAACCGCACTGAGCGAGGAAACAGGAATGCTTCTGGTCTTTGTCGGTGATCTTATGCGGGGCCATTGCATGGCAGAATCGGCGTTTGTATGTTGCCCATTTCTCTGGATGTGCTGGGTCAAATGGGCCGATTTTGCTGCTGTGTGGGGACGCCATCCCACCTTCGTCGCCAGTTTCATGTTCACGGAATGAAGAAGCAGACAAGTTAAGTAGTGAAATTCAGCTCTTTAATAGTGGGATTTGAACACAGTTTGGATGGGGCAAAACTCTGACTTATATACACTATAAACAGTAACAGTAACAATAATACAACAAGCCCATTGGCTAACAGAGTGTGCACATTTTTGATCCACTTATTTGCATAAGAATAGATACATGAGAAAAGATACATTCAACTCCTATAAACAGTAACAATAATACAACAAGCCCATTGGCTAACAGAGTGTGCACATTTTCGATCCACTTATTTGCATAAGAATAGATACATGAGAAAAGATACATTCTGCTCCTGTCAGAAAACACAGTTAACATACATAACAGTGGGACAAATGCCAACCTGGTTGGCAGCCCTTAGCCTGCTTTATACATGATTTACATTGGTCCGATTTTACCTGATTCAGTTCCAGATTCATGTTATTCATTCAAACATTTATTACAGTCATAGACCAATACAATGTAAGTTACATATACGATCACATCTTTACACAAAATATAAAGCCTAAGCCTCCGTCTAAGAAGATGACAGTCTATAGTTGTAATTAGTAACCAATAAATTTATACAGCTAGTGCAGTAGGGTTTATAAAAGTTTTAAATTCAGTCTATCTAGCTTAATCTAGGAGACAGTGTATATCATACAATGATTTTATAGAATATTAGCAGGGGTGCCCAGCTTTGCCCAGGTGGTGTTTGGGGGGTGCTGTCCTACCTCCCGGGTTTGCGTTGCTCGGGTGCTCCTTCTCCTGGGCTGACCTCTGTCCACTGGACTCCTGCCCTGCCTTGCCAACTGGCCTGCCTGGCCAAGGGGTGGGACCCTGTGATGTCACATTGGCTGACCACTCCCAAGGGCTGACCATTCCCAAGGGCTGACCAGGTCTGGGCAAGATATCACAAAGGGCATGACATCCCAAAGGCCCAGACCTGGTCAGCCCTTGTGATTGGTTGAGGACTAAAGGATCAATTTGGGGACATAACCCCCCAAGGACTTCAGGACCCCAACATGACCTGCTCATGTGCACAAGGTACATGTGTGCTGAATTTCACGGGGTTTGGTCAAGGGGTGCAGCAGCCCATTCTGGATACCACACTCACACCTCTGCTTTTTAGGTATATATAAGATGACAATAAATATGTCTTTAAAGGTTTGTTAAGGGTTTGCAAAAGTTGTCACAGTCACAGTAAGAAAGCTTCAATCACTATTGGCACATGACCCCAACTTTGCAGTTAAGAGATCTGGCTTTGTGTTGAAGCCATGTTTTGACAAGGACTGTGTGGTAGCCAAAAAAGCTCTAAACCAAGCGTACAAGAAATACAGCCGAATCCGGTGACATTAACAAACTATCCCTTGATCAGCTTTGTATCCTAAAAAAAACAATACAAGGTCTTAGTGGCATTCAAGAAAATACAAGATGCAAGGGTCACTTGGGAACGCCTCATAGAAGCTGTCAAGAGGAATAATTCCACTATTTTCTGGTGAATTATAGTCTCTCAGTCTGCTAGAACCTCTGCTCCACTGAATCATGTTAATAAGTGGCCCAGTCTTGTTTCTTGACAGTGCTTTGCTGATTCTGGAATTAGTTTAGTTTCCTGGACCCTTCTCATATTTTGTGCAGATCTGGATGCTTCTTTTCAATAGCAAGCCAAATATGATTTCAGTTCTGCTGCTAGATAAGTAAAATATTTGTAATATTTCTTTGTGAATTCATTCTGAATTCTTATCACAGTGCAGTTTTAGAACCCAAAGTACCCTTATATACTGACTAACTAGCTGGATCTATAAAGAGGAGTAAAAAAACCAGATACTCCCATCAGTTGATGGAAATGAAATTTTCTTAAGGCCCTACAAAGACATGAAAACAGAGGAGGACTTAAGTGTATCCTAGAGGGAGTATATGGGATGCTATTAATATGTTCCTCCTTCTGAAAAGAATTGATCTAAAGCTTTGGGGAGTGTAGGAGAAGTAACTATGTTTGAAGAAAAAGACAAGACTGAAGTTTGCAAGACATATCACTGATTTTTTCCCTAGCAAGATGGAAAATATGATTCAATGTCAGTTGAGACAAATAATAAAGCTCTCTCTGTTGGTTATTTATAACTTCATGCATATAAACAGAGCTTGGAATTTATTTGTAAAAAGGAATTTGTTACTGTTATTACTGTCAACTTCTATTAGTTAGCTGTCATTATAGTTTTCAAAATGAACTGTTTGTTCTCCTGTTTCTCAAAAAGTAATTTAAATACTGTAGTTATCTTTACTTTTAAATATTTTTGTTAAATTTATATGCATATAAAAATACAATACACAATACAAAACAAATAGATTATACAAGATAATACTTAAAAAAAGACTAAAATACAAAAAACAACAAATAAGGAAAAAATATACACACCTATCCTAATACATTTATATATTTATCTTTGTTAATCATATCTTAAAACCATCATTGTAAATACTATCTCTTGACTTATTACTTAAGTAGTTATTCTCTAGTCTTAACTGCCATCTCAGAACTCATTTTCCAATAGGTCATATAAAACCATTAAGGATAGGAGAAAAAACCTAAGAAAAAGCAAAATAAATAAAAATAAATAACTGTAAATAATAATCACCCAGTGTCTATTTACATTGCCCTGGAGAGCTCAGAATATCAAACTAATTTAATTCCAAAATCCACTTTGCTCAGGTCCAGGTCTATTTCTTTCATCCCCCTTAAGGGAGTGATCCACAAACAGTTTCCAAATATTCCAAAATCTATTTTCTTTCAAATTATCCCCTTTTTTTCTTTATCTCCCAAGTCAATTTGTCATTCAATGCTAAATTCCACATTTCTTTATACCACTCTTCAGTTTGTATAATTACATCATTTTTCCAATCTCTAGCAATACAATGTCTAGCTGTTGTAATCATTATTTCTAATAACTCTTTCTTATCCTTATTTAAATTAATACCTTCCATATTTGTTAACAGAGTGGTACCTGATCCCAATTTTACCATCTTGCCCAAAATTTCTCCAATTTCTTTTTCAACCCTACTCCAAAAATCTTTAACCACTTTACAGCTCCACCACATGTGTTCATACGTTCCAAAGGTATCCTTACATCTCCAACACATTTTATCTTTTTTATTGTCCATTTGATGTAACCTCACTGGGGTCAGGTACCATCTCCACAACATTTTATAATTGTGTTCCTTTATTCTAACCGACATTGTTCTCATAATCCTCTTTTTCCATTTATTTCTCCAAGTATCTTTTTCTATCTTTATATTCAATTCTTGTTCTCACCTTAATTTCATTTCCTGTTGTGGATCACCCTCCTTATTTAAAATTGTATACAACTTACTAACTAATCCCTTAATATTTTTATCTCCACTTCTGACCTTTAGAATCAGTTCTTCAAATTCAGTCTTTTCTCTTTCCAAATCATAATCACTCATATATTTACTATTCCATTTAATAGTCCTCAGTCTCTGAAACCAATTAATTTTCAATTGCTCAAACAATTTTGACCTACTAACCTCATTAGTGCATATCCGCAACCAGTCTTTCAACAGGATATCCTCATTTTTCTTTAATACGTCCTTTATCTTCTCATTTATATTAATTGGAAAACTCGCCACATCTAGAAATTCCAATATTGGAGAGACATTCGGGACCAAGTCCTTCTTCACCCTCTTCCATACACTCATTAATCCTTTCATCATAAAATTTTTAGTCACTACATTTCCCAAGTTACAACCTAAAAAGACCATTTTACCCATGTGTCTATAGTCCCTCGATTTCCTCCCATATTACCTTTTCCCTTGCCAAGATCTTCATAACATTCTTAATTTGAAATGCCCAGTAATATGCCATCAAATTCGGCATTCCCAACCCTCCTTCTTTCTGTGGAAAATACCGTAACTTTTTTGGTAATCTAGATTTCTTTCCCCCATTACAATAATTGTTAATCAAATTTTGAAGCTCCTTAATTTTCTTATCCTTCAATTGAATCGCTAACGCATCAAATAAAAAGTTTATTCTGGAGAGCAATATCATTTTAGCAAGTGCGATTCTCCTGAATCATGACAGTTTCAATTTTTGAAACCTTTGTATCTTATTCTTAATTTCAATTTTCAAACTATCATAGTTCAGTCTTTTAAGCTCTTCCAATTTGTTTGATATAATTATTCCCAGGTATTTCAACTTATTCTTGATCTGAATATTAACTGTGTCCTTTATCTTCCTCTGATCTTTCCCCCCCATATTACAAAACATCATTTCCGATTTATCCCAATTTATTTTTAACCCAGTAATATCGTCAAAATCTTTTAATTGATGCCTAATTCTATTCATTACCTTCTCTGGTTGTTTTACAATTATCAAGGTATCATCGGCATACATACTTATCTTGTTTCCCATAATCCCCTCTATTTTTTCATCTTCTCTTATAGCTTTAGCTAATAACTCCATTACCATGATAAACAATATTGGAGATAAAGGACAGCCCTGTCTCGTACCTGCCTCCAACTTTACCTCGTCTGTAACCTCCTCATTTACTCTAACGGTGGCTATTCCTTGCTGATATAGTTGACAAATTACCCTTCTAAATTTGACACCAAATCCATAACGTTTAATTAACTCCTTAATTGAAATCCATTGTAGAGAGTCAAATGCCTTAAATATATCCAAAGATAGTAATCCCACTTTTTCTTTGTTTGACTCACCGTATCAACTAAATCCACTACTCTTCTGGTCAAATCTGCCATATGTCTTCCTTTTAAAAATCCTACTTGATCTACATTTATATATTCCCCCATAAAATTATTCAAGCGGCTAGCCAATATTGCTGTGAAGATCTTGGCATCTTGATTTATCAATGAGATAGGTCTATAGGATTCTACTTTCTCTAAATTCTTTCCAGGTTTTGGCAAAAGTACAATTGTGGACCTATAGCATGAGGTTGGAATTTGCCCTCCATCTAATATGTAATTATATAGTTTTAACAGCTTTGGTACCACAATATCTCCAAATTCCTTATAGAAATCCACAGGCAACCCATCTTCTCCAGGGGCTTTTCCCAACTTCAATCTAGTAATTACCTCTTTTACTTCTTTTTCTGTCATTACTTCTTCCATTCTATCCCTGTGTTCCTGTTTTATTCCACTAATTATTTGTATCTCTAATTGCTTTTTAAGTTTCTCCTCATCTATTTCTTTTCTTGCATAGAGAGCTTGATAAAAATCCTTCACAATTTTACATTTATCCTTAATTTTATTACATCTTATCCCTTGTTCATTAATCAAAACTCCAATTTCCCTCTTTTCCCTTTTATCCTTTGCTGCTTTTGCTAATAATTTTGAATTTTTATTACTAAATTCAAAAGATTCCCTTTTCAAATAAACCAAATCTCTTTTCACCTTTTCTATTTCTTTACCTACCAGTTCAGTCTTTAATCTTAATAAATTAGCGAAAACTTTTTTATTCTTTGTTTTTGAATGTTCCTCCTGTAACTGCTTTATCTGCTTTTCTAGCTTATCCTGTGATAACTTGTTATTTTTGTATTTATTGCTTGCCAACTTTACACACTCCCCTCTAAAAATCGCCTTCATGGTATCCCAGACCACATTGTATTCTACCTCGCCATTGTCATTCCAGTGCCAACTTTCACTCCAATTCTTCATAATTTGTTCTTTACTCTTCTGGTCTCTAAACAAGTTAACATCATATTTCCAACTTCTCCTTGATCTAATCTCATTCTGTAATTTTAATTCCAATATCACCTTAGCATGGTCCAACTCCTTAAATATTCCAACTTCCATTTCCTCCATATTTTTAACCAAATTTTCCATTACCAGTATATAATCTATTCTAGAATAAGAGTTGTGGACCTGCGAAAAATACGAATATACCCTTTCTGAACCCTTAAGTTCTATCCAAGAATCTTTCAAACCTAAAGCAGTCATCCAATTATCCAACATTTGCCCTTTAATCCCTTTTCCACTTCTTAATATATTTGTACAATCCAAATTTGATCTTACTAAATTAAAGTCACCAGCCACAATCATCTTCCTTGATTTTTCTTTTACCAATATCATACGCATTTTCCCCCTAAAAATCCCGCTTAATGGTCATTTGGGGGCATATATATTCACCAACGTTATTTCCTCATCGTCTGTTTTCCCCTTCACTATCAAAAATCTCCCTTCTGAGTCTGAGATACTATCTGTTATCTCAAGCCCCAATCTAGCCGAGATCAGAATTGCAACTCCTCTTGATTTTGATGTACCATAAGATTTTTCATAATGCTGCATCCAACCTAGGAAGATTTTATTTGTATCATGACATTTTTGATGAGTTTCCTGTAGAAAGACTATGTCCGGTCTATCCCTCTTCAGAGCTGATTCTATCCTCCTCCTCTTAATTTGGGTTCCTGTACCTTTTACATTCCATGTTAAAACTTTTATCGCTCTCATAATTTAAATTGTCCCCCACTTTTATTTCCCCTGAGCTCTCCATTGGGCGTGCTACCAATTAACCTAACATAATTAAAACAAAACTTAGAACATAAAACACTCATTAACGACCTCCCTGCTTTTTCCTTCAAAAAAAGAAGGGGAAAAATGCCTTTGACTTCCAACGAGGGGAGGCGGGGAATGTGTAGGATAAGCATAATAATTAAAGTTTCAGCACACTATCTTTAAAAGCACATGCATGCTACAAGCCACTGGCCTATAGTTCAAAGTATGTTTTTTCTCCTGTCTGTCTTCATGTTGACTACAACAGATCAAGAGGCAGGAAACATTGGAAAATATTTGGTTATTCTTCATAGTTAGCAGGGCATGAGGTAGAAAACCAACAGCACAGAAAACATGAGAGATCAGCCCAGTCTCACCACTGCCCCACCTCCTTGGTTTTACCCACACAAACTAACATTTTTTTCTGATAAAATCACTCTAAAAGCATTTAAAGTAGAAAAAGGTATCTTTACACACAGTTACCATCTATAGTTACAGTTAGAAGAAATTTAAAAAAGGAAAATTGAGTCTCTGAAATGTGGAGAAAACCACCCTTGGTCAGAGGAAGAAGGACTATCAACAAAACAAAGGAAGCAGAAAAACAACAAAGGGATTGGGGGGCTTGTTTCAAATTTCAGAAGTAGGGAAAATCATGATAGTGTCCAAAGACAACCATATTAGGCTGTAAAAGTCCCCTCCTACTGATGCGAGTGTTAGTGCATGCAAGAATGCTATTATCCGCAATAGCAACATGAGTCTGCATGTGAATCATGCGATATTCCTGCTCTACCTTTTAGTAATGCCATACACCTGTAATTATATCACTAATTACATTGCAAAGCAAATTACCTGTCATTAAGCTATAAGCATAATGTAGCATAGTTATGCCTCCTTTATTGGAAAAGGAGTTGATTACTAAGCTTTTATACTATTTACTTTCCATCTTTCTATGTAGTGAGAAAATATCTTTGCTTTTAGCCAAGTTAAGAAAGAGGGATGATTTTATCTGTTAACTGCCTATTCTGTCTGTGTTGACTGTTTTCTAGACTAAGCAGCTTCTACAGTTCCATGTCAATGGATGTGGTGGCCTGGAATTCTGGGAGCTGATAACCAAAACATCTAAACAGCCAAAACTTCCCACATTGAATTTGAGTAATTTTATACAATTCTCAATACAAGGCTGTAGCTTGCTTTTGCCAGATAAAAAGTCAGTAGGGCATTCAGTTTCTACAGTGAGTTATTCTTCTTGTCCGGGTCAAACTTTAAACTTCCAAAATGACGCCATCTTCTTGACTTTGTCTTTGGCCTAACTTAAATCCTCATCAGTACATGTTTCTGGTAGTAATCAGCAGACCAGCAAATGAGCCAGACTCTGTAACTTTCCACATTCACACACTGTGTTGTCTCTGCCAGCAGCCCCCACTTGAGCATGTTGGTCTTACATTTCGGCACTCCAGCCTATCCATGATCCTCCAAGTGACATAAGGGAGGTCAGGTTCTTCAGCCATATCCTCCTTTAATGTTGTTCCTTGTTCACTGAGCTTCTTCCTCCATCTTCTAATTTGATTTTGATTTTGTATACCTTCAAGAATGTTTGTTCTTGCCATAAAGCTCTTCCTGGATCTGAGCCGGTAGACTTGAGGCACATATCCATTTAGAGGATGTTGAGGGTAATTCTCTTGCTTAGTTCACTTGGTGTCTGCAGCTATTTCTCCCCTTATCTTAGGTGTAGTAATACCAACAAGAGGATATATTGTCTCAGCTGAGGTAGGTTTGAGGCAGTGAGTTTACATTTACCAGCAAGATTTCCTCCCCTCTCATCCATCCATGTATAACCAGGTATTTGCCATCATGATCCTTTATAATTTTCTCTACATTGAACCCACTTCTCTTATATATCAAGACTAGCATATTTTGCCCGGCGGTGCCGGGCTTTTTAAAATTGTGTTAGATAATAAAGGGTTTGGGTTTTTTTTTCTTGAACAAATGGTGCCGGGCTGTTTTAAATGGTGTTGAAAGGTTTTGTGAATTTGTGGCTTCGAGGCGCTGTATTTAACCAAATAATGTGTTACTATGTTTATTTTTTTAAATAGTTGTGCCTTGGATAATAATTTTTAAAATGTGTAAGAATATGTTTTTTTTTTAAATCAATGTTTCCATACTGTGTTTAGATTTTTTTTTGGTTTTTTTGGATGAAAACGTTTTTTTTTTAATTTTTTGTGAATGATTTGATAACTTATTTCATTAATTTGGGAAGTATTTATTATTTTGAATATTTTTGAATGTTTTTTCTCTTGTGGCCACTGGGTGGGGCTGGTGAGCTTTTCTTCTACTCTACAATTTTTCTCTACTGTCCTCTGGGTGTGGCTTCTTCTTCCGGTAAGTATTCTCTTTATTTTCTCAGTTTAGTTCCGGTCGTCATGGAGTGAAGACGTCTCCTGGTAAGCTCTCTGGGTTTTTTTTTTTTTGGGGGGGGGCGGTCTGTGTGATGTTTTTGTGTTTCCTTTTTGTATTTTTGGTTTTGAGTATTTTTGACTGTTTTTGGATGTTTTTATGTTTACTTTTTTAGGGGGGGCTTTCTTTTCTGCGGGCCATGCTCGATGTCTGGCCCGTGGAAAGGAAAGGGCGTGGGGGGGGGGGGCTTTCTTTTCTGTGGGCCATGCTCAATGTCTGGCCTATGGAAAGGAAAGGGCGTGGGGGGGGCCTTTCTTTTCCGCAGGCTATGCTCGATGTCTGGCCCATGGAAAGGAAAGGGCGTGGGGGGGCCTTTCTTTTCCACGGGCCATGCTCGATGTCTGGCCCATGGAAAGGAAAGGGCAGTGGCAGCAGCGGGGAGGGGTGTTTACTTTTATTTTTCACGTGCCGGCTGCCTCAGCATTCTGCGCACTCATGGCGTGCAGGATGCTGGGGCTTGTAGTTTGGCGTGCGCGATTTTGGTTAGTGCAGCAGTTTTTTTGCTGCGGTTTATTTTTGATTGGCCGTGGCGCGTTTCCGAACGTTCCTTTTGTTCGCGCCGCTCAGCCTAATTGGCTCTGGTGTGGCGTGGCACAAGGAACATTGGGAATTGAAGTTCCCTTTTTTTGTTTGCATCCAGGGGGCTCCTGCCCCACTGGTGCAAATTTCAACCCAACAGTTACCTGCGAGCCGGGTTCGGGCGAGTGAACGGAGGCCCATTACGGGCTAGTAGGGCCTGGCTAAACATCCTTTGTCACATACCAACAGTTAATGCATCATTTTATAGGTATAGATAGCCACATCTCTAGCTTTGGACATTCCAAAAGCTTTTGCATATATATTTATCCAATTTAAACATAATTCATTCACACCATCTTTCTTTTGATGTATTTTTGTAGTAAAATAATCAGTTCTATCTTTTTTTAAACACCATTTCCACCCTTTGTCTTTACAAAGCTGGTCCCAACCCCTGAATGTTCCATGTGGAGACTATTCCATGTAGACATCTTAATCCTTTTAACCATTGTTATCACTATATTGAACGGTCCCAACTTGTGAAGTATACATCAATTTTATCCTAAAGGTAAAAAAAATAGCACTTAACTTTATCCCTCTTTTCCACCACCCCCCACCAAACACCCCCACCCTACCCCTTTCACCCCTACACTCTAATTCTACACCCCCTTCCAAGCCCTTCAAGTGTTTCTTTTTTTGGCTAGACCAGTGTTTCCCAACCTTTGGTTTTTGGACTTCAATTCCCAGAAGCCTAAGTCAATTCCCCAAAGCACTAATCAGCCAATGAACTGATTTAGGCTTCAGGGAATTGAAGTCCCCCTGTGAGGCATGTGCCCCACATTGGGAACCACTGCTCTAGGTATTCAAATCTTCCTTAATAGCTCATTCCACTCATCATCCCCTAGATTTATTATTTTTGCCTCTTCTAACCAGTCTACAGCTTCCTTCATTTCGTCAATTCTCCATACCTTTCCATTATGAAATATTTTTAAATACTGTACATCAGGAAACCCCATTGATATCTAATATTCTTATTATGAAGTAATTCTTTTACTGGCTTTGTATATTTTCATCATTGTAGGGTATCATGACTCATATCTTGGTACACCTGGATTGGTGCACCTTCCATCTTCAGTACAGCGTCCCCATTCTCTCTTATATATTTAAACAAATTGTCTCTTTTATAATGGTTCAAAAATTTCAAAATCACATCTCTGGGGTGACTTCGGCTCCTCTTTGCTCCCAAGCGATTAATAATATCCAAATCTTCTTCTTTAATTGCAAAGTTTAAATACAGGGATGTTAACCTTTCCCAAATTCAGGGTCAAGGCTGTGAGTTTAGAACAGGGGTTCCCAACCAAAGGCCTGTGGGCTGGATTCGGCCCTCAGAGCCATTTCATGTGGCCCCCACCCCTTCAAGGGCATTCAAGAAACAAAATTACCACCCCCTCTGAAGCTGTTAGGACAAAATAGCCATCCCCATTGTGCAGGCATGGCAAAATGGCCATCTGGCCCTCGAAGCTGACTGAGAAAGCGTGAACCGGCCTCCAGCTTGGTTTAGAATAATAGGATTGACACCTATTAGACCTGTCAAGTATCCCGTAATGGGCAGGAAAACCACGCATTTTAATCAAACTCCCCTCTGGTCATTTTTATTTAGCCCCGTATTCTCCCATATTTTTGCCTGCACGGAGCTCTGGGATGAAGACTGGCTAGCAATCAGTCTCCTCCTCCTCCTCCCCCAGAGCTCCCTGCAGGCAAGCCTCTGGGTGGGGAGCGAAGCATCATGGGATTTGGCATTGGGAGAGACTTTCAGTCTTTCACCCACTCCATGATGCTTTCACCTCGGCTGCGCAAGGCAACAAAGGTAAGCAGTAGCCTGTAGCAGCTTTTCCACATCACTTTCTTTCCTGCAGCCCCGGAACTTCTTGGCATTTTGCATGGGTACGTTTTAATTCGTATTTCCCTTTTTATCCTTATTTCAGTGGGGGTGGGAGGGGGGCATCAAAAGAACCCTTACCCCCACTGAAATAAGGATAAAAAGGGAAATAAGAATTAAAACGTACCTATGCAAAACACCAAGAAGTTCTGGGGCTTCAGGAAAGAAAGCGACGTGGAAAAGCTCTGCTTACCTTTGTTGCCTTGTATTGGCTTGTCTTCATTTTCCTTTCTTCCTTTCCTATGTTTCCCTCTTTTCTTCCCTTCTTTCTTCCTTTTTCTCACTCTTTCTTTCTACTCTTTCCTTCCTTCCCTTCCTTCCTTCCTTGCTTTTTCTTTCCCTCCTTCCTTCCCTTCTTCCTTCCTTCCCTTCTTTCCTTCCTTTCACTCCCTTTACTTCCTTTCACTCCACAGCCGCCGTGTGTCCTTCTTTCTGCCTCTGGCCGCTTCTGCCTCTTCCTGCCATGGGCGAGCATGCCTTCCCTTCACCCCCTCCGACCTTCCCAGGTCAGAGCTGTGCTTGCCTGCCTGAAGAGGAGGGAGAGTAGAGTCCAATACCCAGTGGAGGTGCACGTCCCTCCCCCGTCCCCCCACCTACCCTCCACAGCCCAGTTGGGAGCTCGCCTTTGGGCTTGTTCATCCTTTTCAACTCCCACCACATGACCACAGAAAACAGCACTGGCTCTTCGGCTTTGAAACAGAGATGAGCACTGAACGCTAGAGTTGGATATGACTGGCTTTCAAGCAAGGGCAACCTTTATCTAATAACAGCAAATCTCTGATTGGTATTCAAATTTGCTGTGAAGTTTGGCCCTGTGTATGTAAAGATCTCCCTTGCTCAAAAGCCAGTTGTATCTGACTCTAGGGTGCAGTGCTCATCTCCACTGACAGCCAAAGAGCCAGTGCTGTCTGTCTGTGTTAGCAGACATTTTAACGTGGCCATGTGGCAGGCATGATGACTAATGCCCAGCAAGTCACATGGACAGATTTGGCCACGCCAACAGATTTGGCCACGCCCACAGTGTTTCCCTTATTTTCAAATCCAAAACTTGACAGGTATGACACCTATATTTGGAAAGCATTGTTCACCAGATATAGCACCGGATGTATGATAGAAAGTGTGGGTTCAAATCATTCATCCATTGAGCTCACCGAGTGTGCTCGGAAAAATCAATGTCCCTTACTCCTATTTGGTTTCTGAGCATGTACCTGCTTTTTAACCTTCTATGACTTCCTTGGTACTCAAGTCCTGTCTGACTTTGAACACACACTTTTGTCCTATTCCATTTTTGCTAAATTAGGGATGCAGTCAGACAAAAGGAAAAGCATCTGCCCAATTGCACTGGAAATCTTTGGCGAATCGCTCTAGCCAAGTCGCTAAAGGTAGTAGCCTTAAAGCTATACCAGGAAAGTCCATTTGGGCACAGATCGGGGTTGGGCACAATTCCCCATACATCGTGTTATTGCCAGGAGATAGATCACACGCTGCTCCATAAGTGGTCAAAAATGTGATCTATTTCTCAATGCGATCACACCCTAGGTATAGCTATTATGAATAGCTATATGTTGAAGTCCCAACTGCCTCTGTTTCTCTTACATACTGGAGGTCCTATATGGTTTAGGACAGTGATGGTGAACCTTTTAGAGACCGGGCGCCCAAAATGCAACCCAAAACCCACTTATTTATCGCAAAGTGCCAACACAGCAACAGAGGAGGAAGAAAATGCTCCCATTGGACTGCTGGGCAGAGGAGCAGGGTGAACTCTGTGCTGAGGGGAGGAGGAAGCATTCCCATTGGTCTGCTGGGCAGGGGGTAGGGCAAACTCTGTGCAAGGGTGACTGCACGGGTGCCCACAGAAAGACCTCCGAGTGGCACCTCTGGCACGTGTGCTATAGGTTTGCCACCATTGGTTTAGGACCTTGTTGTCTCTCAGAACGTCTCTCTTAAATGACATCTGCCCATGCTACACAACCCTCATTAATGTTGCAGCTCCAAGTGCTGATGCCAAGGACAGACAGGAAAACTTTAATAAGAAACAAGGCCTTCTTGGTAGTAGCACCAGTACTATGACACACCATGCCAGTTGAGCTGTGCCAGGCCCTGGGGTGTATTTAAACATGAGTTAAAAACCAATGCCGTTTAAGGAGGCTTTTAAGACCATTGTTTTTCCTAACTAATTTATGTTGCTAGGTCCATCAGTATTTATTTTGTTTGCTTGTCCTCTGGATCTGCATTTTTGTTTAAGATTGGTTAAAGTGCTTGAGTTAAGATTCAGCCACCAAGTTGAGTTAGAAATATTTGTACTAATTTAATTTTTGATTAATTTGAAGGTTATTGTCATGCTTTAATATTGTAAACTGCCCCAAGTGGGATGATATCCCAGATAGGTGGTATATAAATATAATAAATAACTAAATACATATGGAGAGTGATAACCCTGAAGAGAAGACCATCTGCTGTGAGTGAGATCTTGGGCATTATAGCACTGTCTTCAGTGGTATTCATCTGCCAGCAGAACAAACACCACTACCAAAATAATTTCTCCTCCATCTTCCAGTCCTCATGTCTTTCTTGCATAGGATGTGGAGACCCTACTTTGCAAGAGTTTCTGTCTTCTGAGGTGACATTAAATTGAGCCCATCATGTGGCCATACATATACATATGCACACCTATCTGTCAACCTAGGATGACAAGTCACTAAAGGGCTGGTTTTGAAGGCAATGTAAAACTTGTTGTTCTCTAGTCCTGTGTTCCAATCTTCAACCTTTGGTGTCCAAATTTTTGAACTTCAACACATACAACACACCCAATCCCTAGCAGGCATGGCCAGTGGTAAAGGATTAAACAAAAGTCGTAGCTCAACACATCTGGAGGACCAAAGATTCCCAACATCTGTCATAAGTTCATCAGAATATTTCCAGCTGTGCAAAATTCTTCTTTCCAGTTTTTCTGCATTATTTGACACTTGCAAAGGCTTTATAAAGTCAAGTTTTGTTTTCAAGTACTCTCTGGATCTGGTTTCAGTAAAGTTGTCCGTGGAAGTCTTTACTGGCAATTTTTATGCTGGTAATAATCACACCATGTTACTGTTGTTAAGGTAAAACATACATCTTTGAACATGAGCTGCCTTTGATAATTATGAAAGAGAATGAATAGAAGAAGATGAGTTTTGGGAAATTTGTCATCATTGTTACAAGAATAGTTGGCTAAGATGAATTCAGTAAAACATATACTGTATGTTATTTTGGGTTCTGGGTTTCAATCTGTATTTGTTAAGTATATTTATTATACAGTATTATGTATGACAAGCTGCTTAGAATTTCTTGGAATGAATTGGCGACTGACTAAGTGCTACAGCAATGAACAGGAACAACCATGATAATATCCAACTAGTAAGGAAGGGTGGAAAGAGCAAGATTTATGAATTACACTGTGATTGCTATTGTTAATGACTTTCCACGATGTAGAAATGTCCTTATTTTGTATTTCCTTTCTCCGGAGTGGCTCAGGATACACTTTGGGGTGAAACAGAGCCTCTTCTAGGAGGAGGAGGAGGTGGGCAGGGCGGGGAGGTGGGCGGGGCCAGCCAGTTTTACTACCGGTACGTGTGTACTGGTGCGAACCTGCTGATGCCCACTACTGGTAGTAAGTGAAGAGAAAATTGTTCATCAGCATTTCTTTACAGCTTGTACAGGCTCTTCTTCCATATCTAGGCCAGACAAGAAACTGACAAAATGAAGGCACCTTTTGGTGAGTTCATTCTGCAGTTCCTGTTACCTGACCAAGTGTGAGAAAGATTAGTGGGCAGCACAAGATTGCTGTTACCAGAGCACACCCAATTGTGGTTCAAAAATACCACAATCATCAAGCTGTGCCTCCTGCAAATCTGTACGGCCACAGCACAGCTAACCTAACAAGCTGCAAACAAGGTAGACTGTTGATTTCCTCCTCTTCCTTTGATGACTTCTGTGGTGTTCAGCAAAAGTGAATTCACCTTGGGAAATCTGACTTTGCAGGAATGATTTCCCAGCAGATCCATTTACATTTTCCCCACGGTGTAGATGCACCTTGAAACTGATCAGCTGTTAACTCAGTGCACTGTCTACATTTTTATTTATTTATTTATTTATTTATTTATTTTTCACGCTTATATACCGCCCACTCAGGTACAACCCAACTCAGGGCGGTTTACATAGCGGACAGTAAATACATAAAAGACACATGATAAAAAAGTTAAAAGTTAAAAAAGTTTTTAAAAAACCCACCCCTAAAAGGTGCGCAAGAACTGAAGGGACCTTGAGGGAAGGCACACTTCTCTATACCAACCACCCAACGGTACCCCCATCCCCACCCGCACCCCAAACGTGGCCCGCCAGCCAGGTCTTTAGTTCCTTCCTAAAGGGCAACAACTCCGTCTGGAGACGAAGTTCCACAGGCAGGAGGTTCCAAAGGGCTGGTGCGGACACGGAGAAGGCCCTCCTCCTTGTGCCAGAGAGGCGAGCCCCCCTGGCTGATGGCACAATTAGAGAGCCCCTCCGGTCCGCTCTGGTTGGACGGACAGACGTCCTTAGGGCGATGCGGTTTCTAAGATATCCTGGCCCACTACCATGTAGGGCTTTAAAGGTCAAAACCAGCACCTTGAATTGCACCCGGAGACAAACTGGTAACCAGTGCAGCCCCCGAAGCAGTGGTGAGGCATGGGCATAACGTCCACACCCCATCACCACCCGGGCCGCGGCATTCTGGACCAGCTGCAGCCTCCGAATGGTCATCAAGGGCAGCCCCATGTAGAGCGCATTACAGTAGTCTAGTCTGGAGGTCACCAGAGCGTGAGTGACCATGAGCAAAGAGTCCCGGTCCAGGAGTGGGCGCAACTGGAGAATCACCCGAAGTTGGGCGAAGGCCCTCCTGGCCACAGCCGCCACCTGTTCTTCTAGCAGCAGCCGCGAATCCAGGAGGACCCCCAAGTTGCGCACCGGGTTGGTCTGGGGCAAAACAGCCCCATCCAAAACCAAAGATGGTAGCTCCCGGGATAACACAGCCACTCAGTCTTGCTAGGATTCAGCTGTAGCCCATTTGCCCCCATCCAGACCCCAACAGCCTCCAGACAGCTGGAAAGGACTTTGACTGCATCATTGGGGTTCCCACGGGCTGAGAAAGGTGTGCCCAAACTTTTTGGGCCACAGGCTGTTCACGTGGTTCAGGGGGCTGGTCACTAGGGCCCAGGGGCTGGATCCGGCCCTGACCCCAATTCATCTTATTAAATAAGTCCTCATTTCTTTTAATTCCAATGCAGGCAGTTTTTAACGTGGGTAGTCTTTTAATGATAAATGGGATAGGTGGGTGGGTATGTTGGGTTTTAATGGCTCAACTGTTTTTTATGTATGTTTTAACTTGTTGTGAGCCACCCAGAGTCAGGTTTATCTGATTGGGTGGCATAAAAATTTGAATTTAAATAAATAAATAAATAAATCTGGCCCACGAAGCCCTCATCACTCCCAGAAGCTGAAGTAAAGTGTGCCCATAAGGGCGCATTTTACTTCCGCTTCCGGGAGTGACGAGGGCTTTGTGGGCCAGATGAATTGGTTTTGGGGGCCAGATCCAGCTCCCAGTCCATAGTTTGGGCACCACTGGTCTACATTTATGGTTCTGATTACAATTATGACAATGACAACTGTGATGACATGGCTGTGTTGTTGATGAACAGGATGGTAGCACTTACATTGATAATGAATCAACATAGATTTGAATTCTTCTTTTGAATCTGAGTGCTCGACCTAAACAAAGAAGTGTTAATTACTGTGTAGATTTATGTCTCTGAGTGCTAAGCACCTGACCTGTTTATTAACTTGAAAACTGCAAATGACTAGAGTGAGCTTGCTAGATTCATAGTAACCTTTAATGAAAAGATTTAATTAGCACAAAGTGAATGGGTTGGCATTTAATTTTATTGTACTTTGTTATTATGAGAGAGGAGAAAAACACTAAAACCAAGCTTTAAGTTGCTAGTCTGGAATGTACTTGCATTCTGTATGCTCAGAAATGGGCTTCTTCATCATGAACGAGGCAAGCAGGTTCAAGAAGAAGCTACTAAGATGTTGAGTCATGGAGAACTGTTTGGATGGCTTGTGGGTATGTGGAAAAGGTAAGCACGAGATAAAGGATGGAGAAGAAATGTTAGGAAATAGACAGGGAAAAGAAGGAAGAGCCTGGTGAGGCAGCAATGAAAATCAGAGCTGGAGCTGGTATTGGGCATAGTTTTTTCAAACTCTCCATCTTTCTTTTTGTGTTTTTGCATGAGTCTATATGTATTTAAAAGCCGTGGTAGCTTAGTGGTTAAAACACTGAGCTTGACGACTGGCAGGTCAGAAGGTCAGCAGTTCAAGACCCGAGTGCTACATGACAGACTGAGCTCCCATCCTCAGCCCCAGCTCCTGCAAACTTAACAGTTTGAAAGCAAGAAAATGCATGTACTGTAGATAAATGGGTATCACTTTGGTGTGAAAGTGTTGTGTCCAAACGTTTATTAGTGTATATTACTTTAAATTGCAATCGCCATTTAGTCCTTGCTGTATTCGCACCCTTTTCTGTAAGGGGCCTGTTATGTATGTTAACTGTGTTTTCTGACAGGAGCAGAATGTATCTTTTCTCATGTATCTATTCTTATGCAAATAAGTGGATCAAAAAATGTGCACACTCTGTTAGCCAATGGGCTTGCTGTATTATTGTTACTGTTACTGTTTATAGTGTATCTAAGTCCAAGTTTTGCCCCATCCGAACAGTGTCACTACTTCATTCGTCTGCTTCTTCATTCCTTGAACACTAAACTGGTGACAAGAATGGGATGGCATCCCCACACAGCAGCAACATTGGCCCATTTGACCCAGCACGTCCAGAGAAATGGGCAACATACGAACACCAGTTCCACCACGCAATGGCCATGCAGAAGATCACCAACGAAGACCAGAAGCACTCCTGCTTCCTCGCTCAGTGCGGTGCTGAAACGCTTGAGCTGCAACCCACCTCATTCTTCCACGGGATGTGGATGTGGTGCCGCTCGCAGAAATCATGTCCGCACTGAGGAGGCACCTGCAGCCAGAGGTCTCGATCTTCCTGGCCAAGGTGGCCTTCCACAGAAGAGAGCAGCGACCCAGTGAATCAATTGCAGACTACACCACCGGACTGCGCATTGCTGCTGCCCCATGCAAGTGGGACAACATTGAAGAAGCACTTCGGGACCGTCTGCTAGCCAGATTTCTGGCATCCACGCAATATACTCTGACCCAATCTGGGATGTTTGTGCTGCACATCCTGAGGTATTCAAAAAGGGTTTAGGTTTATACAAAGGGTCCTCTGTTGACTTTGAGTTTGACCCAACCATCTGGCCCATCCTGATGAAGCCACACCAGGTACCCTTTGCTTTAAATGAGAAGATAGAAGCCGAACTGGACAAACTGGTGGGGCGGGGCATCCTAGTGCCGGTGGACTCCGCAGAGTGGGAGACACCAATAGTGACTGCTTTTCAAAAGTAACGGGGAGGTCAGGATATGCCCTGACTACAAGTGTACCATCAATAAAGCTATCCTGTGCCCGTGGTAAGCCACCTTCTTGTCTCCTTGCATGGAGGAAATTGCTTCACAAAACTTGACCTTGCCCAGGCTTACCAACAATTAACTGTGTCTCCTGCTGCTGCCATAGCCCAGACCATAGTAACGCATAGGAGGACATTTAAGGTAACAAGACTACAATTCAGGGTGTATGCGGCCCCCGGAATATTTCAATCTCTTGTAGAACGTATTTTGAAAGGGTTGCCTGGTGTCCTGCCATATTTTGACAATGTCCTGATCACCGTTAAGGACACCATCAAACTAGCGGCCAGGCTCGATCGAGTCCTGTCACGTTTCGAGAGGGCTGGTCTACGTCTCAGAAGAGACAAACATGTGTTTTTGGCACAGGAAGTGGAGTTCCTGGGGTACCACATTACACCCCAAGGTATCATGCCCTCTGACTCCAAGGTGACAGCTGTGCAGAATGCACCCAGGCCGAAATGTAAAGCCAAATTGCAATCATTTCTAGGATTGTTAAACTTCTATCACACTTTTCTCCATCGCAAAGCCTCAGTTGCTGAACCATTACATCGGCTTCTTAAGAAAGATACTGTTTGGCATTGGGGCCATTGCCAGGAGAAAGCATTCTTAGAACTCAAAAGGCTGCTATCTTCGGATGCTGTATTAATTCATTTTAATCCTAACAAGGAAGTTGTACTTGTGTGTGATGCATCCCCTGTGGGGGTGGGAGCTGTGTTAAGCCATGTACTAAGTGACGGGAGGGAAGCCCCCGTAGCATTCTATTCCCATTCGCTCTCAAAGCCTGAGAAAAATTACGCTCAGACAGACAGGGAGGCGCCTCAAATTCTGTCCCCAAGGATGTTGCGTTGGGCAATTTTCCTAAATGCATACAATTTTACTTTGGTGCACAGTCCCAGCAAGGACATCAGCCACGCTGATGCCCTGTCACGTTCTCCACTGCCAGGGGTCAGGGAAGCTGATTGCAAGATTGAAAGCAACCACCAGGTCCTCATGATTGAGGCATTCGACTCGTCCCCGGTTGTGCCCTCAGATATAGCCAAGGCTACGGCCAAGGATGTAACATTGACTAAAGTAATGTCTTGGGTACAAAAAGGCTGGCCTGTCTCTCCTCTAGCCGAGGAATTCAGAACATTCCACTGCAAGCGTTTGGAATTGTCAGTGGAACGAGGTTGCCTTCTATGGGGCCAGTGGGTGGTCATTCCTGTCACTCTCAGGAAAAGGGTTTTACATTTACTTCACACAAGTCATCCGGGAATTGTACGTTCCAAAGCCCTTGCCCGTAGCTACTTTTGGTGGCCTCAACTGGACCAAGACATAGAGCAGATGGTCGGCACTTGTGCCAGCTGTCAATCCTCTCACCCAGAGCAATCCCACCTTCCCTCACGGGAATGGGATTCTGCTCGGGGGCCGTGGTCCAGGTTACACATAGATTTTGCAGGTCCATTTAGTGGTGCCCTATTTTTGTTGGTTGTAGACTCATTCTCTAAGTGGCTGGATGTGATTAGAGTGCCTAATACCACTTCAGCCACCACGATAATGCACCTGAGAATGCTGTTCACAGCATTTGGACTTCCAGATGTGCTGGTGTTCGACAACACGTCCACATTCACATCTGCAGAATTCCAATCCTTCATGGAAAGGAATGCAATTAGGCACATCACTGCTGCCCCATTCCACCCAGCCACCAATGGTCAGGTGGAGCAGCGGGTGCACACAACTAAAGACGTGCTTCGGCGTATGGGTGAAGGGGATTTGGAGCTCCAGTTATGCCAGTGGGCATGTTTGCGTAGATGCATCTGGAACCACTTCTGGAAGTGGTGCAGGTGTGTTTGTGCATGCACGGGGGTGGGGGCATCCCCATCCACTTCCAGGAGTGGCTTGGTCATGTGTCTGCATGTGCGGGGCGCCCGGAACCACTTCTGGGAGAGGTTCTGAACATGCATGTGCATTGGCGGGCATGTCCCCATCTACTCCCAGGAGCTGTGATGGTGCTGCAGACCAGATAGAATGGCATTGGAGACAGATCTGCCTATGGACCATAGTTTGGGCACCCCTGCTTTAAAATAGATATTTACATCTTAGTTTCTGTTACACTGGGAGTTCAACTTCAATTATTTGTTATGGTATAGAAGATGTTTTTGAGTTTTCAGTTACTTTCAACAGTTAATTATTTTGTAGGCAAGTTAATCTTTCTGTAGAATAGATATTGAGTGCTTAACAACAATAACAACTAATAGTAATACTAAGCTGTAAGCAATACATTTCTCCTTCTTCAATAATATGTTGACTCAGTAACCAGTTTAGTGGGAGCTTTCTACTCCAGTCATGGCTTCCATTGTATTTGCTAACCTCTAGGTAAGATTGTGGCATATGGCATTTTGATTTGATTTTAATTTATACCCCATCCTACTCAGTGCAGGCTGACTCAGGGCAGCTTCCAACATATTTAAAGATACAATATAACAAAACCAAAATACATTATAACAAGACAAAATACAATAAAAGATCTAGTTACAAATTACAGAATTACATAATCATACATCAATACAGAATAAGTATAAAATAGTAAGACATACATAACGAGGCCAAGTCACATTAAGTCACATCCAACTTGTGGCAACCCTAATATGGTTTTCCAGGTATGGGAGTTATTTAAGAAGTGGTTTTATCACTTCCTCTCCCCAGGAAGCTTCCATGGCTGAGCAGGGGTCTGACCCAAGGTGTTTTGACTGGTAGCCAATCATTCTATCCATAAATAAATAAATTTCATGTCAGAAATTACACTGGGTTGAAAGGATTTTTGTTGGAGAAACTCTGCTCAGGGGAGCCTCTATCCATTACACTACACTAGTTCTCCAGACTCCCATCAGATGATTCCTTAAAATATTTTTTAAAATAATGACTACAGCTATTCTTTACCCCCCCCCCCCCCATAATAACATTTTGGATTGCTACATTATGTGGTGGAAATCATGTCATTTTGTCCTTGTTGCCCTTGCATTACAACTAATGTCACTTGTGGCATGTGACATCCAGGCTCTGGAGGGGCATAACTATTGCTTTTTAGACAAAGCCTTTTTTGTCTTCTTGAATTTCTTTAGGAGGGTGTTTGCAAGGAATGTCTTTTTCTGTCATAAAGAGATTTAAAGACCACCTTGGTTTATAGTTTGATAACACTGGTGTGGCTCCTCTAACCAACTGCTTTCGTGCTACAGCAATTGAATGTCCTTGTGGTGTACATCCGCTCCCGATGGAACCTCCAACGGCATTTGTCTGATGAAATCTCACATTGTAGTTGTCTGGCTTGCTAATTTTAAAAGGGGCAAGAAAATAAGCAACAGCATCTGTTCATATTTTAGTTGAGACAGAACTGCATTAAGACGACATTCTACAGTCAGAGGAATTGCAAAAAGGCTGCTAAATAAGGCTATATAAATTCCCAGGATAATCTACACTTGCATGATGGAAAAGAAAAGAATATGTATCATTGTGTGTTTCCTAAGGTCCTAAGAAAGCCTTTTTAGTTGCTTGAAACCAGCAGTTTGTCACCCTAGACATTTACATTCGTAAACAAAATACTAATATCTCTTGGGATTTTATGGGAGGATCAATATTAGGTGAAATGAGTTTCATTTATTTTTGTTGTTCTCAATGTGGAGTCTTTAAATGAAAAGGGAGAGAGGTAGGAATTGCAATTTGACAAGGTGTTACATATTTCAGAGAGCCCTTATTAATTACAATTGAAGTAGATAGATTATGCCCTCCTTTGCTGCTACAGGTTCATTGACCATGCCACCCTGAAGAAAGTATAAAATTCCTGGTCTAAGAATAGATGCCTTTGAAATGTGGTGTTGGAGGAGAGTTTTGAGAGTCCCCTGGACAGCGAGGAGAACAAATAGGTCAATCTTAGAAGAAATCAACCCTGACTGCTCCTTAGAAGGTGAAATAGTAAAGATGAAGCAAAAGTACTTTGGACATCAAATGAGATGAGAGGACTCCCTTGAGGACTCCCTTGAGAAAGCCTTCATGCTGGGAAAGGTGGAGGGCAAAAGAAGAAGAGGGCAAACAAAAATGAGATGGCTGGATGGTATTGTAGATGCAGTGGGCACAGAGCTGGGCTGGTTGAGGACAGAGGTGCCTGGAGGTTGAGGGCAATGGTCCATGGGGTTGCAAAGGGTCGGAATCGACTGTGCGACTGAACAACAACAAAAAAGTATAAATTCCATGCACAAGTCAACATATCTTTCTACACAAAGAAGGAGTAATGGAGTGCTCAGGGTATATATTTTGTTGTATGCGTAGTGGTGGTGAACTCATTCTTGGTTTAGAGACCTTTACCTCGGATTGCCAATAAAACTTCAACTGCATTATTGAATGTCTGTAGCACCTTGTCTGCTTTATTTTAGTCATCTTTACAGAAGCTCCTAGTTAAAGCAGGCACCACTGTCTCATTCCCAATTTTATTTAATTGTTTATTCAATTATTGATTATTACTTATTTCTATAGTTACATAACAATGGTTTTATTCATTCATTCATTCATTTATCTGATGTATATTGCCGCCCAACTCCGAAGATGCTGGGCAGCTCACAGAACATAAAACCAATCACATTTTAAAAACCAATAAAAAACCCATTAAAACTGCCACCAAAAATTACTCCGACTCCTACAGATTAAAAGAGATTACTGTATGTTGGTATTTAAGCATTACAGTTTAAGAATACCTGATAACCAGGATTTTCTGGGCAGTGTACTAATAATATGAAACTGACATGCATAGCAGTAAACAACAACAAAAAGGCAGTGCTTTAAAAAGTAATTAATTATAGTCTAAAACCCCAAAGTATTAGTTTTTTAAATTTTTATTTTAAAACCCAAGAATATACTACAAAAAGAAATCATTTAACACATAACTTATAAGTACAAATACAGTGTAAACCCATCACTCAGGGGACAAAATCTCTTGTCTAAGACAGTTACTTTAACCAATTATACAAATTACATGATTCTTTGCCCCTATTTCCAAAATGTCATACATTCATATCCAGGTTTAACTCCTATAGATTTTCCCAACACAATTTCAATAAATTCTCACCAAATGTCAGTAAACTCATTTTTCTTAATAATACATTTTTCAATTTTAATTCAAACATCAGTTTATCATTGATCGCCATATCCCACATTTCTTTGTGCCATTCCTCCAATCCTAAATATCTATATGTTTTCCAATTTTTAGACATTAACATTCTTGCAGTTGTCATCATCATCATATCTCTCTTATGTTTTTCGACATTTAGTCCACACAGTTCATTTAACAAGGCAATCCTAGGACACATTTGTATTCTAAGAGATAATATTATGTTTACTTCTTCAAAAACACATATCCAAGTTTTATTTACCTCTTTGCACTCCCACCATAAATGAAAATATGTCCCAAAGTATTAGTTACTGTTACTATTACAATTTTAAGGATCTATTTATCCAATCATTGCTTGGAAGTAACTCTGTAGCTACTTTTTAGTTGTCTCAGAAGACATTGGAATGTTATTAATTGATAGTCAGTGGCATAAAAACATACTTGTGATTTCCTCATTATGCATAACATACCATGAGGCATAGTGCGAATAAGCACTTGAATTGTTATATGCCTCTGCGACCATTTAGTAAGGCCACATCCTTCCAATCATGTAATTTTAAAGCAATCATAAGAATTATAGCTACACTGCAAAACAAATGCTATTATGCTTTGTTAAATCACAGTTATAATATAATTTTGTTATACCTTTAATTGAAGGCAAAGATGCTAGTTAGATATAATTACGTATTTCTTAGTACTGTAGTTACTTCCAAATTCTGAGAACAGTAAATAATAATGAAGCCAACGTAATGGAGTGTAACTAACAGACAGTTGGTTGCTTTATGGTCACTCACTGGAGGGCTGCTTTCAGAGTTTCTCAGAGATCATCAAGCCCTGGGAGTTGCTGTCTAAAAACATGTTTACAAACTTGGGGCTAAACAATGTCTTAAGTTACAAAGCATGTATTTCTTAATGTAGCTTTTCTTTTTAAAGAGAGCCAATGGAAAGTTTTGTCAAGATTTGGCCAGTTATATATTGGAAGCATGTATGTGAGTGGTGTGGGTATCTGTTTGTGGTCACACACACAAAACACAAACCTCATTCATTTGCCTATAATGTTTCATAAAGCTAGAAAACAGTGATGCCCGGATCCCAAGGGTCCCTTTTAAAAAGTTAAATGTTTTAGGCAAACAGATATTTTAAATCCTAGAGCAGGGGTCAGCAACATATGCCCCGGGGGCTGAATCCGGCCTGTGGTGCCAAATAATCCAGCCCCTGCCCTCGCTCCAACTGTCACTGCCACAACCAGAAGTGGATGCAGCCACATTTACAGTGGCTGACATGTTTACGGCAGCATTTATGGTGTGTGTGTGTGGGGGGGACCACCAGTCTAAACCCTTCAACTGTCTGAGGGAGTGTGACCCAGTCCCCGACTTAAAAAGTTTGGCAAACCCTGCCCTAGAGGTTGTGGAGGGTGTTGTGTAACAAGAAAAGTTGCAGCCACATTGCAAAAGGAGTGACATTATCTCTTCTCTGTGGGATTTCTACCATGAGTTGCATCTGTCTAAAGTGGCTTAAGGGGCCACCTGACACTTGGCATTGAGTCACTGGCAGTATGATCTACTCTGTTACCATAGCAGGATAACCTGGCCAGACTACAAAAAGTTTCACTCTGCCTGTTAGAAAAACTGCCCCAGAATTTGATATTTAATTGCTCATTTAATAAATAATTCATAGCGGCATAGCCAAAGAAAAGAAAGAAGAAGAAAACAATCTGTTCCTCACAACAGAATAGTGATATTTGTTCTGACAGCTTCACCACCCTGCTGCATGTTTTTTTTTGGTGTGTGTGCATGTGTGCGTGCGTGCATGTGTGCATGTGTGTGTGTGTGTGTGTGTGTGTGTGTGTTTTGGTGGCATCCCTTCCAGGTCAGAAACCTATCTGGCCATCATGAATATTGTTTCTTTCTTTGTGTAATGGGATTTAGCCCTCTGTGACGGGATCGGCTGGTAGAAGATTAAATGACAAATCCTCTTGAGCAAATCTAAACCAGATCTGATGTAATCATCATTGTGAATGTATCCTTTGATTGACTGTAATTATGATGGCTGAGGCTATCCACACTCTCACTTTGATTTGTGAGTGAAAACAACAGAATTGTTGAATTTAGGTTTTGTAAAAGGATCAGCTAGACTTTTCATTAGGCTCCATCTAATTATGTTTGTCCTATCCATCTCTGGTGCAATTGAACTCCTTTGGGCCAAGGGCTCCAAGATAGCTGAGAAGATAAGAACAATAAACTACTTCTGAGTAGTTTCTACACAGAAAACCTAAGAAGTGTTGCAATAAGTGGGAATTGACTTAAGAGCTGGTTAGATGGCTCAGTGAGTCAACAGACTATAGAGCCAGAGGTTGAGTCAGCCCTCCTCTGACTCTGAAGAGGACCTGGATTAGGTGGCACTCCCTATGTCCAGCCCTGTTCTGCCTGCACCCGAGACCAAGGATGCCCTGAGCCAGGGATCTCAGCCTGTGCCTGGCCCAAGTCTTTTTCCCCTGGCAGCTGACCTGTCATATCAGGAGTCTGGCTCTGACAGTGATCAGCCCTCAGTCAGGGAGAGGTCCAGGAAACAGCTACACCTGAGACGCAGGCAGACTAGAGCGAAGCACCAAAGAAGGCTCCCAGCCGATAATGATTAGCTGGGAGGCTTATAAGCAAGCTTCTTGCAGCCTGCCAGCATCGGTACAACTCTCATGCGAAGATTGACATCCTGCTTGACTCCAGACTACTTGCCTAGACCCTAACCTGCCTGTTGTGACCCGGACTTCTTTGCCAACCCTGACAATGCCCCAGGACACCCTTTGGATTGGACTACTGGTAAACAGACCTTGGCTTGCCTTTTGGACTTTGATATCTGGACTATCCTCGAACAAGACTCTCTGTGTAGTGCCACTGTGCGGTGACCGTGTCTGCCCGAGTGGGTCAGCACAGGTTGGGAGTTTTGATTTCTCACTGTGCATATCAGAAGCTGCACAATCCCACAGCACTTCCAGAAGAAGGGGATGCCAAACCACTTCTGAGTACTCTATACCTAGAGAATCCTGGACCGGGCTGCTTTAAGTTGACTTGACAGGATCCATTTGCTGATTACGGGAGTGGGGGAGAAGAGCAGGCATAGGAAAGTGTGGCCCTCCAGATGTCATGAGCCTACAACTCCCCTTAGCCTTAGCCAGAATTCAGAACATAAGAGTTAACGGGAGCTGCAGTTTCGGTCTGGAAATGTTGGAGAACTACAGTTGCCCACCATTAAAATGCTGAGGTACAGCCAGCTGATGCTTTCTGAGCATGGCATTCCACAGTTTTGTTTGGAGGCCATATGCAAGAGGATATGACATTCCCACTTCAAACCGTTTCACAGAAAAGGTAATTTCTGCAGGTGTTCCTTGTAAGACCAGCTAAACTAGCTGAAATTTCCTCACATTGCCCTTTGTGGATATGGGGTGGTGGTGGCGACTCTCAAAGAACCATCACCCCTAGGAGGCATAGCAGCAGCTTTCTCCTAGGAAGCAACAGAGTAGGAAATAAAGCCAAGAAGAGGAGGGAGCCTTTCTCCAAGTGAGTGAAATGAAGGTGTCTTCTTGTTTCTGTTTGTGGACTGGAACTCTCTGAATTCTTCCTAGGGAATTACTGGAGGATGTGATGTGAGTCCAAGAATGAAAGAAAACAAAACATCAACCAGTGCAACTACGTCTGAAATATCTGGAAGGTCATACCTTCACTACTCATGGTGGCATTCCCATAAACTTAATATGTGAAGTTACCTTATATATTTGGCCTTGAACACTGCATAGAACAGGGGTGCCCAAACTACAGCTCATGGGCTAGATCCAGCCTGTGGCATCAAATCGTCCAGGCCCCCTGCCCTCATCGCTTCTAGTGGGAGGAATCATGTGACTGGCCCACTGAACCATGTGACTGGCCCACAACCTGAAAAGTTTGGGCACCCCTGGTGTAGAAGAAATCTACTGAATTATTTGGGGCCACATATTCATGCATTTATTTATTTATTCAGTTTCTGTACCACCCAACTAGCTTGAAGGCTACTCTGGGCCTTCTACACAATTAAAACCATATAAACAAGTATGAACAAACTAAATAATTACAGACAGGTGGTAAAATAATAAATTACAAAATTGGAAAGAATCTCTGCAAATGCTTCTCTAAAAAGCAGAGTTTTCATCTGCTTCCTCAAGGAAAGGAACCTCATGGTCTTCATGAGGAAGGTTATTCTATAGTGAAAGTGCTATGCTTCCCATTGAGGATTTGCAGTCAAATTAAGATGGAGGTGATCTGGCAAATAGCAAGATCCCAAACTTTGGAAGCTGTTATATCTTTGGAATCTTTTATATCTGTGGAGTGTCAGACCAAAGAGGACACATGCTTGTCATTTCATGCCTAGAGGCAGGGCTATGCAGAGATTTTTCAGACTACAAGCTCCAGAATCCCTACAAGCATCTCAAGCAGGGCATACTCTTCTCAAACTTTGGGGAGCATGTGCTATCCTAAAATGTGCCCCCATTCCTAAACTTGTATGGTTAGTGGCCACATTAAAGGATGGTTCTGAGAATGGAAGTTCTCGGAAAGACCAAGTTCATAGGTTAGACTCGTGGTTCCCAACGTGGGGCACACACCCCATATGGGGGCAATTTGATTTTTAAGGGAGAAAATTCAAGAACGAGTTATTAACAGCCTTTTAGGCTTCATACACCTAAATAAGAGTTCACTTTTTGAATAATAAGAATTATATGTCATGGGTGCAGGAGGGAATCAGGATTTTAGAGATTCTTAAGTGGGGCATGGTCAAAAAAAAGTTGGGAACCACTAGGTTAGACCTAATGGGCTGAGGCTTCAGAAGACTTCAGTGAAACAATGGCCAGAGCACTTCTACAGTAGGATGAATGTGGAAAGGGGAGGGCTTTTGCTTGGGTGTGACCAGGCTCTTCATTCGTGTAGGTCTTCAAGGAAAAGATGGTCTACCTTCTGTTGGGATACTATAGTTCTCAGTTTTCTGCATTAAGTAAGGGTGAGACTATATGCACTAAAACACTCACCCCAGCTGTACTATTCTGTGTTTCAATAAAATAGCAAATCCATTCTCATCTACATGCTGTAGATTAAAGATCATTTCTAAGATGGTCTGCCTTGCTTTTCTGAGACACACAGTGTTTTAAAAATAAATTTAGAGCTAAGAATTTCTCTCTTGCTAACAGTTCTCCTATTTTGAGATTAATGACTCTTATTCCTGATTATGAGGATCTGCTTGGCATATTAATCAGCTACAGAACACATAACAGCTGGTACTTTGTGACTGATTTTTTTCTCCTGAATATGTACTTTTTGATGAGATATTTGTTAGAGAATAACTCTGCTAGTGGGTTGTCTCCACTAGCATTTTTTACTAAGCCACTTAGGAACAAGTTGGAGTGGCAAAAACAACAACAACCCCACAACAAAATAAAGTTCAACTGAATATATGCTCTTCCACAACACAACTTCCGAAAGAATATATATAGCTCTTGGAAAGAGAAATCTGAAGATCTATATGGTAATATATCTTTAATAACCTATGGAAAAATTGGTCAGAAGGTATGAGCTTTGGAAATCTTGGGAAATGTCCCTCAATCACCAGCCAATCTAGACATTTGTGTAAATCTTGTGACGTAGTATGACTTGTATTATATCAGGATGCAGATGGTGTATAAGCACTTTGAATCTTATTCTCAGCACTAAAAGGGATTTCTTCATGGCGACATAGCGGATAGGAAGAAGACTCGCTCGAGTTGGCAATAGTATATAAATTTGAAATAATAATAAATAATAAATCAATAAGAAAAAACTGGCACACTTATTCTGGAATATTAATCATTCACGGGAAGGGAGATTTTAACATAAGAAGAATTCAGGTGAAATTATTTCTTCCACCTAATTTTAAAGGCTCATGTCTCAGAAGCATCTTACCATTCAATGTAATGTGTGTTTTGGCACTGATATAAATACATTTGCTTCTGTGCTGCCCACTTCACTTCTTGGCTGTTAAGGCGAAGGGTTCTGTCATGTGCTCAGTTCAAATAGTGTAACTGCTTCTGAATCTGTTAATGGATGAACTTAACCTCTGTTTAGTTTGATACCATCATTATAAAGATATAAAGATAAATAGAGGAGAAAATACACATGTAAACAGAAGCCTGAATCTAAACAGATCAAAGGTCTGGGAGGGTAGCTGGTTGAAATTCTTAATTGGTTATCTTTTTCCAAAGTAAAAAGAAGCTAGTGTACTGAATCTAAAATTAAAAGAAATATCAACAACCACAACCACAACAGCAGTAACAAGCTTAACATGTAGGAGGCTGGTTAGACTTTTGTCATTTGTTTAAAACAGAGGGACTGCAGTGGCTTAGTGGTTAAAACGCTGAACTTAACAGATAGAAAAAACCGTTTGAGATGAAAAATGACGAATGACAACTATGTATTTTCTCAAGGAGTATGATTTATGTAGTAATAAAAATTAAACAAAATGTATCCAACTTGGTAAAAGGCTAAATATATGTAATTTGTCTTCTCACGAACAAAAGGCTGAATTTTCAAAGTTCTTAATAACAAAAAGAATTCCTCTATGGGTGTTTTTCAAAGTTCTTAATAACGAAAAGTATTCCTATATGGGTGTTTGAGTTTTTGCCAGCAGCCAGTCAAATAAAGAACATTATCTACAGACACTGGCATCTGGTCAGTGACCTTCCCGGGTGTAACGATAAACCGGTTGTAAGCTTTAGGAGGTCTAAATCAATTAGCAACATTCTTGTACGGTCAGACCATGCTGCTAGGGTAACTATGAAGGAGCAAAAAAAGTTTCCTACAGGACACTATAAGTGCCACTCATGTATTGTGTGTCAATTTTGTTGGGAAACTAAAGAGATTCGCATTCCAAAGAGGCAATTAACTTTCACTTTAAGATCCCTCACCAGTTGTGCCAGCAGATGTGTTATTTATATGTGGGAATGCCCTTGCCAAATGCGTTATGTCGGACTTACTAGCCGGTCACTGAGGAAGCGGATATCGGAACATAGGAGTAAAATCAGAAACCAGGTGACTGATGCACCATTGGTTAACCATTACATGGAAAAACACCACTCGGACAGGGATTTCAGATTTGTAGCATTAGAAATGGTTAGACCAAAACAACACGAGAGGTGCGACATTAATAAAAATTTAAGACAACGGGAAGCACTTTTTATACACTTCTTTGATACCATGCATCCAAAAGGATTAAATCAGGAGTTAGATCTCTCAGCGTTCCTATAAGAATCAGTGTGTAGGTCGTAAGTGTTAGCGGTTTCAGTACAGGTTAAAGAGTCTGCAACAATTGGTTACACGTGTGCCATCATTCACTCAGCATAAAGGCAGCTGCTTTACAACCATTATTAACATCCATACGCAACTAATAGATTGAGCGGAGGCGAGGACGCAAAATAAAGAAATAACTTATAAATTGGTAAGCTTCTTTTCTTGACATTGCATTGGTGTGATAGACCAGAATTGTATTAGGGGTGCCAGAACTAGTATTAACATTAACAATCATTAAGAAGTAATTACATTATGTGTACTAGCAGTTCTGACCATTTTTCTATGTTAATTACCATGTTTATTTACAATCCTTTGTGTGCAGATTTCCTGAGGAAGAAAAAGTAGTTCGAAAAGTCGAAATAACTGGTATCGACTTTGGAAACAATAGCTGTATCAGTGAATCTTTCATTTACAGAACACCCATAGAGGAATACTTTTCATTATTAAGAACTTTGAAAAAACACCCATAGAGGAATTCTTTTTGTTATTAAGAACTTTGAAAATTCAGCCTTTTGTTCATGAGAAGACAAATTACATATATTTAGCCTTTTACCAAGTTGGATACATTTTGTTTAATTTTTATTACTACATAAATCATACTCCTTGAGAGAATACATAGTCGTCATTCATCATTTTTCGTCTCAAACGGTTTTTTCTATCTGTTGAGTCCTATACCATTTGCGCCTATATTCCTAAAATGCTGAACTTGACAACTGGACAGTCGGCAGGACAGCAGTTCAAGACCCAAGTGTTGCACAATGGAGTGAGCTTCTGTCTTTGTCCCAGCTCCTGCCAACCTAGCAGTTTGAAAGCAAGAATTTGCAAGTAGATAAATAGGTACCATTTTGGTGGGAAGGTAAACTTTGTTCCATGCACTCCGGTGTTTAGTTATGCCTGCCACATGTCCATGGAAATGTCTGCATATACAGATAGCCCTGGCTCTTTTCTTTGGCTATTAACAGAGATGAGCACTGAACCCTAGAGTTGGATACAACTGGCTTTCAAGTAGAGATGGGGCATGTATGGTACTCCCAGTATTGTTGGACCACAACATTTGTTGACGCTCACCTTTGGCCTAAGGAGATCTTTTATGGTGCCAATGACAGAATGTGCCATTTGCATTTTCTTTGCCAATTCTATGATTTTTTACATCAGTTTTAATAAATAAATCATCATTCATTAGCACATACAGATTAATTTTTCATGCTTATTGGTGATAAGTGAAACATGTTAAGCATTTCTCACAAGTGTTCTAAGCAATCGTGTATACAAAGATATAAAGCATAGTAGAGATGTAAGGCATGGGATACATGGGCAGGGTGGAGTCCTTCACACTCATAGATGGTTCATGGTCTAAGAAAGGTTTGTTCAGGCAATGCAGTTGTGCCTATTCTGGAGGGGTAACAATAATAAAGAATAAGCTATTTTCCATTAGAGGCAAAATATGCAGCGAGAGACTGGACTGGATGGGCTGTGGCCTGTTCCAGCAAGGATGTTCTTATGTTCTTTTAAAATAAATAAATGAAATAACTCTATCTATAGAAACCATGGCAAATGCATTAACCTGTCTTTTCAAATATCATGCTAGGTAAATAGCTTCCTTTTCATAGCTGTTTATGCATGAACAAGATTTAATAGCATTTATTGTGTATCCTTTTGATGGTTGTGCAAAACTGAATATTGTTTTTCCGTGCCTACATTCTATAAATAGCTGGAATTATTTACTGAGCTATACAATTTTTTGTGGGCAATGTGTTTTTCAGATAATTATACCTTTTATTTATGTAGATGACTGGTTAGGCTTTGGCATAAGTATTGGAAGAGGTTTATTTAAACAGGATACAAGAAATCATTTTTTGGATGCATCTCGTGTTAAATTAAGAAACAGACAAATCGCTTTGCACTGAGATATTATGCTGCCTGCTTTGGAAGCCCTTCAAGTAAAAATTGTACCGAGTTGTCACAGGTGGTCTATTGCTACAGTTTTATACCCATTTAATGGACTGATGAAGGTGGTGATTCTCCTCAATCAGGTTTAGCCTCTCGGATGGTTTCTTTGGAGTTTGGCGTAAAACCCAGAGCAGATTCCTTTCCTTCATGTCTAGCGCAATTTCATCTTCCACCAGGAACTAAGGCCAACTGAATTTAGGTATGCCTACATAGCGCAGAGTGCTGGCTCTTCAGCTATGAAACAGAGATGAGCACTGAACCCTAAAGTCAGATACGACTGGCTTTCGAGCAAGGATGACCTTTACTTTTACCTTACTCTGGGTGGGGGATGGATGCGACTGGGTTTGCTTCAAAGCTTTTCAAGTTGTGCCCATGTTGGTTTCAGGAGATGAAATTGCTGTATGTGCCCACACCAATACGTTAAATTGTTACATTGCTGGAATCTTCAGTAGTGGAGTCAGAAAGCTGTAACTGTACGGAAAAGAGCCATCTTTGCTGAGATCAGCAATTTCCGTTGGCAATTGACCCAAATTTGATAATCACATCTATGAGATGGAAAGAGCGTAAGCTTAAACATAAGACATGAAAGCAGGAGAAAGCAGAAATGACAGCATCTCCCATCCCATTACTGGTAGGAAAATTTCTAGCCAAGATACATAGATTGATTGAAATGTGCCAGAATTGTAGACAAATGCAGTTTTGACAATGGCAGATACCACTTTATTGATTTATTAAAATATTTTTTTGCCCTTCCTCCTTCATTTGTCCTCTTTTTAATTTTGAATTTTGTTTTTTTTAATCAACATTGTGCTTGTTTATTTATAATATAATAATAACTGTGGGATGTCAAATTAATTCTAAATTATGATTACACTTTCCAGGGCTTTTTAGGTAGGGAATACACAAAAACAGTTTACCATTCCCTTCCTCTGGGGGCACCCAGGGACTCTGCAGCTTGCAGAGGACTACACAGGCTGGCTCTTCTCACAGGAGGCACAATGGGTAATTGAACTCTCAATCTTTTGCTCCGCAGCTGGGTTCCTAAACCACTCAGCTATCCAACCAGCCGAACAAGAAGAGATGTTCGAGCCCACCCTGATGGGGTGGGGAAGCCACCAAACGGTGCTCCACACAGTGCCATATTTAGGATCTGCGGGCCCCTAGGCTGAACCTGTGGTGCGGGCCCTACTGGGGAAAGTATTTTTTTAAAATTAACCTACAAAAACCACATTTTCAGCAATTATCCAATTAAAAACTAAAAAAATAAATGTTTAAAGTTTATTATTAAATTATAGAAAATTTACGTACGACATTCCTATACAGTATTTAGAATTTTTATACTATTTATTTACTAAACAAAAAACCTGATTTTAAAAATTGATGTAGAATCACATGGTGTGGGGGGCCCTTTGTGGTGTGGGCCCATAGGCTGCAGCCTAGGTAGCCTATGCTTAAATGTGACCCTGGCTCCACAGGGAGAAAGGAAGAGGCAGAGTCTTGCAAAAAGTCTTTCAAGGGGAGTCTGAAAAGGGTGGTCAAGAAAGCTATGGTTCGTTTACCGGGAGAGTGATACACAAGTCCAAAAGTATGTCCAGAAGGCAAGGTCAAATCCAGAAATGGGTCCGGGGTCTGGCAAGGAGGTCTGCCAAAGTTTTGGGTAAAGGCAAGCAAGGATTCCGGCAGAGAGTTGGCCAGCATGAATGTTGAATGGACAAAGTCAAAGTGTCTACATACACTCCTTAAGAGCGCTCACAGCTAAGGACTTGCAGCTGGCAACTTCCTCTGCAGCCAATCTCTTGCCGATTTGTGGCACAAGTGTATCTTCTTGTGCAGGTGTTGCCTGCAATGCTGTGAGGCTGAGAGTTCAGGATCAGAGCTTTCAGGTGCTGATTGCCGGGTCAGGAGCTGTCAATTCTGACATTTCAAGATCAGGAGAAGGTAAAACGCAAATTGACATGGTCAGAATGGAATCTGGAGCCCGTTCCTCATCGGATTCATCCGATTCTGAAGATGGGGCCATGACAAGAGATGATTCCCTAGTGAAAAACATTGGGCTTCCTGTGCTTAGCTTTACGTTGTGCAGTCACCAATTTTAAAAAATCCATTCAATAATTTTATCCATGCCATATCTGATGTAAGCTGCAGGGTAAATAGCCAATGTAGTTACACCCTTAGTGTGACTTTAGAAGAGAGACCCCCTCCCAGGTTGAAAAATTCATTGGTGCTTGCTGTGGCTAAAGGATTAGCTTATTGGGGTGCTTCTTAAATAGTCACCAAGCGTTGTGAGTAGGGATTTGAACCTGGACCAAATGTTAAGGAGTAGAGAGCTGTTGTTCAGGGCAGCAGCCACCCCATTCCATTCTCCTTCTTTCCCTACTCTACCCTGTGTGTGTGTGTCTATCTGTCTGTCTGTCTGTCTGTCTGCTTGCCTGCCTTCCTTTGACCTCAAAACAATCAGAACTTCCTAACAGTGAGAACTATCTGACACTTGAATGGCTGAACTCATCCTCACTGGAGATCTTTTAGAAGAGATTGGATGACTGCCTGCCAGTTGCTTTACCTGTGGATTTCTTGCACTGGCAAGGGTGCTGGCCTTTGGGGTACCATCCATCTCTACCAGTTACAGTACTGTTTGCAGGTTTTGTTTCTTTGTTCTTATATTATTATTTCTTATATTTTTTATTAAATTTTCAAAAAGTTATAACAAAATCAAAACAAAGAAGCTACAATACAATACAATAAATAATAAGAAACAATAAACAGTAATAATAATAAAAAAAGAATTACTACTTTAACAATGTAATACATCCTCACCCTAAATTATATCTCAGTAAATATATTCCAATACATTGTATACATCATAAAACTTACATTTACTATATACCCTATTTTTAATTCACTTCAAATATCCAATTCTATCCTCATTTATATATACTTATAACAATTTATGTTTACCTTATTTAATCTAACAAAAAATTATAAACTATTACCTTATTACCATAATTCTACGCAAGCAAAACAAAACGAAAATACAATAATAATAAAAATATAAGAAACACAAATTCACACAACACACCCAGTGTATTCCAATTTCTTGCAATACATTGTCTACCTGCTGTCAACATTATAGCCATTATATTTTGAATATGGAGACAATTGAGAATTTTTGAAAATTCTTATTAAAAAATGGGCCAAAACAACATTTCTCCTCCATCCCTAAAGAGACATGGTCTTTGCAAATTGAAAAGGCTTGTGTCAGATAGTGGGGTTTTTGCATATGTTCAGAATAATTGCTCCCATTCACTTTCATGTCAAGAAATGCTCCACAGTTACAAGGAATATGATAGATGTTCCCTCATATTGAGATGAGTGCAACAGCAATTCTTCATTCTAACTTGCATGGAGCACTTGACTGTTGCATTGTGGTACATGATCCATGTGCTTGTACTAGAACCTGCATCTCTGAAAGAATCCACAAGGAATATGAGCTAGCTGCAATCACACCTTCACATGCATTCCTGTGTTCACTTGTAAATGATGTGTGATTTCAGCATTGCAAAAAATAATTTGAAGAAAAAAATATTTTATATGTAGTGTTATCACAATATAGACTCCAAGTCAAAACACTAGGAGTTTATTTTGTAAAGATGTGCTGTTCAAACTTCATTTGGTGCACACTTTGGATGTTAAAAAAAGTTATATCCAAACATTACTGTGGGATTGAAAGAGAGGGCCCTTATCCAAGCTTCTTCCAATGTATGTAAACCTGTTTGGACAGTATTAGTATGTTTTACTTGTGTGGTATAGCAGCTGCTAGTTTGGACTGAGGCTAGGGTTTTACAGGGCAAAGTGTTCACTTCCACCACACAACCATGAACTTTAGGGGGACAGTACCCCACCCCATCCAGAAATACAACAATCCAGAGGGAAGCAGAGCATTGCTGAAGAACCTGGCTCGGAAGCTTTGACAGTGCACATCCTCTGTGGTTTGAGAACAGAAGGGGGTTATGTTGGATATTCTCAGCTTCTCATGTTACATTTGTTCTTTCCAGTAAATCCACTGCTGATTGAATAAATGCATCCGTAAGTCGGCTCCTCTTTACCCGTTCTTTCTTGATCTCAAGGCACAGACCAGAATACTCTAGCCCTGTCTGCTTCAGTTTACCTATAACCTGCTCTGCTGGAATGCCTTTTAAGAGGGATACACTCTCGGTTCTATTTTTGCCCATCAAAAATGTTGAGTTGCCTGATAGCAGCCACAGTGGCAACGACGTCAGTCAGCCACATGAATTTCACTCCCCAAGCAGGCAAGATTGATTTCTCCTTTGAGTAGCCCATACTCTCCACAGAAGCATCCTTTCCAGCTATGTTTTGAAAGTCATCAGACACACAGTTATAAATGATCACTGGTGATTACTGTAGATACTGCAAAATAATAGTGAGCAGAAGAGCATCTGTAATTTCCACGGCTGGTCTGCAATCATCACTCATAACAAACCCTGTCTGAATGGTAAGATGAAACTTTTCCACTAACACTCTCCACCTCGCCACCCCCACTCCTCTGTGCCTGCATTTTACTGCTCTCTAACATTGCTGAAACAGATACCATCTCATGAATTTTTATGCAAAATTCCAGGCAATCCACTTGACTCTAAGCAAAGCTCAGTGTATGTAAAGCACAGGATTTCTCTTGGAAAATACGTGCAGCTGCCGCATTTACAAGAATACAGTGGGATTTGATGTTGCCTGAGTGAGCATTCTGCTTTGCTTATGGTGTGACCCAAAATAATGGAGAGGGTGAATTTGGTAGATTGAGGGTCCAAATGTGCCAGAGAAAAGGCTGTATTTGTAGACTACACACTTCTGGTGCCACCAATGCTACACTGCTGAATCTGAATGGTAGACTGGGAAGATTCCAATGAAACAAGCACTTTCTACTCAAATGACCCTCTTCTGTAATCTAAGATAGCATTTTGGTTGGTCAATTTTGGGTGGAACTGGTTGGCTTTGTTTGCCTGTTGAAGGACCACTCATTACTGTGAGGCATTCACTACTCAGTTCCTTCTAAGTTGATGTTCAAGCCATTTAAAAGAGGTGGACAGATGTAGAGTGTTGTGACATGAGTAAGGGACTGAAGTCAAGACCAATGGGTAATTCATAGCATTATGGCAAGAATGTATCTAGTTGGGCAGGACATGCTGGAGAAACCTCTTCCTTGTAATATTGTGAAGTGATAGCAGCAGAAAACCCCATGGAGGCAAGATGAAGTGAGCTTTCTGGAGAGCACCAGGGGTGGGTGGGTTAAAAGTTGACCGAACAGAATTCAGCTCATCTTAAAAGAGTAAACCTGGAAAGGATGGGGGATTGGTCCTCACCTGATTCAAGGAGAGCCAATCCCTTGTTATTCTGAGACTAGAATTATTGGCACTCTCGGAGCAAGAAACCAACACTTGGACTTCAAACATTTGGTGGTATGAGCACAGTCATGCCTTAGTGATGACTCAAGCTCAGAACTCAAGATACTCCACATTTAAAAGGAGTTGGTTGCATATCCATACCAATGAGCCAACTGCTATTGAGTCAGAAGAAATACAGCTGGCAGAAGGAAGAACCATACAGACTTTTGGATATGAAAATGATTAGAACTGGGGAATTTTACAAGTAAATGACATAAATCATGTAATAATAAAAAGGAAGACTGATGCAGAGTATTTAAGAAGAGTAAGAAAAATCCTGAAGTCGAGAGTGAATAACGGAAATATCATAAAAGTAATAAATACCTGGGCAGTACCAGTAATAAAATATAGTGCTGGTATTGTAGATCGGATGATGAGTGAGTTGGATGCTTTGAACCGAAGAACAAGGAAGTTGATTGCAAGTAATGCTCTTCATCCACAAATTGATGTGGATAGATTATATCTGCCATGGTAGAATGCTGCAAGGGATGCATAACCTGTATTGTGGACAAGAAAATAACACTACAAGGAAATATGGAGAAACAGAATGGTTTCCCATAAGGCAACATATCATATGAAAAGCTGAGTAACTATCAGATGAATGAGGAATGAAAATTCCTGGCAAAAACATAAATAATTTAAGGTATGCAGATGACATATCTTACTGGCTGAAAGCAGCAGTGACTTGAAATGGCTTTAAGAAAAAGAGATAGAAGAAAGTGCCAAAGCAGCATTTCAATTGAACATTCTTATTTTATTATTCAAATCAGAGTGTTGCACAATTTAAAATTATAAACATAGATATGAAATATAGATAAAATTCAAATAAATTAAAATATTAAGATTACACTATTTTTGATCAAAATTAAGCTACTTCCATAGTGTTATCTTGGCCATTTACTAGATATTCTTTTAAACATGTAGTGGGGCATCAACTGCTACATTGATTGGATTTTTCCCCACAGACAGTTTGTCCTGTTTTTAAGTAGCCTCATTTTACTTAATTGATCTCTTACTTTCTTTCAAAGTTTATTAAAAATGACTTCCTGATAATCCAGCCAGAATCTTGTCCTGGTAGGAGATACTTTTTGGCATTCATCCATTAGACAAACTGCTGTTTTTGCTAGGTTTAAGTGTATCTTCTTTTTGTTTTAATATTTAGTGCATGATGCAGCTCTTCTAACTCTCCAGGATAGCTTCTAGTCAGCATGGAAAAGAACAATCCAATTCACCTTGGCCTCTCACAACCTTTCATACAGGCCATGAGTCACAACCAGGCAGAACAGGCCATTAAACAGAGAATACTAGACATGAAAAGGCAAACCGACCTAGCCAGGGCCCCTACCTTCCCGTCTCCAGAGTCTTGGAGACACATTGTTGCCTCAGCTCTCTATCTGCTCCAACTTGAGACATCAAGTCATCAGAGGACATTTACGTGAGCCTGTTGCCAGGCCCTTCCTTCTCCAGTTCTCAAGGGAAAGTTCCAAAGGACACCAATGACAGAGAGACAATGCCTCTGTGATACCAGAGAAATTGAAACCACGAAACATGTTCCCTGCAGCTGCCCTTTTTTAGAGACATCTGGAACAAGTTAATATATCCACTGCTCAGCAAGTACCCTGGCAAGTCAAACAGCACATACACCCGCTGGCTGCTATCTGATGAAAGGCCCACCTTCACCCACAACACTGCCAGGTTCTGTGCTGCAGCATATAAGCTCAGAAGAACAATCCTGGCAGGACCTTCAGCCAAATAAACTACTAGCACTACAGCATAGGTTTAGTAATAGTTCTAACATTATTGATCTTATGTACTAACTTTATACTCCTTAGCCCTCAGCAGAAATGTTCCTTTTTAAGAACCCTTATTTTAACTTTTGTCTACACTCATTTTAACTTCTGTTCCTTTTGCTGTTCTATGCTGGTCTTGGACCATAATAAAGATTTGATTTGATTTAGTGTGTGAGAGGTGTACAGGAACCTTTTCCTTGATTTTTGCCATTGTGACTCTATGGCAGTGGTGGTGAACCTATGGCATGTATGCCAGAGGGGGAATTCCCAGCCCTCTCTGTTGGCACGCACACCATCACCCCAGGACAGAGTTTGCCCCTCCCCTCCACCCAGCAGCCCAATGGGAGCACTTCCTCCCCAGCACAGTTAGCCCTTCCCCAGTACCCAGCAGTCCAATGGGAGCGCTTCCTCCCTCCCCCCAACACAGAGTTTACCCCACCCTTCTGCTTGGGCACTCAGTCTCTAAAAGGTTCACCATCACTGCTCTAGGGAGTTGTTATCCATGAAGATAGTGAGTTTGATGCTGTATTACCTTATTTCATTCACTATTTGCTAGTAGTACCTCTTGGTGTAATTCTGGAGAATCAATTCATTTCATTCATTCATTTATTCGATTTATATCCCACCCTACTTGGCCAGGGCCAAATAATATTTTGTTTTGTTTTGTTTGTTTGTTTGTTTACCACTCATCTATTTAAACATTTGTCACTACTCTGAGTAGTTCAGAACAATAACTTTTTTTAGAAAGACCAAAAAACAAAGAAATTCTCTCACTGGCAGCAACATGGTATCAATAAAAATTGAACTATAAAACTTCGGGTCTGGAGACATAAAAAAATGTGGGGTGGGGGGAGTATCTGTGAGTGGAGATGCCCTTTTATGCTTCTTTACGCAACTCTGTTTTTAGACATTTTTTTAAATGTCCAGGTAAGAAGTCTGACAAAGGTCTACAGTCAGACCATTTTGTAGTTAGAAACTTCTTTGACATTCTTGGTGCTGGCATCTGGAGCTGTGTAGTCTGTGTGGACTGGATGATGTGGGCAGTGGACCATTTAGGACTTTGTATGTTAAAGTTAACGCATTGTAATTGAGATGGTATACAACAGGTAACCAGTGTTGTTGGGCAAGAGTTGAAGTGACATGGTCAACTCTACTCACTCCAGAAATCAACCTTGTTATGGCATTCTGGATTTACTGCAGCCTTTCCAAGGGCACCCCATGCAGAAAGCATTGCAGTAGTCTATTCTTGAGACTACCAAATGCACATACTGTACCAACATTGTTAGGAACCTTCGGTACAAATAAAGGAGCAGCTGGGTAATCTGATGAAGATGAAAAATAGCAGGTCTGGTCATGACCACAATCTGATGGTCCATAGATCAAAAATAACACCCATCCTTCAGAGGGAGTGTTTGGTGTTTAGACAATGTATTTGTAGGTCAGGATTTGAACCAGAGTGGAGCCCAAATACTTTGGAGTAGACAATGTTCCAAAATCTTGCCTTCCCAGATAACTCTGGCCTTCCTTTATGTTTCTCTGTTCTTTAAGTGGAAGACACAGACTTGTGTTTTTAAAATTGAACATTAAGAAGACAAAATTCATTACTACAAAATAACTGCACAACTTTAATGTTCAAGGTCTGCTTCCTCTGTCAACATCCACTTTGCTGATAGAGTGAACAATCCCTGACAGCATACTGGATGTTTTTATTTTACAGTTTCCCTACTCCTTTACAGAAAACAGGGAAAGTATAAATGATTTTTTCTAATTTTTCTTGTACCCATTATAGTGCTGGATCTGCAAGGAGGGGAAAAATATTTTTCTTCCCTTTCCCTATGATTGCAAATTAAAACTACTGCTGACAGTTGGCAATCAAAAGGAAAGGGGTAAATTTTATTTCTTTCCCCCTTTTTACCAATTCAGTGTGATGATTGGGCAGCAATTGAGGGATTTATTTATTTATTTAACCACATTTTTACTGCCGCCCTCTTGCTGAGGCGACTCAGGGTAGCTTACACATATAAAAACACCACAGATAAAAACTACAAAACAATAGGATAAAAGATGTTAAAATATTAAATTGTTAAAATTTTAAAAATTAAAATACCCTCCCTAGTGCCACATCCTCAAATTTCTAAAACTAAAATTAAAACACTGAAAGCTGGATGCCCAGGTGGCATTCATATGAGCCAGCCTAGAGTGGCTATCTCCCCAGCCGCCGCCTGCCCCCCTCCACCTGTTGAGCCAGCTAGGTTTTCAGATTTTTATGAAACAATAAAAGCTCCACCTGGAGATGAGGCTCAGTTGGCAGGAGCTTCCACAGGACCGGAGCAGACACAGAGAAGGCCCTCCTTCTTGTGCTAGAGATGCGAGCCTCTCTAGATGATGGCACAATTAGAGAGCCCCTCCGGTCCGCTCTAGTGGGATGGGCAAATATCCTTGAGGTGATGCGGTCTCTTAAGTATCCTGGCCCACTACCATGTAGGCCTTTAAAGGTCATCACCAGCAGCTTGAATTGCACCCGGAGAATTTACACATTCTTTGCCCTCAGTGAAGAACAAGGAAAGTGTATCATTTCCCCACTCATCAACTGCTTCACTATATGGGCAAATAGGTCACTTCAGGTGTTTGGACATGGGGAAGCCTTTAATTCATTGTTGGAAAACCATGGAATAGGACAAGGAAATATTTAATTACTAAAAATCACTCCCTCTAGTAATGTAATCTCTGTGGTAGGAATTTTTGATACTTAAAAATGTTCTTCTTCAGGGCTGCAACCCCCCATGGCCTCCAGACGATGCAAGGGATCAGAAGGGAGGCACAGGAGCCATGGGTCATAAGTAAGAAATGTTAACACCTTTCTTCCAAAATGTATTTTCTGCTGATGCCGTTAGTCTTCTGCAGTTGTAGTTACACCAACAGGACCTGAGCCAGTCTTGTTTGCAGGCGCACCCCCCAATAACGGACACAGACAACATTGAAAGTGGATAACAGCATCGGGCCACATTTATTGATTCAATGCCCTAGTCCGAATTATAAATTTGTATTGGTAAAACGACCAATCATAATTCTTAAGGCAAGCAGGCCGAAGTAACACTGGTAAGGTACCACCCCAAAATTGCCAACGGCAATTGGTTACAATGTATCAATTTGTATCAATTTGTTTGTTGACAACAAACAAATTGTTGACCGTAGTCAATATCTAATTCATGACCCCACCCTCTGACGCGTATCCGTGAAATCACGGGGTGATGCATGCTGGTTAGCTATCGCCATCACCCCGTCGCCTGGTTCGTCGTTGACCGGACAACGTTTAACTAATTTATTCCTGTCTAGTGTTGTCCAGTCAATTGCGAACCTGCCGGATACCTGTGGGTCATACTGTTTACCTTACCAGTGCTACCCGCCACACGGAGGGGCTTCAAAGAAGGCCTGACGCCCCCCCCCAGACCGTCAGCTCGGTCAACAGGCCTGCTCGCCAATCACCCAACAGGAGGTCCATACCTCCTCGCGACAGATGGACCCCATCCCCTGCGTACAAGTCGTAATTTTGTAGGCTAATAGCGGGGTGATGACTGACCCGTCCCCAAGCCCTGTCAGCAAGAAACCGCGCCACCGCCCTGTTGACCGTGCGCCTAGCGCGGTCAAGGGCCAGGAGGTGAACGCCCCCTCTATAAGAATGGCGCGGGATAATGTCCGACCAAACCAGGGTTGTGGCAGGCCAGACATAATGCAAGTAGGCGAGGTCCTCGCAAATCGCATGCTTGAGCGATAAGCCGGTGACCTGGCCCAAATCATTGCCCCCCAGGTGGATGATGAGAATGTCAGGCGGGTCAGCACCCAGGCCAGAAAAAAGGAAAGGCCGCAGCTCCCGCCATAACATCCCAGGCTTACCATGCCACGTGAGACTGGCGTGTTCACCCAGTCCCAGTCGGGGTCCCCACTCTGTCGCCGCAGCATAACACGCTGCCCTGTGCACATAGCTGTGGCCCACCAGCCATACTGTCACCGGTGTAATACGACACCCAGGGTCTGTAAAAAATTGAGAAAAAGACGGTAAGGTGACTGGATTGGTACTCACGGCGGAAGTGGGCGCACATAAAACTGAAAACATTGCGAGCCCCACCTCCCCATGCTGCGTATGTCAGCCCCAGAGTACCCAAAAGCAGCTGCTGTAGAGGCTGCACCAATACGGAATGAATGTGTGCCATAACGGGCACCTGGTAGGCCCACCCTGGTGAGGGCTCTGCCTGTCACCTTCCAAAACTGAAATTTAGTAAGGGGAGACCCATCTTGGTGACAGAAAAACGGGCCGTGGTGCATGCCACGCAGTGCCAGGAACTCCTGTAGGGCACCAACCGGACAGATGTCTGCCAAAGAACACCGTAGCAGTCTTACACCACTGCCTACGCCATGCTGATCTGTCTTAGAGGAGCGTATCCTCAACTGGGCCCAGTCTTTGGCAACATAGACATCCTCGAGTTCCAGTGCCCTACAACTTGCATCCGCCTTAGACAGCATCACAAGTTCGCTGATGCGGAGCGCTCCAAAAAATGCCACCGTTGTGGCTGCGTGAAAAAGGGCTGCCTCATAATGATCAAAACAGAGGCCTGGCCAGCCCCGGGCCAACTGGGTAAGAACCCCTGGGGAAATAGGGTGCCGGTCGTCCGGGCAACGCCCGCGCTCGCGCACCCACCCCTCCAAAACATGTCTCACACGGAAGTCAGAGGTGCTGTCCACATGACCTCCCACTTTGGCCACAAAAGCCAACGCCGAGAGCTTGGATGCTATGGTGCTAGGTGCGAGGCCCTGTGCATGCAGGTGAACCATGTACTGCAGAACATGGTCCACCGGGATAGGCCAGGTCTCTGGCAGGTGAAATTGAGCAGAAAATGCCCTGTAAGAATTGAATGCTTGTTGATACGCCTTACGCGTGCGTGGCGCTAGTGACAGGCCAATCGCCCGGTTCACCTCTCCTTGCTAATGGTCCACATCTCGTCCGGGAGTGGCGAGGGAAATTCCTCCGCATCCGGGGCCAAGGCGCGGAACCGGGAGATCTGCAGGCGGGACAAAGCGTCAGCAATATCATTATTAATCCCTGGGACATGCCTGGCCCTGAACGAGACGTTGAGGCGCAGGCAGCGCAGCACAAAATGGCGCACTAGTTCCATAACCCTGGGCGATTTGGAAGTCTGTGCATTGACAATGTGGACAACAGCAGCATTGTCACACCAGAAATGCACAACCGAGTTGGCCCACTCCTCGCCCCATAGCATCAAAGCCCCCAGAATAGGGAAAAATTCCAGGAATGTGAGATCCCGCAGGCGACCCGTGCCTGCCCAGGCCGGTGGCCACCCACCATAGGCCCACTTCCCATTGAAGTACATCCCATAACCCAGGGATCCTGAGGCATCAGACTGGATCTGAAAATTGGGGGAAGCCAGGAGGTCAGACCTCCAAAATGAGACCCCATTGAACTCTCTCAGGAATTGCAACCAGACAAACATGTCTGCCCTGATACCCCGGGTAAGCCTAACTCTATGGTGGGGCCTGGATAACCCTGCCATGGCGTCGCATAAGCGCCGGGCAAAAGCCCTGCCCGGTGCGACCACCCTGCAAGCAAAATTGAGGTGACCATGTAGCACCTGCAGTTCCCTCAGCGATGCCTTACGCTTGGCCAGCAAATCCGAGATAAGGGCCACTATCCTGGACACCTTATCGCCCGGCAACCTAGAAGCCTGCGCTACTGTGTCAATCTCCACCCCCAGGAATACTAGCTTGGTAGATGGGCCCTCGGTCTTTTCGGGCGCTAAAGGGACACCGAGTTCCTCCATTAGCGTCTGAAATGTGTTGAGGAGACGTGTGCACGTGTCCCAGCCCCGTTCACCCCCGAATAAAAAGTCATCCAGGTAATGGGCTACAGACCGGGACCCTGACCTGCGGACGAAAGCCCACTCTAGGAAGGTACTAAAACGCTCGAAGGCCGAGCATGATATGGAGCAGCCAAAAGGCATGGCCTTATCAAAATAATATTCACCCCTAAATTTGAAACCCAGCAACTCAAAGTCGCCCGGATGCACTGGCAAGAGGCGAAAAGCCGACTTGATGTCGCACTTGGCCAGCAGGGCACCCGGGCCACACGAGCGCACCATGCGCAGCGCATGGTCAAACGATGTATACCTGACTGAACAAAGGTCATCAGGGATAGCATCATTGACCGATCGGCCGGCTGGGTAGGACAAATGATGAATAAGGCGAAACTCGCCTAGAGACTTTTTGGGGACCAAGCCCAGTGGCGACACCTTAAGATTGGGAAACGGGGGTGCAGGGAAAGGTCCAGCGACCCTGCCCGCATCTAACTCCTTTTTAATGCTGGCCGCAGCCACCTCCTCCCTCCCCCTGAGGGATAAAAGGTTGGGGGCATCCTGAGGGGACCTATCACCCATGAAAGGGATACGGAATCCCTGCTGAAAACCCTGAAGGAGATACTCCACATCCTCCCCCTTCGGGTACGATGCGAGCCAACGCTCCAGCATGTCCACATTAATTGGGGAGGGGGCCTTTTGGTGAACCAGCTCCATCCGTGGCAGTCTTGCCAGCCCACTGTCCGCCCCTCCCTCTGCCCCGTGTCCCTCCAGGCCTGGGACAGGCGGAGGCTGCGTGGGGGCCCGAACAGGTGGGACACTCATGCCTGTACTTGCAATTCTTCCTATTGCAGGAACCATTGGACGAGAAAGTCCAGCACAGCAGGCGGGCTGGAACCCCCTGCCCCGCCGCCTGGCGGGTAACCTGCGCTGGAGCCGCTCGCTGGACCGCATGTCCGCAATGGTATCTGTCTCCCGGGGCGGGGCGCGTGGGCGTCATGTACAGAAGCCAAAGCCTCTGGCACGGCTCATCCCATCTCATCTCGGGGTGGAGGGGAATCCTCATACGGAATTCCTCGTCATAGGCTAACCACGAGGGGCCTGGGAAATCAACCATCGCCCTATAGATGTTGTCCAAATATTGGACCATAGGAATAGCCAAATCCGGCCGCGCCCTCAAGTACACCGCCATGTATATTAAATAAGCCGGCAGCCAGTTGGCCCAGGTACGTGGCGGCTTACGGCGACGTGCCTGCTCCTTGTCCTTCTCATCCTGTCCCTCCCTTTCTTCCTTGGTGGGCTCTCTGTTCAGGAGTGAGAAGATATCTACATACTCCCCCCGCCATATCTTTTCTCTGGTGGTCTGTGCCAAGTGATCACCCAGTGGCAAGGAATACCCCGCCGTCGGCAAAGCCGAAAAAGGCACCGCAGCCATAGGAAAAGGGGCCTGAGCTAGCCCAGCTACCCCCAGAACGTTCCCTGCAGTGTAAGAACAAGTACCCACCCCAGGGCCCAGGGTGGCAGTAGTCGTCGCCGGCTGGGGTGCCGACGGCGGGGCCACCGCACCACCCGCGCGAGGCCAAGGCCATTGAAAAGCCCCCCCCCATATTGGGAATGTGTGTGGATGTACTCGCTTGCACCGTATACTCACATGCTGCACCCCCGCGGGCCGCCCCCACCGGCGGTTCCGGCCCACTGGGGGCGTCGGAGCTCACGACCGACGTAGAGCTCATCACCGGGGCCTGACCCGCACCTGGCTGCTGGCTGGGGAGCTGCGAGGCAGTGGCCGAAACCGCGCCACGCGCCTGCAGCAGCTCAACCCTCCCTGTCGGCTGTTGTCCTCCTGCCGACAGCACCTCAAAAGGGACCCCGAAGGGAGCCCCCGCCTGACTGGCCCGAGCCAACGACGCTTCAAGGGCCGCAATGCGGGCCAGTAAGGCTTCCACGTTGACCTGGGGCCAAGGGCCGGCCGGCCCGCCCGGTCCAGGCGTGGGTACAGGTCCCTGTACCCCAGGACCCGAATATGGCCATTGGCCAGCACCGAAGCCCGGCAGGGTCGGTGGAGAAACCTGCCAAGGCAGGGGGCCGCACCACCCCCCAAGGCTAGAGGGCCCAGGGGGAGGCTGCGACCCAAGAGCAGCAGGCCCAACAGGGTGGGCAGATGCAGGAGCGGTGTCCATCGCTCGCGGGCCGCGGGCCAGAGCCCCTACCGCGCCCGCACTCTGTTCGCCCGCTCCAGGCCAAGGGGCAATAGACCCCATTCCGCCGGTCCCGGCAGGGGCCTGCAAAGGCGGCTGCTGGGGAGGCGGCACCGCGGTCCTCCGACCTGGGTTGCGCCTCCCAACAGTGCGAGCCGCACTCGAAGCTGCCTTCTTCTTCGAAGGCATCTCCACCGGAGCAAAGGGAAGCGAAAAGGAAAAATCGCCGCCAAAAAGGCTTCCCGGTAAGTGAAAGAGCGACGGAGACACAGGGGAAAAGACTTCTCCGCTCCGTCGCTGAGCTAAAATGGCAGCTCGGCTGCCTCGTGGCCACCCCTTTTATAAGGGAGCTGGCCACGCCCCTAACTACCCGGATTCTCTGTCCTGTGGGGGGGGGCCCGCAAAGAGCGCGGCGGCCATTTTGGCGCCGCGCTTGCATTTTCAGTCTTGTTTATGTATTGACTCTTAGTTTTGCATGTTGTGTTTTGTAACTGCTTTGTATCTTTGCTCTATTGTGTAGTATGTACAATCACCAGAATTCTCTTGTACAATGCCACACTCATAAGAGAAACTGTGCAAGCAGCTTTTATAATTTTCTAGCCATGTGTTATGGGCCTAAGTACAACCAGGTCCTTACTTGGTTATGTCTAAGTGTTCAGGAGACCTGCAGAATGATCACGCTCAGCAATCATGCAATTTTGGGTATGTGCTATGCAAATCCATTGGGATGCCAGCCATTGACTATGAGATTGTTTGGTGATTTACACTGCTGTTGCCGTTATATGGATATATATGCACTATATACCGGAGATAAGTTGCTCAGACTTCGAAGTAGGTATTGAGGTCTGCCTGCTTGGGATCTATATTTTGTACTAATAAATGAAATAAGCCAAAATTGCTGGCCAGAAGTACAAATGACATTCTCCTTCATTGTTAACATTGCTATCCTATTTCTCCTGAAATATTTTTTAAATCTAATAATGAGTGTTTGGAAAATATAAAACTTATTTGCAATTTAATTTTAATGCAGGGGTGAGCAATGTGCGACCTCTGGATGTTGATGGATTGCAACTCCCATCAGCCCTAGTCAGCATAACCATTGGTAAAGGATGATGGGAAATGTAGTCCAGCAATATCTGGAGGGCTAAACTTTGCCCACCCCTTCTTTAATAGATAATGTGTGATTCTTTGGACTGAATCTTGCTCACCCTCTGAAACCTTGGGACATCTGACACCATCTTTATTGTCTGTCAAATTCAACAGGACTTTGTATCCCATTTTTACTACAGAAAGTAAGATATTAATGGTGAAAATATCCTTAGGGGACAACCAGAGGTAGAGTTGGAAGTGAAAAAGTTAAGTGTGGATATAGTCTAAAGGGAAACAGTTTGACAAGTGCCGAACTGTAATGATTTTATATGGTCTTGCAAGCAGTTGGCTCATTGGTATGGATATGTGAAGTTCATTCTTGATCCAGATCAATAAATCTTGAAGTAACTGAGTTTTTTGTAGCAGAACTCATTGAAGAAGAAAACTCTATGGATTTGATTTGCTTTCCCTAGCTTTTGAAACGCAAAGAACAAGCGCAATGCTGGAATAGGTTTTTTAAAAATTCTCCTTCAGTCTGAGTCAGTGCAGAGACTATTAAGTCATTCTGCCTGATTCTTAGCTCTTTCATTTTAACCAGTTGGGCCCCAAGGGTCAGTTGGGGATCTTACTCCTGTACCTGCCCCCTTGCAGGGTAAGGGATGCCCTGCCTGAGCTCCTCGAAGCCGCCTCGATGCTGGCGTTGGAGTTCCCGAGGCTTATGGTTCTGGGGGACTTCAATTTGCCATCGTTGGGGATGGCTTCTGAGGTGGCAAGGGAGTTCATGGCTTCCATGGCAGCCATGGGCCTGACTCAGGTAGTGCGGGGTCCGACCAGGGGCAGTGGTCACATGCCAGACTTAGTTTTCTTGTCGGAGCAGTGGCAGAGTGACCTGAGATTACAGGACTTAGCCATCTCACCTGTGCCATGGTCAGATCACTATCTGGTGACTCTTGACTTCCTGGGGGCGACGCTTCATTAAAATGGCCCACCCTCAGTGACTAATGGATCCAGATGGATTCCAGAGGGAACTAGGGGATGTTCCTCTGGATCGGCTCCACGATTCACCCGAGGCACTTGTCGACCTGTGGAACAGGACGGCAACAGCAGCCTTGGATGAAATCGCGCCACTGCGGCCTCTCCACGCCCATGGGGTTAGGTCATCCCCGTGGTTCACAGATGAACTGCGGGATCTCAAACGGGCAAAGAGACGCCTAGAGCGCCGCTGGGTGAAGACCCGGGATGACTCCGATTGGACACTGGCTAGAGCTGCTATTAGGGCCTACCTAGTGGTGATGGGGGTGGTGAGGCGTCAATACTTCACCACCCTTATTGCCTCCGCTGGTAATCGCCCAGCCGCTCTGTTCCGGGTAACCAGGTCCCTCCTCGGTAGGGGGAGATCGGTGCCCGGTTGGCAGGGTTCGGCTGAGGACTTTGCTGACCATCTGGTGGAGAAAATCGATCGGATTCGTTCAGGACTGAGTCCCGGCGTGGATGGGGAGGGTCGGGGGGGGTGCCGGAGCACAGTCTTGCTGTACGATCTGGGATCAGTTTGATCCTGTTGTCCCTGATGAAGTGGACAGGCTCCTTGCAGCTGTACGTGCCACTACATGTCCTTTGGACCCCTGTCCCACCTGGTTGGTGAAAGCCTCCAAGGTGGTGACAGGTGGCTGGGTTGGGGCGATAATAAATGCATCCTTACGGGAGGGGGTATTTCCTGCACCATTAAAACATGCTTTGGTGCGCCCCCTCCTGAAGAAAATATCCCTTGACCCAGCTGTCCTTAACAATTACAGGCCGGTTTCCAACCTGCCCTTTTTGGGTAAGGTTTTGGAGAAGGCGGTGGCGCGCCAGCTGCAGAGTGTCCTGGAGGAAGCGGATTATCTAGACCCCTTTCAATCAGGATTCAGGCCCGGGTATGGTACGGAGACGGCATTGGTCGCACTAATGGATGATCTCTGGCGGGAGCGGGACGGGGGTTATCCATCCGTCCTTGCTCTTCTTGACCTCTCAGCGGCCTTTGATACCGTCGACCACGGTATCCTTCTGGAACGGCTCAAAGGATTGGGGATCCAGGGCACTGTGTTGTCCTGGTTTTCCTCTTTTCTGGAGGGCCGTACCCAGTCGGTGTGGTTAGAGAGTGAGAGGTCCAGCCCTATGTCCCTCAAGTATGGGGTTCCTCAGGGCTCGGTGCTTTCTCCCCTCTTATTTAACATCTACATGAAGCCACTGGGTGAGATCATTTGTTCCCACGGGGTGCGGTACCATCAGTACGCGGATGACACCCAGTTGTATATCTCGGCCCGTGGGGACCCCAGTGATGCTGTTGAAATCCTATCCGGATGCCTGGAGGCCATTGGGGTCTGGATGGGGGCCAATGGGCTTCGGCTGAATCCCAGCAAGACAGAGTGGCTGTGGATAAGGGGCCCCGTGTTATCCAGGGAGTTACCACCTTTGGTACTGGATGGGGCGGTTTTGCCCCAGACAGACCCAGTGCGCAACTTGGGGGTCCTTCTGGATTCATGGCTGCTGCTGGAAGAACAAGTGGCGGCTGTGGCCAGGAGGGCTTTTGCCCAACTTCGGGTGATTCGCCAATTGCGCACGCTCCTGGACCGGGGCTCCTTGCTTATGGTCACCCATGCTCTGGTTACTTCCCGACTAGATTATTGTAATGCGCTCTACATGGGGCTGCCCTTGACGACCATTCGGAGGCTGCAGCTGGTCCAGAATGTGGCAGCCCGGGTGGTGATGGGATGTGGGCGATATGCCCATGCCTCACCGCTACTTCGGGAGCTGCACTGGTTACCAGTTTGTCTCTGGGTGCAATTCAAGGTGCTGGTTTTGACCTTTAAAGCCCTATATGGCAGTGGGCCAGGATACCTTAGAGACCGCATCGTCCCAAGAGTGTCTGCCCGTCCAACCAGAGTGGACCGGAGGGGCTCTCTAATGGTGCCATCAGTTAGGGGTGCACATCTGTCTAGCACCCAAAGGAGGGCCTTCTCCGTGGCCGCACCAACTCTCTGGAACCTCCTGCCAACAGATCTAAGACTTCAAAGAGAATTGCTGCCCTTCAGGAAAGGATTGAAGACCTGGCTGGCAGGGCAGGTGTGGGGCCCGAATGGGATCACGGTTCCCGCCTGCTGGCTTACGTAAAGAATTAAGAACTCTCTCTTCCTTTTTTAGAGTGGGTGGGATGGATGGGTGGGATAAGGGGTTTTTTTAAATGGGTGGGATATGGGGTTTTTTAAAGTGTTTTTATATGTTTTTAGAATTTGTTGTAATGCCGCCCTGAGTCGGGTTCTGCCTGAGTGGGCGGCATATATAAATACGACTAAATAAATAAATAAATAAATAAATAATACCTCCTTGCGAGCTACTAGACTGAGCCCTTTCTGAGCTACAGTAATCAAATTTTGCAAACACAACTTAAATGATACTTCACCATCTTTGGCAAGCATTGCCAATAGGATAGTACTGTATCTGGATATCCTTTATGGCATTAAAACAGCTACTGTCACCCTTCATTTATATTGTATGATCTGAAGCTGTACTGCCAAGCATTATTTGCACTGTTTGATGCAATACCGCTGTATGGCATGTAAATTTTGGCTTCCAGGCCCCATTTTCTCAGTTGCTCCAAAATCTTCTCCTGATGGTTTGAAGCACAGCTTTGCTTCTTCAGCAGGTTCTTATACATTTAAGTAAGGCAACTATTTCCATTCTACCTACATACATCCTTGGCTAAAGAGACATCTTTTCTGTAGTAGCACTCAACTGGAAGGAGATTCCATGACATGGAAGTAGCCACTGAGGTATCCCTCTCTTATCAAAAAGAAAGGTCTCTGTACAGACTCTAGTTGTGGGATCATATGGGGATATATTGTCTTTCAAACTGGAAGAGGCTGGTAGAGGTTTTCCCCTGCTGTTCTCCAAGGTGGAGGAGATGGATGTCGTGAGTTTTTAAAAAGATGGGCAAAATTGACAATACATAGATAAATGAAGTTTTGGGGAGTTCTAGAATCAATGTGATTTTTTAAATTTTGTACCTGCTGTTATGTCTACTAAAGCAGGGGTGCCCAAACTATGGCCCATGGGCCGCATCCGGCCACTGATGCCAATTCATCCAGCTGATGCCACCCTCATCGCATGCAGAAGTGGAAGCATGATGAGGGTGGTGTGGTCCAGATGAATTGGCATTGGGGGCTGGGTGTGGCCCACAGGACATAGTTTGGGCACCTCTGATTTAAGCAGAGAAAATGGCAGCTTAAAATCTATCTCATCCTATTGCAAAACAGGTGTGTTTTACTTCCACTTCTGGTGGGAGGAACCACGTGACTGGCCTGCTGAACCACATGACCAGCCTGCAGCCTGAAATGTTGTACTAAAGGCTAGGCCAGGGGTGCCCAAACATTTTGCACTGGGGGCTTGACCATGCTCCTGGAACAGCTGAGCGGGCCCAACCACACCCCCGGAAGTGGGCACATTTGTGCATGTGCATCAGGAAACACTTCTGGAAGTGGTTTCACCACTCCCAGAAGTGATTCTGTAGATCCCTGTTCATGTGCAAATGCGTCCCCCCCACTTCTGGAAGTGGTTTCGCCACTCCCGGAAGTGGTTCTGGACACACATGCACATCAGTGGGCACATCTCCCATCCACTTCTGGAAATGGCGAGGGCATCGGGGGCCAGATGAATTGGTGTCAGGGGTCTGATACGGCCCGTGGGCCATAGTTTGGGCACCCCTGTGCTAGACTGGTGGTGGGTATGGTAGACAATATCTTTTCTGTAGCTGCATTCCGGTATGGAGCTGCTTCCTTAAGGAGGAAAGATGATTCCACTTTTATCAAGCCTCAGTTAGGCAATACAAACTACAGAGTTCTTGGGTTCATTTTTCTTTCCTATTTGGATTAGTTGATTTTATCCTGATGTTCCTGGTTTCATGCCCTGGATGGGCTGAAAAATGCCTGCCTGCCTTGCATGCATCTTAGTTGTGACACCATTATATCATGCTGTGAAGAGAAGGCACTCAAAATCACATCAGGATTGCCCTTGTGCTCCAGTCAGGGGAAAAGCTCTGTGTCCTTCCCACTCTCTGCTCTAAGCTTGAAGCATGCCTTCCAAAAGGGAGAGGCTAGGGCACTGCCCTTCCTTTTTGGTAGCTGACCCAAGCAGTTGCCACTCTCCATCTGTAACCAGATGGCTGAGAACCATGGTACTAGATTTAGCACCCTAGAACTGAGAACCAGATTACATCAGATGGATAACAGTAAAAGTAAGTGTTGGAGATGTAAAAACACACTGGGTACTAACGAACACATGTGGTGGAGTTGTAATGTGATAAAAGATTTTTAGGTAAAAATTGAGGAAGAAATTTCAGGAATAATGGGGTTGAACCTTAAACTGGGACCGAGTACCGTTTTGCTGACAGACATGGAAAATATGAACATAGATAAGAGCAAAAAAGAGTTATTATCAATCATGTTAACAATTGGTAGACAATGTATCGCAAGAAATTGGAAAAATGATGTGTTATTAAACATTGAAGAATGATACAAGGGAATGTGGGAGATTGCTTTGAATGATAAGTTAACATGGGAGATAAAAAAATAAAAGATATAATAACTGAAAACAAATTTTGGAATACATGGCAACCATTTGTGGAATATATATTGATTAAAGGTGAAGGTGGCAGGCCGGCGCCTGACCAGATGAGTTTTTGGAAATAGTAAGAAATTACTGTGGCACACCGTAACCTCCACGGCAATGTAAATATCACAGGGGCATAGATGTTCTAATTGTATTGTTATATAATTGTTTTGTATTTGATATATTTTCTTGAATTTTTTATAATTTTTTGTGTTATTTGTATGTTATTTTGTGTTTTATTTTGAAAACTAATAATTTTTTTAAAAAAAGAACCAAGAACCACAGTACTAGATTAGAACACCCCAGTGAATGTCTTGCACACTTCTAGAATCCTTAACTATTTGATTTAACCCCTTTGGGTCAAGTTCTTCACAGATGCATACAACACACTGCACTTCATTGCTTACCTCATTCATGTCACATAGTTGCAATACGTTTCAGTGGCACTGTGGTGACTGACAAGTACTTGACACGTACACTTCTCCCTTCAGGAATCCTGGGTTTAGGCATGCCAGGCACCATACCTGTCAAGTATCCTGGACTGCCCGGGATTTCCCGTATTTCGGTGCCGATTTTCATCCTTTCCCGCCCGGAGCTGCCGCTATCCCGGATCTTGGCAGCGGGGGGAGTTACTGTGCACCCCTTCTGTGCAGATCCTTTCTACACATGCGTAGAACTTTTCTACGCATTCGTAGAACACTTCTATGCATGCGTAGAAGGGTCCAGTGCAGAAGGGGATGCGTAGAACCCTTCTACGTATGCATAGAACTGACCAGCGCAGAACAGTTTTGTGCAGGTCCATTGTACGCATGCGTAAAAGCCTTTTACGGATGCATAGAATGGACTTGTGCAGAACGGTTCTGTGCATGTCCATTGTACGCATGCATAAACGGCTTTTATGCATTCATAAAATGGACCTGCACAGAACCGTTCTGCGCAGGTCCCGTATTGTCCGGAGCCGTGCTTGATAGGTATGCCAGGCACCCATGTAGTTCAAAATCTGTGTATAACTTTTATGCTCCCCAAAATGTAACTACAAAGCTGAAACAGTTGATTCATACATCCACACCCACCCAAGCACCACAGAAAAAGAGTACAGATGAGCTTATTGTATTGACTGTACACACTTGATGATGATTACTGCCAGTAGGCCAATTGGCAGTCGTACTGCTGCAGCAGGAGCGAGGAGAAGTCAATGCATCTTGGAGGGGCCAGTGCAGGGCAAGGAAGGAAAAGTAGGAGGCAGCAGCATTTAAGATTGCACTTCAGCATGATGCTGTGACCTCCCCTGACCTGCATGAGCCTCCTGGCATCCCCCCCTCCCCCGCACCATCCTGAGATGCTAAGACTCAACTTTCTCAGGCCACTTCCTGGAGACCAACCTAGCTGTTCAAAAGCAAGAAATTGCAAGTAGATGAATAGGGACCACTTCGGTGGGAAGGTAAACAGCGTTCTGTGTGCTCTGGTGTCTAGTCATGCCTGCCACATGACCACAGAAATGTCTGCAGAAGCAGACAACGCTGGCTCTTTGGCTTTGAAACAGAGATGAGCTCTGAACCCTGGAGTCAGATACAACTGGCTTTAGAGCAATTGTGACCATTACCTTTAGTTTGTTGAATATTTGTTTATTTATTTATTGAAAACACCAACAACCATGTTAATCTAAAATCATGCTGCTCAGATCTGGGCATTTCAATGGAGGAGTGTATTTTTATTGATCTATTATTAACATTTAAGCTTGTGGTATTAAAATATTTTGTGTCCACAGAGGGGAATGGAGCCAGGTGGTAAAGGGAAAGGATAAGTAGAGACAAACAATTACATTAAAGTAAATTAAATCTACATAGGCCACAACTTTATTGATTAAAACTTCCAGGAAGGTTTTGGCACAGCATAGCAGAGATTTCATTATCTCTGACAGTCCATCCACTAGCAATGATATTCCTCTTCATGTCTTCTGTCTAGAGAAACATGGACTGTTTCTTTTGCCTAGCAGTCCAGATGGGGGTACACAGAAAGAGCCTCCTCGAAGATTGTGGATAATTTTAACATTTTGGAACCACAATTGGATATACACTGGGCAACAGCAATCTTGTTTTGCCAGCCAATCTTTCTCAGACCAGATATTGGACACGAAAGAAGAAGCAGTCTAGATTTATATGGCCAGTATTCTGGCTCTTCAGAAGGGCTAGGTCCTATAAGAGAGTTTCCCATGGGTAAAATCAGGCCTGACTGCTCTTTGGAAGGTTAAATAGTAAGGATGAGGCTGAAGTACTTTGGACATCAAATGAGAAGAGAGGGTTCACTTGAGAAAGCTTTGATGCTGGGGAAGGTAGAGGGCAAAAGTAGAAGGGAGCAGCCAAAGATGAGATGGCTAGATGGTATTGTAGACACAATGGGCACAGAGCTGGGTGGATTGAAGAGGATGGTGAAGGACAGGGGTGCCTGGAAGACAATGGTCCATAGGGTCGCAAAGGGTTGGAATTGACTGTGCGACTGAACAACAACAAAAATATAGAAGCCCATCTCAATCACCTCTTGAACATAGTTTTGGAGTGTCAAGAATTTGAAATTATTTAGGCAACAATTGATCTATTACAATTTTTAACAATGCTTTCAAAAGCTGATATGTTAACTGTTTTAACATTACCAATATTAACGGCCTGACTAATAATTAATGTTCCATGTTACATACACTCATTACAATAGCATGGGGTGTTGTTGTTGTTGTTTTTGACATTTTGACAGTTTCAGTAATTTTGATTGATTAAAGTATAAAAGAACTCATCACTAAAATGTTACTAACCATCTACATGATGAATTAATTTTATAATACTCAGTGAACAACTAAGCAAATCAACAAATCAATATCTGATTTAACATACATGAGTTTGAACACTGAAGTTTCCAAGCTCAGTGGTGTCCTGGAACTTGGAACATAGAAAATTGTGAGTTCCATAACTTAGCAAAGAAAATAAATACCATGGGGACAACACAGAAATTAAAGTCATTTGTTATGAAAGAAGCAACCTCAAACTAATGAATATATTAACAACTGAATGAACAAATAATCCAAAGGACTGATGAAGATTTCCTTCCTAGCTGTGTTAAACTGTCTATTAAAAGCAGGTTGGTTTGGGGAAGCAAACAGGAAAGCACCCTAAAATAAATCAGTAATTTACACTCTAGGAGGAAATTGTCGGGAGGAGTTTCCCACTATGGTCTGCTTCCAGTTATACATCTTGAGCTTTTGGGCTGTTGAGATGCCTGGTTGTTAATGGTATAGACAGTCAACATCCACTTGTGGCTACACTGACTTTGCTTGCATTCTTCCACTTGCCACCCCATGTACACCAGCCACAAAGAAGCACCTGTACCCAAAGCACTTACTTGGCCAACCAGCTCCTTAATATTAATTCCGAAATATTCATATTAGGAACTAAGTCTTATTGGATACAGAGGGATTCAGTTCCCCAAAAGCATGTTTCACTGTGGTTAAAATGCTTAGTGGTTAAGATGCTGAACTTGACGACCAAAACATCAGCAGTTCAAGACCCGAGTGCTGCATGACAAAGTAAGCACCAGCCATCTGTCCCAGCTCCTGCCAACCTAGCAATCTGAAAGCAAGAGAAACTGTGCTCTGTGTGCTCTGGCATCTAGTCACACCTGCGACATGACCATGGAAACGTAAACAGGTGCAGACAGTGGTGGCCCTTTTGGTGTAAAGCGAGATGAACAATGAATCCTAGAGCCTGGCCTCCAAGCAAGAGATACCTTGACTGTAACTTTTACTGTACACTGTGATGTGAAAATAAAAATGGGGAATAGGAGCCATAAATATCACCTTGAGCTCCTTGGAGATGGGATGAAAATGGACATAGTAACGATGGAATAATGCCTCATGTTGTTGATGGTGATAACTTTGTTTGTTTTCCTCACCTATGGTAAAGCAAAAAGCAATCATACTTATATACTGCTTCATAGCACTTAGTGCACTCTCTAGTCCAGTAGTTCCCAGCCTATGGGTGTGCGGCCCACGACACCATTCCAACCAGCTTGTCTCCATCTCTCCCACACCTGGAAGTAGAAGTGGGTTTGTTTACATCAGCCATAAAAGGCCCTTGCACATGTGCAAACGTGCCTGCGGCTGACTTAAACGTGGAAGTGGGTGCATTTAGCTCAGCTGTAAATGTGTCCACTTCTGCTTCTGGGGGCATGGGCTGGCCCATTCAGCTGTTCCAGGCATGGTCAGACCCCCAGCGCAAAATGGTTGGCCACCCCTGCTCTAGTCAGTTCACAATCTAATTAGCATTTCGCCCTCAACATGATGGGTACTCATTTTACTGACCTTGGTAGGATGGAAGGTTGAGTTAACTTTAACCCTGGTCAGGATTGAACTCACAACCTTTTGGTTAGCCTAATGATGACAAACTTCAGCCAAGATGCAAGGCCACAGTCTATTGGTGCAATCTTTAGATCGTGATTAGCTCTCTTTTCCAGTACTTGAACGCTTCAAAGGGGCAGGAAATCATTCACACCATTTGACAATCTGCTCCACTGGTTAATTATCTGGGCTAATAATGACCATTACCAGCTGCGTGCTGTGAGATAGGGAACTCCCCCTTTCTCCTCCCCTTGAACTCACTCCAACATAATTTTATCTCCACCAATGCCTGTCCCTAGTGGGCAACTAATTCGTACGTCTCATTAAATCTGAAATCATACTTGTTTCCTATTACACACAGATTAATGAGATCCCAGTATGTAGGCACGGTATGTTTTTCTTTCTTTCCCCCACACCCTCCCTTCACCTCTCCTGTCAGCTCCCTGGGAACTCTGACCTTCTTTTTAGCCAGATATCCACCCTAGCTGCGTTAGTTAAATACATGATTGTGTTGTGATGCAGTTTTAAGTGGGCCTTACAATGCAAATTTTGTACTATTCAAGAACATGTAAACATGTTTGCAGTAGAAGCCAAGTGACGTGAAATCCAACATCTTGGATGCAAACTAGCTATTTTCATGTCTGTTTCTGTTCTAGAGATACCCTGTATCATGGTTTAGGAAGTCTAATTTCCTTCTTACTGTGGTCTGTTTCCCATCTCATAAGATTGCTGAGCTGCTTTATCTCAGGCCATTCTTTCATTTCTGTTTCTTACATGTTAATTTGTTTCATGGTCTTATCATTCATTCAAATCTTTTGTTCTGTGAAATGCCTTCTATGCACATTTGATTCTGTTAGTTAAATCCACTGCCATCACTCTTTCTCCTACTTGGGAGGAAAAATAAAATAAAAGCCCGCCTCATGACACTCAAATTTTTCCTCCCAGATACATTTAGAAAAATCATTCAAAGAAAAAAAAATGCAAAGCAAATTTCACATTTCAATTTGCAGTTGCTCTTGTCCTCCCCTGTACAGGGAGACATGCGTCCCTCCACCTTTGTTCTCCAGACTGTTAGGATGTCCATTAAAGGTAATAGGAGCTGGTTATCCAAGTAAAAGAGTCCATTCCTTCATCTCTGCTGCTCCTCCAGAATGAGACCATTAAAATGTACGGAAAGGGAGTTCAACTGTAATATGAAAAATTGAGAGGGAAATTAATTTTGATATATTAGTGGAACAGGATGCCCCAGCTAGGTAATGAACTCTAGATTGACAGTTGTAGGATATTAAAAAAAAAAACACCAAACTTTTGTTCAGCCATAGATCAGAGGGCTGCCAGAAATGGCCCTCTTCCTGCTGTCCTGTAATTTCTCCCCATCCTCTCTCTAATGAAACATATTGAAATGAAAGATTTTTCTCCTCCTTCCTCTTTTAATGACTGGACTGTTGGGAAGGAGGCGGCAGATACTAGTTAGCCATAGTGGAGTTTCCTGTCCATCTCTTGCCCCACAAGTAGGTGAAATAGGGACAGAGAGAGTCAAACTTATTCCATAAAAATAGGTGGCCTACCCATAAATGCAGCTGAAACGCACTTTTCTAACAGCAGCAACACAGGGTACACAGAAAGAGCCTCCTCGAAGATTGTAGTATTTTTGAACCACAATTGGACATGCTCCTGGCAACGGCCACCTTGGGCCAGATAACTTTCTTACACTAGGTCAGGTGAATGGAAATGCGGAATGAGCTCCCCAAAGGTGGCTTCATTTTGGCAGTTTCACATTTTTGACTAGAAGAAGAAGAAGAAGATGAAGAAGAAGAAACACAGTGGTACTAATGGAAGTATAGGTCACTGTTAGCCACTCCACAGCCATGTCTCTATAGAGAATCCATAGAGAAACAGACATGCATATATAGAGTTGAGCTGGCTTGATAGCATAGTAGTTTAGGTATCCAGCTGTGGAGTCAGTGACTGCTATTTCAGTTTACCACTGTGCCTGCCCCCAGAGAAGAGCCAACCTTTGTAGCCATGGGCAAGCTGCACAGTCTCAGGGTGTCCCCAGAAGAAGGGAATGGCAAGCCACATCTGTTCTCTGAGTACTCCCAACCGAAACAAACACTGGAAAGGTTCATCATAAGTTAAAATTGACTTGACAGCACACAGTTACTATATAGACTTGGGATGGTTGGGGAATATTCCATCTTTTTTAAAGCTATTACTTAAAGGATCTAATATTCCAGTTGAAAACTCCGTTATAAAACACAAATAACCCAAAGAAACATACCAGTAATAACATTTCACAGCTAGGTTTATGAAGCATGACTGTAATCCTATATGTAGTTACCTGAAGCTTCATTGAATTCAGTAGTGGTACAAACTTTTGATGGCATAGAGTGAACTTGTAAAACACACTGAGTTTTAATCAAAGATTTTCTGTTCGGTGAAATGCCGCCGTTAGCTTTTAATAACAAAACCAAACAATACTGAAATGGAGCACTACTTCTTCTTCTTCCATTTCTGTGTAAATTCTATATACAAAACACAAAATTATTCAAAATAAAAGAAATTATCTGGCCTGGATGCCTACAGAGAGAGTAGCCTATAGTACAGGAAGGACTCATGCAAGAAACTGTTAGTTTGAGTGAGTGTTGTAGCAGTCTGAGTTGTGATGAGTCCAAGGAAGAAGACTATACATGAGGCTTGGTTGAATCAAACTGGTATATTAACATTTACAGTCCAAATAAATAAATAAACATTACATTCAGCATTGCTCAGCTATGCTCTGTGCTTGTGCTCGTGCTTCTGCTCCACTCTGTGCAATCTGTGCTTCTGCTCTGCAAGCCTTGCAAGCAAAACAAGCTTTGCAAGCAACTTCTATTTATACAGGAAGCAAAACACTTAAGGTTACAATGTATCTTATTAACTGTCAATCACAGCAGAGCTGAGCTAGATGATTGCTTGCACTTGTTCCTTGTCAACTGACCTTAGCCTGCACTTTGCCTCACTAACTATAAGCATATTATTGACAGAAACATGTGGCCTTTTTGATGTTTTAGATTGCGATTTCTGTTCATCATCTGAACCACATCCTCTCTGCCAATCCTCAGGCATAATGGGAGTTCCACTCAAACAACATCTGAAGAGATACATATGTCATGGGGTGGCGGCAGGATGCCCAACGGGGTCCTCTATTTTTTGCAGCACTCTGACCACGAGGCTGGCTTGCATAGCTGTGCTTTGAGGTATTCCGGCCGCTCAGGGTGTCCGGCCCACAGCAAGAACCTCTGTCCAGTAAAAACTGGCTCATAATCTTTAAATGACGATCTGCTATGTTGCAGGTGTCTGATAGCAATTTATGACGGCACTTCAAAAGGAGTCCTGTTATCATGCCACCTCCCCCTCTTTGAAACTAGTGGAGACCGAACTGGCCTGAAACGGCTCCGTAGGGAGAAATGGAGTTTTATCTTTGAAACGAAACTGGCTGAGCTGATAAGGCTCCCAAGCCGAGGAAATGAAAGTCTCCCCCAATCTTCCTTGTGACTCTGGCAGCGCTCCCACGGATGATGGCCTGAGAGAGGAGCCCTTTGTTGCTTTCAGCTCCTTATCTATTTTCCCCACTATTCACTCCCTTAATTCTGGAGTTAAAAGGCTGCTCGCAAAGTTCAGTCTAGCAGCATTTATTGTAGCATAATAGAATAGAATAGAATAGAATTGTTTTTATTGTCATTGTCCCCTTGTGGGAACAACGAAATTTCTTGGTTGCTATATCAACTCAAAATAAGGCACTCCACATGAATTTAAAACAACTACAAAAACACTAATTAAAACAGTACAATACAGTACCATATGACAAATAAAATAAAATAAGATGACTTCAGAGTCCAGGGTTTCCATTTAAGGCCAAAATTGCTCTAGAGAAGAAGCTGTTCTTAAGACGGCTCATTCTCGCCTTCATTGTTCTATATCTCCATCCTGATGGCAGCAGCTCAAGTAAGCGATGACCAGCATGCCGTGGATCTCCTAATATATCTAATGCTTTTCTATGGCACCTGATGGCATAAATTTGCTCTAAGGTGGAAAGTGAACAACCAATTATACTCTCTGCTGTTTTAATAAATCTGTGCAACACTGTCCTATCCCGATAAGTACAACTTCCGTACCACACACACAAACCATAAGTGAGCATGCTCTCAATGGCACAGTGATAGAAGGCAAGCAGCAGCTTTTGCGGAGGATTATTTTTCCTGAAAGTTCTCAAGAAATACAGTCTCTGCTGCACCTTCTTCACAAGCCCCCTTGTGTTGGTACTCCAGGACAGATCCTCCTGTAACTCAATACCCAGAAATCTAAACGTTGTTACCCTCTCCACACAGGTTCCGTCAATCAAAAGTGGCTGGACGTCAGTTTTCTGTCTCCTAAAATCCACCACAAGCTCTTTTGTTTTCTTTGTGTTAAGGAGCAAATTATTGGTTCTACACCACTTTGTCAACCACTCCACCTCATCTCTATAGGCCGTCTCACCCTCCTTATCAGAGATAAGCCAGATCACGATCGTGTCATCTGCAAATTTAATAATCCTATTGCTAGGGTGAGAAGAGACACAATCAAATGTATAGAGAATATAAAGGAGCGGGCTAAGCACACATCCCTGTGGTGTTCCCATATTAGTACTAAGCATATTAGAGGTATAAGGGCCCAACTGGCCCCTCTGGGAGCAATTTGACAGAAAATCCAATATCTACACACAAAGTGATGACGGGGGCCCCAGATCTCCCAATTTAGATATTAGACGTCGTGGTAGAATGGTGTTAAATGCTGAGCTAAAATCCACAAAGAGCAATCTGGCATAACCACCACCACCACCACCACCACCACCACCACCACCACCCCGTTTCTCCAAATGTGCAAGAACAGCATGGAGGGCAATCGCCACAGCATCCTATATTGAGCTTTTCATTTTATAAACAAATTGGAATGTGTCCAGTCCCTCTGGTAGACAGGCAATAACATAATTTCGTACCAGCTTTTTCAAAACACTTCATGATTACAGGTGTGAGTGCCACTGGACGAAAATCATTCAGATTTTCCAGATTAGATTTTTTTGGTATTGGAACAATGATAGAAGATTTTAAGCAGGATGTAACAGTAGCCTGGGATACAGATCGATTCAATATCCAAGTAAAAACTCCTGCTAGTTGATCTGTGCAGTCTTTCAATACCCTTCCGGCTACTCCATTTGGCCGGCATCAGAAATTTCCAGGCCAGGTATGTGTGCCCCCCCCCCCCATTTTGGCCACACCCCTCTGGTTTCCTGTGCATGCGTCATTTTTTGTGCATGTGCACATCAGTGGTTTCCCGGCAGCGCCACGCTCCTGTGGTTTTCTGCACATGCGTTGTTTGTTTGCGCGTGCACACTTCAATGGTTTCCTGGCACCACTGGGCCCCTGTCATCTCCGGGCCTGGGACGGGAGTCCTGATGGTCTGCCCTGATGGCGGCCCTGCTTGCACTGCAATCCCAAGAATTCATCAGGAATTTCTTCAGCCAGAATTTTGAGGTCTGTAGCCAAGAAATATAGTGCCTTGGACTGGACAGTAAATAAAACAGTACAAAAATACAAAAAATGTTGTGGTACTTTAAACACTAACTATTATATTTTAATGTTAACTTTTGTGAATCAAGTCCACTTCTTCAGACATATATCAGGTAGGGGTACAGAGGTAAATAATGGTTGGTTAGTTTAACAGATACAGTTACAAATCAGTGTGGCTTTTTCTACTAATCAACCATTGTGTGCCTGTCTGGCCAGGTTATCCTGCTCATACCTGTCAACCGCGGCTCCGGCCAGTCCAGGACCTGCACAGAACGGTTCTGCGCAGGTTGCCTTCTATGCATGCGTAGAAGGGTTTTACACTTGTGTAGCCCCCTTCTACGCATGCGTAGCCTTCTACACATGGGTAGAAGGGTTCTACACAAGCATAGAAGGGTTCTACGCAAGTGTAAAACCCTTCTACGCATGCGTAGAAAGCAACCTGCACAGAAGGGCTGCGCAGTACCTCCTTTCCCCCACTGCCAAATTCCAGGGTTTCGGCAGCACGGGGCGGTAAATGGTGCAAATCAGTGCCGAAAACCGGGAAATCCCGGCCAATCTGGGAAGGTTGACAGGTATGATCCTGCTATGGTAATAGAGTAGACCATACTGCTAGTGACTCAACGCCGATTGTCAGGCAATGGTTAACTAACTTGACAACCTTGAGGATTAATGGCCTTGGGTGGCGAAGTCCACAGAGAAGGGTAATGGTCCCCAATTGGATTAAATCCCACTTGAATCCGTCTTGATGGAGGGCAGCAGCTTCATCAATACTGGCCTGGGACTGGTGAGGATTTTTGTGTGCCAAAAGTGCTCAGCACAGAAAGTGACTTGCAGAACTGGATCAGTGGTATGGCTGCTTTGCTGCGATGCGGAAGGCAAATGGAAGGCCACTGCATTAGATTCCCAGGACAATCTTCATGGCTGATCGTTATGATGATCATTATGATGATAGCCAATATTCTGAATTGGATATAGCACTTTAAGAAGAAACATTGTGTACCTCTGTATTCCGATCTGATCATTGAGCCATGTGTAAATTATTGTCATGAAGTCTCACTCTTAAGTCTGAAGAAGTGAACTTGATCGACAAAAGCTAACATTAAAATATAGTACCGTACAGTAGTTAGTCTTTAAGGTACCACAATTTTTTTCTTTTGTTTTATTTACTGTCTGATATGCTTGTGCAGACTAACATGGCTACCACTTCAAAAATAACTCCGCAGAGAACTTTTTTTTAGCACTCACACATTGATCTTTGTAGGACTGTGAAGAAGGAGGAGGAAATGCCTGGGACAGGCTACGTTCCAGGAGTGTCCCAAGAGATGGGACTGGTATTTCCTGTGCCCATCTGGCTCTATAACGTATACCTCTTAAAAAAGAAAAAATGGACAAAATCACCAGTCCCATAGTCTCTTTCAGTGCCTCTGGATCTTATCACCTCCTAGCCATTTCCTTTTCTCTTCAGAGGCAAATTGTTGATCCATAGTCTCACCAAGGCTTACATATGAGTACTGAAAAATTCCTCTGTGAACTTGGATTTCTTGGCTGACATTTCAAGACAAGGAAATTCCTGGGGAATTCTGGGAGTTGCCTAATTGTTCTTCTCCCTCAGCACCATTGAAGTTTTTTCTGCCTCATGTACCAAAACATTTTGTCTGGCTTGGGTATGATCCTATTTACCTGGGTGGGGCACCACATGCTCTTTAATCTCAGCTTCAACAGTATCTTGAGCCAGTCCTGATAAGCCACAGGGTTTACAGTAAATGCCTGGACTGAGTGCTAAAGTATTCCTAGGCTTTGGAGCGATTTGGGAAAACCTGGTTTAAGTTTCCAGTGAGCCATGGAAACTTACTTGGGAGCGGCCATGGTAAAGTACTTGTTGAACATCACACAATGCCTCAAAAACTCAACTAGGGTCTCCATCACACAGAAGTGACCTAATGGCACATTGAAACATACATGGAAGGTGCCTTCTCACCAAACACAGACACTGGGCCTTCCTTAGAAGGCCATAAAGGCAGTTAACATTGTCTGGTCAATAAGAATTTCTGCCACATTAAGGCTTCTAATTTACGAGTTCAAAGGGTGCACAGAAACAGATGTTAGTGGCAGCCTGCAATCAAAGTGTTGTAAGGAGATGACTCAGGAAGACCCATGGGTGATAAATGAAGACATAAATGCACCCTCTACTTAAGGTGTGGAATGACACGGAATGACAGAGTGGTTTGGAATAGGAAAAGGAGTAAGACAAGGCTGCATTTTAGCACCCTACCTTTTCAACCTATACACAGAGCACATAATGCGCAACGCAGGGATGGAGGAATCATAATATGGGATCAAAATTGTTAGGAGAAACATCAACAATTTGAGATATGCAGACGATACCACCCTAATGGCAGAAAGTGAGGTAGATTTAAAGAAGCTCCTGATTAGGTTGAAAGAAGAGAGTGCAAAAGCTGGCCTGAGACTTAACATCAAGAAAACCAAGATAATGGCAACAGGCCCTATCAGCACCTGGAAAGTAGATGGGGAAGAAGTAGAAGCAGTGACGGATTTTACTTTCTTGGGATCTAGGATCACTGCAGATGGTGACTGCAGCCATGAAATAAAAAGGTGACTGATTCTAGGGAGACAAGCCATGAGAAACCTGGGGAACATAGTGAAAAGTAGAGACATCACCTTGCAAACAAAAATCCGTATAGTCAAAGCAATGGTATTCCCGGTGGTAATGTATGGTTGTGAGAGATGGACCATTAGGAAGGCTGAGCGCAGAAGAGTAGATGCCTTTGAGATGTGGTGTTGGAGGAGAGTTTTGAGAATCCCCTGGACAGCGAGGAAAACAAATAGGTCAATCTTGAAAGAAATCAGTCCTGACTGCTCCTTAGAAGGTCAAATAGTAAAGATGAAGATGAAGTACTTTGGACACCAAATGAGAAGAGGATTCACTTGAGAAAGCCTTGATGCTGGGAAAGGTTGAGGGCAAAAGAAAAAAGGGGACGGCCAAGGATGAGATGGCTGGATGGCATTGTGGACGCAGTGGGCACCAAGCTGAGTGGGCTGAGGAGGATGGTGGAGGACAGAGGTGCCTGGAGGTCAATGGTCCATAGGGTCGCAAAGGGTCAGAATCGACTTGTGACTGAACAACAACAACTACTACTTAAGGTGTGAAAGACCAATGGCAAAACCAAGCCAGCCAATTAGCAGATGTTGTGACGTAAGGAAAATGCCTACTGGGCACAGACGTTTATGGCCACTAAAGAATTCCCACTTCTAATGATTGCCCATAGGTGCTGTTCATGCCCCAACCTCCAGTTCCTTTCTGTGGCAGCCTAACATTCAGCACCATTACTTGATATATAGGACTAAGGATGAACAATGCCAGAACAGCTTGAAACGTGCTTTGTGGTCAAAATTAATGACAGACATTTGGCTGAAAAAAATGTACAGGCAGTCAGACTTGGAAAACAGTGGGATTACCACTTCGCTGAAAATTTGAAAATCTCCCAGATTCATGTCTCAGTTATCTGCATTCTCCCCTCGGGGATGAGCTGGAAAATAAGTATTGATCAAGCTAGAACAGTTGAGGAAAGCTTTACAAAACAGGCTTTGGAAGTTACAAGTATACAATCCCCCCCACCCCCAACCTGCCTTTTATCAATATTACTTTCTTGGACTGCAACTCTTCTCTGAGGGATGCATTCACTATCTGTTTTTTTTTACTCAGAAGAGGAGTTGCAGAGTACAGACAGAACACACTGTCTTCCCTTTTGTTACCCAGCTTATAAGTAAAAAAAAGGTCAGCAAAACGTTTTGAAACTTAGAAACAACTATTTCCTCTCCAATAAGCCATCTTGATTTTTATGCAGGTCATTCATGTAACAATCCACTTACTCCCAAGTAGTACTTGGACTTCCTCCGGCCTTCTGATGATGGGATTACGCCTGATCCTACTTCCCTAGTCCAGTTCAGACCCAGCAGTTCAGGCTATTCTTATAAGTGTGCCCAGTCACTCCTGACCGAAATCTAGGTAGTGAGCAAAAGGTGCATGTGAAACTAGTGTAGATTCAGGTAACGTGAGCCAAGTAATCACTCCAGATCACTTCAGGTATTTTAGAAGTACAGTGGTACCTCATGTTGTTGATGTTCAGTTGCACAGTCAATTCCCGACCCTTTGCGACCCTATGGACCATTGATCTCAAAGCACCCCTGTCCTCCACCATTCTCCTCAGCCCACCCAGCTCTGTGCCCACTGCATCTACAATACCATCTATCCATCTCATCTTTGGACGCCCCCTTCTTCTCTTGCCCTCCACCTTTCCCAGCATCAAGGCTTTCTCAAGTGAATCCTGTCTTCTCATTTGATGTCCAAAGTACTTTAGCTTCATCTTTACTATTTGACCTTCTAAGGAGCAGTCAGTGTTGATTTCTTCTAAGATTGACCTATTTGTTCTCTTCGCTGTCCAGGGGACTCTCAAAACACTCCTCCAACACCACATTTCAAAGACGTCTATTCTTCTGCGCTCAGCTTTCCTAATGGTCCAGCTCTCACAACCATACATTACCACTGGGAATACCATTACTTTGACTATGTGAATTTTTGTTTGCAATGTGATGTCTCTACTTTTCACTATGTTCCCCAGGTTTCTCATAGGCTGCCTCCCAAGAATCAGTCACCTTTTTATTTCATGGCTGCAATCCCCATCTGCAGTGATCTTTGATCCTAAGAAAGTAAAATCTGTTACTGCTTCTACTTCTTCCCCATCTATTTTCCAGGGATTGATAGGGCCTGTTGCCATTATCTTGGTTTTCTTGATATTGAGTCTCAAGCCAGCTTTTGCACTCTCTTCTTTCAACCTAATCAGGAGCTTCTTTAGGTCTTCCTCACTTTCTGCCATTAGGGTGGTATTATCTGCATATCTCAAATGGTTGATGTTTCTCCCAGCAATTTTGATCCCATATTCTGATTCCTCCATCCCTGTGTTGCGCATTATGTGCTCTGTGTATAAATTGAATAAGCAGGGTGATAAAATGCAGCCTTGTCTTACTCCTTTTCCTATTCCAAACCACTCTGTTATTCCGTATTCTGTCCTAACTGTTGCTTCTTGACTCTTGTACAGATTTATCATGAGGCATATAAGGTGTTCTGGTATTCCCATCTCTTTAATTACTTGCCACATTTTGTTGTGGTCCACACAGTCAAAGGCCTTGGTGTAGTCAATAAAGCAGAAGTAGACTTGTTTCTGATATTCCCTTTTTTCCATGATCCAACATATGTTGGCAATGTGGTCTCTAGTCCCCCTGCCTCTTCTGAAACCCGCCTGCACTTCAGGTAATTTTCTCTCCACATGCTGCTGATTATCAGGGGTATTGAGGTCCTTTTTGTACAGTTCCTCTGTGTACTCTTTCCATATTTTCTTAATCTCTTCTGCATCAGCTAACTCCTTGCCGTCTTTGTCCCTTATCGTGGTCATTTTTGTCATGAATGTTCCCTTTATTTCCCTATATTTTTTAAAGAGCTCTCTAGTCCTGCCTCTTGTGTTGTTTTCCTCTATTTCTTTGCACTGTTCATTTAGGTAGGTTTCCTTGTCTCTCCTTGCTTTTCTTTGAAATTCTGTATTCAAGTGATTGTATTTTCCCTTTTCCCTTTTCCTTTTGCATTCCTTCTTTCCTCATACAATGATTTTAGTCCATTCCACAGGGCTTGCTGTTGTACGAAACAATTGCTATATAATACATGCATCGTATAGTGATTTTCCCTATGGGAAGCATCGTACAGCGATTTTTTTTGCTAAGTTTTTTTTCCCCCATTGAAAAATTGTTGTACAATTTTTTCCATAGTGAAAATTGTTATGCAGGACACCATTTTCTCCCCAAAACCTAATTGCTATGCGATTTCTTTGCTATACAGGGCAATTGTTGTATAAGGTTCCACTGTATATTGAAATCAAAGCATAGTACAGAATACAGTCCAGCAAAAGCTCAGGAAGCATTTCAAAACAAAGAAATAAAGAAAGCTGCTTATTTAAGGGATATCCCATGACCACCCTTCTTTCTCAAGCCTCTACATTTTTGCAGTTAAGATCCAAGAGAGTCTGTCTCTTCAGCCCCCACCATCTGGCTTATATCTCCTCCCACAGGGTCCACCTTCTGGCCATTCCCCTAAGGGATTGCAACCAATGATATTACAGGATGCCTTGTCAATCACCTATTAGATTCCATCTCTTCCAACACACCAGGCCAACATTGTTTACATTCCAAACATGGTATGAAGGGACTCCTACACACCAAATTCTCCATCTTGGATGAAACTAAAGCACAGGGTATAATTCATTTTGTTACAATTCATTTTTGCTTTGTGTAAAATTGCTGTCTTCAGAATCCATGAGCCCAACAGAAAGTTTCCCAAGCTTTGTCCTGGACGTTCAACATGTCCTCCAGCACAGTGGGTGTGGGATGAGAGAATGAAGCAATCTCTCTCATTGCCACTAGATCACTTAATGTCTGTACTGGATGGGCCATATGTTGCATATTTAAAACTGGAAACAAGCTGGCATGGTTAATTCTGACCCTTTTTTCTGGCTGGCCTGCTATTTTTCCATGCTAGTAGGCCATTTGACTTCTGTACTGGATGGGAAGTGGGACAAAACACCATTTTCAGACTATGACACAGAAATTTAGTGATTGCTGGAGGAGAGGCTGAGCACCTGTCCCTCTTCTGACAGCTCACTCATAAACCTGGGGAAATTTCTAAACTCCTGGGGCAGGGCGACAAGTCATAGAGTCTGACAAAGATACCATCAGTGCATACTTTGAAATGTATACGTTACTTAGCAGTATAAGCAAAATGCAATTACTGTAATATGCAATGGAACACAGGAGGAGTGGAGAATGCACAAGGCACAGGCAGTCCACAGCTCTTTTGGGTCCCCACTAGGGGTGTAGTGGGAATGGGATGAATCAATGGGAATGGGATGTTCCCTGCTGCCAAGGAGTCCAAATCTGCTGCCCATTTTTCATACCGTACATGGATTATAGTTTGCATATATGAATTAAATAATCTTAAACAACAAAAGTACTCATTCTCATCAAATAAAGAAAAGTATTAAGGAAATGTTGTTTTGAGAGGTGTGCGCGTATGTATGCATGTGCATGCATGTGCATGTGCATGTGTGTGCCTGTGACTGTGTGTTCATGTTTGTTCTTAAGAACACATCTGAAAATGTGCCAGTTTGTCAATCACTACACATGATTTCAGCCTGCTGACAGAAAAGCAGGTTGATGGAACAGGCTAGGAGACATCACGAGTTAGAGCATGAGAAGTTAATCTGATCAATGTCCCATTGCAATTTTTTGGGATGTGTTTTTAAAATTGAATTGCCTGCATTACATGTCAAGGGTTTGCACAGATGGAAAAAGTAACCCCATACAAAAAAAGCCATAGCTTTAAAGTTGCTACCCATGGCCAAAAGATCTGACCCCAATATCCCCATTCAGAGCCTCAAGGTCAATAATGATATATTTCGGAGTGCTGGTAACTCAGGGAACCTATGCTTGTAGGTCTTGTTCTCTTGGATGTTCTTTATGCAGTGGCATTTTCAGTTGTCTCTAGACAACACTGAAAAAGGGATACATTCTACTTAATCCAGTGGTTCCCAACCTTTTTTTAGCCATGCCCCACCTAAGCATCTCTAAAATCCTAATGACACCCACTCCCCGTGACATATAATTCTTAATTATTCAAAAAGTGAACACCTATTCATGTGGAGGAAGCCTAAAAGGCCATTGCTGTTCAGTAGAGTCTGACCCTTTGTGACCCCATGGACCACCACACACCAGGCTCCTCAGTCATCTGCCAATATCCGTATCCCACACAGATTTATGCCCACAGTCTCAACAATGCCATCTAGCCATCTCATCCTCTGCTGCCCCCTTCTCCTTTTGCTTTTGATCTTTCCCTGCATCAGGGCCTTCTCCAGTTAGTCCTCTCTTCTCATTTGGTGGCCAAAGTACTTGAGCTTCAGCTTCAGTATTTGTCCTTCCAAGGAGCAGTCATGTTTGATGTTCCAAGATTGATACGCGGTAGGCAGCATTCAGGGGGTCAAACACATCTTTATTGCAAGGTATGCAATCTGAACATGAGGTAAGGGTGGAGACGCAGCTCCTTATATATGATTACAGTACATTTGAATTTTGCCCCATGGGCGCCCATTGTTTGCGGTATCAGTGACGTCATTGTGACGTACTGAATACCTTACAAGGTTTACCTGTGGCGGGAATGTTTCCCGCATTACTCTGTGATTGGGTGATCTGAACCACGTGGGCTGAGCTGTGCAGATACCTCTAGCGGCAGCTGAATCGCTAGCCAGAACAGCTGAGTTACATTGTAATCATTGGGACTCATTTACAGTTCATTTGGATACAAGGTTACTTAGAAGACAAGGTTACATTTCTTAAAGGCACAAGTTCCATATACAACATCCCTACCCCCCTAGGATGGGACGAAGTTCCTCAACCATTGTGGTGGCCTGCAAGTGCGTTTTGGCCACACCGCTGCTTGGTTGGGCTTGGAGGAACGGGGTGTCCCCGGTTCCGCAGACTCTTTTCCTGCAGAAGGGAAACGAGGAGTGTTAGCGGCATTTCGGAAGCACTGGCCTGAATCAGAAGATGAACCCGGGAGGGATACTGCATATCAAAACCTGGGAGGGGAGGAGGCTGACTTGAGGAAAGTTCCCGCCTGCTACTCTGAGAAGGGGGTGACCCTACTGTACGTTGTCTGGTCTGCAAGTGAGTAGAAATGGATTCAAAAACTAGAGGATGGGGGGTTTCTGGGGAGAAATCAAAACCCCGCTGCTCACTTGGATGAGTGGGGGAACACTCGAAAAACTCCCTCTCCCGGTCCTGTAAATCTTAATTTAAACTGTCAAGGTCTGAGCTCTCGAATTCTTCCCAGTCTCGCTGCAAAGGATGGGAGAAACTGAAATCAGGAGCTATTGGCGGGCCACTTGCCATGCCTCCCCACTGGCCCCACTGATGCCTTTGCCGCCCGCCCTCTGGTCAGCTGGGCTGGAGGGAACGAGAAACATTTGGGGCGAGGCACGGTGGTCTTAAAAGGACTCTCACCGCCGGCCCCCCTGATGCATTTGCTGCCCGCCCTCCGGTCAGCTTGTGGGAAGGTCAGCTGGTCAGCATCCCAAACCCTGCATTCCCCCTCGCTCAGGGCTCAAATGGTCATGGCAGCAGCAGGGCTTGCACCGCCACCAGCATTGGACTTTTTTTCTTGGGCCAGTATGGAGAGGTTATTGTATTTTGATATTCTTGTAGTGTTCTATATTGCAATATGAGTTTTGTATAACTGTGCTTTATTGTATTGTTCTATACTGTGATATGACTTTTGGTATTATTGTGTTTATTGCTTATTATTATTATTATGTGAGATGTTATTGCACTCTATAATATTTTGTATTATATCTTTATTGTCATGTGGTGTTGTGATTGTAATTTTATTTTTGATATTTTGTAACAGTATTATACTTTCTGTTGGAAACCGCCTTGAGTCGCACTTGTGCTGAGTAAGGAGGTATACAAATCTAATAAATAAATAAATAAATAAATAAATATAAGCAGGTGGGAGAGAACCCTAACGTTGAATAACCCTGATCCTCAGTCCCCTTGGTGTCTGTGACCTGACGCCTGAGCTGGTCAGCGTGTCGCCGCCACAGTAGCCCTGTGCTAGTTTCTACCTGGTAGGAAACTGTCCCTGTCTGCTGAACCACCCCCCTGGGACCCACATTGGGCCGGTGGCCGCATAATTTCTACAATATGCTGGGTCCCCAACTGAGAAATCCTTACTGTGTGCAATTTCAATGTTTCTCCCCTTAACCTCCACCCTGGTCAGATCCAACCAGTTGAAAAGTGAGACTGGTCTCCTGCGCATTAGGAGCTCAACAGGCGAGAGTTCGGATGCCAGGGGAGTTATTCTGTAGCACAGGAGAAATTGGCACAGTTGTCACTCTAGGTCCCCGTGGCCCATTCGCCGAAGTGCCTCTTTAGTAGTTCGCACTTGGCGCTCAACCTGGCCATTTGTTGCGAGATGAAAAGAGGCCGATGTAATGTGTCGAATTACGTTCCTCTCCAGGAATGCCTGGAATTCGACGGAGGTAAAAGTACTGTCGTTGTTGGAGACAAGCACATCAGGTAATCCAAAACACTAAATAGCCTCCGCAGTTGTTTAATGGTTGCGGCAGAAGAAGTATTGGGCATTGGAATGACCTCCAACCACTTAGAAAAGGAGTCGACCACTAACAGAAATAGTGAGCCCCGGAAAGGACCGGCAAAATCGATGTGCAATCGAGACCACAGTCCACAGGCTGTGTCCCATTCTCTGTGAGGAAGTCGGGACTCTTCTGGTCGAGAACTTTGGCAACTCTCACAAGTGCCCACCATGTGCTCAATGTCCACATCTATCTGGGGCCACCAGAAGTAGCTCCTGGCCAAAGCCTTTGAGTGCACGATTCCCGTGTGGCTAACATGTAGCAATTTAAGCACCTTTGACCATAATGCTTTGGGAATGACCACCCACTGGCCCCAGAGGAGGCAACACCTCTCTATCGAAAGCTCGACCCACTTCCAGAAATAAGCTTTGAACTCCTCCGCTGGGGGAGTTGCGGGCCACCCCTTCTTTACCCAAGAAATAACTAGGGACAGAACCTTGTCCTTCGCTGTGGACTTGGCGTGGTCTGTGGGTACTATTGTGGGCAAATCGAGGGACTCAATCAGCAGCACCTGATGGTCCCATTCTACCTCACACTCAGTCTCTCCTAGCTCTGGGAGAGGAGAATGGGAAAGTGCATCAGCGTGGCTGATGTCTTTCCCCAGGCGGTGAACCAGTGTGTACTGGTACGCATTGAGGAATATGGCCCACCTAAGCATTCTAGGGGACAGGATCTGGGGTGTGGGCTTGCACGTGGTGAAAATGCCCAGCAGCGGCTTGTGGTCGGTTACAATAGTGAAGCCCTGACCATAGAGGAAGTTGTGGAATTTCTTGGTTCCAGCGACTATTGCAAGGGCCTCTCTGTCTGTTTGCACGTAATTGCACTCTGCCTTTGACAGGGACTTTGAGTAAAAGGCAATCGGGGCTTCCCACACATTTTCTAACACATGGCACAGCACCGCCCCCACCTCCACTGGTGAAGCATCGCAAACTAACACCACGGGCTTCCTGGGGTCAAAATGGGTTAGGATTGCCTCAGAGGACAACAGCTGTTTTAGTTCCTTGAAAGCCTTTTCTTGGCTGTCCCCCCACCGCCAAACCCATCTTTCTTCAAAAGATTATGCAGAGGCTCTACTACGGAAGCTTTCCTAAGAACGAATGCATGATAAAAATTTAGGAGTCCTAAGAAGGACTGCAGTTCTGGTTTTGCGGTGGGGTGAGGGGCATTTCGAACAGCCGCAACCTTCGAATTGGAGGGCTTAACTCCTTCGGGGGTTATTTTGAACCCTAGGAACTCTACCTCCCTCGCTAGGAACACACACTTATCCCTTCTCAACCTTAACCCCACTTTCTCGAATACTGTTATGACTTTGTCCAACCTCTTTGCTAGTTCTGACTCACTTCCCGCAGTGATCAAAACATCGTCAAAATAAGGAAGCACCCCGGGGAGACCCTTTAGAAGGTGTTCCATGAGAGATTGGAAAATTCCTGGGGCTGAATTTACGCCGAACTGGAGGCGCGTCACCTTAAAAGCCCCTTTGTGAGTTACTATTGTCTGTGAAGCTGCTGTAGCGGGAGTTACAGTGAGTTGCTGATATGCTTGGGCCAAATCTAGTTTTGTGAAACATTTACCCCCATGTAAAGTGGCTAATAAATGGCTAACTACCAGCACAAGATATGCATTAGGGCGAATAGCCTTGTTAATTGTGCATTTGTAGTCCGTGCAAATCTGGACTTCCCCATTTAATGTTAGTGCTGTAACAATTGGTGTCTCCCACTCGGCGGAGTCCACCAGAACCAAAATCCCCTGACCCACCAGTTTGTCCAGTTCTGCCTCAATCTTGTCTTTGAGGGCGAAAGGCACTCTCCGTGGCTTGAGCCGAATGGGACAGATTTCTGGATCCAGGTCAAATGAGACTGGGGGCCCCCTGTACCTCCTGAGCCCCTTCTCGAAGACTGCTGGGTGTGCATCACACATATCCCGCACTGGGTCAGTCTCTATGGCATTGATGCCAGAGAGTTAAATACCCAAGGGAGCAAACCACTGGCTCCCCAAGAGGCAGCTGGAGCCCCGTTTTAGTACCACAAGGGGCAGCTTCTCCGTGAACCTCTTGAACTTGACTTTGAAATCCCCCACCCCCAAAACAGGAATCAGGTTGCCCTGCACGTCTTGCAAGGACATCTTGAGGGTCTTGAGCTGTGGGCGAGCATTGGGGGGAATGCTCAGGAAAACCTTCTGGGACACGATGGAGTAGGATGAACCCAAATCCACCTCCATCCTAACAGGGACCCCTTGTAAAAGTACCTCTACAAAAAAAAAAAAAAACGCTGGTTAGCCACAGACGCTGGTTAGCTCATGGTTGGCTCGCCCATAGAAATCTTCCCGATGGTGTCTCCTTTCCATCGGGGGCGCTCGGCTGGCTCCTGGTCCTCTCTCCGCCATCATCTGCAGATCTTGGCGATGTGGCCTCGGCATCTGCAGTGGTGGCACTCAGCCTTTTGGAAGGGGCACCTCTTCCGGTTGTGGGACGCTCCACAGCCGTCGCATCAGCGGTGGGCCTTGTTGCTTGCTTGCTTCTTGGGCGCCTTCCTCAGGACCTTCTGGACATCATCAGTGTCACTGGAGCAGGCCCCGGAGGATGCGGAGACCTCCGGGGAAAAAGATGAGCTGGATGCATGGCGGGGTGAGCACTGGGTGGCCTGCACAGCAGACCCAGACCCCCCAGGTGCGGCTGATCTTGTCCTGAATGCCCGCATCCCGGACCTCACTACCTCAGCTGCCTGAGCCTCTCTCAGGATTGATTGGAATGAGAGGTGCTCATGGGTCATCAGCTTCCGCTGGAGCTCCTTGTCTCGCAAACCACACAGCAGGCGGTCCCTCAGGGCTTCTTCTAAGTTTTCCCACCAGAAAGGGGCAGCGGCTAACCTGAGGGCGGCGGCGTAGTTGGCCACAGACTCACCCGGATACTGGTCCCGCCTGTGGAAGGCGACTCTGGCTGGGAAGATGGACACTTTGGGCTGAAAGTGGTTCTGCAATGCCAACAGGATCTCATCAAGTGGGACTGAGTCAATGGGCCACGGCATCATCATGTGCATTGCCAGCTCTAGTGTGGGGCGGCCAATCTGGGCTAAGAGGCAGGATCGCATCTGGTCCTCGTTCTCGATGTGCTCGGTGGTCATCGCATGCCTGAATTGGCATTCGTACAGAGCCCATTGCTCTGGCTTCTTGATGTTGAATGGAGGTAGCTTGATGCTGTGGGAAGCCATTATCCCACCTTTGTCGCCAATTTGATGTTCCAAGATTGATACGTGGTAGGCAGCATTCAGGGGACCAAACACATCTTTATTGCAAGGTATGGAATCTGAACATGAAGTAATGGCGGAGGTGCAGCTCTTTATATATGCTTACAGTACATTTCAATTTCACCCCATGGGCGCCCATTGTTTGCAGTATCAATGACGTCATTGTGACATACTGAATACCTTACAAGGTTTACCTGTGGCGGGAATGTTTCTCGCGTTACTCTGTGATTGGGTGATCTGAACCACGTGGGCTGAGCTTTGCAGATGCCTCTAGCAGCAGCTGAATCACTAGCCAGAACAGCTGAGTTACATTGTAACTCATGTAACTCATTTACAGTTCATTTGGATACAAGGTTACTTAGAAGACAAGGTTACATTTCTTAAAGGCACAAGTTCCATATACAACATCATGGTTGTTTTTCTTTGCTGACCCAACCCCTCAGTAAGGAGATGGACAACATACTTGGTTTGAATAACGGGCCACTTTATTGACAACGGTTTAACTTCTGGCATAACTGGTCTGCACAGCGACAAGGCAGCACAGGTAAGGAATATCTTTTATTGATCTATACATTTTAGAATTTCCAATCCTAATTAACATTTCTGTGATTTGTGATCCATTGGCAACCAAGCTGTCACAGCTTCAGTATGCCTCTTACTCCATTTATCATTTTATCCGCCCTGTATTCAGCACCACATTCTCTAGTTAGCCAATTTAAATTGCAGATGGATCTACTTTTGCTAAACTTATATCCTCACCCATGTTGACCACCCAAAGTGACCGCAACAACAAAAAAATCAACTTCAACCAGGCATTAGTGTGGGAAGGGCAAAAAACAAGGGTCCCAAGGCCAATCAGGAGCCCAAGCAAAAATTCACAACCGGCCCCTAAGGTGACCAAGAAATTCACACCAATGTACAGGGAGGGAGGGCAACTTGCCCAGAAGAAAGGGAAAGAGAATTAGGAGGGAAAGGAGCACAAGCCTTAAATAGGGCTAGTTCCTCCCCCTCACAACTGCCGAGCGCTGGAGTGTGCCTGTTCCCCGTCTCCCAGGGTGAAGGACAGCAAAGCATGTGCCCCGGGCAGACGCCCGGGGTGTGCGTACCTTAGGATTGACTGATTTGATCTCCATGCAGTCCAGGGGACTCTCAAGAGTTTTCTCCAGTACTACAGTTCAAACACATCTATTCTTCTGCGCTCAGCCATTAACTTGGTCTAACTCATTCTTTGATTGCCGTGCCCCCTCCCCCCCAATTTTTTAAATCAAACTGCCTTCCTTTGGGGCATGTGCCCCACATTGGGAACCACGGACTCAATCTCTTCCAAAGCAGAGTTGAATGCATGCCCTCCTAAGCAAGCCCTACATTTTCCCTTCTGCATCCAGTTTAATAGGGTTGCAACTTATCTTCAAAATATCCCTGTCCATGTGTTTTGGGAATGAGGCAACAACCCATGGATTCTTTGTGAATTATGGAAAAGTTACTTTTTTAGATATCAGCTCCCCAAACCTCTCAGCCAGCATGCCGGATGGAGTTCCCATTTAGTTTCAATTTTTAAAGATCTGTATAGTGCTTAATTAGTCTTCATACACGAAAACCCTCATAACAGGGTTATGTGGGAGGGTATGAGGTTGCGACTACATTGTGAAGTTGCATTGGGATGATTCAGCTTTGCTGCAATTCAAACTACAGCCTTCACTGCCTTGGTAATCATAATCCATGCTCACACTGGACTTCAACGTGCAAATTGCCCTTCAGTTAATCTCCAAGAGGGGAAAAGATTCCAAAGGAGGTCTCTGACTGCCTGCAGAATGAAAGTCACCCTCCTGGTCTTCTGGTGGCACAAAAGGTCTTTGAGAAATGTTAAACAAGACCCACAGCCTCAAATTTGGTTATTTTCTCCACTATCCTTTTGCCCTCCTTCATCATCCCTGCCTCCAATTCCTCCTCCTCTGCCATGAGCAGTTGCACTTTGACACAGCCCTTGATGCTCCTCACTTCCTCTTCCTGCCCTCATTCAAATCAATCATCTGCTCTAGGGAGGCTTTCATGGAGGGGAAGAGAGGTGGGGGAAGTCAGGTCCCATCACCAACCTGTTACTCCTTGGTCTATCCCCTTTCACTCTCAAGCCTTGCAACCTCTCGCTGTGTGGTGATCACGACTGAGGAAGAAGTGGAGAAGAGAGACCAGGAGCATGTGGAAAGCCCTTTCAATTAATTAGGTAAAGGCAAAGGTCACCCTAATAGAAAAAAAGTAGATTTCCCCAAGCAAAATTAAAACAATTTGCTTTGGGAGCCAAGTGGATTCGATTCAGCGTTTGCATCAAGCAGACAGCAAAAAATTACAATGAATTTACATGTTTTAGGTAAAGGTAAAGGTTTTCCTTGCTCGAAAGCCAGTTGTATCTGACTCTAGGGTTCAGTGCTCATCTCTGTTTCAAAGCTAAAGAGCCAGCATTGTCTGCTTCTGCATACATTTCCGTGGTCATGACTAGACACCAGAGCACACAGAATGCTGTTTACCTTCCCACCAAAGTGGTCCCTATTCATCTACTTGCAATTTCTTGCTTTCAAACTGCTAGGTTGGCAGGAGCTGGGACAAAGACGGGAGGTCATTCTGTCCTGCAGTACTGTACTCGGGAATCGAACTGCTGACCTCCCACCTTTCAGTCAGCGTCTTAGCCCCTTGAGCCACTACATGTTTTAAAAGTAGACTAAATCCTGCAGCATTTTATAGTGTAATCAGGCAATCAGTTAAGGATTTTCTGTCAAAAACCTGTCAAATGAACTTACAGAATGGGTGCTGGTGGTGTCTTTTATCTGGGGCTCCCATCTTCTGGTTAGTTTTACACCCACAGGGAAAGGTTTTTTAAAATAATAATAATAATTTGTGTTTCCCTTCCCTCCTGTATGGTTCAACCCATGAGAAGGTAATTTTTTTGGGAGGAAGGCAATCCGTCTGGGCATAGTAAGTCAAGAAACAGGCAACAAAGAATTGTTATGTGGTAGCTAGAGAGAGAGAGAGAGAGAAAGTGTGGTGGCTTATGCTGTAACAGAAAATCTGTCAAGGACGGGAAGTAGATCTGACATCAGCACTTTGCAGGTTCTGTATTGTTACCATTCCTTATGTATCATTCCTTAAGTAAGCCTCATCATTCCTTAATTATTCTGTACTGTTGCAAACAGTCAAATTAGCCAAAATGTGGGAGGTTTATGACTAGAATGCCATTTATCTTTTTATTTTATTCAGAAAGTGCAGCAGTTGAGGAGTTAGACTCAACTCTTCCATTTAAGTGGAAAAGTTGAGTCTAACTCCTTGTTCTTCTACAGATTCTGGGACTAATTCATCTGTGGGTTTCCCGCAGGAATAATTGGCAATTAAACCTCTCTCCAGGGGTTCACTTGGTGGCAACAGACCCGGGGAACAACGGGGCTCGGCTGGAGAGGAATTTGGGAAGATAAGCGGGCTAGTTAGAGATGAAACATAACCTAGGCTGAGGGCAAATAGAGCAGGGCAAGCAAGTCGGGGCAAACAGAGGACAAAGATTAGGTGCCCGGGTCAATACACATAGACTCCGAGATTAGGGCAGGAATAATGGGTTTTGCCAGCCCAAGGCAATTAAGTGCGGATTGTCCATTAACCACGGGGCAACTTCCAAGAGCTGGCATTGTAGCTGGACCACCGGAAAATGCCACGTATGCAAGCATTCTGTACAGGGGCGGCACGAGTGCCCTAGGCACGTGTCACAACCCCCAAGCAGGGTAATAAATACGTACCCCCGACTCTGGTCGTGGCTGGATTTTGCCACATGGTTGCCTCCATGCATCTTCCTTCCGGCCAGCCATTGCAACATCTGGTGATTCTGACGTGATTCTGAAGCAAGAACCTGACATGATTCTGAAGCAAGGAAGACCCGACGTGATTCTGAAGCAAGGAAGCCAATGCGATTGTAAGCCTGGCAGACCCCACACCACCAGAATGGACATGTTCCAAAGCAAGGGGAGAGCCGCGATCCTGAGCAGCAGAGGCAGAGCAGAAGCCCACGGCAGAGAGCCTTAAGCCGCGATCCTGACCAACTGAACAGACCCGAGGAACATCATCCTGTGCACCATCTGCCTTGCACTTACTACCTCCAAGGCGCGCTGACTCATCCTACGGAAGCATCTCTGGGGACCCCCTCAGGTAGTATGGGGGCAGCAAGCTCATGTGAGGGAGCTGAAAGACCTGGCCAGGCAGCATCAGATAGGGTTGAGGAAAAGGACCCTGACAAAAAGCAGGGACAATGGATCCAGAGGTGTGGGATAGAGTAGGGAAATATCTAAGGGAAGAACCCTGAGCACCTGCAAAAATCCTAGGTACTTGGAGCAAATGCAGGCAGATAATTGCAGCCCTGAGTCCAGCCTGGGTACAGACTGAGAAACCCCCAGTTTATGTGGAACCATCAGCCCCAGTGCATCTCTATCCTACCATCCAGTTCAGACATGGGGGCTTGGCGGACTCCCCTTCCGTGGCTGCTGCAGAAGCCGCGGGGGTAAATAGGAGCCTAGGAAGCGCAGGCGCTTCCCAGGTCACTAAGAGTCCTTTCCAATTAATAGTTGAAGAGGAATTGCGCAAGGGGGAATTGCTGGCTGCAGAACTGGCTGAGCTCCAGATGCTGTGCCCAGTCCATTTAGAGGTGGACGCAATCACGGGCGATCAGCTGGCGGTATACATGCCCATTCCATACAAGCTGCTTGCGGAGATCTGCAAAGCAATCACAGACACAGGGCTCCAGAGCAGATTCACAAGGGGCACACTACAACAGCTGTGGGAATCTACCACGTTCATCCCTCATGACTGAAAAGTCACGATGAGGATGATGCTGAACCCCAGCCAGTACATATTGTGGGACAGTGAGTACAGGTTAGAAGTGCAGGCTAAGGCTGCCAGGATGGAGGGAGCAGTAATTCCTGAGCAGTTATATGGCTCAGTACAGTTCGATACCATCCAAACGCAGTCCATCCTGCCAGCAGCCACACTCCAGCTGGCTTCAGAGGTCGCCTCCAAGGCATACCTAAAGGTACCGGCCACTGGCAAGGGCACTAAGAACTACATGACCATAAAACAGGGAGCGCAGGAATCCTATATGGATTTCAACAACCAGCTAGAGGAAGCGATCAGCAGACAGATAGACAACCAGGAGGCCCAGGAGGAGCTTATGATGAAGCTGGCAAAAGACAATGCCAACCTCCACTGCCACAAAATACTGCAGGCAATGGGCCACAGAACCGATTTGATGCTCACAGACATGATTAGAGCTTGCGCGGATGTTGGGACAGACTCCTATAAAATGGGGCTGTTAGCGGCGGCCGTGCAAGGAGGGGAACAAACCCAAGGGAACTTGCTATCAGTGCAGCAAGGTGGGGCATTTTGACAGAGTGCTGGACAAAAGCAGCACAGCAAGGGGGAGGCGGCCGTCCCGGGGGCCGCCCAGCCAAACCATCCACCCAGTGTCCAAGGTGCCATAACGGCTTCCATTGGGCTAGCCAGTGTATGGCTTCAGGAAACCGGGCCATGGGCGTGTGTCTGGCCCCGGTCCAAATAGAGACAACAACCACTCTGGAGGCTCCAGAGGGGACATCCCAATAGTCACCCCAAGCATCTCCGAGGCACAGGCAGAAGGGCAGCGCAGGGTTAGACCTAGAATGCCAGGAGGACATTATTTGTGACCTGCCAGGCACAGTCAACTTAGTTAACACCCAGTACAAAGGTCCCCTGCCCTAAGGAACAGTAGGGTTAGTCTTGCCTCATAGCAGTGCAGGGAAGAAAGGGATCTTTGTGATCCCGGGAGTCATAGACTCCGATTATAGAGGCATCATCAAGGTCCATTTGTGGACACACCTACCCCAGACAATCAGCAAAGGGGACTCAGTAGTGCAATTGATCATGGTTCTGTATCATTTGCCAGGTGAGGGCAAGGAGGTAATAAAAGGAGATTCAGGATTCGGGTCGACAGACCACCAGAAAGAGGAATGGGCAGTAGAAGGATACCAGATCATAGCGACAGTGGAACACACCAGTATCATAGGGGTGCACGGACTAGCAGTGGGTAATGCATGCAGAATCGGCCAAGTGGCGTGCGCACTAGCCAAAGCCATCAATCACACTTCATCAGCCATTGCCATGCTAAAACTGAGAGCAGGCTGAGCTGAGACATGCGGTTTTAGACAACCGCCCAGCCATTGATCATTTGCTGCTTTTACATCATTTGGACTGTGAATCTGTCCGGGACATGTGTTGTATTAATCTCACGGAAATTCTCGCAAAGTCCAGAGTCAAATCACCGAATGTGACATCAAGGAGGATACCAACTGGGCATGACGGGACGAGTTATGGTCCTGGGTGCCATGGGGTGGTTGCAAACAGCGCTCAAAGCCATTGCTGGCATCATAGTAGTGGGGATTATGCTCTGCTGCTTTGCGCAATGCACTCCATCACTCTTGTCAATGTGTACCACATGGCAAAGACCCCGAGAAACATTTACGCCCAAACAAATCATGCCCTACATCTATCGTGCCCACAGCCAGGCTGACTTAAATAATAAAGGAAGGGGAAATGTGGGTTGCCCGCAGGAATAATTGGCAATTACACCTCTCCCCAGGGCTTCACTCAGCGGCAACAGGCCCAGGGAACAACGGGGCTCGGCTGGAGAGGAAATTGGGAAGATAAGCGGGCTAGTTAGAGATGAACCATAACCCAGGCTGAGGGCAAATAGAGCAGGGCAAGCAAGTTGGGGCAAACAGGGGACAAAGATTAGGTGCCCGGGTCAATACACATAGACTCTGAGATTAGGGCAGGAACAATGGATTTTGCCAGCCCAAGGCAATTAAGTGCGGATTATCCATTAACCATGGGGCAACTTCCAAGAGCTGGCATTGTAGCTGGACCACCGGAAAATGCCACGTACGCAAGCCTTCTGTACAGGGGTGGCACGAGTGCCCTAGGCATGTGTCACAACCCCCAAGCAGGGTAATAAATACATACCCCCGACTCTGGTCGGGGCTGGACTTCGCCACATGGTTGCCTCCAGGCATCTTCCTTCCGGCCAGCCATTGCAACATTCATCCATGTCCCCCACCCCCACCCTTCTCTGTGGCTACTAGCAACTGGGAGTGTGTTTGTGATTTGGACTAGTGCAGGGGAACCATAACAAATATTTACATTACCCACTCTCTCCGGCAAAGGTGAAGGAGTGGTAACCTTTCAAATGCTTTAAACCAGGGGTGCCCAGTCTATGGCCCGAGGGCCAGATGTGGACCCCGACACAAATTCATCTAGCCCTCAAAGCCCTCATTGCTCCTTGGAGCAGAAGTAAAATGCGCCCATTAACTTCTGCTTCCAGGAGCAACAAGAACTTCGTGGGCCAGATGAATTGGCGTTGGGGGCTGGATCCAGCCCACGGGCCATAGTGACTTGCCCCCTGAACCATGTGACTGGCCTATTGCCTGAAAAGTTTGGGCACCCCTGTTTACTCCTGGCTATGCTGGATGACATTTGTTAGAAACTGAAAGCCAAACACTGGGTTGATGGGGAGTGCATAGTTTCCCAGAGATAAAAGGATGATGTGAGTTTTAATCACCAAACTGGCTCCCACATCCATTTGACTTCAACTGTACCAAGTAAAATTGCTAGTTGTTCATAGTGAGTTAGGACATCAAGAGAGACTCAAAAGAAATTGACTTGTTCCTTACTCGTGATGCCAATGGTTAAAGCAGCCTCCACCAATTAACCAAGTTTAAATCAGTTAATCTGACAGGACGTTTGGCCATTTTCACAAAAAAGTTAGATATGGGGTGAGGGTGGTATACAACTTCCTCCAAAATCAAAGTCTAAGCACTCACCCCAAAGCTATCTGTCACTCTCAAAAACAGTTAACAAATTTATCTATCTAAATTAGGAGACACTCTTACCAACTGTTTTATGTAACAGCACTAGATTTGCAGCATGAAACACTGGTGTTAACCAGGAGTGTAACTAGCAATTTTAAACCAGTGTGCTCAGCAGTGTTTTCTCCCTGTACCCATAATCCTCCAAGGCAGATGTGACACTACCTGCAGTATGGTTACCTACACAGCAAGTGCACTTGGAGGCTGATAGTGCATACAACTACTGGGGAAATTCTGTTGTTCCTCCTGTAATCCCAGGGTGGTGTGATGTGTGTTGTTGTTTATGCTGGATTCCAAGCTTCCTCTGAAAGTTGGGAGCACATACTGCATCATGAACATTGGAAGCACACGTTGCAGCATGAACGTATTGCAGTAGGAATATTCAATAGGAGCTGAATGTTTTGACTTTATTTCTGATCAAGTTTGCTAGTGCCCATTTGTTACTCCATTAATGGCCAGTCTGCAGCACAGACACCATGAGTGGCAATCGGTAGTGGGTGATAGTATTCTTGGAAATGAAAGCTCAGCCACAGCTTTTGACAAAAGCTTGTGTTCCAACATGCCTTTCTCTGGCAATGCTATTGTCTACATTTGGTTCAATAGATTGCATGGGGTACTCGTCCATCCATCCATATGTAAAGTAATATCTAAACCAGGGAAAATTCTTATACTTGGGTTGCCCAAAACATTGGGTACTGCACATTTGACATTTTGTCGGTTCTCACATAAGAAAGTCCCATAGTCAGGCCATTTGATCTGCTCTGCTGGGGTGTTTTCTTCCCCAGTAGTGGTTGATCTCTATGGAGTCAGCTTTACAACTTGAAATGTGTTCCTCTGCCAAAGCCACAGACTGAGTCTCAGCACTTCAGAACATATATAGTTATGGCCTCTGTAGGAATAGCATGCTTCCTTCAGTGCTTGTACTATCTCAGTATTCAATATTTGGGAATGCCTGAATACAGCCCTCCCTTTGTCTTTGTTCAGGAACTTCTTCAGCTTGTGCTATTTTCACCTGGATTAGAATTTGTCCACTTCACCACAGTGGGTTTCTCTTATCTCTTCCTTACCTGGTTATCCTTCTAATAGTTACTTCCTCCCCCCCACCCATTTCCTCCCCCCATTCTCTCCTAACTCTCTTCTAGTCATAGAGTTTTAATCATTTCCCTTCTATTGTCTTTCTCTAGGCTGATGTAGTCTACTTTCATAAATCTAGGCTGCCATATCTATATATTACTAGCCAATTACCTTGCGCCAGCATTTACCGGGCCAGGTGGGGCCTGGCCCCCCTGCTGCCCTGGCCATCTGGTCCCCCGCTGAGGCATCCTGGTCTTGTTCCAGGTGTTGCACCACTGCCAGTGGATCATTATCGGCTGTCCGTCTGTTGTGGTGGTGGGTTAATGGGCATGCCTGGCACGCTGTTGCTCCATCCTCCAGGCCGGTGGAGGCCAGGGCATGTTGAGGCGTCGGGGTGCCCGGTTTTGGCTGTGGCGGGTTTCCACTGGGGCGGGACCCACCACGCAGCAGTTGCTCTTTGCCGCTCTGGCCCGGTGGGCTGTGTGAGTGGGCGTGGTGGCAGGGTCCCTTTGGGGCATTGTGTTCCCTGGGCTGACCATGCCACAGCGCAGCCCTGCTGTTGACCCTGCAGCCACCACACCACCTCCTCATGACCATTTGGCCCCTGCCCTCTCCAGCACCACCATTTTGGATATCTGGTTCATGGGTGAGGCCATGTTGCACACATGGATGTTCGCGCATGCGCATTACTGAATTCCCTGGCCGTTTGTCCTGGCGGGTGGGGGTGCCCCCTTTGTGCCCCTTTTTTGATAGCACACACCCCAAAATGGGCTGCTGGACCCCTGCAGTGCTGATCTCGCACACATAAGGTAGGTGTGTGCCAAGTTTCATTGCCATTGGTGCAGGAGTGTGGATTTGTATAAAGAACATACTTGACGACACCTCTGTTTTATATATATAATAAATACAACTTATTATGCTTAATGCTTATTATGTAAATTATGTGGTTCTTCACACACAAAAATTGACCAACATATATCATTAATTTCCCACTCAGACACGCTTCTTTCAAAGCAAATCCAAAATGAACAAATAAGCAAACACAAAAAACCCATGGGTAATGCCATGGTGTTCATAGGAGTACAGCAAACTCATAAATCCACAATTGGCTAATACCATTTATTAGGATCACTAAAAGGTGGAGAAGTAAAAAAAAGTGTGTAAGTCCAAATACATGTCCAGGTGTTTATAGTCAACTATAATTTAACAAAATCTCAGGTTGGGAAATAAGGTTTTATAAATCACAATTCAGAATCCTATTAGGTAGGTTACAGTGTGCAACTCTAGGCATTTCCATGATCACTTCAGAGGGATGAAAAGCCTGCCATTTTATAGGGATCCCTGATGATACCCTTCATTCTACAAAGTTGAATAGTGGACGATTTTAAAATTGAAAATCACTTTTACTGGGACTGGTGGCAGCAATTTTCCTACTTGAAACCATTCATTACACTATTACAAGGCTCCTGAAATCTTCCTAAAATGAAGAAGATTCCTAGAGATCCCTATATCCATAAGGTAGAGGAGGAAAGCTTTTAATTCCCCCATATGGTCATGGTGTGGCCATTAATCAAGACATCACTGGAGTTAAGCAGTATAGCTTGCGTCATCTATATTCCAGCCAGTGAACTTAAATTGACTTCACTGTACTCAATCTCATGCTCATGTTAGATCTGTAGACTGGGAGCAGACACTCTAACCTTACTCATGTCCGGGGTTGCTGTAAGAATTACTGAACCTAATATATAGAGAAAATGCTTAGCATAATCAAAAAAATTCTTCAAAATGCTAACTATGATGATATGACTGATACTATATTATTGTATAGTAATGAAAGATCCAGAGAATGCCACTCCAGAATATGTTTTCTTTTTTAAAAAATTAATTTTTATTGATTTTCAAACAAAATTACAACAAATAATATGACACATATAAACATAAAAGAAAAATAGGAAATGCATTTTGCCGATACATACACAATGTATAATTTTACCTTCTGACACCAATATCTTTTTAAGCTAATACATTACCACATTAATAATATATTAACTAATCTATATAACTGGTGATTTAAGCTTTATATCTCGACTAATGTGCATAATATACCCTTTAATTCACAAATTTATTATTTATGCTAATACAGTTACTATATACATATATGTGCACCAGCGCATACATGCACTTGCGCACAAATACGCACACATACAAACATACATATATACATACCCATATAAAAATATATGGGCATGCTCACCCCATGATATTTACAATGTCCAGAGAGATCAGAGATTCTTAATACTTTCCATCCAAAAAAACAATTGATCAGGTACAGGTTTGCTTACTTCTTCCCCTCTAAGAGAGTGATCCACAAAAGCATGCCAAATATTCCAGAATCTATTTTCTTTAATAATGCCCTTTTTCTTATTTATTTCCCAAGTTAATTTATCGTTCAATGCTAAGTTCCACATCTCCTTATACCACACTTCTATCTTTATATTTATATCATTTTTCCAATTTCTAGCTATATATTGTCTAGCCGTTGTAAGTATTATTTCTAGCAATTCTTTTTCATCTTTGTTTAAATTAAAACCTTCTACATCTGTTAACATGGTGGAACCCGACCCCAGTTTAATTCTCTTACCCATTATATCTTTGATCTCCTTCTCCACCTTTCTCCAGAATTCTTTAACCACAGTGCAACTCCACCACATATGTTCATATGTTCCAATTTCCTTTCTGCATCTCCAACACAGTTTATCTTTTTTATTATCAATTTGATGCAACCTCACCGGGGTCAGGTACCACCTCCACAACATTTTAAAATTATGCTCCTTTATTCTAACTGATAATGTTCTCATTATCCTCTTTTTCCATTTATGTTTCCATATATCTTTTTCAATCTTTATATTCAATTCCTGCTCCCAATTTAACATTAAGGCCTCATGTGGATCACCCTCAATGTTCAGCATTTTATACAATTTACTAACTACACCCTTAATAGATCCATCTCCTTTTCTTAGTTTTGAAATTAGCACCTCAAATTCAGTCATTTCTCTATACAATTCTGGTTTTCTCCAGTATTTGCCATTCCACTTATTTACCATCACAATCTGAAACCAATTCAAATTCATTTCTGCAAACAAATCATTTCTTTTGGCATTAACTTTGCATGTCTGTATCCAATCTTTAAGCAGGATTACTCCATTTTTTACCAATATCTCTTTCATCCTTTTATTTATTTTTACCGGAAAATCTGCCATGTCTTAAAATTCTATAATTGGTGAGATATTTGGGGCCAAAACCTTCTTTACTTTTTTCCAAGGGTATACCAATCCCTTCATCATAGTATTTTTAGTTATTAATTTTCCCGAACTAGCCCCTAAAAAAAGGATTTTGCCTATATGGTTATAATCCTTCATTTCAATGTCTTCTCATAAAGCTTTTCCCTCAACCAAAATCTTTACCACATTCTTAATTTGAAACGCTCGATAGTAAGACAGCAAATTCGGCATCCCTGGTCCTCCTTCTTTCTGAGATAAATACCATAGTTGTTTTTTTTTGACAATCTTGACCTCTTTCCACCATTACAAAAATCATTAAATAATTTTTGAAATTCCTTAATTTCCTTCTCTTTCATTTGAATTGCCAAAGCATCAAATAGAAAATTTAACCTAGGCAAAAGCATCATTTTGGTAATAGCAATTCTTCCAAACCATGACAATTTTAGTTTTTGAAGATTCTTAATTCTAGCTTTAATTTCTACTTTCAAATTATTGTAATTCAATCTCTTCAAATCTTCTAAATTATATGAAATATTTACCCCTAAATATTTTAATTTATCCTTAATTTGAATATTACCCATCCCTTTCATCCTCTTCTGATCTTCCTTGCTTATATTACATAACATCATTTCTGATTTATCCCAGTTTATCCTCAAGCCTGTAATGTCTTCAAATTTTTTTACTTGAGTTTGAATCCTATCTAAAGCCCTCTCTGGATGCTTAGCAATTATCAGAGTATCATCGGCATACAAACTTATCTTGGTTCCCATGACTCCTTCTATTCCTTTATCATCCCTAATAGCCTCAGCTAACAACTCCATGGCCAAAATAAACAAAATTGGAGATAACGGGCAACCCTGTCTCGTTCCTGCTTCTAATTTTACCTCGTCAGTAACCTCGTCGTTCACTCTGACAGTAGCTGTACCTTGTTGATATAGTTGATCAATTATTCTTCTAAATTTGTCACCAAAACCATAACTTTTAATTATTTCCTTTATTGCTACAAACTGCAAAGAATCAAATGCTTTAAATATATCCAAGGATATCAAATCTTCTTTTTCCTTTGTTTGCCTCACTATATCCAATAGATCTAATGTTCTTCTTGTCAGATCCGCCATATGTCTTCCTTTCAAGAAACCAACTTGGTCTACTTCTATATAATTGCCCATAAAATTATTTAACCTATTTGCCAGTATTGCTGTAAAATTTTTGGCATCTTGGTTGATCAATGAAATAGGTCTATGAGATTCCACTTTTTCTAAATCCTTACCAGGTTTTGGCAGCAATACAATCGTGGTCCTATACCATGAGGTCGGAATTTGTCCCCCGTCAAGAATATAATTATACAATTTTACCAACTTCGGAACCACTATATCTTTAAATTCCTTATAAAAGTCAGCCGGTAACCCATCTTCCCCTGGTGCTTTATCCATTTTCAATCCAGCTATTACCTCTTTTATCTCTTTTTCTGTTATTCGTTCTTCCATTTTTTCCTTATGTTCCTGCTTTATACTAGTATATTTTTGTTTCTCTAATTGGGTTTTAAGTTTATCTATATCTATCTCTTTTTTTGCATATAAGGCTTGATAAAATTCTTTCACAATTTTACACTTATCTCTAGTTTTATTACATCTCACCCCTTGTTCATTTATCAAGACTCCAATTTCTCTCTTTTCCCTCTTTTCCTTAGCTGCTCTTGCTAATAACCTTGAATTTTTATTACTAAATTCAAAATATTCTCTTTTTAAATACACTTTTTCTATATCCTTACTGATCAATTCCGCCTTTAATCTTTGCAAATCCTCAAAGACCTTCCTATCCTTTGTCCTTGCGTGTTCCTCCTGCAATCTCTTTATATCCTTTTCATTTTTGTCTTGTAAAATTTAAAAAAAATTGTATTTAATACTAGCTAATCTAATACTTTCACCCCAAAAACCGACTTCATGGTATCCCAGACCACATTAAAGTTTACCTCATCATTGTCATTCCATTGCCAATTTTCTTCCCACCTCTCCCTAATTTGCTCTTTACATTTTTGATCCCTAAATAATTTGTCATCATATCTCCACACCCTTCTCGTCCTCTTTTTACCGTCCATCCTAATTTCCATCACAACTTTCGAATGATCTGACTCCTTAAAAATCCCAACTTCTATTTCCTCCAGATTTCTAATCATATTCTCTGTTACAAATATATAGTCAATTCTGGAATATGAGTTATGGACCTGTGAAAAATAAGTATAGACCCTTTCTGACCCCTTAAGTTCCCTCCAAGCATCTTTCAGTCCCAAAGATATCATCCAATTACCCAGTGTTTGTCCTTTAATTCCTTTTCCACATCTTAATATATTTGTACAATCTAAATTAGATTTTATCAGATTAAAATCCCCAGCCACAATCATCCTCGTTGTTTTCTCTCTTACCAGTATTTTACGAATTTTTTCTAGGAATTCATTCTGATGATCATTTGGGACATATACATTCACCAAAGTTATTTCCTCCTCATCTATCTTCCCTTTCACAATCAAATATCTACCCTCAGGTCCGATATCCTATTGACTATCTCAAACCCCAGTCTAGTCGATATCAAAATTGTCACCCCTCTTGACTTTGATGTGCCATATGACCTCTCATAATGCTGCATCCAGCCTAATAAAATTTTATTCGTATCCTGAGATTTTTGATGAGTTTCTGAAGAAAAACTATATCCGACCTATCCCTCTTCAATGCTGATTCAATTCTTCTCCTCTTAATCGGTGAACCTGTACCTTTCACATTCCACATTAATATTTTCTTCTACCATCTCTGATTTCTCCCTTGGACGTGGTGCCATCTAACCTACAATAACTAAAAAAACAAAAAAAAACAAAAAAAACATTCACTAATACCCTCCCCACTTCTTGAGCCAAAAAGAACGCCTCCGTCATCCGAAAAGGGGAGGGTGGGAACATGAAAGACGACGTTACAATGACAGCTCAAGCGCTAATATACCTCTTAAACAAAATCTGATTTAATTCGCAATCTTACTTTAACTCATCTCCCCTACAAACCTCCCACCTATTTTCCCTCCTGCTGACCCTCACTTCCCCCCATTTCAGTCACCATCAACACCTGCAACTCCAGCTCTTCTGTATCCTCTCCTCCTGTTGCCCCCTCCTCCCTTGCTCCACCATAGTCCCTTTTTATCACCCCAGATTCCAACAAAGCCTTCCTCAATGCCAACCATTCCCTTGAAGATGCCTTAACCAAGTCATTCATACACATATATTCCAACGCATCCATCTCTGCATCAATCACATGCAACCTCCTTTCATGGAAGAATCTCAACTGTTGTGGATATCGCCAAGTGTATTTTATCCCTTTTTCCGTCAGAAATCTTGTTACTGGCTTCATCTTATACCTCCAACCACGTTCCTTCATTGAAATATCATTGTATATTTCCACATCATTTCCATCCATTTTTAAAGCGCCAGATCCAGCTTGTTTTAAAATGGTTTGTCTCCCCAGTTTGCAAATTTAACTAGTACATTCCTCTGTACCACCTTTCCCTTCCTCGGTCCCACTCTGTACACACTTGCAATATCCTTGTGAACAAAAACTTTTCCCATATTCAAATTATTTAACCAATCAATTATTCTATCTTTTAGCTTATCTGGTATTTGTTCCACCATTTTACGTATCACAATATTCTGCTTTCTCATCATCTCTTCCATAACATCAATTCTTTTTTCCTGCACATCCACTTTCATCTTAATTTCCTTTTCCTCCTCATGTAACCCTTTAATATCCCCTTGCATCAATTTCATATCATTCTGCATTAATTTTACATTAGCATCCATCCTTTGAAAATTAAGATCCACTTTTTTTGAAAAATCTGTGAACATTGTAGCCAATTTGTCTTGTTTTCCCATAATTTCAATTTTGTCTTCCACTCTTGAGTTGTCCATCTTTTCAATTTTATTGAATAACTTCCCAAATTCTACCATTATCTGTGTTTGATCAAGTGGTGGTGGTTCTGGAGATGATGTTGGAGGAGATGGGTCTTCTGATAAAAGGTTGCCTTTTTTTTGGCTTCACAACTTCTTCTTCCTTGCCCTTTCCCCTTGCAACTTTATCCATTGTGATATCAAAAAGCAACTTCAACCCAGCAACTTTTCTTACACCCTCTTGTCTCTCAACTTGGTGCTGCTCCAGATTTATAATCCAATTATGTTAAGTCACTCAACAAACCAAGAATCAGACCATAAAAGAGTTAATATATCCACCACAGGCAAGGAAGTGTTTGTTGATATTATGTATCCCGTATGAAGGTCAAACAAAAAGCAAAAGCCAGACCAAGCAAGATAACGTAACTGTAATCCAATAGCAAGGAAGGGATACTCCAACAGTCAAACTTGCAACACTGAGGCAAAATGACTCCAAGCCAATGCAATCCAAATGTACAAAAGGGAACTTGCTGAAATAAACCAAATTTGTATTCCACCTGGTAATCCAGTAGCTTGATTGAAGACTTTCTTCAAAAATTGGCAACAGTTTATTGTAATCCACCTTATAACAATGTTCCAATAAGCAAATCCCCCAGTGCTATCCAGGGACTAATATCCAAACTCTTGCGAGGAAGAAGGAAGGAAACGGAGAAGGAGGGGCAAAACAGGAGCTCAGGCAAAAGTCAAGAAAAAGGAATACTTAGGTTGTATCAGGGGAAAAAAGAGATCCAGCACATATCTATTTAGTCCTCTGGCACAAGCGCCAGCCACATCTTCTGCACCGGCTGCGGCTTCACGGGGTGTCCATCCTCCCCTCTTCTCCAAAGCCTCCAAAGCCTCCAAAATCTCAAATCGCCCCTTTAAACTCCGTCCCTTCAACCACACACACACTCCAAAATCTTCACTTTCTTGTCCCCCTTCCTTCCTTTCTCTCCCTTCCATCCATAAGACTCCAAAAACTTCTACCGTTGTTTTCCCTCTTTAAGTTTCACTTTCTGCCACCACCGCTGCCATTATCCCTCCTTTCCCACCATCTTTCTTTCTTTCACATCCTCGTTCCTTCAATCACTTGCCTTCCTTCGTTCTGTTTTCCAATCCACCCCCGTCCGCAACGCAGCCAGCAATCTTAGTTTCAGCCTTTATATTTTCAGCAATCTTACAGCTTTTCACTCCAGTCTCCTCGATCCCGTTCGCCACGGAACCACTGGGAAAGTCACGGCTTTCGCCGCTTGCCCCCCCCCCCAGCCAAATCCGCTCTCGAACTTCGATCTTCAGTTCAAATTTTTACTTGCCGGATCTTTATGCTTTCCTCATGCAGAATCTTTTAAAATTATTTGTATTCAGATTTATTTTCTCGTTTAATTCCTCATTGAGAAGCGCGAGCCCACAAAAAAGTGTGTTAACTCGTCGTCATCTTAACCACGCCCCCCAGAGAATATGTTTTCTTTCAAAAAAGCAACCAATGTTTTCCACAAATGGACCTGAAAATCATTTGTCTCTGGACATGCACAGATTTAGTACGTGATGCTACTTTCCTTTTTAAAATAAAGTTCATTAACTGTGCAACCTGATACAGATCTATTTGGAAGGAAGCATGGTACAGTTCAATTGAGATCTTTATATCCACCTGTTCCCCTGCCCACTCAAACATAAACATTTTGATTCCCCCTTCCTCTTCCCAGTGAAGGCAGAATGCAGGATGCAGTTACAAAATATAAAAAGCCACTATTGTATAACACATGAGAGCTGTTTTTGCATTCCCAGGCAAAGACTAACTCTTTAGCTCTGCCATGGCAGTGCCCTTTAATGTGTCTGCACACTGTGTAAGTGAAAGAGAGTATGTACATGTGCAATACATTTTAAACCCCCTCCAGATCCTAAAACTGGATGTAAGACATGAAAGGCAATAGCAAGTTTGTTTCCAGAAAAACATGCTACAATAGTGAATGCTATTACAATTGTCTCATCCTTCCACAAGAGCTAAATATTTCCAACAGATCTGTACTTTGTAGCTGTAGCTGTTTCATGCTATTTTAGTTACCATGACACTACCCTAAAAGTTCTAGAAATTGTAACTTGGTGAATTTTCTGATGGAGATCTCAAGTCCATTTCTCTTGACCTGCAATTTCCAAGTACTCTAAGTGCTTGCTTGTACTACAGAATTATACTGAGTTAAATCTCAGTCCTTCTCTTCTCAGGGTAGCTTCAATATCTTCTAATATAGCAAATCAAAATCCTAGGCTTTCTTAGGATCGAGAAATAGCATAGAAATGATGTAAAGGTGTTGTATAGATACATGATTACTCCACTTCTTTCCCCACCAAAAAAGTAAAAACTGTGACTCCAGACCAGCCAATATTGAAAACAGATATTAAGTGACACAACTAGATGTTAAGCGAAGCCCAGCCAACTGAACAATGTGACCAACGTGTCTTCTATGTTTTTCTTACTCATTTCTCTCTGATGATCCCTTCTGCTCATTTAGTCTTTCACCTTCCTCACAGTCATCCCCCACCCTTCCATGGGAAGCACTAGGAATTCTCATTTTGTCACCCCAGATAGGCAGGCAGGATATATTTGGAATCAGGAACATGCAAAAGTCATCACATAAGTGGGTTATACAGGACAGGAGCTCATGTCGTTCTAAAAGTGGAGTGATTGAGTAAGTTTGTTTAGTCCTTCCCCCAAACAGCTGCAAACATTTAGAGCACTTGCTCTTGAGCAGTTCCCAACTTCTTTATTTTAAAGAAGTACATTTAAACTGGGTATAGTGAGAATGCTGGCCACCATAATGGGCCTGAAAAATTTACTTGGGATTGGAGACATTGGCTGAGTGGCCAAACTCTAAACCCGAGATGCCTTCATTCAGATCACTTCTCCTTGCTATTCTTCTCCAGTCCTTTTGACTTTCTTCTGGACACTCTTATTTGTTATGGTTGGGTAGAAGAAGGGAAATAGGCAAAGGTCCTGGGAAATTCTGTGGAAATGGGAGAAGCTGTGTATCTGCTGTATCAGCCAATCTGGCTGCAGATTAAAGGTCATGAGAGAACTTTTATGTGGCAAGAACCTTCTGTTCATTGTAGGCTTTCGCTCTCCAAGTCCTTGCTAGAGTTATGATTCCAGTTCACTTTCAGTTTAAAAAAAATGATTTTTGCAAATTTCTTTATTTATTCAGGATGGAAAGAACACAAGCGATTTTTGTTTATTTGTTCAAACTGAATGGGGTAAGGAGTGGAATTTGACAGCAATGGCCCAAACCTAGGTTTGAATCCCTGTGTATACAACCTGTTGGTAACTGAATTAAGACTGTTCTTGATACCAGAAGAACCTCCTTGTCCTCGACAGTGGTATGACAGACAGCTACAATACAGGCCTTTCAGTGTGGGAAATAGTTTTACTTAGCAAAATTGGCCAATACAAATGTTGGAAGTTCATTTTTAAAGAATTTGTGAGCACTTACACATTTCTGAATATTCAAGATTGAAATATCATGAGGTGGAAAAACTTGAACAGGGGAGAAAGCTAGGCTGAGAGATTTTCCTGTCCCTCTTTGTTACACCCCTAAGCAACTCCGTTCATAAAGTTGCTGTCTGGGGAAAAAAGTAGTTACCAATCAGGTCTGTAAGAACTCTTACAGTGCAAATACTCATTTTTTGCCTGTTTCCTTAAAGGTGGTGGTATTACTCACAAGACAGAAAAATACAGGGGAAACTTGGAAAATTAGAATATTGTGCAATGTTCATTCAGTTCAGTAATGCAATTTTAAAAGTGAAACAAATATAGGAGATAGTCTCATAAGAACATAAGAACAGCCTTGATGGAAAAGGCCACAGCCCATCCAGTCCAGCATTCTGTCTCACACAGTGGCTCACCATTTGCTTCAGGGTTTCCCAAGCAGATGCCTTCACCTGCTCAGGATTCCCTGGAAATGGCATTGAGAGATATCCTGCCTATCTCTCCAACCCGGAGGTTGTCCTTAGGTATCCATAATTATAGCCATTGATACCTTTAGTGTCTTGCAAGGAAGACGATAGAAGGAGCCTCAGTAGGGCTAAACACAACTTTATTGCATGATGGTTAGGGTGAACATGAGGTAATGGCGGACAAACAGCTCTATTAATAGTACACTGAACATTTTAATATCCCGGTGTGGTAGCTCATTGGCTACTGTCCACGTGACCTCATAGATCATTACGCCCATCTTCTCCAGGTGCAGTGTGGCAGGAAGGTTTCCCGCTCTGCAGGTATTCAGAGAATCTGTACCATGTGAGCTGGATGCTCGCTACTGCCACCTGTGGCCACTTAGCTCGCATCCTTATACAGCTTGTTACAATGTGTCTCTGATTAGATACAATTGGATACATTGACTGGTTACACTCTGTTAAAGGGAACCTTGCAACATTCATTCAATACATAACAGCCCTCCCCCCTAGGTAAGGACAAAGTCCTTCAGCCACTGAGGCTTCCCGCATGTTCGCTTTGGGCGAGTGGCAGCCGTGCTTTGACCTGGGGTCCCTGCATGCTCTTGATTACTCTGTCCTCATCCTGCAATGGGAGAGTGTAACTCATTAGCGATTGGCTGCGAGTTCTGAGCCGGGGATTGTGGAGGTCTGGTTGTAGGAGTAAACTCTAGGGATGTGAAACCGGGGGCTCCAGGGACTAAAGCAAAACCCCGCTCTTCGCTTGGATGGGTGGGGGACCACTCTGAAACCCCCCCCCCCCCCGGTTTCCTAAGTCAAAATCTAACTCTTCAAAATCCTCCTCTTCCAAATTGTTCCTGTAACCCGGGGGGTCAAAAGGATGCGGATTTGTGTCATTTCCCTCCCCCCTGTGGTCTGCGTCTCCCCCTTGGGATAAGTGGGGGAGAACACTAATGCTGAATTCTCTGCTTGGTCACTCATGTCTTGCCTACCTACTATCCTACCCCTGAGCTGGTCAGCATGCCTCCTCCAGAGAAGTCCTGTGCTTGTCTCGACATTGTAGGAGATGGGCCCCGTTTGCCCGACCACTACTCCAGGCACCCAAGTAGGTCTGCCGGCCACGTAATTTCGGCAATGCACTGCCTCACCGATCCCGAAACTCTTGGTGCTCCCATTTCTATGTTTCTACCCGTGTCCTCCACCCTGGTTGGGTCCTCCACCCTGGTTGGGTCTAAATGCAAGAGGATCGTGGCGGGTTTCCTCCGCATAAGGAGTTCAGCGGGTGACAAACCCATCGCTAAAGGGGTTACAAGATACCTTAATAGGAATTGGCATAGTTGCAAGTTCAACTCCCTGGGGCCCATCCGATGCAGTGCGTCCTTCGTTGTTCGCACCAAACGTTCCGTTTGACCATTTGTAGCGGGGTGAAAGGAGGCAGAGGTGACGTGGCAAATCTTATTTATCTCTATGAAACCCTGGAACTCCGCTGACGTGAAAGTTGTGGTGTTATCACTCACAAGTATGTCAGGTAACCCAAAACAGCTGAATACCTTCCATAATTGCTTAATCGTCACAGCTGACGGTGTACTGGCCATTGGGATTACCTCCAACCACTTGGAGTAAGCGTCCACTATTATAAGTAATAGGGTACCCCAGAAGGGACCCGCAAAATCTACATGCAGGCACGACCATGGCCACCGGGCTGCGTCCCATTCTCTGTGAGGAAGTCGGGACTCTTCGGGGCGGGTACTCTGGCAGCTTTCGCAAGTGCCAATCATGTGTTCTATGTCTGCATCCAACTTGGGCCACCAGACGTAACTTCTAGCTAACGCTTTGGAACGCATGATTCCCGGGTGGCTGATATGCAAAATCTCGAGCACCCAAGACCTCAAAACTTCAGGGATTATTACCCGCTGACCCCAGAGTAGGCAGCCCCTTTCTAAGGAGAGTTCGTTTCTCCTCCTGCCGTATACCCTGAATTCCTCCGTAGGGGAGGTTGCTGGCCACCCTTTTTGTACCCATGAACTGACTAGGGCCAATGACTTGTCTTTTGCTGTAGCTTTAGCGACCTCTGCTGGCAGTATCGGGGGCGACTCTAGAGCCTCGATCAGGAGCACCTGGTGGTCCTGCTCTACCTTGCACTCTGGGTCCCCTGCCTGTGGGAGGGGTGACCTGGAAAGGGCATTGGCATGGCTGATCTCCTTGCCAGGAAGGTAGGTCAACGCATACTGGTACGCGTTGAGGAAGATGGCCTATTGCAGCATCCTTGGGGACAAGATCTGTGGGGTTGGCTTGTTAGTGGTAAAGATTCCTAACAGGGGCTTATGGTCAGTCACAACTGTGAATGGTCTGCCATAAAGGAAGTCGTGGAACTTTTCGTTCCTGCAATAATTGCCAGGGCTTCCCTGTCTGTTTGCATGTAGTTGCGCTCTGCCTTGGACAGGGATCTCGAATAGAACGCCACCGGGGCTTCTCGCCCACTCTCTAGCACGTGGCATAGGACTGCCCCCACCCTCACCGGTGAGGCATCAGAGACAAACACAACGGGCTTCTTGGGATTGAAGTGGGTCAAGACAGCCTCGGAGGATAGAAGCTGCTTGAGCCCTCGGAATGCCCATTCCTAGCTGTTCCCCCACCACCAAGCCGCGTCTTTCTTGAGTAGTTTGTGCAGCAGTTCTGCCACTGACGCCTTTCCGGCAGGAAAGAGTGGTAAAAATTTAGGAGTCTTAGGAAGGACTGTAGTTCGGCCTTGGTGGTGGGGCGAGGGGCATTCTGCACTGCCGACACCTTTGACTCTGCCCCCAGCCACTGCGGTCCTGGCCTGGCACACTCGTTCGCCTTGTTGCACTGACTCGGCAGCTTGGGCAATGTGCAGGACATGCTTGAATGAGATGCTCTCATCCTTGGCCAGCAATTTTTCTTGGCCCCCTCATCTTGCAGGCCTAGCAGGAGCCTGTCTCGCAGTGCCTCGCTCAGGGATGCTCCCCACTGGCAAGGAACGGCAGCTACCCTCAGAGCAGCCACAAAGTCAGCCACGGACTCACCGACCTGCTGGCACCGCTGCTGAAAGGCCAGCCTTGCCGGGAACACCGACACATTCGGACGAAAGTGCTTCCTCAGCTCGGTGAGGATCTCGTCTAGGGGTACCTCCCTGAGCGGCCTCGGCATCAGGAGGTTCGTTGCCAGCTCTAGCATTTCCAGGCTGCACTGGGCCAGCAGGAATGCTCGGCGCTGGGCTTCTTCCTCGATGCCCTCGAGGTCCATCGCATATAGGAACTGCTGTTCGTAGAGTTCCCATTTGTCTGGCTTCGAAGTGGAGCGATGTTCACTTTGCGGGATGCCATTATCCCACCTTCGTCGCAAATTTAGTGTCTTGCAAGGAAGACGATAGAAGGAGCCGCAGTAGGGCTAAACACAACTTTATTGCATGATGGTCAGGGTGAACATGAGGTAATGGCGGACAAACAGCTCTATTTATAGTACACTGTACATTTGAATATCCCAGTGTGGTAGCTCATTGGCTACTGTCCGCGTGACGTCATAGATCACCACGCCCATCTTCTCCAGGTGCGGTGTGGCAGGAAGGTTTCCCGCTCTGCAGGTATTCGGAGAATCTGTACCTTGTGAGCCGGATGCTCGCTACTGTCACCTGTGGCCACTTAGCTCGCATCCTTATACAGCTTGTTACAATGTGTCTCTGATTAGCTACAATTGGATACATTGACTGATTACACTCTGTTAAAGGGAACCTTGCAACATTCATTCAATACATAACAATACCCCTGTCCTCCATGAACTTGTTTAATCCTTTCTTAAAGCTGTCAAGACTGATAGCTGTCACCACTTTTTCTGGCAGGGAGTTCCATAGACCAGTGATCCTCTGGGTGAAAAAGTACTTTCTCTTATTTGTTTTAGAACTAGTACCCAAAAGTTTTATGGAGAGCCCCCTAGTTCTAGTGTTGTGTGATAGGGAAAACAGTTTTTCCTTATCTACTTTGTCCACACTGTGCATGGTTTTATAAACATCAATCAGGTCACCTTTTAGACACCTTCGTTCAAGAGTGAAGAGCCCCAACGCTTGCAGCCTCAGATGGTAAGGAAGGTGTTCCAGTTCCCTAATCATTCTGGTTGCCCTCCTCTGCACTTTTTCCAGCTCCATAATATCCTTCTGGAGGTATGGCGACCAGAACTGTACACAGTATTCCAGATGGGGCCTCACCATAGATTTATAAAGAGGCAAAATGACACTTGCTGACTTATTATCTATACCCTTCCTAATGATCCCTAGCATTGAATTTGCTTTTTTCATTGCTGAGGCACACTGGGTTGATACCTTCATTGAGCTGTACACCAGGACACCAAGGTCCCTTTCCTGGTTTGTCACAGAGAGTTCAGACCCCTTCGGTTTATAAATGTAATTGGGTTTTTTGCCCCAACATGCATCACTCTGCACTTACTAATGTTGAAGCTCATTTGCCACTGTTTTGCCCACTCCCCCAGTGTTAAGAGATCCCTCTGGAGCTCCTCACAATCTCTCACCATTTTCACTACCCTGTATAATTTAGTGTCGTCAGCAAATCTGGCCACTTTGCTATTTACTCCTACTTCTAGATCATTTATGAAGAGGTTGAAAAGCAGGGTCCCAGTACTGAACCTTGGGGGACTGTTGTGTCCTAATGGTTTGATCCTCCACATGGATAACAATGTATCTGAACCAATGTAACCTTGCCTATGGGCAACAATGTAACCTTCAGCTGTATCACATAAACCCTGTAATAGGACGCGAGCTAATGACCACCAGCTGGCAGCAGCGAGCGTCCAAAGCTCTCTTGGTCCAAACTCATCAAAGGCAACAGCGCGGGAAGTTTTCCCGCCACCACCTACACCTGGACAAGAAGGGCGTGACCAGCAATGACGTCACGCAGACAGTAGCCAATGGGCTATCATGGAACCACGTTCAAATGTGTTACGACTGTATATAAAGAGCTATTGATCCGCCATTACCTCATGTTCCCTCTGACCACCATGCAATAAACCTGAGTTAACCCAGCCCGAGGCTGTGTCCTGTGTCTTGGTTTTCATACACCAAATTGGCGACGAAGGTGGGATAATGGATCCCCAAGGAGCAGCCAGGGCACAGAGCGGGTTCAACATCACCAAACCGCAAGACTGGGAGCTTTTTGAGATGGACTTCCAGGCGGCGCTGGTGGAACTCAAAGTCAAAGAAGACAATGAGGAGAGGAAGAGGGCCATCCTCACCAGAATGCTTGGGATAGAAACCAAGCGAACGCTGGTGGGCATCATTGCACCGAAGAAGGTGAGCGAATTCAAAGCAGACGACATCATGAAGCTGCTGCGTGAGCGTTTCCGTCCCTCGAGGGCAATGTTTCCCGCTCGGAGCGCGTTTTGGAGGCGAGTCCAAGCGCCGGACGAGTCGGTTGAGGCATTCGTAACAGCCATGAGGATAGCCGCCGGCCCCTGCAGATGGGACGACCTAGAGACGGCCCTCAGGGACGGAGTGCTGTGTGGCCTGAAGGACAAGGAGGTGCAGCGCAGCTTGATGAACAAGGAGCCACCACCCACGCTGGCGGAGGTTGTAGAGGCCGCGGAAGCCGCGGAGTCCACGAATGCTGGAGTGGACGAAATGCACCAGTGGCGTGAGTGGCGTCCTAGAGCCGGCAAAGCGGAGAATTCGGTGCACGGAAAGTCCGGACAGTCGGTGCACGCAACCCGAAGGGCCTCAAAGTCGTCTACGGAAGGCAGCGACGGCGAGGAGGTCCAAAGGGTCCGAAAAGGGGGGCGCCGCTGCGATGGTTGCGGAGCGGCCCATGAGCGCGCAAGGTGCCCATTCAGGAAAGCCGAGTGTTACACCTGCGGCCGTCGGGGGCACATCGCCAAGGCGTGCAGAAAACGGAAGGAGGGCCGGAGGCAGTCACAAGACCGCTCAACCAGACCGGACCGTCCAGCAAGGTCCAAAGATGGCGCCCAGACCACGAGGAAGCAGGACGGCGTGGGCCACATCTCGGACGACAGCGAGGACGACGCTCCGGTGTTCAACGTGTCCGCGGGACAGTCCCATTACTTCGTTGAGGTACTAGTACAAGGGGCCCCTATCAGGATGGAAATTGACTCGGGGTCCTCCTACTCTATAATTCCCCAGAAAGAGTTCTTAAAAATCGACCCCCACGTGCGACCCAAACTTAAAACGTTGAGGTCCACGCTACGAGATGTACAGGGGAACAGCATTCCAGTGTTGGGGGTCGGGAAATTTCGGGTCAGTTTTAAGAGACATTCTGCGGAGCTGCCCCTAGTTGTCCTTAAGGGGGGTAGTTGTAGCCTCCTAGGGACGCAGTGGTTTCAGCCCTTAGGTTTGTTCATAGGGGGAGTGCATACCGTGGGGGTGGATCCAATACAAGCGGTGTGCGACGCGCATTCCGCCGTTTTTAAAAAAGGACTTGGAAAGTTCAAGGGACCCCCTGTAGCCTTCGACCTAGACCCGGAGGTCCGCCCGATAAGACTCAAACCGCGCAGGGTGCCGTTCGCACTAAAGGACAAAATAGAGGCGGAACTGGACAAACTGGTGGGCCAGGGGATTCTTATTCCTGTTGATTCCGCGGAGTGGGAAACTCCAATTGTAACCGCTCTGAAGGCTAACGGGGAGGTGCGCATTTGCGCTGATTATAAGTGTACAATTAACAAGGCGATCCGCCCTAATGCATACCCGGTGCCGGTGGTCAGCCACCTGCTGGCCAGGCTGAATGGGGGAAAGTGTTTCGCTAAACTCGATTTGGCTCAAGCTTATCAGCAACTCCCGGTAACTCCCGCCACGGCCGCGGCACAAACGATAGTCACACATAAAGGAGCGTTCCAGGTGTCGCGTTTACAGTTCGGCGTGAACTCGGCACCCGGCCTTTTTCAGTCGCTTGTGGAACGCCTCCTGAAGGGGCTGGAGGGGGTGTTGCCTTATTTTGATGACGTGTTGATAACAGGGGGGAGTGAGGCCGAACTGGCAAAGAGATTGGATAAGGTTCTGACTGTCTTCGAGAAAGCGGGGCTACGACTGAGAAAAGACAAATGTGTCTTCTTCGAAACTGAGGTTGAGTTTCTAGGGTTTCGAGTCACGCCAGAGGGTATTAAGCCATCCAAATCCAAAGTAGCCGCCATCAAGAATGCCCCTCGCCCCACATCCAAAACCGAGCTACAGTCATTTCTGGGGCTCCTCAATTTTTACCATACCTTCCTTCCACGGAAGGCGTCCGTGGCCGAGCCACTCCATCGGTTGCTAAAAAAGGAGGAAACATGGGTGTGGGGTGATGAGCAAGAGAGGGCGTTCAAAGAGTTGAAGCAACTCCTAACATCCGAGGCAATCCTAACGCATTTCGATCCCAAACGGCCAGTGGTCTTAGTCTGTGACGCATCCCCGGTGGGGGTGGGGGCGGTGCTTTGCCACGCGTTGGACGACGGAAGGGAAGCCCCGATAGCGTTTTATTCAAGGTCCCTGTCCCAAGCAGAGCGTAATTACGCACAGACCGACAGGGAGGCACTAGCGATAGTAGCGGGGACCAAAAAATTTCACGATTTTCTGTATGGTCGGCCGTTCAAAATCGTGACTGACCACAAGCCCCTATTAGGAATTTTCACTGCAAGTAAGCCCACACCACAGATCCTGTCCCCAAGAATGCTGCGGTGGGCTATTTTTCTCAACGCATACCAGCATGAGCTGGAATACCGGCCCGGGAAGGAGATCAGCCATGCCGACGCACTCTCGAGGTCTCCTTTGCCCTTGTCGGGCGTCCAAAAGGAAAGGGCAGAAAGAGATCACCAGGTTTTGTTAATAGAGGTTTTAGACTCACCTCCAATAGTACCAGCCGACATTGCCAGGGCCACAGGTAAGGACAGAACGCTAGAGAAAGTTAGCTCATGGGTACAGAAGGGGTGGCCGGCGTCATCCCCAGGTACGGAATTCGACCCATTTTTTCAAAAAAAAATAGAGTTGTCCCTAGAGAGGGGCTGCCTTTTGTGGGGCCAACGGGTGGTGGTTCCTACGTCCCTGCGACCGAGGGTACTCGAACTGCTGCACGTCAGCCACCCCGGCATCGTCCGGTCCAAGGCGCTGGCCCGGAGTTACTTCTGGTGGCCACAGCTGGACGCGGACATTGAGCACATGGTCGGCACTTGTGAGGCATGCCAGGGCTCCCGACCAGAGGCGGCCCGTCTTCCGCATAGGGAATGGGACACAGCAAGGGGGCCATGGTCCAGGGTGCACGTAGACTTCGCTGGCCCATTCCGAGGAACAATGTTTCTCCTGGTGGTGGATGCATTCTCCAAGTGGTTGGAGGTTATCCCAGTAAAGAGTACGTCCTCCGCCACTACAATTAGCCAGCTAAGGAGAGTCTTTTCCACGTTCGGTTTACCCGACACTTTAGTCAGCGATAACGCTAGTTGTTTCACCTCCGCTGAATTCAAGGCATTCTTGGAGGCAAACGCCATTCGGCATGTCACGTCCGCGCCGTTTCACCCCGCCACGAATGGCCAAGTGGAACGGCTGGTGCGAACGACAAAGGATGCGCTGCGGCGCATGGGTCCGGGGGACCTAAATCACCAAGTATGTCAGTTTTTGTTAGCGTATAGGGTGACCCCCTTAGCGTCAGGTTACTCGCCGGCAGAGCTGCTGATGCGGTGAAAACTGACCACGATCCTGTCCAGGCTAGACCCGACGAGAGTCGAGGACAAAGGAAAAAACATAGGGCTGGCAGTCTCGAAAGGTTTCGCCGCCGGCGATCCTGTTCACTGCAGGAACTACGCCAGCGCAGGTCCAGCCTGGGTACCAGGGACGGTTGTGGAAAGGACGGGGCCAGTGTCGTACCGGGTCGAGACTAGCACAGGTCTCCTCTGGAGGAGGCACGCGGACCAACTTAGGCACCGAGTGAGTGGGGGGCCGGTCAGTGGAGCTCAGCGACAGGACTCAGCGTTAGGGTTCTCCCCCACCCATTTAGCCCAAGGGGGGGGCAGCAACGGACAACGGTCCCAAGCAAGGGGGGAAAGCAGCGGCCCCGACTCATACCCTTTTGATACGCCAGCTCTATCAGAGGCTGGGGAAGGGGGAGAGGAGTTCGCGACCGCTGCCCCCGAATTTAATTCTGATTTTGATTTTGAGAGCCGGGGGGGGGTTTTCGGGAGTGTTCCCCCACCCGTCCAAGCGAGAAGAGGGGTTTTTCGTTAGCCCCCAGTGCCCCCGGTTCTTCCCCAATAACGCACACACCTCCCAACAACGCCGCGGAGCCGCGGCAAGTCACTAACGAGTCTCCCTCTCCAATTACAGGGCAGGAAACCAGGGGACAAAGAGAAGGTAGCAAACCAGGGGGAAGGCAGCCCACACCGAGACCCCAGCGTGTTCGAAATAAGCCATCTTGGCTGAGAGACTTCGTCCCATCCTAGGGGGGGGGGAGAGTGTGGTTTCGAGACTTCGTCTCATCCTAGGGGGGAGGGATGTTGTGTCCTAATGGTTTGATCCTCCACATGGATAACAATGTATCTGAACCAATGTAACCTTGCCTATGGGCAACAATGTAACCTTCAGCTGTATCACATAAACCCTGTAATAGGACGCGAGCTAATGACCACCAGCTGGCAGCAGCGAGCGTCCAAAGCTCTCTTGGTCCAAACTCATCAAAGGCAACAGCGCGGGAAGTTTTCCCGCCACCACCTACACCTGGACAAGAAGGGCGTGACCAGCAATGACGTCACGCAGACAGTAGCCAATGGGCTATCATGGAACCACGTTCAAATGTGTTACGACTGTATATAAAGAGCTATTGATCCGCCATTACCTCATGTTCCCTCTGACCACCATGCAATAAACCTGAGTTAACCCAGCCCGAGGCTGTGTCCTGTGTCTTGGTTTTCATACACCAAAGGGACCCAACTCTTTACTTCCCTCCACTTGGAGAAGACGGTTGACATGTTTGGCATGGGTGAAATTAGCGACTGACAATATGTGGCTGATCAGTTGATTGGCATGCCCAGTCTGCTGAATTTGATTCCCCCAAAATAGTAAATATCAATGAGTTCTGAATCACTTGGACTCTCTCCTGAGATGTCTGCTGATACATCATCTTCTGCTGATAGGTTTTTTTTTTTTGTTCTGAAGCCATAAAAGTGCAGTACTTTGCCGTTTATACAGTTAGAGAGCATGCAAGAACATAATATAAAAGATAAACATACCCTATGCACACTTGATTAAACTGGTACAGCAAAGGTCATGTAGCAGGCTTACGCCTCGCATATCTTACAGAGTCTCTGTGTGTTTTGCTGTGATCATTGAAGTCACTCTTCTGCCTATAAAATGAGAGTGGTGATTCCTGAAAGGGTAAGTGAATTAAATGCCCTTTCCCCTCCCTTGAGGTGGCTGCAAAGCTTTGTAGTTCATATTTCTGATCCTTCTTACTGCTCCAGTGGGATTTTTCCATTTATGATTTGGGCCGTAGTGCATTGACTTCTTCCAATTTGATTAAGGTGATGCCAAGTTAAGGTGAGCTTCTCAGACAAAGTCGAAGCAATACAGAACAGCATTCTCCATTATGTACTTCACACATCTATTGATTATTTTTTAAAAGAACACCTAGTGGTTCAGTAGTGTGAACCTTGGCATCTATAGTTTACTTCTTCAGTTTTATAATGGTGACAAATTTCAAACCTGATTGGATAGAAACTGGCATGGAGAAAGAAAGTAAAAGAGCTTAAAATTGACATTCCCTCCACCCCCTTTTGTTACTCCAATCTTCAAAGAGTCATACCATATACTTGTAATGGCACACCTTTTTGAGACTGAGTGCCTAAACAGTGGGGTGGGGCAAACTCTGTGCTGGGGGAAGGGAGGAAGTGCTCCATTGGGTTGCTGTGCAGAGGGGAGGGGTGAACTCTGTGCTGGGGGAGGGAGGAAGTGCTCCCATTGGGCTGCTGGGCAGAGGGGCGGTGCAAACTCTGTGCTGGGGTAATGGCACATTTGCTCACAGAGAGGGCTCTGAGTGCCCTCTCTGGCATGTGTGCCATAGGTTTGCTATCATTGCCATATACAGTGTAACTGGATGACTTGTTTATTGGATTGCATCCTTGTCTGGTTTTTTTGTTTAGCTTAGAGGTTAAGAACTGTATAATTGTCTGAATTGTTCATATTGATTTCTTCTCCTTTTTATTAAATACATCCTACTTAGCAATTTTTTAAAACTTTCATTTACATTTGTATTCAGTTTTCAAAGTTCCATGGCATTGTTTTGGGCTAGCAGATCCCTCTCATTACAGTGTCTCTGCTACCAGCTTTCAGAACTGTAGCCTTTTGCAGGCGCACCCCCCCAATGATGGACTCAGACACAAATGAAAGTGGATAACGGCATGGGCCACATTTATTGATTCAAGCCCTAGTCCGAATTATAAATTTCTATTGGTAAAACGACCAATCATAATTCTTAAGGCAAGCAGGCCGAAGTAACACTGGTAAGGTACCACCCAAAATTGCCAACGGCAATTGTTACAATGTATCTATTTGTATCAATTTGTTTGTTGACAACAAACAAATTGTTGACCGTAGTCAATATCTAACTAATGACCCCACCCTCTGACGTGTATCCGTAAAATCAGGGGGTGATTCCAGCTGTCTAGTGGTAACCATCACCCCCTCGCCTGGTTCGTCGTTGACCGGACAACGTTTACACAACTTATGCCTATCTAGTGTTGTCCAGTCAATTGCGAACCTGCCGGATACCTGTGGGTCATAAATGTTTACCTTACCAGTGCTACCCGCCACCCGGAGAGGCTTCAATAAAGGCTCGACGCCCCCCCCAAGACCGTCAGCTCGGTCGACAGGCCTGCTCGCCAATCACTCAGCAGGAGGTCCATACCTCCTCGCGACAGATGGGCCCCCTCCCCTGAATAAAGCTCATAATTTTGCAGACTGATGATGGGGAGGCGAATGACGCATCCCCAACCCATATCAAAAGGGAACCGGGCAATAGCCCTGGAGCGACGAGCCCGGTCAAGCGCCTGGAGGCCAAACGCTCCCCTGTAAGCGTACTGCGGTATCATGTCCGACCAAATGAGGGGTGTGGCAGGCCACACATAATGTGAGTAGGCCAGGTGACTGCAAATCGCAAGCTTCCGCGATAGGCCAGTGACCTGTCCGAAACCATTGCCCCCAAGGTGAATAACCAGGACATCAGGCGAGTCAGCATCCCTGATGTAGAAAAGGAATGGCAACAGTTCCCACCATAACATGCCGCGCTTACCACACCACCTGAGATGTGCGGATGCACCCAGTCCCAGTCGGGGTCCCACTCTGTCGCCGCAGCGTAACGCGCTGCCCTGTGCAGCGTAACGCGCTGCCCTGTGCAGCGTAACGCGCTGCCCTGTGCACGTGGCAACGGCCCACCAGCCCTACTGTTACCGGTGTGAAACGACACCCAGGGTCTGTCAAGGAAAAAAGGGGGGGTGAGAAACATTGCAGTGACTAAACTGGCACTCACGGTTGAAGAGGGTGAACACAAAACTGAAAACAATGTGATCCCCACCTTCCCATGCGGCGTATTTCAGCCCCAGAGTACCCAAAAGTAGCCGCAGTAGAAACCGCCCCCATCCTGCAGGAATGGCTGAGTGAGGGGAGACCCACCCTGGTGACAGAAAAACGGGGCATGGTGCGTGCCACACAGTGCAAGAAAACTCCTGTAGGGCACCAACCAGACAGATGTCTTCCAAGGAACATCGTAGCAGTATTACTCAACTGCCTACGCCGTGCTGATCTGTTTTAGAGGAGCGTATCCTCAACTGAGCCCAATCATAGCAACATAGACATCTTCGAGTTCCAGTGCCCTACCCTTGCATCCGCCTTAGACAGCATCATAAGCTCGCTGATGCGGAGCGCTCCAAAAAATGCCACCATTGTAGCCGCACGAAACAGGGCTGCCTCATACCTATCGAAACATAGGTCATGCCAGCCTCGTGCCAGTTGGGTAAGTACCCCAGGGGAAATTGGGTGACGGTCGTCCAGGCAACGCCCACGTTCCCGCACCCACCCCTCCAAAACATGTCTCACACGGAAATCAGCGGTACTGTCCGCGTGACCTCCCACCTTGGCCATAAAAGCCAGCGCTGATAGCCTAGATGCCATGGTGCGGGTTGTCAGGCCCTGGGCGTGCAGGTAAACCATGAAACGGAGGATGTGGGCTGCTGGGATCGGCCAGGTATCTGGCAGGCGAAATTGGGAACAAAAGGTCCGAAATGAAACCAACGCGTGGTGATACGCCTTACGCGTGCGTGGTGCCAGTGACATGCCTATCGCCCAGTTCACCTCTCCTTGCCAATGGTCCATATCTCCTGCGGTAGTGGCGAGGGAAATTCCTCCGCATCCGGAGCCAAGGCACGGAACCGGGAGATCTGCAGGCGGGACAAAGCGTCAGCAATATCATTATTCACCCCCGGGACATGCCTGGCTCCGAACAGTACATTGAGACGCAGGATGCGCAATACAAACTGGCGCACAAGATCCATGACCCTGAGAGATTTAGAGGTCTGTGAGTTGACAATGTGGACAACAACCGCATTGTCACACCAGAAATGCACCACAGAGTTGGCCCACTCCTCACCCCATAGCATCAAGGCCCCCAGTATGGGAATAAATTCCAAATATGTGAGATCCCTCAGGCGACCCGTGCCTGACCAGGCTGGTGGCCATCCACCATATGCCTACTTCCCATTGAAGTACATCCCATAACCAAGGGATCCCGAGGCATCAGACTGAATTTGAAATTGGGGCGAAGCCAGGAGGTCAGACCTCCAAAATGAGACCCCATTGAACTCCCTCCGGAACTGGAGCCACATGTGCAGATCTGCCCTGATGCCCCGTGTCAATCTCACCCTATGATGGGGCCTGGATAAGCCTGCCATGGCGTCGCACCAGCGCCGAGCAAATGCCCTGCCAGGTGCGACCACCCTGCAAGCGAAATTGAGGTGTCCATGTAGCACCTGCAGTTCCCGAAGGGATGCCTTGCGCTTAGCCAGCAAGTCCGATATAAGGGCCACTATCCTTGACACCTCGTCTGCGGGCAACTTAGACGCCTGCGTTACCGTGTCAATTTCCACCCCCAGGAATATTAACTTATTAGACGGGCCTTCGGTCTTTTCGGGCGCTAAAGGGACACCGAGTTCCTCCATTAGCGTCTGAAATGTGTTGAGGAGACGTGTGGACGTGTCCCAGCCCCGTTCACCCCGAATAAAAAGTCATCCAGGTAATGGGCTACAGACTGAGACCCTGACCTACGGACAAATGCCCACTGCAGGAAGGTACTGAAACGCTCGAAAGCCGAGTAGGATATGGAACAGCCGAATGGCATGGCTTTGTCAAAATAATATTCACCCCGGAATTTGCAACCCAGCAACTCGAAGTCACCCGGGTGCACGGGCAAGAGTCGAAACGCCGACTTAATGTCACACTTAGCCAACAGTGCACCCAGGCCACCTGAGCGCACCATGCACAATGCCTGGTCAAAGGATGTATACCGGACAGAACAAAGGTCATCAGGGATAGCATCATTGACCGAGTGGCCGGCTGGGTAGGACAAATGGTGAATCAGGCGGAACTCGCCCGGGGACTTCTTGGGCACTAGTCCTAGTGGAAACACTTTAAGGTAGGGGAACGGGGGTGCGGGGAAAGGGCCAGCGACCCTGCCCACAGCAATCTCCTTATTAATGCTGGCGGCAGCCACCTCCTCCCTTCCCCAAAGTGACAAAAGGTTAGGTGCATCCTGCGGTGACCTATCCCCCGTGAAAGGAATACGAAAACCCAGTTGAAAACCCTGAAGGAGGTACACAGCGTCTGCTCTCCTCAGGTACAATGCGAGCCAGCGCTCCAGCATGTCGACATCAATTGGGGAGGGGGCCTTTTGGTGAACCCGCTCCCTCCATGGCAGTCTTACCTGCCCCTTGTCCGCCCCTACCCCTGCCCCCGTATCCTCCCGGCCTGGGACAGGCGGAGGCAGCATGGGGGCCAGAACAAGAGGGGCACTCATGCTTGTACTTGCAATTTTCCCTGTTGCAAGAACCATTGGACGAGAAGGTCCAGCACAGCAGGCGGGCTGGAACCCCCTGCCCCGCCACTTGGCGGGGTGCCTGTACTGGGGCCGCTCGTTGGACCGCATGTCCACAATGGTATCTCTCCCCAGGCGCCGGGCGCGTGGGGGTCATATACAGAAGCCACAGCTTCTGGCAGGGCTCATCCCACCTCATCTCTGGGTGCAGCGGAATCCTCATGCGGAATTCTTCGTCGTAAGCCAGCCATGACGGACCCGGGAAGTCAACCATAGCCCGGTAAATATTGTCCAGATACTGGACCATAGGGATAGCCAAATCCGGCCTAGCCCTGAGGTAACGGCCATGTAAATCAGGTACGCTGGCAACCAATTTGCCCATGTGCGTGGCGGCTTACTACGACGTGCCTGCTCCTTATCCTTCTCGTCCAGCCCTTCCTTCTCTTCCTTGGTCGGCTCCCTATTTAGAAGGGAGAAGATATCTACATACTCGCCCCTCCAAATCTTTTCCTTGGTAGACTGGGCCAAATGGTCCCCCAAGGGCAAGGAATACTCTGCTGTTGGCAAAGCCGACACCGGCACTGAGGGAACTACGGGCAAAGGAAAATGAGCCTGAGCCAGCCCGGGGATCCCCAACACATTTCCAGCACATTGGGGGCACCACCCCGACCCAGGCCCTGTGTCACGGGCAAAGTCGCTGAGTGGGCCGGGGGCCCAACAGGGGGCAATTGGGCAACCGGCCCATAATTCACGGGTACCTGTCCAGGTCCCTGAGCCCCAGGGGCCAGATAAGGCCAAGAGCCCATGCTCAGCCCCTGGGGAGCCGTGGGAACGCCCTGCAAAGGCAGGGAACCCAACCACCCTCCGTGGCTCGCACCCCCCATAGGGAATTGCGCACCCGGGCAAGAGGGCCCCGCCGCACAGACCATGGCAGGGGCCGTGGTCATTGTTTGCGGGCCAAGGGCCGAGGCCCCATCCGGGGCAGCAGGTATGCTCCGCGCATCAGGCCAAGGAGCTACCGATCCCATCCCACCGTTCCCGGTGGGGTCTGCTAAGGTGGCTGCGAAACGGGCGCAGTCGCAGTCCTCCGACCCGGCTGACGCCTCCACGCCTATCGAGCCACGTTCGCGGCTGCCTTCTTCTTCGAGGGCATGGCTAAGGTAGCTAGGAAGCCTAAAACAAGAGAAAGCTGCCCGAAAAGGCTTCCCCCAAGAGGACACGAGCAACGGAGGTAAGGAGGAAAAACTTCTCCGCTCCGTCGGTTCGCCAAAATGGCAGCACGGCTGCCTCGTGGCCAGCCCCTTTTATTAGGGTGCTGGCCACGCCCCTAACTACCCGGATGGTTTCGTCCGGTGGGGGGGGGCCCGCAAAGAGCTCGGCGGCCATTTTGGCGCCGCGCTTCCATTGTTGTAGTAGTTGCAGATGAATTTAGAACATTAATTTAAAACTGACATACCAAAGAAATAATGTAAATTCACAAAACCTGAGTGAAGTTTTTATGAAAAAGTAATTATGGCAACAATGCTTCATGCCACAAAAAATTACAATTTTTTTGCATAGTATGTATTCTATAACAATAAGCTGGGTTGTTTAGCTATCAACAAGCTGTACATGTATCACTGCCACTATTGGGTCACAGAAATCATCTTGGTGAGATACAGTTTTCATGATAATTACCCTTAATTCACCCTCCTTTAATCATAAGCTTTTTTTACAAGTGCCATCTTCTACCTCCTACCTCCTTTTGATGCTACTTGCCACTACAGTAAAACCCTGACTTACATAAAAACTCAATTCCGTAGCCTTTTACATAAATTGGTTTTTTTATGTAAACTGAAGCAAACCCATAGGAAAAATGAATATTTATATAAATTGAAGCAAACCCATAGGAAAATGAATATTTATGTAAATCAAAGCAAACCGAAAGGAAAAAAATGAAATGTTTACGTAAATTGAAGCAAACCCATAGGAAATTGCAATACGTATATCAGGACATTTACGAAAATTGAGACACCATGTTAGTGAAAGATTCTTATGTAAGTCAAATTTTACGTAACTCAAGGCATATGTAAGTCGGGGTTTTACTGTATTATGTTAGTGTACTTTTAATAACTCTAGACACCCAGGGTTAAGAACAGTTTTAAATTCTAACTAGAATAGAGTCTTTGAATCAGCAGGACTTGGTAACTCATTTCATCACTCATGTCAATCTCTTCGTTTGAATGGTTATAACATTCCTGGGAACAGAATGGGATCAAGGCTCTGAGTGTCACCTGGCCTGTTTCTAATGTGTATGGAAGAAATGTAAATGATAAATTCAGTAACAGAATGCCTGTAATGCCTCGGACTTAAAAGGCGGGGGGAAACCTGGACGAGCAGCCACTGCCGCCGCACTTTCTGGACCCAGTGGGGGCGAAGAGGCCCTCCCGGCCACTCCACCTAGTGGGGTTGCTGGGCCCTGCCCTCCCCCCTCAGACTTAAAAGGCAGGGGGATGCCAGATGAGTTGCTGCTAACACATTATAATGTAGCTGTTATTATTTGTAGATTTTGTGGGTGGTCTTGGCTTATTTTTGTTATTTATTATTATGAATGGGTTATATTTTTGATGTGATATTTTGTATTGTAATTTTATTTTGTAAACTGCTTTTTGAATTGTACTGTATTATATTGTATTGATTGAGATGTTGTTGCCGCCTTGAGTCGGCCTCGGTCAGAGAAAGGCGGGGTATAAATTAAATTTGATTTGAATTTGAATATTTCATATTTAAAAATGGCCTTTTAAGGTACTGAAGTGGCTCAAGTCGCTAAGACACTGACTGGGAAGCAGAAGGTCAGCAGTTCGATTCCCGAGTACTGCAGGACGGAAATGAGCTCCCGTCTTCATCCCAGCTCCTGCCAACCTAGCAGTTCGAAAGCAAGAAATTGCAAGTAGATAAATAGGGACCACTACGGTGGGAAGGTAACAGCGTTCCGTGCGCTCCGGTGTCTAGTCATGCCTGCCACATGACCACGGAAATGTCTGCAGAAGCAGACAGCGCTGGCTCTTCGGCTTAGAAACAGAGATGAGCACTGCACCCTAGAGTCAGATACGACTGGCTTTCGAGCAAGGGAAACCTTTACTTTACTAAGGTACATCTGAGGTTCAATAACAAATCGATAGTTGGGATGTAAGATACCAAAAGCTGACAACCAGTGGCCTTGCTCCCATAGGTTAATAATGATCCACATGTTTTTCACACTGCCTATTTGTCTCCTTCACCCACTCTATTTGTTTTTCTAAACAAGCCAGACTTCATAAGCCAACTACAATTTCTACTAGGTGCCAGTTGATTTACCCAATATGTTTGGATAAGACCAGTTCAAGGCATTTTTCTGCCTGAGGCAAAGAAACAAAATAGGTACCTACCCCACACTGTTCATGTAAACAAACCACACTTCGCAGCTAGATTTCTCTTAAGTGCTGATGATGGACAAAGCCCTGCTACATGGCACCTCACAACTAGTTTGGGCGTGCACAGGGGAGACCACTTAGCATAGTTTTCTCTTTTCTTTACCGCTCAATGGGACTGCTTCACTCTGCCTAATGCTAGGGCTGGCTCTATATTTGAACAAGATAAACTAGGAGCTTGAGTCCAGATGTTGAATAAATGTTTCCTGGCTTCTCTTACCTACTCATGTAAAGGAAGACTAGGAACTTAACTATAAATAGTAGAATGTGTTGGTTATGTTCAAATATAGCCCCAGTATGTGAACAATTCTTTTGCTCTGATATAATTTATATGAATCTGGAGGCATGGAGAAATCTATGAATTGTTTACCTGTAAAGTCACATTCCATCTAGGTGTGCTTTCATTAAAATAACACCTGGAAAGAATGGATTCTTGCTAGAGCTGTCATTATTTTTGGGTCTAGATATTTAAGTTACAACATGCTGTATGTAAGATAAACATGTCTTCAAGTGTGAAATTTTCTGCTCGCTTATAGCTGCAAGTGCATATTCTAGTCAGTCCTGAAGAAGGTTTGGAATGGACCACCAGAAAGTAAAGCTTAAATGCTTAATTAGATCAAGTTAAAAGAATCAGAACCTAGATCAAACTGGATTAATAGAAGAAATGACAGAGGGCGGAAAAGTTTCTCTCATTTTCTCATAAAGGTTGAGTAATCCAATGGTATTGTTTGGTAGAAATAAAATACTTCTTCACACAGTGTATAATACAGGTTAACAATGTTCTAAATAAATTAATCTCAGAGACAAATCAGTTTATGAATTTGAGTTCTACTATCAGAGCTTGGACATATTATGTTTCTGGACCACAATTTGCTGAATTTACCAGCAAACACAGCCAATAGCTGGGTGGGTGTTTTTGATGTTTGCAAATTGATACATAGTAGGCAGCAGTCATGGGGCCAAACACATCTTTATTGGAGTGTAGTCAATCTGAACATGAGGTCAATGGCAGAGCGATGCTCCTTATATATGTAACAGGTAATGATTCAAACCTGGCGCGGAGCCATGTGATTGGTCAGTACAGGTAAACAGCCAGGTGACAACACTTGATTGGGTAATGAGTAAACAATAGCTATATCTACGGCGGGATAAGCCAGGAAACATTTATTCCATCCAGCCCTGAATGGAACACCTGCACTGGCGGCAGGCATAAAGGGGATGGCATGCTCTGCCCACCAGCCTGAGCGTCCTCCTCCATGGAGTTGGAGGGGGAGGATAAGAGACCCCACGCTGCCGCTGCCAGCCCTGAATGGAACACCTGCACTGGCGGCAGGCATAAAGGGGCCGGCGTGCTCTCCCCACCAGCCTCAGCGTCCTCCTCCATGGAGTTGGAGGGGGAGGGGGAGGAGAAGAGACCCCGCGCTGCTGCCGCCAGCCCTGAATGGAACACCTGCACTGGCGGCAGGCATAAAGGGGCCGGCGTGCTCTGCCCACCAGCCTCAGCGTCCTCCTCCATGGAGTTGGAGGGGGAGGAGAAGAGACCCCGCACTGCCGCCGCCAGCCCTGAATGGAACACCTGCACTGGCAGCAGGCATAAAAGGGCCGGCGTGCTCTGCCCGTCAGCCTCAGCGTCCTCCTCCATGGAGTTGGAGGAGGAGGAGAAGAGACCCTGCGCTGCCGCCGCCAGCCCTGAACAGAACACCTGCACTGACGGCAGGCATAAAGGGGACGGCATAAAGGGGACGGCATGCTCTGCCCACCAGCCTCAGCGTCCTCCTCCATGGAGTTGGAGGGGGAGGGGGAGCAAAAGAGACCCCGCACTGCCGCTGCCAGCCCTGAATGGAACACCTGCACTGGCGGCAGGCATAAAGGGGCCGGCGTGCTCTGCCCACCAGCCTCGGTGTCCTCCTTTGTGGATTTGGACTGGCGGGGGTTGGGGGTGGGGGGAGATGCCTGGCCGCCTGAGGCATTTGCCATCAACTGGGTGGCCAGATGTGACTTCAATGGCCCCATTGCCTTTGCTGCCGGACCTGGCCTTGTCCTCCCGCATGGCGGCGAGAGAAGGAGGCAACTTGCTGTGGGGCGGTTTACCATTTTTGCTGCCGGAACCAAGGGGGGATTGTGGGTGGGGTAGGAAGAGAGGGAGCTGGTCCTGCCAGCCAGGAAGGAGGGGCAGCATTCCGTCTAGGGGGGTTCCAGGGACCCATATAGGTGTTGTGATGGGCATGGGGCAGTATGGCGGGTACAGAGGGGCGGGCCGCACTCGGGGAACGCAGGTCTGATGTATAAGTGCGGTCCCTCGTTCCAGCCCCGCAGGTACATCTCTGGGCCCTGAGCAGCAGATCCAGAGTGACCCCGCCCTTAGGCTGCTGCTGGTGAATGCCAGATCGGTCTGTAATAAGGCCCCCTGATTCAAGATTCTATCCACGAGGGGCGGGCTGACCTGGCATGCATCACCGAAACCTGGCTGACATCTGAGGATGGAGTACCTCTTTCGGACATGTGTCCAGCCGGGTTCGGTATTTGGCACCAGCCTAGAGGTGAGGGGAGGGGCGGTAGTGTCGCCATTGTTGCCAGGGAGTCATTGGGAGTTGCTAGGGCCACTGCTCCACAAGTGTCTGGTTGTGAGGCCCTGCTTCTACGGTTGGGCCTTAAGGGTCAGTTGGGGATCTTACTCCTGTACCTGCCCACTTGCAGGGTAAGGGATGCCCTGCCTGATCTCCTCGAGGCCACCTCAATGTTGGCGTTGGAGTTCCTGAGGCTTATGGTTCTGGGGGACTTCAATTTGCCATAATTGGGGATAGCTTCTGAGGTGGCAAGGGAGTTCATGACTTCCATGGCAGCCATGGGCCTGACTCAGGTAGTTTGGGGTCCGACCAGGGGCAGTGGTCACATGCCAGACTTAGTTTTCTTGTCAGAGCAGTGGCAGAGTGATCTGAGATTACAGGACTTAGTCATCTCACCTGTGCCATGGTCAGATCACCATCTGGTGACTCTTGACTTTCTGGGGGCGACGCTTCATCGTAGGGAGGCAGGGCCTATTAAAATGGTCCGCCCTCAGCGACTAATGGATCCAGATGGATTCCAGAGGGAACTGGGGGATGTTCCTCTGGATCGGATACACAATTCACCCGAGGCGCTTGTCGACCTGTGGAACAGGATGGCAACAGCAGCCTTGAATGAAATCGTGCCACTGTGGCCTCTCCGCGTCCATGGGGTTAGGTCATCCCCGTGGTTCACGGATGAACTGCGGGAACTCAAACAGGCAAAGAGACGCTTAGAGCGCCACTGGGTGAAGACCCAGGATGACTCCGATTGGACACTAGCTAGAGCTGCTATTAGGGCCTACCTAGTGGCGATGGGGGTGGTGAGGCAGCAATACTTCACCACCCTTATTGCCTCCGCTGATAATCGCCCAGCCTCCCTGTTCCGGGTAACCAGGTCCCTCCTCGGTAGGGGGAGATCGGTACCTGGTTGGCAGGGTTTGGCTGAGGACTTTGCTGACCATCTGGTGGAGAAAATCGATCGGATTCGTTCAGGGCTGAATCCCGGCATGGATGGGTCGGGTCGGGGGGGGGGCACCGGAGCACAGCCTTGCTGTATGATCTGGGATCGGTTTGATCCTGTTGTCCCTGCTGAAGTGGACAGGCTCCTTGCAGCTGTACGTGCCACTACATGTTCTTTGGACACCTATCCCACCTGGTTGGTGAAAGCCTCCAAGGTGGTGACAGGTGGCTGGGTCGGGGCGATAATAAATGCATCATTACGGGAGGGGGTATTTCCTGCACCACTAAAACATGCTTTGGTGTGCCCCCTCCTGAAGAAAATATCCCTTGACCCAGCTGTCCTTAACAACTACAGGCCGGTTTCCAACCTGCCCTTTCTGGGTAAGGTTTTGGAGAAGGGGGTGGCACGCCAGCTGCAGAGTGTCCTGGAGGAAGTGGATTATCTAGACCCCTTTCAATCAGGATTCAGGCCCGGGTATGGTATGGAGATGGCATTGGTCGCACTGATGGATGATCTCTGGTGGGAGCGGGACGGGGGTTATCCATCTGTCCTTGCTCTTTTTGACCTCTCAGCGGCCTTCAATACCGACAACCATGGTATCCTTCTGGAACGGCTCAAAGGACTGGGGATCCAGGGCACCGTGTTGTCCTGGTTTTCCTCTTTTCTGGAGGGCCGTACCCAGTCGGTGTGGTTAGAGAGTGAGAGGTCCAGCCCTAGGCTCCTCAAGTATGGGGTGCCTCAGGGCTCGGTGCTCTCTCCTCTCCTATTTAACATCTACATGAAGCCACTGGGTGAAATCATTCATTCCCATGGGGTGCGGTACCATCAGTACGCGGATGACACCCAGTTGGGGACCCCAGTGATGCTGTTGAAATCCTATCCGGATGCCTGGAGGCCATTGGGGTCTGGATGGGGGCCAATGGGCTTCGGCTGAATCCCAGCAAGACAGAGTGGCTGTGGATAAGGGGCCCTGTGTTATCCAGGGAGCTACCATCTTTGGTACTCGATGGGGCTGTTTTGTCCCAGACAGACCCAGTGCGCAACTTGGGGGTCCTTCTGGACTCGCGGCTGCTGCTAGAAGAACAGGTAGCGGCTGTGGCCAGGAGGGCTTTTGCCCAACTTCGGGTGATTCGCCAGTTGTGTCCGCTCCTGGATCGGGACTCCTTGCTTATGGTCACTCACGCTCTAGTCACTTCCCGACTAGATTACTGTAATGCGCTCTACATGGGGCTGCCCTTGATGACCATTCGGAGGCTGCAGCTGTTCCAGAATGTGGCAGCCCAGGTGGTGATGGGATGCGGACGATATGCCCACGCCTCACCACTACTTCGGGAGCTGCACTGGTTACCAGTTTGTCTCCGGGTGCAATTCAAGGTGCTGGTTTTGACCTTTAAATCCCTAGATGGCAGTGGGCCAGGATACCTTAGAGACCGCATCGTCCCAAGAGTGTCTGCCCGTCCAACCAGAGCGGACTAGAGAGGCTCTCTAATAGTGCCATCAGCTAGGGGTGCACATCTATCCAGCACCCGAAGGAGGGCCTTCTCCGTGTCCGCACCAACCCTCTGGAACCTCCTGCCAACAGATCTAAGACTTCAAAGAGAATTGCTGCCCTTCAGGAAAGGATTGAAGACCTGGCTGGCAGGGCAGATGTGGGGCCCTGCTGGCTTATGTAAACAATTAAGAACTCTCTCTTCTTCTTTTTATAGTGGGTGGGTGGGATATGGGTCTTTTAAAGTGGGTGGGATATGGGTCTTTTAAAGTGTTTTTATGTGTTTTTAGAACTTGTTGTAATGCCGCCCTGAGTCGGGTTCTGCCTGGGTGGGTGGCATATATAAATATGACTATTAAAAAAAAAGTCACCTACACATGCGTAGAAGGCTACACAAGCATAAAAGGGTTCTACACAAGCGTAAAAGCCTTCTACACATGCGTAGAAGGCAACTTGCGCAGAACCGTTGTGCGCAAGTCCCGGATTGTCCAGAGCCACGGTTGACAGGTATGCAATTGGTTGGTTCTGGAAGGTAGTGCTGGGTGAAGGTGGTAAAGGCAAGTCCCTCAGGGCATCATTTGATGAGGCAGTTGCTGGGTTCACACCATGATTTGTGTGAATCAGGGGTGCATGCAGAGGGCCTTATGAGGCAGCTTTTTCACACAACCAATATGTATTCATGGGAATCAAGTTGGAAATGACCGCAAGGCTTCCACCCCAAGTAAGCGAGTCTGGGTGTGGCTGGCATGGCAAAGCTCTGCCGGGGGCTAGGAGGTCCACCTGCTCTAGTACTTGGTATTATAGCACTACCCTAAGTGTTGCCCAAGTTTAACCCAATTGTATATGTCTCACCTCTTTATTTTCTGGGTTGGGGAGCAATAAACATTGAAAAGAACAGCAAGAAAAACATTTCAAGCCATGGGACTTATGGCACTCTATTCACTCCCTTATTGACCTTGAAAATGTCCTATTACCAACTACTCTCTTCAGGTTTTGCAAACTAAGGGCTATAGCTTCCTTTATTAAGTTAATCTACCTCATAGGTTGGTATGCCTTCAACTTTTCTGGCTGCCTTCAACTTTCCCCAGCATTACTGCATATTCCTATGAATCTTGTGATGTGCCCAAAGTTTGATGGCCACAGTGTAGCTACTGATACTTCTTGAGCGAATTTTGTCTTGATTTGATTTAGTACCCACTCGTTTATCTTTCTGGTAGTTTATAGTATCCACAAAGCACTCCACCAACATCACATTGGAATAAGCTAATATTTTGCCTGTAGGCTTTCTTCGCTGTCTAGGTTTCATATCCATGCATAGGCCAGTACATTGTTGCATTATGTGAGCATGACATTATATTCTGGCAAGCTCCATGTCATATACTCAGTTTCACACTGCTTCTGACATTAGTTGAATAACTAATGGCATGACAAGGGTCTGTCACAGTGGAGGAAAGCTTATGCTATTCTTCTTATGCTCCAAACAGGATACTACCCATGGTAACTTTAAATACCATACTATGGATGATTTTTGCCTTAGTCTGCAGAGACGTGTTCTTACCCTTAATGATCATTTGTACTTCTTTTCCAGCTGCTCTTAAAGCATCAGTTTTCTTTTGATCTCATGGCTGCTGTCTCAGTTTGGATTGATAATTGAAAAATCTTTAATTGTTTTTATTTTTTCATGGTCAACATTAAACTTATGCAACTTCTCTTCCCATCATTTTGGCTTTTTAATATTCAACTGTAATCCCATTTTTGCACTTTCTTTTCTCAGCCATGCCAGGAGGAATTTCAACTCATTAATTGCTTCTGGCTAGTTAAGATAGTGCCATCTGCACAAGTTAAAAATACTGTACAGTACTGATCTTTCTCTCTCCCACTCTCTATTTTTACTCCTCTTTCATCACAATCTAGTCCAGCTTTTCAGTAATGTGACCATAAATAAATAAATTTTGTGTCAGAAATTACTCTGGGTTGAAAGGATTTTTGCTGGAGAAACTCTACTAAAGGGACACCCGAATCAGGCTCCTTTCATGTCCCCAAGATCTGTCATGCAGCACTCGGTATCGAACCCGACCTCCCAGTCTTCAAGCTCAGTGTCTTAACCACTAAGCCACCGCAATGTGGCAATGCATGTGACCATGCATTCCTGCAGAATTTGGATGCCTTAAGGGTGGAAAATATTACAAGTGTTAGAGAATGGGGAACATCTATCCCTTGTGTGGCATGCAATGCTACAGCTTACCATCAGATAATATTATCACACAGAACGTCAGATAATACATCTCCCTGGGGAATATTCATCTCCGTTTTGGAACAGGACTGCTGCTCTCCTGTTTTATGATAAGAGAATAATAATAGAGAATTGTCGAGGAGGTGATTGCAGGGAGCAAGATGGAGGAAACTTGCAGATAAATACAATAGCAGGGTCTCAACTTTCTAAAGATTTTTATGGTTAGAAGCGATGACGTGGATGGAAAACAAGAATGCAGAATAAGAGCCATCTCCAAGATAACAAAAGTACTTTTGTAAAGATACTTGGGTAAGGGAGGATATGTGTTGTTAAATATACCTACAGCCACAGAAAACAGGATTACGAATAAGCAGGGCTCTCAGGTTGTTTGCAGTAACACAGTCCCTAATCATTTCATAATGAGACATGGGTGATCACTTAATCAATATTTATGATAGAGCGACTTTGTGTCATATCGGTGTGAGGTAATTGAGTTGCTCAACACATTAGCAGTGCTATCTTCAATGTAAACTTTGGTCATGCAGGTCATTAAGTATTTATTGGCTATTTATTGACATGATCATCCAGATGAAATTGTCAGCAAATTAACATCCCCTTTGTTGCAGCAGTATACCTCAAAGTGTTTTCATACTCTGTCCATTGGCATTTCCCCAAAAATCTTCCTGAGAAAGGAGCACCGAAGCTGCTTTTTGGAACATATGGTGGGGATGTGTCTGTTCATTAAATCAAGATAACCAATGAAATGTGTGTGGGGGAGAGAAAAGAATGAGTGTGTCTAGGAAGGCAGGGAGGAGGACTGGCTTTCTATCCTTCTAAATGAAATCATCAACCCTTTGCTGAGATACAAAGCACGGAAGGCACTGTTACGATGACAAATTAATGCACGACCAGCTTTGATCACTGCATGAGATGTTTTCAGAACACACCAGTCCCCAGCAATCATATGCCTTTTCTCTTCTGTTCAAATGCAAGAATTCAGTTTTGAGTTCTGGATTCTAAGCTACAATAGCTAGAAAAAGGCAAGGGGAGAGAGAAAAAAGGCAAAAGTACCTCCTTGTGATTGGTGTGCAATAAAAAAGAATTTTTTTGTTTAAAATCTTAGGAACATAAATCTTAATGCAAGGATGACGTTTCTGACTAACAAATGAGCAGATACTTGCATCTGGATGTGATATATACTATTCATGTTCTGTACACGGCTGGCTAGAGGCACAGCCTCGCTGCGTTTTGCTTGTATACATATGCATAGTGCTTTATTTATCCTGGTTTTTATTGTGGGTGGGGTTGTTTTTATTATTGTACAGATATTGTGCAAATGTTCATTCAGTCCCGTAATGCAACTTAAAAGGTGAAACAAATATATGAGATAGACTCATTACATGCAAAGCGAGATAGTTCAAGCCTTATGATATTGATGCTTATGTCTTACAGTTTATGAAAAACCTAACCTCCCAATCTCATGTACCCCATAATCATCACATAATCTCATGTACACTGTACGCCATTATCATCACAATTATAATGAATTAAGGCATGACATATTTCGCTTTGCTTGTAGTGAGTCCATCTCATGTATTTGTTTCACCTTTTAAGTGAAATGAATGAACATTTGCACAATATTCTAATTTTCTGAGTTTCACCTGTATTTGCTGCCCAGAGTAGCACATTTTTGCTAGATGGACGGGACATAAATATGAATTTACACACACACACATGAAAGCATTTTTTTCATTGTAATGCATCTGCCCATTGCCTTGCTATCATGTAACATATCAAAAGCAATTTTTAAAAGGAAAAAGCTCCCTGATAAAAATAGGGAGGAAAATGTGACTACCTCATGGCCTAAATGGGGAAGTGCATTTATACATTTAGTTCACTACGTATCGTTAAAGTTTACCACTTCACCACTCATGCCCCAGGCTCAAAATGCATAATAATGCAAATTAACACACACCACATGGAAGAGCTGGAATTGTAAAGATAACCATACCTAATGCTGGCGATGACAGAACATCTGTTCTTTAATTAATCTTACGTAAAAAGCCAGAGCCCCAACATTAAGATGCAGAGTGTTTATGACAACTGTTCTTATTCTCCTAGTTAACACGCTCCTCGCCTCCCTAGTGGTGTTGTTTCTACTTTGTAGCAGGCGTATAAAGCTCCAATAAAGAACAGCAACCGACCATGATTTTTAAAAAGAAATACAAAAGAAAGGAGAGATTATTCAAAGCTAATCTTTGGGGGCAATATGTCCGTGATGGAGAAAGCATGAAAATAGAATTATTTTTGTGGTTATGTTCATCACTTGATGGCTGGGGCATTGGTTTGCATTTTGCATTAGGCTGTTATCAAGGTCAGATTAAGGTTCATGCCCATGTCAAGTTTAAGCGGCATCATCTATGGCTGATTTCTAAGATGTAGTTTACATACCTTACTGGAAATCCAGCTGTTGGTCCATCTAGTGTTGACCCATTGAATTAACTGAATATTGAGTCAACACTTCTTTAAAACCCAGAGATAATTCTATTCATGTCTATAAATTGGCCACTGATAATCAATGTTACAATCCTGGGTTTGTTGTTGTTCAGTCGCACAGTTGAGTCCAACCCTTTGCGACCCCATGGGACATAGCATGCCGGCTACCCAATCCTGGGTAGGGAGGTCATATTTATACATGCATCAACTTACTTAGCCTTACCCTGTAAACCATGGGTGCTCAAACTTTTTTTTAGCCAGGCCGGTCCCGCCCCTGACACACAGGTGTGGGGGCCAGAGGCAGGTTGCTCCAGTTGCTTATGTTTTTGGCATCATCCATGGTGGCAGCAGTTGTGGTGGTCGCACTTTCTCCCTGTGTCCTGAATGTGGATGTGCTCATCTCTGAGAGAGCAGAAACCCCTGCCAAAGTGGATCACTGCCTTGTAAAAATTTTTTTGCTGTGTCTCCTCTTTGAAATCTGTGGCATTAGGGATCTCATGGCAATGACTATATTTCCCAGACTCCTTTGACCCGTGGCACTGTGGGGCCTGATTGGGCCCGGGGGCCATAATTTGGGTGCCCCTGCTGTAAACACAGGTGATTGGTGGATCGATTCAGACAGTGAGGAAAGATCTATAGGCCAGCTTATCAAAGAGATTCTCCTTTCTGTCCAAGTTAGAAAAGAAGCTACTTGCATGATGTGGGGAAATATCTGAAAACCTACATTAGAAAGCGAGTTGTGTAGGATCAGACCAAAGACTGATACAGACCTTTGTAAGAGAGGCCAGATTAATACTTCTAAGCAAAATGAAGGCACTCCTACTTGTCCTCTGGCCACTGGATTCTGAGGAATTAACATTCTAGATTTTTTTTTAAAAAAAGTATTGTAGCAGCAAAATAACGCACCTTTTGAATAGGAATGGAACTTCTGAGTTTGCCCAAATGCAAAAACAATGAAAGAGCTGCTTTCTTTTGCTTTCCAAGTCTTTCATGGCTTTATGTTATAAAGCCTTTGAAATACAAATGATTTGGGATACCAAAAGAGAGGGCAATGAAACTACTGGATTTTATTTATACTGTATATCCTCATTCATATTACTCCTGCTTGACTCCTGTATGCAAAATTGCCTCAATTGCTATTCCAGCAAATAGCATTATGAGTCTCATTGGAGGAACTGTCAGCTGCCAATTAAGATTCATAGAAGACACTGAAAGGTGGCTTGGTGAGTTTCAATCTTTGAAAGTGCCTGGAAAACTGGAATGATTGCTCATTTGCTGCTTGGTCACTTGTTCTGTGTTGCTGCTGTTGAGAGACCTCCTCTGACCTCCATTTTGGATTATATTTATTCCTTGCTGGCCTGGTACTGTTCAGGTACTGCTGCTATTCCTCCATTGCAGATTACTTTATCTCTCCTTTTTAAGGATAATTTTACTGCTGTTTTGATGTTCGGTTATTGAAGAGAACCAGACAGCATAAAAGGGCCAAACACAACTTTATTTTAACATGAACAGCAGTGGAGCAACAGCTCCTTATATACACTGTACAATGTATTTGGGCAAGAAACAATATGATTGGTTAGAAGAGGAGTGGGGTGATTGGACCTGAGTGAAGACTTTGTGTGTCTTGCTAGAAAGGGCAGGAATGCAAGTCCCGTGATAGGTCAGTACCCAGAAGAAGACAAAATGGAGGATTACCCTGATCCCGCAATATTAATACAACTGTTTTACAAGCACTATTTAAGTTATAAACACAACAACTGTATTCTTCTATTTTTGGATAATGTTCTGAATTACCCTTTTTGTTTTGTTTTTTACATTAAGAGAAATGTGGAAATCGAATATTGAGTTTAAAATAGACAAATCAATGTAGAAGAATATAGTTAACACCTGTGCCATGGTCAGATCACTATCTTGTGACTCTGGTTTTTCTGGGAGTGATACCTCACCGTAGGTAGGTAGTGCCAGTTAAGTTGACCACCTCCGGCAAATGATGGATCCTGAGGGATTCCAGAGGGAATTGGTTTTTTTTTTCCTTTGGATCAGCTGCACGATTTGGCTGAGGTTCTAGTTGCCCTTTGGAATGAAGAGGCGATGGCAGCCATGGATGTGATCACGCCACTACAGCCTCTCAGAGCTTGCCAGCCCCACTCATCTCCGTGGTTCATGGAAGACTTGAGGGAGCTTAAATGGGCAACAAGATGCCTAGAGCACCATTGGGGGAAGACCCAAAGCAATACTGACTGGACACTCGCTAGAGCCGCTGTTAAGGCATACCTTGTGGTGAAAGAAGTGTCGAAATGACAGTATTTCATCGCCCTTATTGCCTCCACAGATAATCATTCAGCAACCCTGTTCTGGGTGACTAGGTCCCTCCTTGGTAAGGCAGGGCTGAATCCGGGTGGCAGGGGTCGGTGGAAGATGTTGCTGATTATCTGATGGAGAAAATCACTTGGATTCACTCAAAGTTTAAACTCAACATGGATGGGAGGGGCCTGGAGCTGACTGGATCACAGTCTTGCTGTGTTATATGGGATCGGTTTGATCCAGTTGTCCCTGAGGAAGTGGACAGGCTCCTTGGGGCCATTCATGCCACTGCCTGCATGTTAGATCCATGTCCTGCCTGGCTGATCAAAATATCCAAGGTGGTGACATGTGGTTGGGTCAGGGTGATGGTAAATGCTTCCTTGCAGGAGGGGTTTTTTCCAGCACCATTGAAACATGCGTTGGTGCACCCCCTCCTGAAAAAGCCATCGCTTGACCCAACAGTACCTGCTAACCTCCCTTTTTTAGGGAAGGTATTGGAGAAGGCAGTGGCTCAGCAGCTACAGGGGGTCCTGGATGAAGCGGATTGTCTGGACCCTTTTCGTCAGGTTTCAGGCCAAGATATGGTACTGATACTGCATTGGTTGTGCTGTTCGATGATCTCTGGCGAGAGCAGGACAAAGATAATCCATCAGTCCTTGCTCTCCTTGAACTCTCAGCGGCCTTCGATACCATCAACCAAGGTTTTCTTCTGGAATGGCTCTGAGGATCGTGGATCCAGGGCACTGTGTGGTCCTGGTTTTCCTCATTTCATAGGGGCCGGACCCAGTCAGTGTTGTTGGATGGCGAGAGGTCCAACCCTAGGCTTCTCCATTATGGGGTGCTACAGGGCTCAGTGCTTTTCCCTCTCCTATTTAATATCTATATGAAGCCACTGGGTGAGATCATCCCGCTCTCCCCAATGCTCTCCCCAGCACTCACACCACCAGCATGGGGATGGAAGTTGCTTCAGCTGTGGGCGCCGTCACTTCTCTCCCAGCCCCACCTGTCTGGGAGGTAGAAAAGATGCCCGCAGCCACAGAGGACTGCCCCGCTCTCCCCAGCGCTCACACCACCAGTGTGGGGATGGAAGTTGCTTCAGCTGTGGGTGCCATCGTTTCTCTCCCAGCCCCACCTGTCTGGGAGGTAGAAAAGACGCCCACAGCCACAGAGGACTGCCCTGTTCTCCCCAGCGCTCACACCACCAGTGTGGGGATGGAAGTTGCTTCAGCTGTGGGTGCCGTCACTTCTCTTGCAGCCCCACCTGTCTGGGAGGTAGAAAAGACACCCGCAGCCACGGAGGACTTACCTGCTCTCCCCAGTGCTCACACCACCAGCATGGAGATGGAAGTTGCTTCAGCTGTGGGCGCCATCGCTTCTCTCCCAGCCCTGCCTGGCTTGGAGGTAGAAAACACGCACATAGCTGGGGCAGTATGAACCGTGGCCCCAAAAGCAGTGCCGACGTTGACACATGTCTCGCCTTTGCTGGGTCCCGGGTTCCATTGTGGCTTCATTAGGGACATTGACCCCGGCTCCATTGTGGACGTTGAGCCTTGGGCTCCGTCATGGATGGTGAGCCCTGTTGTGTGTGTGTATTTGATTTTCCCCCTGCCCCTCCTGGTGCTGTGTATGATGGATTTGATGCTTTAAAATTTATACATTTGTAATTTGTATATTTTGTATCTTATTTTTATGTTAACTTGTCATATTCTGTATTTATTGCTTTACTCCATTGTATTTCTGTATAATTATATTGTATCTTTATTTGAAATGCTGTTAGCCGCCCTGAGTCGGCCTGTGCCAAGTAGGGCAGGATATAAATTAAAATTAAAATTAAAATTAAAATTAAAATTAAAAGTAAAATTTATTATTATTATTATTATTATTATTATTATTATTATTATTATTATTATTATTATTATTATCCATTCCCATGGGGTGAGGTATCATCAATATGCTGATAATACTCAATTGTACATCTTGCCCCGTGGTGATCCAAGTGATGTGGTTGACATCCTATCCAGGTGTCTGGAGGCTATAGGGGTCTAGATGGGGGACAATGGGTTACAACTGAATTCTGGCAAGACTGAGTGGCTGTGGGTTATTGTCCTGGGAGCTAACATATTTGGTACTGGATGGGGCTCTTTTGCCTCAAACAGACCCAGTGCATAATTTGGGGGTTCTCCTGGACTCACGACTCCTGCTCGAAGAGTAGGTGGTATTTATGACCGGGAGGGCTTTTGTGTAACTTCACATTATTCGCCAATTATGCCCGCTCCTGGACCGGGACTCCTTACTAATGGTCACTCATGCCCTAGTTATTCTCAGACTAGATTATTTTAATGCACTCTACATGGGGCTGCCTTTGATGACCATTCAGAGGCTACAACAGGTGCAAAATGCGGCTGCCCACATGGTGATGGGTTGTGGTCTCTATGACCATGACTCACCCCTATTGCTGGAGCTGCATTGGTTGTCGGTGTGCCTCTGGGTGCAATTCAGGGTGCTGGTAATCACCTTTAAAGCCCTTCGTGGTAGTGGACCATGATACTTAAGAGACCGCATCACCCCAAGATCATCTGCCCATCTTACAAGATCAGACCAGAGGGGCTCCCTAGTGGTTCCATCTGCCAGAGAGGCTCGTCTCTCTGGCATTCATCTCTGGCCTTGTGGAACCTCTTGCCAACTGAGTTGCTCCTCCAGGCAGAGCTGTCAGTCTTCAGAAAGGGCCTTAAAACCTGGTTATCTTAAATAAGGTACTCAATGTAACAATTGTGTTAGTTCCAAAGCTTGCAGTACTAGGGGAAACAGATCAGTTAAACTTGGAAGAAGGTAAAAAGGAATTACTGTTAACTTTACTGTTGGTCGCAAGGCAAGTGATTGCCAAGGAGTGGAAAAGGGGGGAAAACATTGATAAGCAGAGATGGTATGCTGAAGTGTGGCACTTGGCACTCAATGAAAAATTAACTATGCAAATACGACAAAGAAAAGGGTTACTAACCAAAATATCCTTTTGGGAAATATGGAAATGTTTTGTTGATCATGCCCTAATAGGTAAAAAAGGGGTGCAACCTAGCCCAGACACACTCCTTTTTTGGGAAAGAGAATTATAATATATTGAATCAAGAGTTTTTTCTGATGTCCCTGACGAAAACACCTTTTTTGGTATAGTTGTAATATGTATTATAATTGTATTTAGTATAATGAAATGTTGTTTTTTCAGTTTTCTGAGTTTTTTGTAATTTTTTAAAATAAATACAAATTATATATATATATATATATAAAAACCTGGTTAGCACAGCGAGTATGGGACACTGCTGGTGTGATAGGCGCCCCCCCCCCCTTGCTGGCTTATATAAAGCCATCCAGGTTTTTCAATTTTATAGGGAGGGTGTTTTAATCTGGTTTTAATGGTTTTTAAAGTTTTAATTGTTTAGTCCTGTATGATGAGGACATTTTGTATTTTGAACTTTTGATACTGTTGTGAGCCACCTGGAGTCACTTTGGCGAGGGAGGCAGCAATACAAATACAGTAATAAATAAATAAAATAAATAAATATGCGCAGGGAAGATTATGAAAAATGTATCCATGAGAATCAAGGAACATTGCCACAAATTGTTATGGAGATGGTACATGATGCCAATTTGGATGCATCAAATAAATAATAATTATTCAAAAAAAAGTTGGAGATGTAAAGTTGAAGATGGGACTTACTTCCATCTATGGTGGCATTGTAAGGAGATAAATATTGTGTGGAAAAAAGGTTTTGATTAAATCAATATGATATTATCATTAAAATTATGTATGCATCCAAAGATGGCATTATTGATGGAGCTAAGTGATATTAAAATTGACAAAAATTAAAAAGAGTTTGTTACAATAATGGTAACAGCTATAGGACTCCTGATCGCAAAGAACTGGAAAATGAACATCACCATAGATATAAAAAGTACTGTATAAAGAAATGTGGGAAATAGCTCTGAATGACAAATTGACATGGATCTGAGGGTTAAAAAAGGAGTGACTGAAAGAAATGAATTTTTTGGGTGATTTTGTCCAATATGTATTTCAAGAGTCAAAAGGAATTAAACCTAATCAAGAAAGTATGAGCTTTTGGAAATAGGGGGATATATGGACACACTGGGAAATTAATTGAAAAGAAATAAATTTATGGTCCCAAGGGTGCACGTTAGTATTGTTATAGAAGTGAATAATAAGAAAACCATGTGTGTGTGTTTTGTTGTTGTTTTGTATATTTTCTTTTTTGTGTTATTATTCTTATCATGGTTAAAGAATTTTTAAAAATGAAATACCCTTTTTGAATCCCCTGCTTTTGTGCCTTTGTATTTTTTTCTTTTTGAGGAAAGGAAATTTCCTTCATTTCCTTCACAATTCTCCTTCTGTGGTACATTTTTAAGTTTTTTTATTTTTTAAAAAATAATTTTCCTGGAGGCAGTGTACCCTGCCTTTATTGGAGAATTTTGATTATTCCTTCTAGTTAGGAGAGCATGTGGTAAAAAAACAAGAGCAACAGAGAGAAAATGTGGAGAGCTCAGCTCAGTCTTTGACCCTGTTTGACCCTTTGGTTTCATTTCCACACAGATTAACACTTCCCATGATAAAATTTCTTTAGAAGCATTTAAAGTAGAAAAAGATATTTTTCCTTACAGTTATCATCAATAGTTATAGTCAGAAGAGAAAAAATGTAAAGAAAAATGGATTCTTCACCACAGGGAAGAGCCACCCATGCTTGTTTTTACATTTGATGTTTATTCTGTTTAGTCATTGAAATTGAATGGGAAAGAATCTGTTCCTATTTGCTTTGCTTCTGTTGGAGATGAGTGTGCTTCTGATCTTTTTATTGGAATTCTTTTACTGTGTAATATTTATTACTACCATCTGTATCCTATTTCATTTATTCTAGTAGGTATTAACATATCCTTCTTCCTGTTAAGAGAGTAGGCATAAAAGATTGATTTCCCTAGCTGTAAATAGAAAAAAGGTACTACAGTGGACCCTCAATTAACAGTGTTCCTTGGTTCCCCAAGTAGCGTCGCTATTCGGATAACGTCGTTATTTGATTAATGACAAAAAATTCATTATTCGAATAACAATGGTAAAAATACCACCGTCATTTGAATAATGATATTATACAAATAATGACATTATTCGAATAATGACAAAAACATTATTCGAATAATGACATTTTTGTCGTTATTTGAATGCTCATGTAGGGTGCATCAGTAGCGTCGTTAATCGAAAATGACGCTATATGAACGCATCATTAATCGAGGGTCTACTGTAGTTTAATTTTCCCCTGCCTTAAAACACAAAACTAAATAGGAAAAAATCCCACTGTTCTCTCCCTGTCCCAGTAGTATTTTTTTAAGCTCCAACTAGCATGTATGTGCTTGCACACAAGGCACAAATAAATGCACATGCCGTATTTATTCATGTATAACGCGCAAAATTTTATACCAAAAAAAGAAATCAAAGTTTGGGTGCGCGTTATAAACGAGGACTGGTGTCCCACCCCCGTCGCGAGCCTCTTTTACTTCCTTTTTAGAATTGGGTCGGCTGTCTATTGAAGGGGAGGCGGGGGTGTGGCTTTGAAGAAATTGACGGGATCTGATTGGGTGGCGCGGGAGACGAGGCGTGGCCCGGAGGTAGCTCGCAGTTCGAGCGAGGCTCCTGGGGGTCGGAAGTGCTTGTTTCGGATTGCATTTTCTTTACCCTGCAACAGGTGGGTCTGATTATCCCCCCCCTCCCTCAATGTTTTAAGGCGTGCTCTTATGAACAAGCTTTTTCACCGATATAACTGGTACCCGTTAGATGGCATCTCAGGGTATCAAGCGTGGTGTGAAACAAAATTTTATACCGAGGTTTCATGGAAAATTAGGGGTGCGCGTTATACACGAGTGCGCGTTATACACGAATAAATACGGTATGTACATACACACACAGAGAAAGGAAAATATTTTAAAATATGACTCCCTCCTTGTCGTCTGGTTGTGAGAAGGATGCCGAGTGAGTTGACCAAGTAATATGTTATGCCCTGAGATGCAGAAAGGACATTGCTTGCTTTCCTCGCAGGTGGTGGAATTATGTGGGTAAGCTGGAGTTTTGGGTGCAAATCTGAAAATGTTAGAAAAGGACCCTCAGAAAATGGTTTTGATAGGAACCGAGAGTGATTGTGCAGGAAGAGGCTGCTGTTTATGCCATGGCTAGCAGAGCGGGGAGGTTATAGTAAATTCTGCACAGTGCTTGTGTGGCAGGTTCAGACACATGGTCTTCTTCTCATGTTGTTGAGGATGACTCTGTGTGGATCAAAGAGAATGCCTGTGATGATATGAGGGCCTGACTAGACTAGTGATGACTCCAGGTATTCTTGGACTTCAATTACCAGAAACCCAAGTCAGCACTTCTGCTGATCAGGGCTTCTGGGAATTGAAGTTCCAGAGCACCTGGGGTGCCAAGGTTTGCCATCACTGGACTAGACTGAGCAGAGGGCAGCCTATTTTTGGTGAGTAAACCAAACCTGAAGGGAGGAAGAAGACTGTGTCTGATACTAACTGGTCAAAGTCTTTGCTTTCTCAGCCATTTCTAAAGCCAGCTTGCATCCTCTCTTGCAACCCATAGGTGATTTGATGATTTGAGGACTGATGATAATGATAACAGTGATTTGATAAAATAAGAAGCACTGCCCGACATAGGTCCGGTGAAAGCCATGATGATGACCAGATAAACCTGCTTGATGCCTCTCTTTTTCATCTGCACTGTTTCCTGCTGATGAATTTATATAATGCCAAGGAGGATGTGATGTAAATGCTGCCTGCAGCACAGGTCTGATAATGGCTTTTGTTTCCCAAACAATTCTCATTTTATTGCTCATTCAGTGACTTTACATTACAGCCTATCTATGCATTAAAAATCACTGATTACAGAGCAGGAAGAAAAATGAAAGGCCATTGTTGACAATTCCCACGTGAGATGTGTACATGGCAAGGTTGGCTTTCGATTTCCACCCCTCAGCCACCACTATCTTCTTCACTGGACCCTCAGCAAAGTTGCAATCTTATAAAAGGAGCTATTTTAAAACTGTATTCACCTTCTCTCTCATAAAAACAGGTAGATAAATAAATAAGATCCTTCCCAGATGAGATGGCTATATACATACCAGGCCTGCATCTTCTATTAGTAGCCTGTTTTTAGTTCACAAAATTGTAATTTCTCTCTCCCACCCCCACCCTCATCAAGTGCTAGAGCTTTTGTTGTTTGCAAAAGAAATGGATAGCAGGGCATTGTTTTTTTTTATTAAAAAAAACTAGGATTTAAATCACTATGAATTGTTTATTACTCCTTTATTTTATGCCCCCTGGAGAGACAGTAACAGGGTGTGCATCTCCAGTGGAAACTATCTGAAACCATGCCAAATGTTTGTTCCCTTCTTTTAATCCAGGCACGTAAAATCACGGAGGACAAGAAAATACATTTTGTAAGGGGGCCCATCAAGAAGAAAGTTTAGCAGTATAAACAGGGAGGGAAAGACATTCTTTACAGCAAGGCAATGGAATCCAGCACATCGTGAGGTCTAGACGAAGTTCTGGAATGTGTAGTCATTAGGTGAGAAGTGGTATAATAAACAGTTTAATGACATAACCAGGGCTGGCATCAGTGCTTGACATATCTGAACAGCTGCCAGTGCTCCCGAATCTTGGCAAGTCCCATTGTGGATGCCCTGAATCTTGTTAATTTTTCCTCCCCTCTGCCAGGCATTGGGTGTAGCATTGGGTGGCTGCATCCACTGGTCATTTTGTTTTCCCAAGATTGGCGGCATGTCATGCCAGCATATTGAAGGAGATCAAACATTGTTTAGATGTTGTAGTTGCTCACATCAAACATGCCAGGGTACAACACAGGTACTAATTGTTTTATGTTTCAGTGATAATTATGGATAACAATCAGTGGTGGGCTCCAAATAATTTACTACCACACTGTGGGCATGTTATGGTGGGTGTGGCCAGGGGGAAAGCCCTGCATTGCACCTGAATTAGGACTACTTTACTTCAAAACTTGGATGGGTGCGGCCAGCCAGAATTTCTGCTACCGGTTCTGGCAAACTGGTGTGAACCTGCTGATGCCCACCACTGATAACAATATAAATTGCTCGATCTCCTTCCCTCTGGATGATGTTATAGGCGCCATGATGGTGAACCTTGGCACTCCAGGTGTTCTTAGACTTCAATTACCAGAAGCCCAAGTCAACACTCTTCCTGATCAGGATTTCTGGGAATTGAAGTTCACGAACAGCTGGAGTGTCAAGGTTCACCATCGCTGTTATAGAGTATTGTACACCAAAAACACTAGATTTAGGGACAGCCTTCTCCCCCATACCATTATTCAGCTGAACACATAGGTATATATTTGAAGGATATAGAACACATAAGTATATATTTGAAGAATATAAAGAATAATTTTTAACAATTTTATTGTATAATTGATGTTCCTTTTTTGTGTTATATATGAATTTTGTCCTTTTATTATTCTTGACCAGTGAGCACACTGAGAGCTTTTGGTAAAGGTAAAGGTTTCCCTTGCTCAAAAGCCAGTCGTATCCGACTCTAGAGTGCAGTGCTCATCTCTGTTTCCAAGCCGAAGAGCCCAGCGCTGTCTGCTTCTGCAGACGTTTCCATGGTCATGTGGCAGGCATGACTAGACACCAGAGTGTACGGAACGCTGTTACCTTCCCACCAAAGTGGTCCCTATTTATCTACTTGCAATGTCTTGCTTTCGAACTGCTAGGTTGGCAGGAGCTCATTCCGTCCTGCAGTCCTCAGGAACCCCATCAGGGCTTTGTAGTTGCTTGCAATTAACCTCTTCCCCCAATTTCACATTAATGAAGATACTGTCACTCCTTTTTGTGGTGTAATGTTAACTTTTAAGATAGTCTTATAGTTACAGAGTATGCACATTGTGAAAGAGGACTATCATAGGGTTCAAGTGGTGATCCTGCTGTGTATCATACACTGCTTCACATTGAGCCAACATTGAAGTGGGTGCCAGAAGAGTGTGTTTTATATTACAGGCCAAAGGCCTTTAGTTTGTAAAAGTAACTGTAACTAAAATAGTTACTTTTTACAGAAGCAGCTGCATTTTAGAAACTATAACTTCAGTGATAAGTAATCTCTTGGCTCTTATTATAATGAATTGCTTTTAAAGTAATTTTGAAAGTTCTTTGTTTATATAACAGTGGTCTAAATGTTACCAACAGGCATATCATTGTCATCTTTCTTCTTCAGTGACAGAGGCAGGGAAATTACTGCTGGAAACCTGAAAGGAAGGGAAGACAAAGGCGACATTTGTGGAAATGTATGACCTTTCATCTGGGAGAATGTTCCTCATATCTATGAACACCTAAAGAGAGGAATAAGGGAAAGAGTCTCTCGGTACAAAATTAAGGACCATTGTCACAATGGCAGCAACTAGATAAATTATCCTCTGTTTACATGTTTAGTGTCACTCTCTCCTACATAATCAGTTGTTCACAGAAGAAACAAGCATAGTTGAGGTGGAAGCACTGGCGTTAATATTTGCTGGTCATACCAGTATCAAAGGCATGAAAGTGCTGCTATTAAAAAAGAGAGAAAGAAACTACTGTACCCAGAGTGGGGTGGGTTAGGGATCAGGTCAAAGAAATATATATATATATATATATATATATATATATATATATATATATATATATATATATATATATATATATATATATATATATATATATATATATATATATATATATATATATATATATATATATATTTAAAAAAGCTGAGACCAATGGCTTGTATCATTTCTCCATAGACTCACCTGTAATTGATTTTTATTGATGCATTTCTGTATACATTCTTACATTTGAACAGGGAACAATAATAGTTGTGTATATTGGAGTGTCATTGTATATTGCAGGATGGGTGAAATATATTCTATTCATTTTTCATTTCTCTTTTCATACAAGTTGTTAGGCAACATCATGACTACACCAGCTTCAGGTATGACAGCTCTAAACAGGGGTGCTGTGTTACATCCAAACCAAGCTATAATTGTATTCATCGAAGAAGATTTTTCTCCTACCTACAGGTATATTTTCACCCCACTTTATTTTACTTTGAATGATCAGGTGAACTAATCTGTACTTCTAACATTTCTGATCTCTGTTTGTGGCAGAGAATAAATGGATCTACATTCTATACATCTTCAGAAGTCTCTGTTAGGGTGGTTACTTATGTGTCATTAAAAAAGAAGAGAAAAGGACATTCATTACTATAAAGGAGAAGAAAAAGAGAGCTCATAATGCTGATTTATATTTATAATTACAGCATATTTCACTTGAATGGGGAAAGTAGTGGCCAGGTGGCTTGTGGGTCTGGTGAATCTGGAGTCTAGTGTTGATTGTCAATAAGCAACCTCTAGGTTCCAGATTTCCTTCCTTATGGTTCTTCTCTTTCAATTAGTTTGGGACTACATGAGAAATGGAGGACTATTTCCCCTAAAACAAGATAGGGAGGCACCCTGGATTCTGCACTCACTCCCTTGCTGTTCCAAAGGACCCTTCTAAATAAGACGGAGGTTCAGAGGTGTGCAGTAGGAAGGATGAGTTGAAGAAAACCACTCTCCCTCTTTCTATTTATGGAAGCCTCTGTTAAGTCAAAAATCCTTTCATCAGAAGAAAGGACACAGCTGACTATGACCCATAAAAATTAATGTGCTTATGCTTGATATCATGTGGGATGGTGGCTGCCTATTCTGTGGTCACTGGTTCTGTCTGTTTTACCTTCTCATGAGCAAAGTTTCCATGCGCCTTCAATATGTCAAGGCACATGAATAGAGGAGTGTTTTCTTCTTTCTCCCCCATTTTTCAGGAAATGGTATAGCTCTAACCTTCATTGTCTAATAATGCCTGACCTTGACTTTGTTCAGGCTGGAAGGATTTCAGACTTGGTTTTATCAGGATTAGATTTTTATCTGCAGAGAAGTTCCCAAGCAAGTAACTCATCTCCTCTCCTCTCACCTTAGACTCTTAAGATATCTCCTCCAATTTCTAAAATAACAAAGCAAATCAAATAAATAATCATGACGGGTAAAACTATGACTTTCATGGTGAAGCCATGGAGACAAAGCCTTAATCTACTTCAGATTAATGCCTTCAGATAATGTCAGCAAAGATTATTAAAGAACTAATAAAGTCACCACATACCAGGACCATGTAGCTCACTTCAATATATATATCTTCCATTTGAGGAACCAGCATTGTCTTGGTAGAGGTCTCCAGCAAGGTAGCCAAGTTAGTTTCATGCTACAAAGGCAACCAACTTAAATACTAACAAATGCTGTTTTGGCCTAGGTTTATGTGGACTGCAGCCACACTTCTGGATATTTGCTAATCTGGAAGGTGACACAAGACTTCTTGTTGTCAATTCCTTTGTGTAAGGGAGGATAAGGGTTGTGGAATTCAACACATCCCTTGGGTTTGCACCATTTTCATGTCTCCCTCACAACCTAAACAGACTTTTGTGAGACTGGTCCAGAAAATGAGTACCCAGGACATTGCTCTGTCGTACTTTGCACAGTGAAATTGCTTCTCTGAATGAGAGGGGGGGGGAACACATTGAATTCCTTTGAAAGCAAGTAGCATTTCATCTTTGGATATGAATATTTTGTGGAAATCACAAAGCAAAGAAGACTAAAGGAAATATAACAGCTTTATATCTTTAAATGTTAGCCAGACTTTAGTGCTGCTTCTTACTTTGTGACAACAATCAGAACTGATCTTTCTGATGTTGATATGTTGAGGACCTAGATGCTTATACTTATGATTTTGTGTGTACAGTAAAACTTTGCATAAATAGCGCCTTGCTTAGAGACTAACTTGCTTAAAGAGCAGAATTTTCTCTGAATGGTCACCTCGCTTAACAACTAAAACCAAACAAAACTTGCTTAACAACTAAATTGGGGTTCACAATCCCCCCCCACCGTCAGAAGTCACAATTGGTCACTTACAATGGTGTTTCGCTTAAAGAGCAAACTCACTTAAAGAGCAATCCCGTGGAATGCATTATGCTCTTTAAGCAAGGTACCACTGTATTTTTTATTAAAAAAAACCTTTAGCACACATCCTGCATTATTACCTTGATGCCCTGGTATGTATAAGTTCAATATGTGCACTGTTTCTATGTTCGTGATAGGTGATTTCCTCAATTCTCTCATCCTCTTATATTGTGATTTGGAAATCGAAGTTGAGCATTTATACAGAAAGAAATCTGTTGATGTACCTATAATGATCGGAGCCCTTGGAGCAATACCTAAAGGACTCCCTAGATATTTGGAAATTTTGGAGTTATTAGACTTGAACATCCTAACTCTCTAAAAACAACTTTAGTAGGAACTGCCTATATATTTAGATGATACCTTAACAGTTGTTAGGTCCTTGGTTTGGTCTTGACCTATTAATTTTATACCAAACTTCAACTGTGAATCCAATCATCATCATCATTATCATCTGAGCCCTTCGATATTTGGAAATTTTGGATTTATTGGACTTGAATATCCAAAGTTTATTTAAAAAATAAACTTTGCTATGACCTGCCTATATATTTAGATGTTTTTTCCTTCACAATTCTTAGGTCTTGAATACTAGTCTTTGACTGTGAATTGAATGGTATAATTTTTTGGAGAAGGAGAAGAATTCAAGTTGTGGAGGAAATTACAAACTTATAACAGCAGCCTAACTCAAAACAACTACTGGATTTAAAGGGACATAGTGGACAGAAGCTTTGTGGGTTGGTAGAACTGATGTTGAGCCAGAAAAATCATCCTGATCTCAGATCAGCCAGCATCAGAGCAGAGAAGGGACAGATGTAAATTTCCTCCTTCTATTCCAATATAAAGGCTAAAGAAAGCCATTCTAAGTTATTTCCAGCATCCCTGGGCTGGCAGGGCTTTGAACTGAGTATAGCTTTCTCTCAGCACTTGCTTGGTTTGCATCCTAATATTTTTCAAAATGATCAAACACACAAGATAAGATTAAACATGTTGTTGTACTGCAATTAAGTTTCATAGGAAAGAGAAAAGGCCAGAGGGACTTTACCCCTCTATAGATGGAGACTCATTGGTCACCTAGCATCATAATGCAGTTACTTATTTCATTTCCTTGCAGCACCATGAGTGCTTCTGACAACATGCTAGTGCACTCTGGCATTCCATTTAGGAATGTGATAAGGTTACAGTGTCACAGTGTCACCTTGAGTCACCACATTTCTACTTATATTAAAATCATCCTGTCTCCGGTAAACATTTTGAGAGGAGGGGAATGATCATTTCTAGCTCAGTTGTTGAGTGGGTTAAGAATAGCCCATTACTGTTTGCATGGAAAATTTAATGCTGTAGGGAAAGAGGAAGCTACATAATCAACTGGTTGCATCATAAAAAAAGTTGCCATTTAATGTGCGTACTGCAGATAAGTTTCCGATAGGAAAGAATCTTTGATAGCTAATGTCCATTCCTTGACAGGATGAAGGGATGAAATGGCTGTCTGGTATCTCTGCAACATCTCAGTATAACCCTGAAACTCAATTTAAACCATAGATGTGTTTTTCCATCTCCACCCCACCCCACACACACTAACTTCTTGGTAAGTATATGGAAAATTTTTCCTCAATAGCTTTCTGGAAGTTAAGGTTTGAAAATCACATAGCAGTTTTTTCTTGATGCAGAATTCTTTCAGTCTGTTAGGAAGGAGGGGCTATTAAGCTACACTACATAGTGCTGGTGGTAGTTGTAGTAATGGAAATGTGAAAGTAATAGCCTTGAATTTTCCATGTTGATTTGACAAAGGCAATCGCAGCTGTGGATACAATACCTGTCATACTGTCAAGAGACATATTTGTATCCAAAGTAAAAATGAAATCTCAAAATAATGAAAACCCCAACCCCCCAATGTCATGTACCCCATAATCATCACATAATCTCATGATAATCACACTTATAATGAATTAAGGCATGACATATTTCACTTTGCATGTAGTGAGTCTATCTCATATATTTGTCCCACCTTTTAAGTGAAATGAATGAACATTTGCACGATATTTTAATTTTCCGAGCTTCACTTGTATATTGGGGGCTGTTTAAAAATAAAGTGAAAACATTCCAGTAGTTGTATTCGAGGCCAACTGTCCATTCTGCAAAAAGTGTTGATCACTGCCTAGAAAGGTGTAAATGCTTAGAATAATTATTTTGGTAGAACATGTTTAATTTATAATTGCAACAACATAACTTTTGTTTCATGTTTTGGAATTACTGATTAACTTTTCCTTAAGTTTTGCCCTAGGCTAAAAATGTAGTCAAGCACTGGGGAAAGCAAAATGACTTGAACGATTAACAGAAATCTCCTCATAGTTTTGAGAGAAGGCATATTCATGCCGGATAGCAAAAATAATTGCTTCATGACAATTTTTCTAATCAACTGCTACTGTTCTTGTAATTTGTTTGATGGTAGTGGCTAAGACGCTGACTGGGAAGCAGAAGGTCAGCAGTTTGATTCCTGAGTACTGCAGGACAGAATGAGCTCCTGTCTTTGTCCCAGCTCCTGCTTCTGCTCCCAAAAATACATAAGGACCGATCTCCCGAGGGTCTCACGCCAGGAAGACCTATAGTGGCATCCATTGGTTCCACCCTCGAGCCCGCACCTCAGTTTTTGAACTATCACATGAGACCGTTTACAACATCTACCCCTTCTTACATAAAGAATACCACTGATTTTATTGCTCAAGTAGAAGAGGTCCATGTACCAATAGAGGGGGGCTTTATTACCATGGATGTCCAGGCCCTATAAATGAAAGTGCCTTTAGATGAGATCAAAGCCCTTGTGCATAACATCTAGACACACGCACAGAGCTCCACCCACCCACGCATTTTTTTGATGGAATTATTAGATTTGGTTTTGGATCACAATTTTTTTAGGTTTGGTAAAACTTTTTATTTACAAATAAAAGGCGTGGCCATGGGTAGCTCCATAGCGCCAAGTTTGGCTAATTTATATATGATTTTGTTTGAAGGAGAAATTATTTTAGATTCTGATAAGAACCCTTATTTTTCGCACATTATTTTTTACAGGTGGTTTATAAATGATCTTTATTTCATTGTAGACAATCTAGAAGTAGAACCTTTGTTTGTGTCCTGGGTCAACGGTCTAAATGACAACTTAAAGTTTACTTATAATATTGACAAATCTTCCATTCCATTCCTGGATGTGAACACCTATGTCTCTGCTCATCGGAAAGTCCAGGTTAGGCTTTACAGAAAAGCAACAGACAGGAACACATACTTGAATTTTGAATCATTCCATCCATTTCATTTAAAACACAATCTTCCAAATGGACTTTTCCTCAGAGCGAAATGCAACTCCTCCATTGAAAGTGATTTTGTTTCAGCTGCCTCCACTATCAGTTTGTTTTTACGTGACAAAGGATATCCTGAGAAAGTAATTACCCAGAATTTGAACAAAGCGAGGTTGGTGCCCAGGGCACAGCTATTTCAACAAAATGCAAAAAGATTGATTGAAAGATTACATTGTTCTTTTCAGTTCTCACTGTTGGTGGGTAGAGTACAATCTATCATTAGGAGACATTGGCATATTGTCAGTCACTTACCTGGTTGCGCCGCCTTCTCCATCATAGGGCTCAGGAAATCAAGGTCCATCAAACAGATTGTCAGTAAATCTGATCATGAATCCCGCATTCCACCTAGGCGCTCTATTATTATAGGTCATTTTAGATGTCAAGACTGTACCTATTGCAAGCGCTCTTTGCGGGGCCCCCCCACCGGACTTGGACATCCGGGTAGTTAGGGGGCGTGGCCAGCACCCTTTAAAAGGGGTGGCCACGAGGCAGCCGCGCTGCCATTTTGCGAAGCAACGGAGAGGAGAAGTGTTTCCCCAATTGCTCCGTCGCTCTTCCCTTTAGCCAGGAAGCCTCTTTTGGGCAGCGGTTTCTTCTTTGCTCCTTTTCTTTGGCTTCCCAAAAAGAAAGCGATGGCGAACGCGGTTCGCCCTTCAAGGAGGCGCCAGCCGGGTCGGAGGACCGCGACTGCGCCTCCTCAGCAGGCCCCCTTTCCGGGGGCTCCCACCGGGACCGGTGGGATGGGGTCGATTGCTCCTTGGCCTGAGGCTGGGCAGCCTCAGACCGGCCCGGCAGGGGCTGCGGCCCCCAGCCCACAATTAGCAGCCACCGGCCCGGGCCTGGCGCATAACCAGGCTGGGCCTCCGGACCTTGGCACGCAGCTTCCAGCGGTGGGCTTTAACCAAGGGGGTTGGCTGGGTTCCCTTCCCTGGCAGTGCATGCCCCCAGCCCCTCCAGGGCCGGTGGTTGGGGCATGGCCATATTCGGGCCCCGGGGTCCAGAGACCTGGCCCGGCACCAGTGACCAGTGGGCCGGCCGGCCCTTTGCCCCCCATCAGCGTTGGGGGTTATGTAAACGTTGATGCCCTACTGGCCCGCGTAGCGGCCCTGGAGGCATCTTTAGGGATAGTTAATCCATCCGGGGCACCTTTTGGTTTACAGGTCAACGCAACGTCTGCCGGTCCTCGGCAGGTGGCCGAACGGGTTGAGCTGCCTGAGGCACGCAGGTCGGCGCCAGCCGCGGCCTCGCAGCTCCCCACGCAGCAGTTGCTGCCAGCAGGTAGTGGTCAGGCCCCGTCTACGAGCTCGGTTGCGGTCGCGAGCTCCGACACCCTCAGTGGGCCGGAAGCCCCGGTGTGGGCGGCCCATGGGGGTGCAACTTGTGAGTATACGGTTCAAGCTAGTGCACCCACACCACAACCCACAACGGGGGGAGGCTTACAGTGGCCGTGACCTCGCCTGGCTGGGGCGGCAGGTCAGCCGCCACTGGCCCATCCGGGAACGGCTCCAACACTCCAAGGCCCCACTTGGGGCGGGACACCCTGTCCTGCAGGGAACTTACTGGGGGTGGCGAGGCTGGTCCAGGCTCCTTTCATGGTGCCCAGCACTGTTAATGTGCCGGTGTCGGCGTTGCCGACAGCAGGTTATTCGTTACCCCTCGGGGATCATCTGGCCCAGGCCACCAAGGAAAAGATCTGGTGGGGGGAGTATGTGGACATTTTCTCCCTCTTGAATAGGGAACCCACCAAAGAGGAGAGGAAGGGGCAGGACGAGAAGGACAAGGAGCAGTCACGTCGACGTAAGCCGCCACGACACGTGGGCCAACTGGTTACCCGCATACCTCATATACATGGCGGTGTACCTAAGGGCCCGGCCTGACCTGGCCATTCCGATGGTCCAGTATTTGGACAATATATACCGGGCGATGGTTGATTTCCCTGGCCCGCCGTGGTTGGCTTACGACGAAGAATTCCGTATGAGAGTGCCCCTACACCCAGAGATGAGGTGGGATGAGCACTGCCAGAAGCTGTGGCTTCTGTACATGACCCCCACGCGCCCTGTGCCAGGGGAGAGGTACCATTGTGGACATGCGGTCCAGCGAGCTGCTCCGGCACAGGCACCCCGCCAGGTGGCGGGGCAGGGGGTTCCAGCCCACCTGCTGTGTTGGAGCTTCTCGGCCAATGGTGCGTGCAACAGGAAGCAGTGTCGATACAGGCACGAGTGCCCCTCTTGTGCTGGCCCCCATGCCGCCTCCGCGTGTCCTAGGGCAGGCGGACTGCGGGGCAGAGGTAGAGGTGGACAGGGAGCGGGCAGAACTGCCGCGGAGGGAGCTGGTCAAGCAAAAGGCCCCCTCCCCAATTAATGTGGACATGTTGGAGCATTGGCTCATGATGTACCCGAAGAGGGCGGATGCAGCTTACCTGCTTGAGGGTTTTCAGCAGGGGTTTCACATTCCTTTCACAGGGGACAGGTCCCCCCAAGATGCCCCCAACCTGTTGTCACTCAGGGGAAGGGAGGAGGTGGCTGCCATGAGCATTGCTAAGGAGGTCAATGCTGGCAGGGTCGCTGGCCCTTTCCCTGTCCCACCATTTCCCAATCTCAAGGTTTCCCCGTTGGGGTTAGTGCCCAAGAAGTCACCGGGGGAGTTCCGTTTGATACACCACTTGTCTTACCCGGCCGGCCGTTCGGTCAACGATGCTATCCCTGATGACCTTTGTTCGGTCAGGTATACATCTTTTGACCAGGCCCTGTGCATGGTGCGCTCCTGTGGCCCGGGTGCACTGCTGGCTAAGTGTGACATTAAGTCCGCGTTCCGTCTCCTGCCAGTGCACCCGGCTGACTTTGAGTTGCTGGGTTTCAAGTTCCGGGGTGAATTTTATTTTGACAAGGCCATGCCTTTTGGCTGCTCCATTTCATGCTCGGCATTTGAGCGCTTCAGCACCTTCCTGCAATGGGCCTTTGTTCGCAGGTCAGGGTCTCGGTCTGTAGCCCACTACCTCGATGATTTCTTATTCGGGGGTGAACGGGGCTGGGACACGTGCACGCGTCTCCTAAATACATTTCAGACGCTAATGAAGGAACTCGGTGTCCCTTTAGCGCCCGAAAAGACCGAGGGCCCTTCAACCAAGCTCACATTCCTGGGGGTGGAGATTGACACGGTTGTGCAAGCATCCAGGTTACCTGTTGATAAGGTTTCACGGATCGTTGCACTTATTTTGGACTTGCTGGCCAAACGCAAGGTGTCCCTTCGGGAGCTCCAGGTGTTACATGGTCACCTCAATTTCGCTTGCAGGGTGGTCGCACCTGGCAGAGCCTTTGCTCGACGCTTGTGCGACGCCATGACTGGCTTGGCCAGGCCCCACCACAGGGTCCGACTGAACAAGGGCATGAGGGCCGATATGCTCATCTGGCTTCAGTTCCTGAGGAATTCAACGGGGTGTCATTTTGGAGGTCCGACCTTTTGGTTTCCCCTCGTTTTCAGGTTCAGTTGGATGCATCAGGGTCCCTGGGTTATGGGATTTACTTCGAAGGGAAGTGGGCCTACGGCAGATGGCCGCCTGCCTGGTGGGGCACGGATCGTTTGTGCGATCTCACGTACCTGGAATTTTTCCCCATTCTGGGAGCTTTGATGCTATGGGGCGGGGAGTGGGCCAATTCGGTCGTCCATTTCTGGTGTGACAATGCGGCAGTTGTCCACATTGTCAACTCACAGACGTCAAAATCTCCCAGGGTTATGGAACTGGTTCGCCAGTTTGTGTTGCGCAGCCTACCCCTCAATGTGCTTTTTAGGGCCAGACATGTTTCAGGTATTAATAATGATATTGCTGACGCTTTGTCCCGCCTGCAGATCCCCCGGTTCCGTGCCTTGGCCCCGGACGCAGAGGAATTTCCCTCGCCGCTCCCGGACGAGATATGGACGCTTGGCAAGGAGAGGTGAACCGGGCGATCAGCATGTCGCTCGCCCCCTGCACGTGTAAGGCGTATAACCATGCATTCAGTTCATTCATGGCCTTTTGTGCCCGATCACGGCTGCCTGAAAGTTGGCCCATCCCAGTGGCTCGCGTCCTCCAATTTATGGTTTACTTACATGCCCAGGGCTTAGCTCCCCGCACCATAGCATCCAGGCTGTCAGCGCTGGCTTTCATGGCCAAGGTGGGTGGTTTTGCTGACAGCACAAATGATTTTCGCATAAGACATGTTTTGGAAGGGTGGGTGCGGGAACGTGGGCGCAGCCCGGACGACCGCCACCCGATTTCCCCAGGGTACTTACCCACCTTGCACAGGGTTGGCATGACCTGTGTTTCGACAGGTATGAGGCAACCCTGTTTCACGCGGCTACTACGGTGGCCTTTTTTGGGGCGCTCCGCATCAGTGAGCTGGTGCTACTGTCTAAGGCGGATGCGAGTCGTAGGGCACTGGAACTCGAAGATGTCTATGTCTCCAATGATTGGGCTCAGCTGAGGATACGCTCCTCTAAGGTTGATCAGCACGGTGTAGGCAGTGGTGTAAGACTGCTACGATGTTCCATGGCAGACATCTGTCCAGTTGGTGCCCTACAGGAGTTCCTTGCACTACGTGGTACGCACCCTGGCCCGTTTTTCTGTCACCAAGATGGGTCTCCCCTTACTAAATTTCAATTTTGGAAGGTGACCGGTAAGGCACTAGCCAGTGTTGGCCTCCCTGGGGCTCGTTACGGCACCCATTCATTCAGGATAGGGGCGGCTTCCACCGCAGCGGCGTTTGGGTACTCTGGGGCTGAAATACGCAACATGGGAAGGTGGGGATCACGATGTTTTCAGTTGTATGTTCGCCCTCTTCAACAGTGAGTACCAGTTAAGTCACTGCCCTGTTTCCTTTTTTCCTTGACAGAACCTGGGTGTCGTCTTACACCGGTGACAGTATGGCTGGTGGGCCACAGCTATGTGCACAGGGCAGCACAGTTTGCTGCGGCAACAGAGTGGGGACCCTGACTGGGACTGGGTGCATCCGCAAGTCCCAGGTGGTACGGTAAGCGCGGAATGTTATGGCGGGAACTGTTGCCATTCCTTTTCTCCATCAGGGATGCTGACCCGCCTGATGTCCTGATTATACACCTTGGGGATAATGATTTAGGACAGGTCACGGGCCTATCGCTGAAGCATGCGATTTGCGGTGACCTGGCCTACTTGCATTATGTGTGGCCTGCCACAACCCTGCTTTGGTCGGACATGATACCGCGGCACGCTTACAGGGGAGGGTTTAACCTCCAGGCCCTTGATCGGGCTCGGCGCTCGGTGAACAGGGCTATTGCCCGGTTCTTTCTGGACAAGGGTTGGGGACGAGTCATACGACACCCCACCATCAGTCTCCAAAATTATGAGCTTTACACAGGGGATGGGGTCCATCTGTCGCCGGGAGGTATGGATCTCTTGTTGGGAGATTGGCGAGCAGGCCTGTTGACCGAGCTGACGGTCTGGGGGGGGGGTGAGCCTTTGTTGAAGCCTCCCCGTGTGGCGGGTAGCACTGGTAAGGTAAACATTTATGACCCACAGGTATCCGGCAGGTTCGCAATTGACTGGACAACACTAGACAGGCACAAGTTGGTTAACGTTGTCCGGTCAACGATGAACCAGGCAATGGGGTGATGGCACGAGCTAGGCAGCATGCATCACCCCGTTATTTTACGGATACGCGTCAGAGGGTGGGGTCAGTAGTTAGATTATTGACTACGGTCAACAATTTGTTTGTTGTCAACAAACAAATTGATACAAATGGATACATTGTAACCAATTGCCGTTGGCAATTTTGGGTGGAACCTTACCAGTGTTACTTCGGCCTGCTTGCCTTAAGAATTATAATTGGTTGAATACCAATAGAAATTTATAATTCGGACTAGGGCATGAATCAATAAATGTGGCCCAATGCCATTATCCACTTTTACCAGTGTCTGAGTCCTTTATTGTCGGGTGCGCCTGCAATGCAAGCGCGGCGCCAAAATGGCCGCCCCGCTCTTTGCGGCCCCCCCCGGACTTGGACATCCGGGTAGTTAGGGGGGCGTGGCCAGCACCCTTTAAAAGGGGTGGCCACGAGGCAGCCGCGCAGCCATTTTGCGAAGCGACGGAGAGGAGAAGTTTTTCCCCACCACCCCCTCCCTAGTTAATAGTGTGATATTTTGGTCGCTTCGGGGCCGGGTGGGAATTTTTGGCTGGGACCTACAATTGGCTTTCGGGTCCTGGCTTTTTTGCCCATCCCACACTGGTGCTATGGTTTGACATAGGGGTTTCTTGCTGCTGCTGTTGACTTTGGTCACATGGGCGGGTAGCACTGGTAAGGTAAACATTTACGACCCACAGGTATCCGGCAGGTTCGCAATTGACTGGACAACACTAGACAGGCACAAGTTGGTTAACGTTGTCCGGTCAACGATGAACCAGGCAATGGGGTGATGGCACGAGCTAGGCAGCATGCATCACCCCGTTATTTTACGGATACGCGTCAGAGGGTGGGGTCAGTAGTTAGATTATTGACTACGGTCAACAATTTGTTTGTTGTCAACAAACAAATTGATACAAATGGATACATTGTAACCAATTGCCGTTGGCAATTTTGGGTAGAACCTTACCAGTGTTACTTCGGCCTGCTTGCCTTAAGAATTATAATTGGTTGAATACCAATAGAAATTTATAATTCGGACTAGGGCATGAATCAGTAAATGTGGCCCAATGCTGTTATCCACTTTTACCAGTGTCTGAGTCCTTTATTGGGGGGTGCGCCTGCAATGCTCTTTAGCATGGCAAACTAAAGTAGTTTCGATCTCCAGCAGCAAATTTACCTTGAGTTTAAACCAATTTTCAAATTGTAACAGTTCGGGGTGCATCTACCTCCTTGTATGTACTTGCAACCTAGGCTATGTGGGGGTAACTTCCCGCCAGATGAAAACCAGGGTGGGGAAACATAGATCAAAAATTTGTACCAGGAATATCTCTGCCCCCCTTGTAAGTCAGTATTTGGAGAAAAATCACAGTGACCATGATTTCAAGTTTGTGGTGTTGGAAAGCCATAAACAAGATCCTTTTTTCCGCAAAGACTTAGATACTACTTTAAGACAAAGAGAATGTTATTTTATATACTGTTTTAATACCCTGTACCCTTTGGGCCTTAACATGGAAATTGATTACACGTGTTTTTTGTAATCTCTGTTCGTGTTACAGCTGCGCTGTTCAGCATCCCTTTAAAATGAGAGCATAGTTCACCATTAATTTAACGTCCATCGGCACTAAACGAACTCACGATAGAGGTCTGGGACATGTTATAAAATAATCAAAATACAAATAGATTACACTCTGAACAGGATAACACAGGTAATTAATTGCGATTTATATTGTTCAAATTAGGTTACAGCTGTAGATTGATGCATCCAAGATATGTTTGTAATGTATATATTGTATATAATGTAAATAGGTTTTGACAATAATGATGGTTAATTTGTTTTGACATAGATCCCTGAAGAAAAGTTTGAAAATTCCTATATCGGAAGGAATTAGGATCTGTTTCCGAAGTTTGGTTATTGGATTAAAGTTTTATTTTCACACAGCCAAGGCAAACGGTTTCTTCTTGCTTGATTTGTCCCAGCTCAGCTCCTGCCAACCTAGCAGATCAAAAGCAAGAAATTTCAAGTAGATAAATAGGGACCACTTCGGTGGGAAGGTAACAGCATTCTGTGCACTCCAGTGTCTAGTCATGCCTGCCACATGACCACAGAAACATCTGCAAAAGCAGACAATGCTGGCTCTTCGGCTTTGAAACACTGCACCCTAGAGTCGGATATGACTTAGCTTTCAAGCAAGGGAAACCTTTACCTTTAGTGTCAAGAAATAGAGACTTGGTGGAAGGTATTTTGGTACCTCTACATAAAAATCTGAAGGGTACTCTCCCCCCATAAATAATATAATAGGATAGGGGTTCCCAACTTTTTCAAGCCAGGAGCCAGGCCACCCTCTCTCAGTCAGCTTTGAGGGCCAGACAGCCATTTTGCCCTGCCTGCACAATGGGGGTGGCCATTTTGTCCCAACAGATTAAAAGGGGTGGCCACTTTGTTTTTCGAATTCCCTTGGAGGATTGGGGGGGGGGGGCACAAGAAATGGTGCCACAGACCAGATCTGGGCCACAGGCCTTAGGTTGGGAACCCCTGTCATAATTGCTTAAGTAACTAACGTTAACAGCAAATCTTGTTTAGACAGTTCCTCTGCACCATGGTAGAAGGAACACAGCAAACCATTGTGTTGTCATATGAACAATGTCTGTGTAAAACACCCACTTTCAAGCCTTCTCCCCTGCTTTATGACTTCATAGCTAGCCTTGGTCCAACCAGCTACTCCCTCTTCTTTTCTCCCACTGCTTCTTTCTCCATGTCAGGGTTGTTGTGAGAGCAATGACCATGTTCTTGGAGTCCATGGAAAAAAGAAGGGATACATGTGTCACAAATAAAATAACTCCAAAACCTTTTCTCAAAAACAAAAAACCCCAAACATGTTTTCTACAAAACATTTGTGATAATATCTAGCTTGGGGTGAAGAAAGTTGCCTTTAATCTCTAAGGCTATATCCCCATCATCATTGTGATCATTGTCGTCAGCATGTGATGTCAAGTCAATTCTGACTTATGATAACCCTTTTTCAGGGTTTTCTAGCTAGAGTATATTCAGAAGTGATTTCTTCTAAGGAAGCCCTGGGACTCTGTAGCTCACCCAGGGTCACACAGGCTGGCTTTTCTTCCAGAAAGCACAGTGGGGAAATCAAACTCCCAACCTCTGGCTCTGCAGCCAGACAACTATATTTTAAGTAAATATAATGCAAAGGGTGTAACAGCTGTCCTTCTGCTAGTACCGTTAGTTGCATGCTGCACTCTAGGTCCCATACTTCAACCAGGTGATGTCCAAGCAGTGATGTGCTGCTCCAGGTTCCCACCTGATCCCAGGAACCGGTAGCGGAAATTCCCCCAGGCCATGCCCACTTGGTTGGCCACACCCACCTCCATAGACCAGGCCATGGTGTGGCTGACCACGTGGGCGTGGACCACAGAGTTAGCCATGCCCAGGGTGCGGGTAGTAAAAAATTTTTGCAGCTCATCACTGTGTCCAAGGTCATTCCCAGCTCTGTAATTCTCTGAATCTGAGCTCAGAATAGGTTTAAGGCGTTGACAAAAGGCTGTGAAGCTAGCTTTCTAGGCATTGGATTCTACTTTAGGTAAACTACTGTTCATCCTTCTAAACCTAAAATGGCCCTTTAAGATCTACCTGATGGCACAGAATCAAAACAGATGATATATGGAAGATGAATGAATTGTCTGTCAGCCTTTTGAAAAGCAAAGTTGAGGAGATGCTATTTTTAGAGAGCAAAAGTAGAGCAGGAAAGGGAGAGAGGGGCATGTATATATTAAATCTCCTATCATTTGGTATAATACCTTCTTCCCTGCAGACAAACACATGCAAGGCTCCGGTGTCTACTTGCCCTTGTTCCTGCAAATAGAAAAGTAGCTGCTAGGTGAAAAGACAGAAGGAGAGGAAAAGATTCAACAGCCCATGTTCCCTAGGGCTTTTCTGTTTCTGATCATGGTTCCTGATGTTGCTTTTATGAACGGCTAGGAATATAAATGACATTCTTTATCTTAAATATTCCCATGATGCAGTGGTAAAATGCTGTAGCTGAAATTCTGCTCATAAACTGAATTCAAGTCCAAAATGCTCAAGGTTGGCTCAGTCTTCCATCATTCCAAGGTTAGTACAATCACCTTGTGAACTGACTCGAGAGTGCTCTAAGCACCATGGGGTGGTAGGGTAAAGGTAAAGGTCGCCCTTGCTCAAAAGCTAGTCATATCTGACTCTAGGGTTCAGTGCTCATCTCTGTTTATAACAAAAAACAAAAACAAAACCCAGCACTGTCTGCATCTGCAGACATTTCCATGGACATGTGGCAGCGGAGTGCACAGAACGCTGTTTACCTTCCCACCGAAGGTACTTGCAATTTCTTGATTTTGAACTGCTACGTTGGCAGGAGCCAGGTCAAAGACAGGAGCTCACTCCATCATGCAGTATCGGGGACTCGAACTCTGACCTTCCAGTCAGTGTGTTTAGCATCTTAACCACTTGAGCTACTGCAGTCCCTCATGGGGTGGTACATAAGTGCAATTGCTATTAAGGAAATCTGACCATTTCCGTTTCTCTAGCTGCTGCCTAATGCCAAGAATCTGTACCTTTATGAGCAGCAGAAGATTACTTGCCTTCCCCATCCTTTGTATCTTAAGGCCTCTATTGCCACTGTGCCTGTTTTTATATAGAAGGTTTGCCAACATGGTCATTTGCAAGAAGTGCATATAAAATTAATGGTACTTGCAACATTGCAAGGGAAGTTTTTCACATGGTTGAAGAACAGGTGCTAATCAATCTTTAAACTCCCCTTTGAGAATAAATACAGTGCTTTGTTGGTCACCCCACGCTGATATCATCTGCTGATGAGTGCTCAATCACTGTGCAGCAGATTTGCTTTCTCAACTTGGTCTCTTTGTTTGAATAGTGTCATTGTACATCCCTCCCCAGTACCTGTAAACTTCACAAGAGTACCTTTCTCCTGCAAGCTACTCACTCTTTGCAAAGCAACGGGTTGGGAGAATTTCTCAGCATGAAAGCAAGGATAAAGGCTCTTTTCTGCAGCCTGCTCTAAAATCCAGAACTTCTATGAGTATCAAGATTCCCAACATGGAGTATCTGACTTACTCTTCTGAGTTCACATCTCCTAAATGATGGAGTTTGCCTCCATTTATGCATTGTGTGAGAAGTTCTGGGTTAGCTTAACTATGAGATGGATCAGGGAGATATTTCTCATAAGGCCTTTAATTCTTCTTGGGCAGAAAGGGCTACAAAAAGTCATCCTAATCCACCTTGAGCCTTGTGTGAGCAACTAAGTTTCCCTGACCTTGGCACATTCCTGTATCAATTTGACTCTTGAAGGGATGCTTCTCGATCTTTTCCCCCAAAAGTGCCCTCAACCTGCCCTTAGGAAATACCGTTACCCCTGGCCTCTGCCAGCTTCTGAAAGGGGGAGGTCGAGTTGTTTGCTCAACTCGGGGTCGGCCAACAGGCATGACTGCAACATGCCATTTGGGCGCCCCCTGGTAGAAGCTGACACAAATAAATCCTTATCAGGACCACCACACATTTCCCCATTCCTCAACCCCTTATCAGCCCCTGACCATCTGGGTTGCCCTCTCTGACAGTTATTCAATGTGCATCCTCCAATATGTTAGACCCTATTTTGAACCTGTCTTCTGTCAGTTTTGTGACAACTGTGCGACTGCACTAGGCATGTACGAGTTGAGGTTTCTCAGGAATAAAAGGGGCTGTCCATGATCTCTCAGTGTCGCCTCACCCCAATGCCTTGACCTTGTGTGTCTGTGTGATTCTCATTGCTACAAGTGGCGCCCACCGCGTGGCCTGAATCCATGGACCTTCAGGCCCACACTTCACTACTCATCCGGAGAAAGGACAGGTGCACACCGTTTCACCCTTCGGGGTCCCCCTTCATGAGTATGGGTGGTTCTCTGACCACTCCACAACAGGGATATGTTAAGGAGCTAGGATATTTGTTGAAGAAGACAGGGAAACGGGTACCCCCAGAGCAGATTAGTACAGTACATCAGAGAACATTGTCCGTGGTGTCCTGAGGCCAGCATGCTTAGAATGACAGACTGGGTCAAGGTGGGAATAACTTTGGACGAAGAGCCAAGAGCACCGGTGGAGATTTTAATAGTATGGCGACAGTGTAAGAAAGCTCTTGAGGAGGTCGCCGCTGAGGCAACCTGTGGACTTGCAGCCACGTCGATCATAACATCTGCCCCCTGCTTACGCATCGACGTGCACGCAACTCCTGCAGATAGTGCCACCTACCCTTACCATCACATCCCCTTCAGCATTGGTCCCTGCTCCAACTGCCATGCTTAACTTTGGGAATTCAGAAGGACAGAACCCCCATCACAGGGAGAGTAGGAGCTATGTTGGAAAAGGAGAAGGGTGAGCTAGATGAGGTAGAATTGAGTGAATTGTTGCAGGTTTGTCCCATACAGTATGGCACTGACAATCAGAGCAACGCAACAGTGAACTACGGCCCAATGCCCTACAAATTGCTATCTGAGATTCGGACAGCAATTAGGGACACGGGTCTGCAGAGCACGTTCGTTAGGGGTCTCCTTGAGACTCTTTTCCACAGCCATGTCCTTTTGTGCCAAGATTGGAAAGATATGATGAGAATGATGCTTACGCCAGCCAGTACCTCATTTGGGATAGTGAGTACCAGTTGGAAGTGCAGAAGAGAGGGACACAATCTGGTGGCATGTACACCGCAGAACAGCTCTATGGCACTGGTGGATTCATCACTATTGAGGCACAATGCATTTTGCCACAAGCTACTCTGACAATAGCCAGTCAGTGTGCCTACAGAGCTTATCAGAAGGTACCAGCAAGTGGCAAGTTTGCGAAAAGCTACACTAGTGTGAAGCAGGGTCCACAGGAGCCCTACATGGATTTCATAATTAGGTTGGAGGTAGCAATCAGACAACAAATAGATAATGCTGAAACCCAGGAAGAGCTCATGATCAAATTGGCTAAGGACAATGTGTATTGCCGCAGGGTGCTGTAGTCCTTGGGCCATCGCCCAGGCATCACTCTGATGGAAATTATCTGAGCTTGCTCAGATATTGGGACACAGATGTACCAAATGGGGCTGCTGGCAGCCGTGGTACAAGGGGGACAACCCACAGGGACCTGTTTCAAATGCGGCAAGCCAGGACATTTCAAAAGGAACTGCTGAGCCGGGGGGGGGGGGGGGGAGAGGCACTCACTCCGCGAGAGCGGGAGATCGCCCTAAACAGCCATCCATGATTTGCCCAAGATGCAAAAAGAGGTATCACTGGGCTAATCATTGCAAGAATGGACCGAGTTCAGGAAACTCCTGGTCGGACATGTCTCTGGCCCCAGTGCAAACAGAGACTCAGTAAAGAAGAAACAGACAGTTTTCAACACCCCGGCCAAAACGTGGAGGAGTGCAGGGTTTGATCTGGTGGTTCAGGAAGACATCCAATTAGCTTTGTCGGGGCAGGTCTATCTCGCTGATTCACAGATTGGTGGCCCCTTTTCATTTGATGTCTTTGGTCTTGTACTTCCACACTCAAGCACAGGGGAAAAAGAGATCTTTATAGTCCCAGGAGTAATTGACTCGGACTATGAGGGGATTGTAAAAATGCAGATTTGGACCTCGATGCCTCAAACGATCAAGAGGGGGGAGTCAGTAGCTCAACTGATCTTGCTCCCCTTTGTCCTGCCTGCAGAAGGCTTGGATGCTAGAAGAGGTTCTGTGGGGTGGGGGTGGGGGTGGATCCACAGACCGGCCCAAGATTAGAGATCTTGAAGAAGAGGCAGCTCAAATTTTTAGCTCACAAAGAGTATTGGAACAGAACACCCTACATTAAAGGTATTCGTTAGCATAGACCTTTTGTGGGACTGCTAGATATGGGAGCAGATGTAACAGTCATTTCAAAACATGAGTGGCCTCAAGAATGGCCCTTAGAAGAGGTAGACAAAGTCTGGGGGGTTGGAGGAATGTAAACTGCTTTCCAGAGCTTGTCTTGGATGACAGCCACTACAGCAGATTCGAACACCCAAGCGCTAATTTGACCTTACGTACATCCTGTACACGTTAACTTGTGGGGAAGAGATTTGCTTGTGCAGTTTTCTGCCACTCTTAAGCTAGAATGAGCCACACTGCCCTGGGTAGTTACGGAACCACAGTGGGTAGAACAATGGCCCATTGTAGAAGAAAAATTAGAAGCATTAAAGCAACTAGTCCAGGAACAGCTAAAGGCAGGACACATCGAATTGTTCACCTCACCGTGGAACTCACCTATTTTTGTAATTAAGAAAAAATCTGGCATGATTTAATAAATATCAATAAGTGCATACAGCCAATGGGAGCTTTGCAGTGCAGCATACTGAATCCTAACATGATACCTAGAGATTGGGAGATTTTAGTCATAGACCTGAAGGACTGTTTTTATACTATCCCATTGAGTCCTCAGGACAAAGAGAAATTTGCATTTACAGTGCCAGTTGTTAACCACAAAGAGCCCACTCGCTGCTTCCATTGGAAAATGCTCCCACAAGGAATGCTTAACTCATTGACTTTATGTCAAATTTATGTCCACAATGCCCTTCAAAAAATTGGGGAGACACCCCCCAAGCCATAGTCTATCATTTCATGGATGATATCCTGGTCAGGGGGCCAAGGGTACCCCCACAATGGATAGGAGAACTGGAGGATTCTCTAAAGGAGTAGTAGCTATGGGCTACTCATAGCCCCAGAGAAAGACCAGAAGCAACAGCTGTATTTGTATCTTGGGCACAAGCTGATGCAAGCATATTCGGTCCCTACGATCCCATGGTTAAAAATTGGGGATTCGATTACCTATGTTGAGCTCCATTAACTTTTGGGTATGCTGAATTGGGCCAGACCCTATTTCAAGCTATCCATGGAAATGCTCAGCGCTTTGTGTTGCCTCTTAAACAAAGGGAGACAGCCTACTGACCAGATACACCTTGATGCTGCCACTCACAAAACCATTAGGCACATTAACGTGGCTTTGGCTGAGATTTGGGTGGATCAGGTCCCAGAACCCAACCAGCCACTCCATCTCTTTATCTTGACACCTCCAAGTCATATTTTGCAGTTTTGGGCGCCAAGGGAGACAAAGATATTGCATCTTTGGTTGAATGGATTTATTTGCCTCATACGCCTGTTAGAAACATAATATCCCCTTCAGAAATGTTAGCTGAACTGATCCAGAAAAGGCGCATGAGAGCCAAAGATCTCTCTGGGTATGACATTAAAGAAATCATCCTTCCAATCAGCAAAGAGCAAGTCTCGCACCTTATGGCCACCGGAGACTCGTTTCCTACAGCTTTAGCCGAGTACACAGGGGAAATAGGCTTTCACTACCCCATCCTTTCCGATCGTCCTTTACAGGACTCGCTGACAGTAGTAAAACCCAGGAGGTGGTCACCGGCAGACCCCAGAGAAATGGGAAATTAAGGTTACCATGCCACATAAATCTGCCCAAACAGCCGAAGTTGCAGCAGTCATTTTAGCCCTCCAATTATTTCCCAGCAGGACTTAAACATTACACTGACAGCATGTATGTAAAGAATCTCGTTGCCAGGGGCTTACATTACACCCGCAATTGACAATAACTTAATGGCCTTATTTCTTTCTCTGCAGCACTTGCTGTACCAGTGAGCGTTCAATTTATACATCGCACACATTCGCAGTCACCAAGGGCTGCCCAGTTGGTTGTCGGAAGGCAACAATTGAGCAGACCAAGCGGTCAAGATAGCAGGGGGCTTGTTTGCCACACCTATACAAAGCCATGATTTTTTCCATCAGAATGCAAAAGCCTTGGCAAAACAGTTTGACCTGCCTCTCACCCAGGCACAGCAAATTGTTCACTCATGCCCGCACTGCACCAGAATACACTGCACACCAGAATGGGGAGTAAATCTCCGTGGCCTTAAGGCCAATCAACTTTGGCAAATGGATGTTACACATTACCCTGACTTTGGGAAATGGAAATATTTGCATGTCACAGTGGACACTTTCTCTCACTATGCATGGGCTACTGCTCAAAAGGGAGAGACTGCGAAACATGTACAAAATCACCTGCTGGCCTGCATAGCAATAATGGGTAAACCAGAGGCCATAAAAATGGACAATGGCCCCTCATATGTCTCTGCAGCCGTGGCAAGCTTTTGCCGGACTTAGGACATCAAATTAACCCATGGCATCCCTTGCATCTCCACAGGATAAGCCATTGTGGAACACACTAACCGTACTTTGAAAACCCTTTTAGAAAAACAGAAAAGGAGGGATGACACTTGCCATACCATTCTGGAGTTCCAACAAAGAACCATTTTATTCACCTACAATCATTTAAATTTAACTTTTTCAGAATTTCCCCCTCAGGAACAGCATTTCCAGAGCACGGCGGCACTCCCACAGCCAGATGTCTATTACCGCCAGATGCTAGGCCCCACCTGGAGGGGTCCCGTTAAACTAATAACCTGGGGGTGGGGTTATGCAGCTGTTCTCTCCCCTACAGGTCCGCTTTGGGTACCCAGCAGGTGCGTGAAACCAGCCCTAAGATGTTCACATGGCGTGGCACCAGTCCCCCCAGAACCTGATTCCGGGTTCCAGCAGATGGGAGTCTTGCCCCAGCCACCGAAATGGAAGAAGTGCAAGGCCACCAGGATAGCTCCAGCCACCCCAGTAACATGGGGTCAGATCAAACGCCTTAGTGACCAGGCAACCACCTCATTGCAAGACCAGGAAAAAGACATTACACCCAAGAATTTTACAGTGGCCATCATTGCCCAGCCCACTTACAACTCACTACTCATTTTGCTCATTTTGGCATGCAGACTTCCTTTGGGGAAGGGGGTTGCACACTCATAAGAACATAAGAACAGCCTTGCTGGAACAGGCCACAGCCCACTCATCAGAAATCATCCTCAATATGTGGGTATGACATGCACATTACATGTTTGACATTCATGGCCTGGACGCAGTTTTGTTCTACGAAAACCCCATCACTGTTTCAACCTTCTCCTTCATGCCCACTTTGATCAACGAACCTTCCATTGTGGTCTCTCAGTTACAACATCTTAATCAACCCAATAGTCTGTTTTCCCAACAATTGAATGATGTCAAATGAAGATATATGAAGTTCCGCTCGTTTACCAAGGGCATGTGTTATTGTTGCTGGAATAGGGGGACATGGAGCCACAAGTGGGAGGATTGGAACAAAGCGAGCAGGGTTTTGCGTAAGGTTGGGAATTATTCTGGTTGCTCAGACAAATTTTGGCTGTTGGGATGGTTTAATAGTTCTTACAGGGATTCCTTCGAATTGACCAATCCGACATGGAAAGATATCTATGATTTCACCCCAATGTATTCTACTGATTACACAGGTTCCGGGGACATTTGTTCTGGGTGGCAGTTGCGGGACCCCAACTTATGGTTTTTCTTCAATGGTATTGCCGCTATTTACCATACCGGTGCCTATCAATTCACGGGACTAGGCTATCTAACCTTTCCAGACAGGTAGAGAAGCCTGGGCTTCCCCCTTTTTCACTTCCCTGACGTGGAGAGGCAGTAGGGCCATTAGGGCTGCAATGCTCGGACGAAGTCATCACCGATGCCCAATTAAATGACATTCACTCCTACGGTGGGAGAGCAGTCACAGCAGCAGTTACCGGAGTTCTGACTCTGGGCGCCTATCCAGGAATCATCTCCTTATACCATTCTTCTATTTTAAAAGTTGTTTCATTTTTCCAATTTCTTGCAATACATTATCTACCCGTTGTAAACATTATAGACAGTAACTCTTTTTTATCCTCATTTAGATCCATATTATCTACATCCACCAGCAAAATGTTACCTGGCCCCAATTTAAGCTGCATCCCCATAATATTACAAATCTCTTTCTCACTTCCCCCCCCCCCCAGAAATGTTTTACCACATTGAAACTCCACCACATGTGTTCATTTTGTTGTTCAGTCGCACAGTCGATTCCGACCCTTTGCGACCCTATAGACCATCGTCCTCCAGGCACCTCTGTCCTCCACCATCCTCCTCAGCCCACCCAGCTCTGTGCCCACTGCGTCCACGATGCCATCTAGCCATCTCATCTTTGGTTGCCCTCTTTTTCTTTTGCCCTCCATCTTTCCCAGCATCAAGGCCTTCTCAAGTGAATCCTCTCTTCTCATTTAATGTCCAAAGTACTTTAGCTTCATCTTTACTATTTTACCTTCTAAGGAGCAATCAGGGTTGATTTCTTCTAAGATTGACCTATTTTATTTTTTTAGATTAAGATTTTTTTTAGATAAATCTTTATTGCCATTGTCCTGCACAGAACAATGAGATTGGGGGGAAAACACTTAACAACCCAACAAAACCTAAACAAAATACAACTATACAAAATTATCAACATACTCCCACCCCACATATACACATTTAACCCCTAAAAGCTCTAAAACTCTAAAACCTCTAAAACTCTAAAAACTCTAAAACCCTAAAAACTCTAAAAACTATATACTAAAAGCTCCCTCATAGACTGCATTGCACTGTATTCAAAGCCAGAACTGCTTTTGGGTAGAAACTATTTCTCAAGCGGCTGGTCCTGGTCTTTATGACCCTATACCTTCTTCTAGAAGGCAAAAGCTGAAAGAGATCATTTCCAGGGTGCGTACTATCTTGCACAATCTCTTTGTTGTTGTTCAGTCGCACAGTCGACTTTGACCCTTTGCGACCCCATGGACCATTTTCCTCCAGGCGCCTCTGTCCTCTACCATCCCCCTCAGCCCTCCCAGCTCTGTGCCCATTGTGTCTATAATACCATCTAGCCATCTCATCCTTGGCCTCCCCCTTCTTCTTTTGCCCTCCACCTTTCCAGCATCAATGCCTTCTCAAGTGAATCCTCCCTTCTCATTTGATGTCCAAAGTATTTTAGCTTCATCTTTACTATTTGACCTTCCAATGAGCAGTCAGGGTTAATTTCTTCTAAGATTGACCTATTTGTTCTCCTCGCTGTCCAGGGGACTCTCAAAACCCTCCTCCAACACCACATTTCAAAGGCATCTATTCTTCTGCGTTCAGCCTTCCTAATTGTCCAGCTCTCACATCCATACATTACTACTGGGAAAATCATTGCTTTGACTATTCTAATTTTTGTTTGCAATGTAATGTCTCTGCTTTTCACTATGTTCCCCAGGTTTCTCATCGCTTGTCTCCCAAGAATCAGTCGCCTTTTTATTTCATGGCTGCAATCCCCATCTGCAGTGATCTTTGATCCTAAGAAAGTAAAATCTGTCACTGCTTCTACTTCTTCCCCGTCTATTTTCCAGGAACTGATGGGGCCTGTTGCCATTATCTTGGTTTTCTTGATATTGAGTCTCAAGCCAGCTTTTGCACTCTCCTCCTTCAGCCCAATCAAGAGATTCTTTAGGTCTTCCTCACTTTCTGCCATTAGGGTGTTTACTGTATGGGACCAAAGACAACAGAACAGCCGAAGGGTTGGCTTAACACAGGTTTATTGCATGATGTTCCGGTGGAGCATGAGGTAATGGTGGTGATACATCTCAATATATACAGTAGCACTCTACATTTGAATCTTGTAGCACGGTAGCTCATTGGCTGCTACCGGCGTGGCCTCGCCCAGGCACGCCTCTCTTCTGTAGATCTTGTCCTGCTGCTGAATGCAGATCTTTCTCCTGCTGCTGAATGCGGGGAAGGTTTTCCCGTGGCTGTCCGTGATTGAGCAATGTGAACCATGTGAGACTGAACGCTCGCAGCTGCCCTCTATGGGCTGCTTGCTCGCGTTCCTTTACAGCTGAGATACCTTGTATTTGGAGTGGTTACATTCTTGCCTTTACAGTCCAGTGAACATGCAAACATACATACATAACATCCCTCCCCCCTAGGATGGGACGAAGTCCCGCAACCATTGTGGCTTGCCGCAAGTGCGCTTGGGGCGTGCTTGTGCCTGACCTAGTACTGGAGAGCCTGTGATCCCTGACTCCGTGGGTACTTGTCCTGCAACGGGAAATGGGGATTCGTTAGTGGCTCTGTGGGGCGTCCGTGCCTGCCTTGCGCCGGGGGATGGGAATGGAATGAACAGCTGGGAGGTGAAGCCCTGCCTGTTGCTCTCGGACCCCGGGGACCCTCCTATTGTGAACCGCGGAACCGAAGAGGTTGCCCTTGTGGTTCTGCTACCTTCTGTTCCTCGCTCGGGGGACCTTGAGACTGTGGTGGGCGGACTCGCCGTTGCCTCCAGTCTTGGGGGTGTCGGTCTCCGGGAAATTGGCGCTATGTTGCATTCTAACTCACAGGGGCTACTGGGACTGGAAGTACCAGGGGCTGAACTGAAACCCCTCTTTTCGCTAGGACGGGTGGGGGACCACTCCGCTAACTCCCCTGGTACTGTAAATCAATGTCTAAACTTCTTGGGGAATCTGTGTTTTGGGGAAACTTCCGAGGGTTATGTGCGAGATCGGGGCTCCTCCTTTCCGCCGCAAACTCCCGCAAAAGATCTCTGAGGATCGATTCCCTTTCCTCCCCCCTTGGTGGGGACCCATGTCCCCCTTTCTCTCCCCCTTGGGCTAAGCGGGTGGGGGAGTACCCTAACGCTGACTCGTGGCTATTTTCGTTTTCGTCCTGCTCTCCGGGGACCCTGCGCCTGAGTTGATCCGCGTGCCGCCTCCACAGGAGGCCTGTATTGGTCTCCACGCGGTATGAAACGGGGCCGGTTTGTTCTATTACAATGCCGGGCACCCAGGCTGGTCCCGTGCTGGCGTAGTTCCTGCAATGTACGGGGGCACCTACGCTGAAGCTCTTTGTGGAATCCATCTGCACATTCCGCCCTTTGTCCTCTACCCTTGTGGGGTCTAGTTTGGAGATTACTGTGGCCAGCTTCCTGCGCATTAACAACTCCGCGGGGGAGTACCCTGACGCTAGTGGGGTGACCCTGTACCGTAGCAGGAATTGGCACAGCTGTAAGTCAAGATCTCCGGGGCCCATGCGCCGCAGCGCATCCTTAGTGGTACGCACGAGGCGCTCTACTTGGCCGTTAGTGGCCGGGTGGAAAGGGGCGGAGGTGATGTGCCGAATGGCGTTGAGATCCATGAATGTCCTGAACTCGGCGGACGTGAAACAGCTAGCGTTATCGCTGACGAGGGTGTCGGGTAAACCGAACGTGGAAAAGACCCTCCGTAACTGTTTAATTGTTGTAGCCGAGGAGGTGCTCGAGACTGGAATGACCTCCAACCACTTGGAGAACGCGTCCACCACAAGGAGGAAAAGTGTTCCCCTGAACGGGCCAGCAAAGTCTACGTGTACCCGGGACCAGGGCCCCCTTGCTGCGTCCCACTCCCTATGTGGCAAGCGAGCCTCTTCTGGCCTGGAACTTTGGCACGCTTCGCAAGTGCCGACCATGTGCTCGATGTCGGCGTCTAGCTGGGGCCACCAAAAGTAACTGCGGGCTAGTGCCTTAGAGCGGACGATCCCGGGGTGGCTGACGTGCAGTAGTTTAAGCACCCTCGGCCGGAGGGACGTGGGGATCACTACCCGCTGTCCCCACAAAAGGCAGCCCCTCTCTAGGGACAATTCTAATTTCTTTTTGAAAAATGTGTCGAATTCCGCTGCTGGGGAAGACACGGGCCACCCTTTCTGTACCCAGGAGCAAACTGTAGCTAACGTTTTGTCCTTACCGGTCGCTTTGGCGATGTCGGCCGGTACTACTGGAGGGGAGTCTAGGACCTCTATCATTAAAACCTGGTGGTCCCTCTCTTCCTCGCCTACGTGGCAGCAATCCCGGGGAATGGGGGACCTCGACAGGGCATCCGCATGGCTGATCTCCTTCCCGGGCCGGTACACCAACACGTGCTGATACGCGTTGAGAAAAATGGCCCACCTGAGCATTCTCGGGGACAGGATTTGGGGTGTGGGCTTATCTGCGGTGAAAATGCCTAGCAAGGGCTTATGGTCGGTCACTATGGTGAAGGGGCGGCCATACACAAAATCATGAAATTTCTTGGTCCCCGCAATTATCGCTAGTGCTTCCCTGTCTGTCTGGGCGTAGTTTCTCTCCGCTTGGGACAAGGACCTAGAGTAGAACGCTATCGGGGCCTCCCTCCCGTTCTCCAGCACGTGGCATAACACCGCCCCCACCCCCACCGGGGATGCATCGCATATCAGGACCACTGGGCGTTTGGGGTTGAAGTGGGTCAGTACAGCATCTGATGCCAGGAGTCGCTTCAGGTCATTGAAAGCCTTCTCATGGTCGTCGCCCCACTTCCATGCCTCGTCCTTCTTTAACAATTTGTGTAGCGGTTCCGCCACGGCTGCCTTCCGAGGAAGGAAGGAGTGGTAGAAGTTGAGCAGCCCAAGGAACGACTGCAGCTCGGGCTTGGAGGTGGGGCGAGGGGCCTTCTTGATGGCGGCCACCTTGGATTGGGATGGCCTTATTCCCTCGGGAGTAACACGGAACCCTAGGAACTCAACCTCGGTTGCGAAGAAAACGCATTTGTCTTTCCGCAACCGCAACCCCGCCTTTTCGAATTTTTCCAGGACCTTTCCCAACCTTTCTGCCAATTCGGCCCGGCTCCCCCCTGTAATCAATACGTCATCAAAGTAGGGTAACACCCCCTCTAACCCCTTCAGGAGGCGTTCCACGAGTGACTGGAAGATCCCGGGCGCCGAATTCACGCCGAATTGGAGGCGCGATACCTGGAACGCCCCTTTGTGGGTGACTATGGTCTGCGCAGCAGCTGCGGCGGGGGTCACCAGGAGTTGCTGGTAGGCTTGGGCCAGGTCGAGTTTAGCAAAACACCTCCCCCCGTGCAACCTGGCCAACAAGTGGCTGACTACCGGCACCAGATACGCATTAGGGCGGATCGCCTTATTGATGGTGCACTTGTAATCAGCGCATATGCGGACCTCCCCGTTGGCCTTGAGCGCTGTTACAATTGGAGTCTCCCACTCCGCAGAATCAACAGGAACAAGAATCCCCTGGCCCACCAATTTGTCCAACTCCGCCTCTATTTTGTCCTTTAGTGCGAAAGGCACTCTGCGCGGTTTAAGTCTGATTGGACGTACTCCCGGGTCCAGGTCGAAAGTCACTGGGGGGCCCTTGAATTTTCCGAGTCCCTTTTTGAAAACCTCGGGGTGCGCATCGCACACGCTCTGTATTGGGTCAGTCCCGGCGGCGTGTACACCCACGGCGTGCACCCCTCCAATGAACAACCCCAGGGGCTGGAACCATTGAGTCCCGAGGAGGCTGCATTTACCTCCCTTGAGGACGACTAGGGGAAGCGTTGCGGCGTGCTTTTTAAACTGGACCTGGAACTTCCAAACCCCCAACACCGGGATGCGGTTCCCTTGCACGTCCTTCAGCGTGGCCCTCAATGCCTTGAGCTTGGGCCGCACGTGGGGGGCTATTTTTAGGAACTCTCCCTGGGAGATGATAGAGTAAGAAGAACCCGAGTCCACCTCCATCCTAACAGGGGCCCCTTGAATTACTACCTCAACGAAGTATCGGGGGTGCTCCGTGGATACGCTGAGAACCGGAGCGTCGTCCTCGCTGTCGTCGGAAATGCGCCCTACTCCGTCCCGCTTCCTCGTGGTCCGGGTGCCGTCCTTGGGCCTCGTGGTGCGGTCCTGCCTCGCCGAGCGGTCTGGGGAACTCCTCTTGGCCTCGCGCCGTTTTCGGCAGACCTTGGCGATGTGCCCGCGCCGGCCGCAGTTGTGGCACTCGGCCTTGCGGAACGGGCATTTGGCGCGGGCGTGGGCGGCGCCGCAGCCGTCGCAGCGCCGGCCTTCCTTCTGGACCTTCCGGACGTCCTCGTCGTCGCCGCTCTCCGCGGACGAGTTTGAAACTCGCCGGGCCGCGCGTACCGAGCTCTCTGCCTTGGCTGGTTTCGGGCGCCAGTCCTGGAGCTCTTGCACCCCGGCCGTCGTGGCCTCCGCGGCCTGTGCCGTGTCGAGGACTTGCTGCCACGTGGGAGGCGGCTCCTGTCTCATCAGCGCGCGCTGAGTCTCGGTGTCCCTCAGACCGCAGAGCAGGCAGTCCCGGAGGGTGACTTCTGGGGTCTCCCACTTGCATGGGCCAGCGGCCAAGCGCAGGGCCGCGGCGAACTCAGCGACCGATTCCCCGGGCGCCTGGACTCGCCTCCAGAACGCGCTCCGAGCGGGGAACATCGCTATCGCGGGCCGGAGGTGGGTGCGCAACACCGCCAGGAGCTCTTTGGCTTTGAAGTCGCTCACCCTCCTCGGCGCGATCAGGTCCACCAAGGTCCTCTTGGTCTCGTGTCCGAGCATGCGGACGAAGATGGCCCTCTTCTTGTCCTCATCTGAGACTTCGAGCTCCACCAGCGCTCCATTGAAGTCTATCTCAAACAGCTCCAAGTCTCCCGGCTTCCGGATCTCGTAGCCGGCGCATGTCTTGGTCCCGTGGGCAGCCATCATCCCACCTTCGTCGCCAGTTTACTGTATGGGACCAAAGACAACAGAACAGCCGAAGGGTTGGCTTAACACAGGTTTATTGCATGATGTTCCGGTGGAGCATGAGGTAATGGTGGTGATACATCTCAATATATACAGTAGCACTCTACATTTGAATCTTGTAGCACGGTAGCTCATTGGCTGCTACCGGCGTGGCCTCGCCCAGGCACGCCTCTCTTCTGTAGATCTTGTCCTGCTGCTGAATGCAGATCTTTCTCCTGCTGCTGAATGCGGGGAAGGTTTTCCCGCGGCTGTCCGTGATTGAGCAATGTGAACCATGTGAGACTGAACGCTCGCAGCTGCCCTCTATGGGCTGCTTGCTCGCGTTCCTTTACAGCTGAGATACCTTGTATTTGGAGTGGTTACATTCTTGCCTTTACAGTCCAGTGAACATGCAAACATACATACATAACAGGGTGGTATTAGGCACAATCTCTACAGCTTTCTTATAACACCTGGTGGCATAGATTTGATCTAGAGTGGGAAGAGTACGCCCGATTATCCCCTCTGCAGTCTTTAATTATGGGGGTGAACCTTAAGCTGGAGTCATGCACAGCTTTATTGACAGACACAGGAAATATGTATCTACGTAAGGATAAAATATTTGTTCTCCTTGCTGTCCAGGGGACTCTCAAAACTCTCTTCCAACACCACATTTCAAAGGCATCTATTATTCAGAATAGATGGCTGGCGGGTCAAGTGTGCGGTGCAGGTGGAAGGGTAACCTCCATTGGGTGGTTGGTGTAGAAGAACTCCTCCCCATGGTGCCTTTGGATCCTGCACCCCTTGTTTTTAGGGAGTGGGTAGTTTTAACTGTTTTTAACATGTGTTTTTTTAATTTTTATTGTGAACCGCCCTGAGTTGGCTTTGGCCGAGTGAGCGGTATATAAATGTGACAATTAAAAAATTAAATTAATTAAATTATTCTGCGCTCAGCTTTCCTAATGGTCCAGCTCTCACACCCATACATTACCACTGGGAAAACCATTGCTTTGACTGTGGATTTTTGTTTTCTTTTCTTTTTTATTATTATTATTATTTATTTATTTTATAAGATATAAAGTAAACATATAAAAAGTAACAAGTAAAGTATAAAAATACAAAATGTATACAAAAAAGGAAAAATCAACATATATAGAAAATTTAACATGAACATAATCATGTAAACAAGGTAGAACGGTAAGAGTATTAAGATACAACTAAAACTGCACTTGATTAAGTATAAGCAATTACATTTTATCCTAATTCGATTAATTATTGTCAGCCAAGTAAAGAGTTTCTATAATCAAGCTAATTTGACTCTTCATACATTTGTTAAACTTCTTTTTCCTTAATGCAAAAGTACATACTTTCCAAAATGACCCATTTAACCAATTTCTTACCGTAATAAACCACAGTAAAAATCAAGTGCTAGCTCACCCCAAGTGACTGTACATTGCCCTGGCGGATGCGGTGGCACACTTATATTACACTATTTCCAAAAACTGGAATGTTCTGGCACTGGTCTGCTCCCATCACCTTTCTTTACCAAAATCCACAAATTGTTGCCAAATTTGCCAGAATCTGTTCTCTTTTACTATTCCTTTTTCTTATTCAGTTCCCATGTTAGTTTATCATTCAGAGCTAACTGCCACATTTTCCTATACCATTCTTCCATCTTTAATGTTAGATCACTTTTCCAATTCCTCGCTATACATTGCCTTGCCGTTGTCAAACATACAGACAGCAATTCTTTTTTATCCTTATCTAGATACATATTTCCTGTGTCTGTCAATAAAGCTGTGCATGACTCCAGCTTAAGGTTCTCCCTCATAATTCTGCTGATTTCTTTTTCTATTTTCTCCCAAAATTTCTTTACTATCATAGAACTCCACCACATATGCTCATAAGTTCCCAATTTGTTTTTACATCTCCAACACATTTGACTTTTATTTTTATCTATCTGGTGCAACCACACTGGGGTCAAGTACCATCTCCAAAGCATTTTAAAATCGTGTTCTTTTATTCTGACAGACATAGCTCTCATAATTCTCTTATTCCATTTCTTTTTCCAATCCAATTCGGTGATACTAACATTAAGATCTTGGGATTTTTGTTTTCAAGGTGATGTCTCTACTTTTCACTATGTTCCCCAGGTTTCTCATAGCTTGTATCCCCAGAATCAGTCGTCTTTTTATTTCATGGCTGCAGTCACCATCTGCAGTGATCTTAGATCCTGAGAAAGTAAAATCTCTCACTGTTTCTACTTCTTCCCCATCTATTTTCCAGGAACTGATGGGGCCTGTTGCCATTATCTTGGTTTTCTTGATATGGAGTCTCAAGCCAGCTTTTGCACTCTCTTCCTTCAGCCCAATCAAGAGATTCTTTAGGTCTTTCTCACGTTCTGCCATTAAGGTGGTATCGTCTGCATATCTCAAATTGTTGATGTTTCTCCCAGCAATTTTGATCCCATATTGTGATTCCTCCATCCCTGCATTGCGCATTATGTGCTCTGTGTATAATATATTCTTACATCTCCAACACATTTTATTTCTATTATTATCCATCTGGTGCAACCTAATTGGAGTCAAGTACCATTTCCACAACATTTTGAAATTATGTTCTTTTACCCTGACAGACATAGATCTCATAATCCCTTTCTTTCATTTATTTTCCATAGCGTTTTCTGTGATCTTTATATTCAAATCTTGCTCCCAAATGTTTTTCAATGCTTCTTGTGGATTACCTTCTTTGTTTAATATTTTATATATTTTACTAACCATACCCTTAATTCCAATTTCTCCCTTTCTTACTTTCCATATCAATTCCTCAAATTCCATCCTACCTCTTTCTAAACTAGATTCCCACATATAGCTACTATTCCACTTATTTACCAATGCTACCTGGAACCAATTCAATCCCATCTGTGCATATAACTCTAATTTCTTCTCCATATCTCTACAGGCCCGTATCCAGTCCTTCAGCAGGAACACATCATTTTTAAGAACTTCCTTCACCCTTTTGTCAATTTTTACTGGGAAGTTTTTCACATCCTCAATTTCTATTATTGGAGATATATCCGGAACTAATTCCTTCTTAACTTTCTTCCATACTCCCCACATTATTTTCATCATTTTATTTTTAATGGATATTTTTCCTATTTCCCTACCTAAAAATACTATTTTACCCAATTGAATTAGTTCCTTCATTTCAATTTCTTCCCATATCACTGTCTCCTTCATTAAAACCTTCACAACATTTTTAATTTGAAAAGCTCTATAATAATTCCCCAGACTTGGCAGTCCTAATTCCCCTTCCTTCTGAGATAAATACCACAGAGTCTTTGCTATTCTAGCTTTACGTCCACCATTACAATAATTATTTAATACATTTTGATATTCATTAATGGATTGGCAGAGCATCAAACAAAAAAATTAATTCTCAGCAATAACATCATTTTACACAATGCAACCCTACCAAACCATAACAACTATAATTTTTTATATTGCTGAATTTTATCTTTAATTTCTCTCCCCTCCCCACAATTTAACCTCTTTAGATCATCAAATTTACTTGGATATTTATTCCCAGATATTTTAAACTCTCTCTAATCTGTAATTTAAATTTGTGTTTTATTTTCTCTTGTTCTTCTTTATATTACATAATATCATTTCAGATTTGTCCCAAATTATTTTCAAGCCAGTCATCTGTTCAAATTCATTTAAATGTCCTTGAATTTTTTCCAGTGTCTTCCTAGGATGTTTCATAATTATTAAAATATCATCAGCATACAGACTAATTTTATTTCTTGAAACTCCTTCAATATTTTTATCTTTCCTTATGGCATTTGCTAACAATTCCATCGCCATAATGAATAGTATTGGCAATAATGGCAACCATGTCTTGCTCCATCTTCAAGTCTTACTTCTTCTGTGAGAACATCATTTACCCTGACATTGACGGATCCATGTTGATATAGCTGTTCAATCATTCCTCTAAATTTGTCACCAAATCCATAGCTTTTAATTATCTTGTTAATTGTTACCCATTGCAATGAATCAAATGCCTTGAAAATATCCAATGACAATAACCCAACTTTTTCTTTAGTTTGTCCTATAATATCTATTAAATCTAATACTCTCCTTATTAAATCCGCCATATGTCTACCTTTCAAAAAACCAACCTGATCTTTATATATGTAATTACCCATAAAACTATTTAATCTATTTGCCATTATAGCTGTAAAAAATTTAGCATCTTGATTTCTCAGGGAGATGGGTCTATATGATTCCACTATTTCTAGATCTATTGCAGGTTTTGGTAATAGAACGATTATAGTTCTATACCATGAAGTCGGCATCTGTCCTCCATCTAGTATATAATTGTACAGCTTCAATAATTTTGGAGTCACAATATCTTTAATCTCTTTATAAAACTCTGCTGGTACTCCATCTTCCCCAGGAGATTTATCCATCTTCAAGTTGGCTGTCACCTCTTTTACTTATTTCTCAATTATTGGCTCTTCCATTCTATCTCTATATTCCTGGTTTATCTTATTTTCAATTTGTTTCCCCAATTGATCTTTTAATTTTTCCAGTTTATACTCTTTTTAGAGTATAAATCCTGATAAAACTCTTTAACTATCTTACATTTATCTTTAGTCTTGTTACATTATTCCATTCTTATCAATCAAAATTCAAATTTCTCTTTTACTTCTCTTTTCTCTAGCTGCTCTTGCAAATAATTTTGAATTTCTATTACTGTACTCGAAATATTCCCTTTTAAAATAAACCAGATCTCTTTTGACTTTTTCAATATTATTTCCTACCAATTCCATTCTTAATCTTTGCATCTTATAAATCGTTCTATCCTCTGTCTTTATATACTCCTCTTGTAACTGTTTGATCTCATTTTCAAATTATTCTTGTTTATTTTTAATACTAGCCAGCTTAATACTTTTACCTCTAAACACCGACTTCATGGCATTCCATACCATATTATAACTAACCTCTCCTGTATCATTCCAATTCCAACTTTCTTCCCATTTTTCCAATATTTGTTCTTTACATTTAATATCTCTAAACAATTTAGTATCATATCAATTTAGTTCTTTCTAACATTCGCTCCCTCTGTTTTCAATTCCAACAACACTTTTGCATGTTCTGATTCTTTAAAGATTCCCACTTCCATATCTTCTAAATTCCCCATCATATTATCAGTGACAAATATATAGTCTATTCTAGAATACGTATTGTACACCTGAGAAAAGAACGTATATCCCCATTCTGATCCTTTAAGCTCCCTCCATGTATCCTTCAAGCCTAAAGATTTCATCCATTTATCTAAAATTCGCGTTTTAATCCCTCCTCCACTCCTTGCTATGTTTGTACTATCAATATTAGACCTTATTAGATTAAAATCTCCAGCTACAATCATTTTTGATGATCTTTCTTTTTCCAATATATTATATACTTTATCTAAAAACTTATCTTGATGGTCATTTGAAGCATAAATGAACAGACTCAAGGTTGAAACCTAATGCAAATTGAGGCCATGTTGATAAGTATCTGTCTTTCCATCAAAGGTTTGACAGAGGTGAAATTATTCTTTGAAAGCAAAACAGAAGGTGCAGCACATTTCATAATCTTGGGGAAACAATTTGATATCACTTGGTCTTGAGCATTGTCATACAAAGCTAACTTTTTGGGATTCAAATCACAAACTGTCCTATCTCCTCCTGGGTTCTAACATGCACATTGTATGTAGAACTGCCAAGTTTATAATTAAGGTATCGGCTAAAAGAATCGAGTATATCAATCAAATTGGGATATCCTGCAAGGAAGATTCACTTATCTGATTATGGCTATGTATTCATTAATTGTATCAAGGTACTTTCTCCAGTTTACATTCCCTTTAAAAGTAGCTTGAGTATGTATGTATTGTATTTCATTGTATCGTACAGATTTTAATTCTTCTGTTATGTTATTGATAAGGTCGTAAGACTAATCAGTTAATAAACTACTGTCTTGTCATACAAAGCTCTAAAGCTGTGTAAACAAAGAGCTGGAAGAAGTGGCAGCAAATTTAGTCACAGCTAAAAAAGCTGCTTCTCTTCAGTATAAAAGCTGCTTCTCTTCTCTATTTACTACCGATTAAGCAGAAGGGATAATCAGCCCATTAGGGTTTGGACTACAATTCAGTAACTCACAATAGCCTATAATAGGCTATAAATAGCCTCATGCCTTCTGCAAGATGATGTATCTGATAATATATTCTGAACCAAAACAAAATAGAGCACCACACCTAAATAAAGTGCAATGTATTGGGAAATGCAACACAAACTTATAGAACTATCTGGAAATGCCAATGCAAAAAAGTATTTGTTGTTGTTCAGTTGCACAGTCAATTCCAACCCTTTGCGACCCACAGACAATTGCCCGCCAGGCACCTCTGTCCTCCACCATCCTCCTCAACCACCCAGCTCCGTGCCCATTGCATATACAATACCATCTAGCCATCTCATTTTTGGCCATCCCCTTCTTCTTTTGCCCTCCAAGTTTCCCAGCATCAAGGCTTTCTCAAGTGAATCCTCTCTTCTCTTTTGATGTCCAAAGTACTTTAGCTTCATTTTTACCATTTGATTTTCTAAGGAGCAGTCGGGGTTGATTTCTTCTAAGAGAGACCTATTTGTTCTCCTCGCTGTCCAGGGTACTCTCAAAACTTTCCTCCAACACCATATTTCAAAGGCATCTATTCTTCTGCATTCAGCTTTCCTTATGGTCCAGCTCTCACAACCATCCATTACCACCAGGAATACCAAAAAAGTATGCTTTGGTGCAAACAGTGCTCAGAGCAGATGGCTGTGGCGGTGCTTTGGAATGGAGAGTAACAGAGGTAGGGCTGGTTTTTATGTTAATTTTTTTCTGAGACAGAAATTGAGCTTTGCATTGATATCCCATCATTTATGAAAATTAATAAGATGAGGCTTGATCAGAGACAGTGTGGAGGATGATTTAGGAGATTATATTTGAAAATGAATGGATACATAAAATGCTGGGATATCCATTAAATAGTACATTTGTTTTTGTCATAATCGTAATCGTTATTGTTTTGATCAATTCCTATATTGCTCACCATAGCCAAAAAGATGCAAACATTAAAATACTAATAGTATATTAGTACTATACTATAAAACACTGTAATTTAATACAGTACTATATACAGTGGAACCTCGGTTAACAAATGGCTCTGTTAACATAAAAAACGCATAACAAAAGGAAATCCATAGAAAACAGTGGCACAGTTTATGGATTTTTTTCAGAACAAATTAATTGGCTTTCAATGCATTCCTATGAAAAACTACATTTCGGTTAAAGTATTTTGGTTTTCAATGTATTCCTATGGAGAATTGCATCCAATGCATTCTTATGGGGAATTTGATTAAAGTACTTTTTGCTGTGAGAAATGTCCTGGAGAACGCATTAGTTATGTTAACCAAGCTTCCACTGCACTACTAACCATAACAGCAGTATCACAGTAGCTGATGATTTGGGGTACACAGAAAGAACTCCTCAAAGATTGTGGTATTTTTGAACCATAATCGGGCGTACCCTGGTAATGGCAACCTTGCGTTGATGGATAATATTTCTCACACTAGGTCAGGCAAAATGAACTGCAGAATGAGCTCACCAAAGGTGGCTTCATTTTGGCAGTTTCGTATTCGGCCTAGACACGGAAAAAGAAGAAGCCGATGATCTTAATTTGATGAGAGTAACATGAATTTACTCCCTGTTATAATGTAGCAAGCTGCCAGCAAAGGGCTGTTTGTGTTTAGGAACAAGTCCTACTGTTCCCAGGTAAATGTGAAGGAACCTCCATCTATTACAGATTTTTCTGGGGAATAGTACAGGATGTTTTATCGTACATTCGAAAAAAGAGGGGGGAAAACATTTTTGAACATTGAAGTTGGTGAACTGACAGTGAGCTTGTCCTTCACAGGAGTCCCCTGTGAATGCAGACTGCTGGGGGAAAGTAATGGGTAAGCTGTCTGACAGGGAAGCTTTTCTGACGTTACTGATCTTCTCATTCAGAAAACCCTCATGAGAATCCAAACATCTCAGCACCCCTTGAAACGTGTGGTTGAAAAAAACATGGGCTATTATCCCAGGAGTGTGTTTGATACCTGTTGTAGTGTGTAACAATTGACAAGATTTGATAGTTAAAGTGTAATATTATGTATGTATATGGCGGCCTATAAGAGACAGTAGCAACATGCTGTAGACATAGAAGGACGATTAGGTTTTTTTGTTTTGTTTTAGTTTTTTGAAAGCTTCCTACTCAAAGTCTACTCCACAACAGAGCAATGAAGAGCATGTATGGAGCATTAGAATTGTGAAGTTAAAAAAGGTCACATTCAAAATACAAATTTTAGTTTTGAGTTTACAAATTCTTGATGGAATTTTTAAAAAAATCCAGACTATATCAAATATTAGCAAACATTTATTTTGCCTCAGGTGCATACCTTTCAAGCATCCTGTATTGGCCGGGATTTCCCGTATTTTACCGCTCACTCCTCCCTTTTCCCGGCGCTGTCCTGTATTTTGAATGATGGGGGAAAGTGTTACTGCTCATGCATGCTCATCGCAAAGGGGTTCTGCACATGTACAAAGGGGTTCTGTGCATGTGCAAACGGGTTCTGAGCATGTGCAAATGGGTTATTGAGCATGCTCGCGCACATGCACAGTAAGTTCCCATATTTTCCAGAGCTGCGCTTGACAGGTATACTAAGGTATCAGCTGAATTTGGAAGGCCTATTTCAAAGTGCACCTCACCTGGTGGAGAAAAGGGGAGGAAGCATCAAGGCTGAAACAAAGATTGGAGGTCTATGGGTGCACAATTTTTTTAAATTTTTATTAGGCCCAATGTGTTTTGAGTAAAATCTTTCTCAGAGCACCATCAAACTCAACACTCTTTAATTACCCTCTTGGAAAGTGATCCATCTTGCAAAAGAGGATTTGGAGAGTGCAAACACAGGGTGCAGTCTTTTACATTACCCTTCAGGAAGATTTTATTCAAAATTCAATGTGTCTAATTTAAAATATTCCCAGCTAGAGATTTCCTTTTTGTCTCTACAGTTGTTACATCAGTCACAAACTCATCAGGTGCCTTTATGTTAATTGCTGTCTTTTCTGCATCATGCTTTCCACTCCCCCTGAAATATGGAACAATTGCAGTGCCCTAACTAAGGCTGTAGCCAGAGGGGGGCGGGTGTGTGTGCGAAAACCCTCCTGAGCTAACAGCCCCCAACCCACCCTGTGTTGCCAATGTTATATATGTGAGTGTGACATTGTTGTCCCTCTGATACCAATGTTATATACAGGTATGTGAGTGTGACATAGTTGCCCCTCTGATGCCAATGTTATATATGTGAGTGTGACATTGTTGCCCCTCCTGAATTTTTTTTCACCCCCTCAAATCTAGAATCCTGGCTACGGCCCTGGCCCTAACATGCAGGATTTCTCTGAAGCTTACTAAGATAATATTTGAAAGGCTTTAAATAAGTGATATACCAGAGCTTGGAAAGAACTAGTTACAAAAAGCAAGTTAGTTGCTATTATTTCAATTTTTACAATAACAATGACATAACTAAGTTACATTACAACTGCAATGTAATAAGGCAGGGGTTCTCAACCTTTTTAAGACAGGCCAGATCAACCCCCCCTCAGACAGTTGGTGGGTTGGACAGGTGTGTTCCCCCCCCCCGCCACTGCTGCCGGGACCACCCCAAATCCACACCATTCTCCCCCGCCACCGCCAGCACTCCCCCCATGCCACCAGTCCAGCCCGCAAACACTCCCCCCCATGCTGCCACCAATGCTTCCCTGCTTACTGGCTTGCCCGCACCCATTCTCAGTCAGAGTAGTACCCTGGAAAGATGTGGGCGGCCATGGGCATCTTCCACTTCCACTGCCGCCATCACCACTGCTTTACAATATCCACCCTGCTATGGAGTGGTGCTAGGGACATGCCAAGCCAGGCGGAGGGGGAAAGGATGGCAGCAGCAACGGCAGGAGCAAGGGCTGGATTGAATGGTGTAATGGGCTGGATCCGGCCCATCGGCCATTGGTTAAGAACTAGTGTTAAGGGATAATTTCATTATTTGCTATGTAGCTGTGACTAGTTTAGTTACTTTTATAGCTACAAAAGAGTGTACCTCACCAATAAGGATGTGTTTTGTACTATGGACCTGTAGCATGTAGCATTCTGATGTTTTCACATCAGAATAATTATGTTATTCATTTTGCAATAATGAGAAACCAAAGCATTATTTCAAAATATAGTTATAATAGGGTCTTGATCCTACACTGTTAGTGGTTGCTTTTTAAAGGCAGTTTCCAAGCTTGAACATATTATATATCTATATTGTTATTTTGGGATATACCTTGATAATGCAAGCGCGGCGCCAAAATGGCCGCCGCGCCCTTTGCGGGCCCCCCCCACAGGACAGAGAATCCGGGTAGTTAGGGGCGTGGCCACCTCTCCTATAAAAGAGGTGGCCACGAGGCAGCCGAGCTGCCATTTTTACTCAGCGACGGAGCGGAGAAGTTTTTCCCTGTGTCTCCGTCGCTGGTTAGCTTACCGGGAAGCCTTTTGGTGGCGATTCTGCCTTGCCGGCTTCCCTTTTTTGCGGCTAGGAAATGCCTTCGAAAAAGAAGGCAGCTTCGAGTTCAGCTCGCGCTGTTAGGAGGCGCAACCCAGGTCGGAGGACCGCGGTGCCGCCTCCTCAGCAGCCTTCCTTGCCAGCCCCGGCCGGGGCCGGCGGAATGGGGTCCATTGCCCCTTGGCCCGGAATGGGCGATCGAAGCGCGGGCGCGGAAGGGGTTCCGGCCCGCGGCCCGCGGGCGGTGGACACCGCTCCTGCGACTGCCCAATCTGTCGGGCCTACTCCTCTTGGGCCGCAGCCTCTCCCTGGGCCCTCTAGCCTTGGGGGGTGGTGCGGCCCCCTGCCTTGGCAGGTTTCTTCACCAGCCCTGCCGGGCTTTGGCGCTGCCCAATGGCCATATGGGGGTCCCGGGGTACAGGGACATGTACCCATGCCTGGACCGGGCGGGCCGGCCGGCCCTTTACCCACGGTCAGCGTGGACACCTTGCTGGCCCGTATTGCGGCACTCGAGGCGTCGTTGGCTCGGGCCAGCCAGGCGGGTGCCCCCTTCGGGGTTCCTTTTGAGGCAATGTTGGCAGGAGGACAGCAACTGGCGGAGAGGGTTGAGCTGCTGCAGGCGCGTGGTGCGGCTTCCGCCACTGCCTCGCAGCTCCCCAGCCAGCAACCAGGTTCGGGTCAAGCCCCGGTGTTGAGCTCTACGTCGGTCGTGAGCTCCGACGCCCCCAGCGGGCCGGAACCCCCGGTGGGGGCGGCCCGCGGGGGTGCAGCATGTGAGTATACGGTGCAAGCAAGTACATCCACCCACATTCCCAATCTAGGGGGGGCCTTTCAATGGCCTTGGCCTCGCGCGGGTGGTGCGGGGGCCACGCTGTCGGCTACCCACCCGGCGACGACGACTGCCACCTTGAGCACTGGGGTGGGCATGGGTACTTACACTGCAGGGAATGTTCTGGGGGTGGCTGGGTTAACTCAGGCCCCTTTCACCAGGCCGGCCGTTCCCTTTTCGGCTTTGCCGACGGCAGGGTATTCCTTGCCATTGGGTGATCACCTGGCACAGGCTACTAGAGAAAAGATTTGGCGAGGGGAGTACGTTGATATTTTCTCACTCCTGAACAGAGAGCCCACTAAAGAGGAAAGGGAGGGCCAGGATGAGAAGGACAAGGAGCAGGCACGCCGCCGTAAGCCGCCGCGTACCTGGGCCAATTGGCTCCCCGCTTACTTAATATACATGGCGGTATATTTGAGGGCGCGGCCAGATTTAGCTATTCCCATGGTCCAATATTTGGACAACATATATCGGGCAATGGTCGATTTCCCGGGCCCCTCATGGCTAGCATATGATGAGGAATTCCGTATGAGGATTCCCCTCCACCCAGAGATGAGATGGGACGAGCCGTGCCAGAGGCTTTGGCTTTTGTATATGACACCCACACGCCCTGCCCCGGGGGATAGATACCATTGCGGACATGCGGTCCAGCGAGCAGCTCCAGCTCAGGTTACCCGCCAGGCGGCGGGGCAGGGGGTTCCAGCCCGCCTGCTGTGCTGGACTTTCTCGTCAAATGGTTCCTGCAATCGAAAGAACTGCAGGTATAAGCACGAGTGTCCCACATGTTCTGGCCCCCACGCAGCCTCTGCTTGTCCCAGGCCTGGGGGGGCGCGAGGCAGGGGGAGGGGTGGACAGTGGGCTGGCAAGGCTGCCACGGATGGAGCTAGTTCTCCAAAAGGCCCCCTCCCCAATTAAGGTGGACATGCTGGAGCGCTGGCTCGCATCGTACCCGAAGGGGGAGGACGGCGAGTATCTCCTTCAAGGTTTTAAGCAGGGATTTCGTATCCCTTTTATGGGTGATAGGTCCCCTCAGGATGCTCCCAACCTCTTATCCCTTAGAGGTAAGGAGGAGGTTGCTGCGGCCAGCATTAAAAAGGAGTTAGACGCGGGCAGGGTCGCTGGACCTTTCCCCGCACCCCCGTTTCCCAATTTTAAGGTCTCGCCACTGGGTTTGGTCCCCAAGAAGTCCCTAGGAGATTTTCGCCTTATTCACCATTTGTCCTACCCAGCCGGCCGATCGGTCAACGATGCTATCCCTGATGACCTTTGTTCAGTCAGGTATACATCGTTTGACCATGCGCTGCGCATGGTGCGCTCGTGCGGCCCGGGTGCCTTACTGGCCAAATGTGACATTAAGTCAGCTTTTCGACTCTTGCCAGTGCATCCGGGCGACTTTGAGTTGCTGGGTTTTAAATTTAAGGGGGAATATTATTTTGATAAGGCCATGCCCTTCGGCTGCTCCATATCATGCTCGGCTTTCGAGCGTTTTAGTACCTTCCTTGAGTGGGCATTCGTCCGCAGGTCAGGGTCCCGGTCTGTAGCCCATTACCTGGATGACTTTTTATTCAGGGGTGAACGGGGCTGGGACACGTGTGCACGTCTCCTTAACACATTTCAGACGCTAATGGAGGAACTTGGTGTCCCTTTAGCGCCCGAAAAGACCGAGGGCCCAGCGACCAAGCTAGTATTCCTGGGGGTTGAGATTGACACAGTAGTGCAGGCTTCTAGGCTACCAGGTGATAAGGTATCCAGGATAGTGGCCCTTATCTCGGAATTGCTGGCCAAGCGTAAGGCATCCCTGAGGGAACTCCAGGTGCTACATGGGCACCTTAATTTCGCTTGTAGGGTGGTCGCACCGGGCAGGGCTTTTGCCCGGCGCTTATGCGACGCCATGGCAGGCTTATCCAGGCCCCACCACAGAGTCAGGCTCACCCAGGGTATCAGGGCAGACATGTTCGTCTGGTTGCAATTCCTGAGGGAGTTTAATGGGGTCTCATTTTGGAGGTCTGACCTCTTGGCGTCCCCCAATTTCCAGATCCAGTCTGATGCCTCAGGATCCCTGGGTTATGGGATGTACTTCAATGGGAAGTGGGCCTATGGTGGGTGGCCACCGGCATGGGCAGGCACAGGTCGCCTGCGGGATCTCACATACCTGGAATTTTTTCCCATTCTGGGGGCTTTGATGCTATGGGGCGAACAGTGGGCTAATTCGGTGGTGCATTTTTGGTGCGACAATGCGGCTGTGGTTCACATTGTCAATGCACAAACTTCCAAATCGCCCAGGGTCATGGATCTAGTGCGCCATTTTGTGCTGCGCTGCCTGCGCCTCAACGTCTTGTTCAGGGCCAGGCATGTCCCAGGGGTTAATAATGATATTGCTGACGCTTTGTCCCGCCTGCAGATCTCCCGGTTCCGCGCCTTGGCCCCGGATGCGGAGGAATTTCCCTCGCCACTCCCGGACGAGATGTGGACTATTGGCAAGGAGAGGTGAACCGGGCGATTGGCCTGTCACTAGCGCCACGCACGCGTAAGGCATACCAACAAGCATTCAATTCTTACAGGGCATTTTCTGCTCAATATCACCTGCCAGAGACCTGGCCTATCCCGGTGGACCATGTTCTGCGGTTCATGGTTCACCTGCATGCACAGGGCCTCGCACCTCGCACCATAGCATCCAAGCTCTCGGCGTTGGCTTTTATGGCCAAAGTGGGAGGTCATGTGGATACCACATCGGACTTCCGTGTGAGACATGTTTTGGAGGGGTGGGTGCGCGAGCGCGGGCGTTGCCTGGACGACCGGCACCCTATTTCCCCAGGGGTTCTTACCCAGTTGGCCCGGGGCTGGCCAGGCCTCTGTTTTGATCACTATGAGGCAGCCCTTTTTCATGCAGCCACAACGGTGGCATTTTTTGGAGCGCTCCGCATCAGCGAACTCGTGATGCTGTCTAAGGCGGATGCAAGTGGTAGGGCACTGGAACTCGAAGATGTCTATGTAGCCAAAGACTGGGCCCAGTTGAGGATACGCTCCTCTAAAACAGATCAGCATGGCGTAGGCAGCGGTGTAAGACTGCTACGTTGTTCTTTGGTAGACATCTGTCCGGTTGGTGCCCTACAGGAATTCCTGGCACTGCGTGGCATGCACCACGGCCCGTTTTTCTGTCACCAAGATGGGTCTCCCCTTACTAAATTTCAGTTTTGGAAGGTGACAGCCAAAGCCCTCACCAGGGTGGGACTACCAGGTGCCCGTTATGGCACACATTCATTCCGTATTGGCGCAGCCTCTACAGCAGCTGCTTTTGGGTACTCTGGGGCTGACATCCGCAGCATGGGGAGGTGGGACTCACAATGTTTTCAGTTTTATGTGCGCCCACTCCCGCCATGAGTACCAATCCAGTCACCTTACCGCCTTTTTCTCAATTTTCTTACAGACCCTGGGTGTCGTATCACACCGGTGACAGTATGGCTGGTGGGCCACAGCTATGTGCACAGGGCAGCGCGTTACGCTGCGGCGACAGAGTGGGGACCCCGACTGGGACTGGGTGACCACGCCAGTCTCGCATGGCATGGTAAGCCTGGGATGTTATGGCAGGAGCTGCGGCCTTTCCTTTTTTCTGGCCTGGGTGCTGACCCGCCTGACATTCTAATTATCCACTTTGGGGGCAATGATTTGGGCCAGGTCACCGGCTTATCGCTCAAGCATGCGATTTGCGAGGAACTCGCCTACTTGCATTATGTCTGGCCTGCCACAACCCTGGTTTGGTCGGACATTGTCCCGCGCCATTCTTACAGAGGGGGCGTTAACCTCCTGGCCCTTGACCGCGCTAGGCGCGCGGTCAATAAGGCAGTGGCGCGGTTTCTTGCCGCCAGGGCTTGGGGACGGGTTAGTCATCACCCCGATATTAGTCTACAAAATTATGACTTGTATGCAGGGGATGGGGTCCACCTGTCGCGAGGAGGTATGGACCTCCTGTTGGGTGATTGGCGAGCAGGCCTGTTGACCGAGCTGACGGTCTGGGGGGGGGGCGTCAGGTCTTCTTTGAAGCCCCTCCGTGTGGCGGGTAGCACTGGTAAGGTAAACAGTATGACCCACAAGTATCCGGCAGGTTCGCATTGACTGGACAACACTAGATAGGAATAAATTAGTTAAACGTTGTCCGGTCAACGACAAACCAGGCGATGGGGTGATGACGATTGCTAACCAGCATGCATCACCCCTGTGATTTCACGGATACACGTCAGAGGGTGGGGTCATAAGTTAGTTATTGACTACGGTCAACAATTTGTTTGTTGTCAACAAACAAATTGATACAAATGGATACATTGTAACCAATTGCCGTTGGCAATTTTGGGGTGGTACCTTACCAGTGTTACTTCGGCCTGCTTGCCTTAGGAATTATGATTGGTCGTTTTTACCAATACAAATTTATAATTCGGACTAGGGCATTGAATCAATAAATGTGGCCCTTTGCTGTTATCCACTTTCAATGTTGTCTGTGTCCGTTATTGGGGGGGTGCGCCTGCAATGCAAGCGCGGCGCCAAAATGGCCGCCGCGCCCTTTGCGGGCCCCCCCCACAGGACAGAGAATCCGGGTAGTTAGGGGCGTGGCCACCTCTCCTATAAAAGAGGTGGCCACGAGGCAGCCGAGCTGCCATTTTTACTCAGCGACGGAGCGGAGAAGTTTTTCCCCTCCACCCCCTCCCTAGTTAACAGTGTGATATTATGGTCGCTTCGGGGCCGGGTGGGAATTTTTGGTTGGGACCCATATTGGCTCAGGGTCCTGGCTTTTTTGCCCATCCCACACTGTTGCTATGGTTTGATATAGGGGTCTTTCCGTTTCTGCTGTTGACTTTGGTCACATTGGCGGGTAGCACTGGTAAGGTAAACAGTATGACCCACAAGTATCCGGCAGGTTCGCATTGACTGGACAACACTAGATAGGAATAAATTAGTTAAACGTTGTCCGGTCAACGACAAACCAGGCGATGGGGTGATGACGATTGCTAACCAGCATGCATCACCCCTGTGATTTCACGGATACACGTCAGAGGGTGGGGTCATAAGTTAGTTATTGACTACGGTCAACAATTTGTTTGTTGTCAACAAACAAATTGATACAAATGGATACATTGTAACCAATTGCCGTTGGCAATTTTGGGGTGGTACCTTACCAGTGTTACTTCGGCCTGCTTGCCTTAGGAATTATGATTGGTCGTTTTTACCAATACAAATTTATAATTCGGACTAGGGCATTGAATCAATAAATGTGGCCCTTTGCTGTTATCCACTTTCAATGTTGTCTGTGTCCGTTATTGGGGGGGTGCGCCTGCAAAGCACAGTACTAAATGTACTAAAATACTTCAATGCCCAGATTTAATCTGTAGAAAGAACACACACTGGTTATTCTTTTGTGCTTTTCCATGCCAAGGTGCCCTTCACATAGTGTTTCCCATTCACCCTTTAGTAGGCTCCCAGAAAATTACTTCACAACACTACTGTAAAATGCTTGACTTTTTCAAACAACCATCGTTCTGTGCGGTGTTAGCTGAATATCTGAATTGTGTCCTCCCAGAAACTGGGTTAGCTGGCAGTGGTTACTTCTACTGTTCATTGTCTGTGAAGAGATAACAGAGGAAGGCAATGCCCTCCTCCCTTATCTGCTAGCAGGCTTTGAACAAGTAAGTGGCTGGGGGAAGTCTTTGAATCTCAGAGCAGAAATTCACAGGATTCTTTGTTCGAGCTGAAGGAAATACTGCTGTTCTAGCCAACCCACAGCTGCAAGAACTGCAAGCTGCTGAATCATCATTCAGTGGTTTTCCATGATACCCAAGGCAGTGAGAGTGATGAAGTACAGTATATAATGGGAGCAATCAAGTCGCCCCATAGCTGTTGGCCCCTTTAGGGAGTCAGGTTAGGCACTCTGCGTTGAGTCACTGGCTGTACGGTCTACTCCATTACCATAGCGGGATGTCCGACCAGACATTTGTTACCATATTACATGTTACATATTACATTTAATTGCACAGAAGTATTAGGTTACTTTTATAAAGCTAAGATACATTTAATCTTATGTAGCCAAACAGTTAAGCTATCATAGAAGTTATATACAGTCAAACCTCTACATATAAATTTAATTCGTTCATCGAGGTTGATTGTATCTCAAAAATTCTATATCTTGAATTTCCCATAGGAATGTATTGAATTTTGTATTTCAAAAAATCCAATTAAAAATTCATATCTTGAACCTGATTTTTTTCTGAGCTGTCCAGATGTATCTCAAGTTTTTCTTAAATTGAGCCATTCTTATCTCGAGGTTTGACTGTATTAAGAAGTTAGTGATTACTTTGTAAGATTGTATTTTCTTTCTAAAGCATATTTCATTTCATTTCAAGTTTAATTTCTATACCACTTTACTCAACCCAGTGGGTGACTCAAAGTGGTTTATACAGTCACAATAAAGTAATACAGTAATACAAGTAAATAAATAAATAAATACAATCAATAATGAATCCAGAATCAAATAATCAATAAATACATAAAAATACAAAACCACATCGCATAAGAATACAAAATCCCAACATCACAACAAACGCCCATCTGTAATCAGTCCAAGACCCACCCACCCCCGCAACCCTTCATCCTGAAGGGGGCAAGAGGGGGCGGTAAATGCGGCAGTGGCATAATTTATCCCCCTGCCAAGTGGAGTGGGTGGGTGGGAGGGGCATGGCAACGTGGCGTTGGTGTCTTCAGAGCCTCCTTGTAAGTCTAAATTGCATTGCTCATTGAATGCTGAGGTGATTTCTTTTGAAGTATACCTGCTTGTTATAACTTACCTTTAAAATAATTAATTATGAATAGTTACTTTTGATTGTTGAATTAATTGCTGATTTAACTTAGAAATGCTCTTTTGAAGATGTTTCACTACTCATACAAGATATATGTTTTGTCATCCTTGTACACCATATATATGCCTGCTATTATTGATATACACAAGTAGTTAAATAAATGGAGAAAGAAACTACTGTTATCACCATTGTCTCCTCCTGTTCTTTATGCAGCTCTTTTGCACTTCCTCGGTGTCAGTACCTGAGTACACCCCTGCACTGGGAAAACTGTGTTCTTTGGGCAAAGTTTGACAAGGAGAGGCACATATTAGATGGATGCTTCATATATTGGAGTTTTGGGGCAAGCTGGTCTATTTCTCCCCACCCCACCCCCACCCCAGACTCACATTACATCATATTTAATGTTTTCAGTCTGATTGGCTAACTGGTAAGTGATATACTTAGATTCTGGCCCTAAAGCAATTTTCCTTGCCTTTAGTTCTTCCACCATATAGTAATCAAGAAGAGATTACAAAAAATGCCTACAATTTCACTCACAGGAACAAAGTGTTTCAAAACAGAAAGATGGAGAAGGGTTCGGACTAGCTTTTTTTTTGCAAGATAGCACCAACTTATTATTGAGCCAATGTGGTGATCAGTTTGCCTGACAAAAGGACTTCTTAGGCATTTTGGGCTGGGCTGGTCTGCCTCCCTCTCCCCAGTATCTAGTCACATTGGATACTGGAGTGTTCCCAGTCACCCTCAAGGTGCCAAAGACTGTTTCCACTGTACAGATATGGTATGCTAAAGGAGCTAATAAGCCCCCTCAAGATATTGAATGTTAACATTAAACACTTTTATTGCTCCTCTGTGGAAGGGCAGAGAAAGTGTAACTATTGTCACCCCTGGCCCCAGTCTGATTGCTGTTCCACTGAGTCAGTTAAAGGTAAAGGTAGCCCTTGCTCAAAAGCGAGTCATAGCTGACTCTAGGTTTCAGTACTCATCTCTGTTTATAGCCAAAGAGCCAGCACTGAAGAAGACAGAGGCCACATGCCCAAAACAGAGCCTATCTTCTTAGGGAGGGAAACCGAAGAATTAAGCCAGATAGAAATAACCAGGGAGGAGGTCCTTGCATGTCTTGTTAAACTAAACACTAACAAATCACCAGGACCAGATGGCATCCATCCACGAGTTCTCAGGGAACTTAAAGATGAAATTGCTGATCTCCTAGCCAAAATATATAATCTTTCCCTCAAATCAGGCTTTGTGCCTGATGACTGGAAGGTAGCGAATGTAACACCAATTTTCAAAAAAGGATCCAGGGGTGATCCAAGGAATTACCGACCTGTCAGTTTGACATGTGTCCCAGGTAAAGTGATGGAAACCATCCTAAAAGATAGAATTAATAGGCACATAGAAGAGAAGGCGCTGCTAAAGGAGAGCCAACATGGCTTTTGCAAGGGCAAATCATGCCTCACTAATCTGTTGGAATTTTTTGAGAGTGTCAACAAGCATGTGGATAAGGGGGATCCAGTTGACATTGTTTATCTGGACTTTCAGAAGGCTTTTGACAAGGTCCCACACCAAAGGCTCTTGAATAAACTTACCAGTCATGGAATAAAGGGACAGGTCTTGTCCTGGATCAGCAACTGGCTAAGGGACAGGAAACAGAGGGTAGCACTAAATGGACACTTCTCCAAGTGGAGGGAAGTAAAGAGTGGGGTCCCCCAAAGTTCAGTACTGGGACCCCTGCTTTTCAACCTCTTCATAAATGATCTAGAGGTAGGAGTAAAAAGCAAGGTAGCCAAATTTGCTGACGACACTAAATTATACAGGGTAGTGAAAACTGTGAGAGATTGTGAGGAGCTCCAGAGGGATCTCTCGACACTGGGGGAGTGGGCAAAACAGTGGCAAATGAGTTTCAACATTAGTAAGTGCAGAGTGATGCATGTTGGGGCAAAGAACCCCAATTACATTTATAAACTGATGGGGTCTGAACTCTCTGCGACAAACCAGGAAAGGGACCTTGGTGTCCTGGTGGACAACTCAATGAAGGTGTCAACCCAGTGTGCCTCAGCAGTGAAAAAAGCAAACTCAATGCTAGGGATCATTAGGAAGGGAATAGAAAATAAGTCAGCAAGTGTCATTTTGCCTCTTTATAAATCTATGGTGAGGCCCCATCTGGAATACTGTGTACAGTTCTGGTCGCCATACCTCCAGAAGGATATTATGGAGCTGGAAAAAGTGCAGAGGAGGGCAACCAGAATGATTAGGGGACTGGAACACCTTCCTTACCATCTGAGGCTGCAACGGTTGGGCCTCTTCACTCTTGAACGACAACGTCTAAGAGGTGACCTGATTGAAGTTTATAAAATCATGCACGGTGTGGACAAAGTAGATAAGGAAAAACTGTTTTCCCTATCGCATAACACTAGAACTAGGGGACACTCCATGAAACTTTTGGGTACTAGTTCTCAAACAAATAAGAGAAAGTACTTTTTCACCCAGAGGATTATTGGTCTATGGAACTCCCTGCCAGAAGAAGTGGTGACAGCTGTCAGTCTTGACAGCTTTAAGAAAGAATTAGACAAGTTCTTGGAGGACAAGGGTATCAATGGCTATAATTATGGATACCTAAGGACAACCTCCAGGTTGGAGAGATAGGCAGGATATCTCTCAATATCATTTCCAGGGAATCCTAAGCAGGCATCTGCTTGGGAATACCCTGAAGGAAATGGTGAGCCACTGTGTGAGACAGAATGCTGGACTGGATGGGCTGTGGCCTGTTCCAGCAAGGCTGTTCTTATGTTCTTATGTTCTTATCTGTAGACATTTCCATGGACATGTGGCAGGCATGTCTAGAGTCCGGTATGCACGGAGTGCTGTTCCCAATGAAGTGAACCCTATATTATGAACTGAATTTCTTCTAAAGTTGATCCTTTTAACCAGAGTTTTAAAGAAAAGTCAGAGAAAGGTTGCCTCCATGGATAGAAACATCCACATCCATTTAACTAATCCTGCATTTAATATGACGAAGTGTTGATGATTTTGTATGTGCACAGCAATGGGAACTTGACAGGGAGTTTGAGAAAATGACAATTTAACTGGCAGCTTTTCTCTTGCTGACGTGATCAAAGGCACACCAGAGCTGCTAACCTGGAATGTGAAGTGTGCAATAAAAGTGTGATGAGATGCAACACAAACCTCAAGTATAAAAGGTGGATTTGCAGAGTTGTCAAGAGCAGGCATACTTAACTATAGTTCCTTTTAGCTCACTTCAGCATTCCCTTTTGAAACTTGTTTTCTGGTTGCTTACAAAAAATTCTCTCTAAAGTTCAGTAGTCTGCATTGTCTAATGCACGGGGTTTTCTATGGCCCCCTCAGAGCCTCATTCTCATTTGTTCAGGCAGGATTCAAAGCAGTCTTCTTCAAACTTCACTGTATTCACACTCCCAGGTCACCAACCTGTTGTCCCTTGCCTAGATACAAATACTTCCAAGTTATGCCTTGGCTCTTTGTAAGGCCATCCTTGCCATTAGACAGAATGAGGAACAAATCCGAAGTCATGGAAGGACAATGAACTCTTATTTATATTATCATTGGATATTTGTTGCCAGGAGGATTTTTGTTGCCAAGGATGGAAGGTGGGATTTTTTTGCCTCATATATCCAAACCAGTGGATACTGACCTACTTTGTGGTTGTGATATGGTGGGCGTGGCAAGGGGGAAAGCCCTGTGTTGCACCCGAATTAGGACTACTATATTCAAAACTTGGATGGGCGGGGCCAGCCGGAATTTCTAATACCGATTCTGGCAAACTGGTGCGAAAATGCTGAATCCCACCAATGATGCTAACCTTTGGGTACTGTTCAGTTGCATAGTCGAGTCTGATCGTTTGCGACCCCATGGACCACTGCACGCCAGGCTCCCCTATGTTCTGCCATTCTCTGCAGCCCATTCAGCTCTACGCCCATTGCATCAACAATGCCATCTAGCCACCTCATCCTCTTCTGCCCCCTTCTCCTTTTGCCTTTGATCTTTCCCAACATCAAGACCTTCTTAAGTGAATCCTCTCTTCTCAATTGGTGGCCAAAGTACTTTAGCTTCATCTTCAGTATTTGCCCTTCCAAGGAGCATTCAGGGTTGATTTCCTTCAGGATCGACTTATTTGATCTCCTTGCTGTCCAGGATACTCTCAAAATTCTCCTACAGCACCACATCTCAAAGGCGTCTCAAAGGTACTGTTGGTACTTTGATTTGCATGGATTTTGTGACAGCTGTGGCTATTGATCTTATTAGTATTTTATACCTTCAAATTTCTTTCTCTCATCTCTGCTCATTTCCTCCTTTCCCTTATGTGATTCCCTTTGGACAGTGCCTTTGCCTTTGACCCTAAGCATGGTTTTGGGTGACCCATTTTTGGGTGACCCATTTCGGATTTCATGCCAGCAACTTTAGGAGCTTGCTCATAAGGCCAATCCCAGTCATGGTCCTACCATATGGGCAGATGAGGTACTGTCCCCAATAACCTTCCCTATGTACGAGGGTGGATATAAATTGTATTTGATTTGCAAGAGAGAAGACTGATAGTAAACTAAATATTATAGTTAGCTCCACCTTTATTGATCCAAGCCTCTACTCCTCTAGTCACAGTTGCCATAAGTTGCCATTGGTCAGAGTCCTGTAGGTATTGATCACTGGGGCAACCTTTGGATACCATCATCCCTGTGTTAACAACCAAAAGCTGTTACTCAACTGGGTTGCTCAGACAGAGGACAAAAGGGTAGCTTGTGTTTTGGCTTGGGAGAGGTTGTTGATCTACAGCAGGGGTTTCCAACCTTTTTATGCCACGGGCCTGAGCATGCCCCACAGACAGCTGAGCAGGCCTGACCACAACCCCTGGAAGCAGAAGCACGTGCATTTATGACAACCATAAATGCGCCCACTTCTGCATTTATGACAGACATGGACGCATTTACGCATGCAAGGACACATTTTATGGCTGATGTAAACACATCCACTTCCACTTCCAGGAGTGGCCGAGGGTGGCTGAAATGGTGCCACAGGCCGGGTCTGGCCCATGGGCTGTAGATTGGGAACCCCTGGTCTACAGGAACTAAAGGCTTCTGGTGCCTATAATATGACCTTGGGCCAAGAACAAGATTTCATCAGCCCTGAAGCTAGCCTAGATCATTTCCTTCTTAGTATTCAGGGTGGGTTGTTGACAATGGGAAAATATAAAGAGGAAAAGAATCAGGCTCAGTATTTTCTGTCCTGCCTGTGCAAGCTAAAAGGGTAGAAAAGGCAGGCCTTCCACCCTTCCTCACAGGACAGTGCATTTCAATACAATATAGGTAGCATTCATACTTTTAATTTAGCTACAGATTGGAGAGGACCCATTAGTTAATGAACCCTTGGTGTTGGAAGCAAAAGAACACTGTGCTGTGGCTGTAATTTGTTGGAGTGTACTTTTTATGTAACAACACCTTCCATTTTCTTCTATTTTACACTTGATAGTGATGATATGGAAGTAAAGGATTGTTTTGCTCCAAAACCATCTGTATGTACTCAATCTAATTCTGTGATTATTTATCTTGTCAGTTTTTCCATTCAGGCAGCTCTTCCTGGTAGTGGAGGATAATGTTGCTTGCAGCTATAATGAGGGGACAGATCAATGTTGTCTAGCAGTACTTAGGCAAGTCAGTAACTTCAGCAATCCCCCCCCCCCAGTGCCTAACCACCTACTCTTCTCCTATCGTACTAATATTTGAAGGTGTTGGGTTGGTGACAATTCCACTTATTGGAGGACAATGTTTGAGTAATAATAATGCATGTGGCCACATATGGAAAATAATTTAGAATCTCTACAGTATTGGCAGAGAGCTTAGGCAATATTGCATAATATTGGCAGAAGGCTTATGAAATAGTGAGAGAAAACAAGAAGAGATGACTATCTGGTTTCCTTTCATATATTGTGTAGAATCATTTCTCTCCACGGATCATCTTCCTACACAAAACAGATTTTTTTTAAAAAAAAAAACCTATTAGAATAAAATAAGTTTTAAAAAGGTTGATGACCTTTTCGCCCTTATTAGATTTTCATAATCAGCAGTATTCTAATCATGTTTATGTAGAAATAATTCTTGCATGTTCAGTCAGACTTACTCCTAGGCAAATATTGGACTGCAGTCTTAATATCCCTTTCAACCAATAAAAATTCTGAAATCTACATTTTATTTTAGATTTTATCTTTGTACCAGTACATTTTCAGTGATTATGATGACAAGGATTTGCTACAGGACTTATAGGTAAGTGAGATATATCAGGAGTGGTTTTACCGGTTTCATAACCCCTGTGAGGTTTTTTTTTTTTTTGCCTGAACAGGGATTTGAACCCAGGCCTTTATAGAATCCAGGTCCATTACTCTATCAACTACAACAAATGTATTGCCATTTTTTGTTTGAGTTAGGTACTGTACCTGGCTACAGAGCCTGAAGTGCGGTTTCAGTTCCCCACTGTACCTCTTGAGAGAAAATCCAGCCTGTATGGCCTTGAACAAGCTGCACAGTCCTAGGGTGCACCCAGAAGATATGGATGGTAAACCACTACTCTGTATTCTTTGTCTAGAAAATCCTGGAAAGGGTTGCCGTAAGTCAGAGTTGACTTGACGGCACACTGTTATTATTTAAATTTGTAGCAGAGTTCCAAAGTTCTCCAATGTTTCTACTTCTATGATGCTGAATACACATTTCCTGAATACACCTTTTGTGTTCATACATATAAAGTAACTTATGCTTTTTTAGTCCACCTTCTGCCTTCCATGTCTCTAGACATAAGGTGTCAGCCCAGTATATGCTCTCATGCAACTTTTATTCAACACAGTGCCAATGGGCAGCTATATTCAATGACATCTTAAGGGTCTGGTTGCCATCACCAACCCCCCTGGAGTCCAGAGTCTTTTAGGTCTTGATTCTCATCACCAGCCCTAAGGTCCTTCAGTCCTACAGCAGGGTTCAGGTAGTCATGGAATGGATCCCTGCTGGGTTGGCTACTCTTGGGCTCTGATCTTCTCAAGGGTTTGGCTTCAGCTCCCTATAATTTTGGCCTTCCCCTCTCTGCCATTGTTCCCTCCTCCCAATAAGGAGTACTGTTTTACCACTTTTTGACCATAACCACCTTTTAATTAGTAACTAGCCTAATGGGCAGCTTCCTCATCTGGCACCCATAGCTGGCTTCTTATACATGCTAGTCCAACCCAGAGATAATAGCAGGTCTTCTTTGGGATCCTCCATGGCACTGTGATAACCTTCCCAATATGTCTTCTCAGCAGGTTCTTGCCACTGTTCCCCCAGTCCTGTCTCCTCTACCTCCTCCCAGACCTCTTTCAATTGAACAACCTTGCCCATCATCTCCTCTAGGGCTCCTTTTATACTATCCCTTTGCCCCATTGCAGGACCTTCCTCCCTTCCAGAATTTTCAACCTCCTCTTTGGGGAAGGCCTCTATCATCTCTGTACTTTCTGCCCAGTGCTGTTGGACCATGTAAGTGGGTGAGATAGAGGTTGGGAACTCCAGTGTTAGGGACATTGGGAACCCTCCAAGACTCCTTTTCACAGTCTTACAAATAAATTCAAACATTCTGGGTACAGTGATTTGTAAAGTCACAGAGAAATAAATCATATTATTTTCATTGCAAATGTTCGTGCAGAAGGACATAACTGCTCTCTGGACCTTCTTATGATATAGTGAAACAGTCCTACCAGAGTTGCATTTAGGAAGGATGTCACATTATTTCAGCAAGATGACCACTATTAGTAATTATGCTCCAGCATACCCTGAAGGAGGAGCCTGACGTGCAGTGGTCCATGGGGTCATAGAGGGTCGGACTTGACTGTGCGACTGAACAACAACAAATACCCTGAAGATACACTGATCCCACTCTTATTGGCCTGAAGAGTAGTTGACTTGGGCTAATAGATAAATGGTTGATATGACAAAACTGATGTTCTTAAAAACAACAACCATGTTTAGCTTGGATTTATCACAAATACTTAAATGTGTGTGGGGGGTGGGGGTGGGGGGAGAGACAGACAGAGAGAGAGAGAATATATGGAAATCAGCACAGTGGAGAAGAGCCAGCACTTCATACTAATGCGCACACTTTCCATGCAAGGGTTCCAAGTTTAGTCCCTGGAACATCTATTTAAAAAGGATTATGGAAATATTGAGAAAGGGTAGGATTAGAGAGCTACTGCCAGTGACAGTAAATACTAGGCTAGATGGAAACATTGTTTAAAATTCAGATTACACTGCATGGTATCAAAAAACAAACATGTGAACTGACATCATTTAGGCTACGTTCTGTAGAGACCTGCCTGTCTCTAACGTAAATCTTATTCTGTGGGCCTGTAAGATCTAACTGGACAAACACTTTCCCATGTTGCTCCTTCACACACTTGCCTTTTAATTTCCACACCTGAGTTTACAGCAAGCAACCCCATCACCCTTTGTATTTGTTTTGCATACTAACATGGAGGTGGGAATGGTCAGCATTTAACAAACATAGCCTTTGCCAAATGTTTCTTCACTCCAAAAGTAACTGCTGTAATTCTGTTAGTCTGTGCAAGCATATCTGAGAGTAAACAAAACAGAACAGCAAAAAATACCAAAAATGTTGTGACACCTTAAAGACTAACTCCTGTAGTGTATTTAAATGTGAGCTTTTGTGGACCAAGTCCACTTCATCAGACTGAATGATGAAGTGAACTTGGTCCACAAAAACTCACATTTAAATACAGGAGTTAGTCTTTAAGGTGCCACAATATTTTTGTTTGTTTGTTGTTGTTTTTGCTGTTCTATTTTGTTTACTCTCAGATATGCTGTAACTCTGTATTTATGCTGAGCTCTGTGTGTGGTTGGTCTGTAGTTGAGTCAACCTCTCTTTTAGTTCTCAGTGCTTCAGTTGTTAAGCCTAGTTCAGTCTTTCTGACTCAAAATGTGTTAGTCTCAGAAGGTTAGAAACTCAGTAACCTCTTGCAAGCATCATTTGCTTAAGAGATTTTTTTCTTCCTGCTTGTTGCCATCTAATAATTTTATTCAGACACTAGCCTTGCAACCAATTGTTCTTTTTTCCCCTTCTGCTAAATCTGTGCATGAGTATTTACTTATTTTATTACATTTATACCCTGTCCAGCTGGGATATTTTCCCACTCTGGGTGCCTTACAACACAGTAAAAATAATAATAAAACTCTTTACAATAAAAAAGATGTGGACAAATAGAATAAAATTTAAAATATCAAGAAAGCAAAATAATACCCACACATTTAAAATAAATAAATAATAATTACAATAATAAATGCCCAAAATGCCAGTAGTTCAACTAAAAGGGAAATTGAGGAGGGCTTGCATTTCAAAGTATTCAGCCTTACTCCTTGGGTACAAGCTATCACGAAGATTATCCAAAAAATATAGGTACAAGAAAAGGAAATGAATTCCATCCACAGATTTAGTGGAAAGTCATCAAGCAATAGTTCATGTCCTTTCAGCCAATTTAAAGCATTACCTTGGACTTCCAGCCACATCACAGCCAGTCAAAATACATTTTTGCTCATCCATGGATTTTCCACCATAGGAGGGGGAAAAAAATTAAGAAGCATGAGGCAAATGAATGGTTTTGTCTTCTGGACAAAATTCTCCCAAATTCTACAATGCAGGGCATTGACCCAGAAAAATATTGCCCTCAGCAAACTGAGTGATGTAACAGCTCTCTCCAATCAAACTAAACTGAAGGCATTGAAACTGTTGGGAAAAGAGCAATCTTGCATGCACTGACATTGGATACCACATTGGGCTTTGCCGGACTCACTCTCCAATAAAGAGATGGACAACTGTGCTGGATTTTAAAACTGGGCCACTTTATTTAAATCATAACTTCATAATGCAAGCGGGCCGAAATAGCACTGGTAAGGATTAATGGTTATTTTCAAATATTAATCAGATACAATGTATCTATTTTGCTTACTTAATTAACCAAATTATAATTGACCCCAAACAGAAGTGCAAATGGTTAACCTCTGCTTCTGATGTATATCCAGTGAACTTTAAGGTTTTGCAGGCTGTGTATAGCATAGCATCACCTTGTTCCTGGTCCACACTTGATTGGCCACCCCGAGTTTCCCTCTATCTTCTCCTTCCTGTGGCCAACCAAATACGTACCTGTCGGACTCGTAGGGGTCATCCAGTACCTCTTTACCAGTGCTAGCCGCCACATGGCGAGGAGTCTACCACGACTCACCGCCCCCTCCCCCCGACTGCCAACTCAGTCACTAGGCCCGCTTGCAAGGAGGCCAAAAACCTGTCCATGCCTCTTGCAGAGAGATGGACTCTGTCTCTGCAATACAAACCAGCGTCCTGTACGCGTATCGCAGGGTGTTCCACCACGGTGCCCAAGCTGTGTTCACCAAAAAATCGAGCTACGGCCCGATTCACCGACCGCCGGGACCAGTCAATGCGGTGTGGGTCGCCGCCTCCCGAAAAAAGGATTGTGGGATCATGTGAGACCACACCAACCGCACCTGTGGCCATCAGGGCCTGATCAGATCCAGATCCCTCTGTATGGCTATGGTTAAGCCCAAACCAGTAATCTGGCCCAAATCATTTCCGCCCAAATGAACCAGCAGAATATCAGAAGGGGAAATGTCTCCGAGGGATACAAGGAAAGGAAGAAGGTCATGCCATCGCATCCCACGAATGCCATGCCAGCAAAGGTGAGCCACATCCTGCAGCCCCAGATAAGCACCCCATTGTGACGCCGCAGCATGGTGGGCTGCCCAAAATATGTAGCTGTGGCCCACAAGCCACACACGCACGGTAGGATTGAAGGGTACAGGAGCTGAAAGAGAAGAAAGAAAAACATGCGATCTAAAACAGGCAGAACCCCACCAACCTATCTGTTGGATGTCATCATCCGAATAACCAAAAAGGGTGGCTGTCGATGCGGTGCCAATCTGAAAAGAGTGGGTGCCATACCGAGCACCGGGGAGGCCTAGGTCAGAAAGAGCCATCCCCATCACCCTCCAAAATTGGTACTTGGTCAGTGGCCGGCCGGCTTGGTGGCAAAAAAGGGGCCCATGGGCAGTAACCCGGTCCGCCAGGAATGCCGTCAAGGCAGCCACTGGGCAAATCACTGGTATACTACAGCTAAGGAGGGGTACAACACAGCCCCTGCCTTGCTGATCCGATTTGGAAGAACGTATGTGCAGCTGCACGGAACCTTGGGTAATAGCGACATCAGCCAATTCAAGGGACCTGCAGGACCGGTCGTTCCGGGAAAGGGGAACTAGTTTGCCCCAAAGAAAGCCACTGTGGTGGCCACATGAAAAAAAAATTGCTTCATACTGGTCGTGGCAAAGGGACGACCAAGCCTGGGCCAAGCTGGCAAGGAGAGCCGGAGACACTGGCTGCCGAGTATCTGGGTGAGGGCTGTGCTCCCTAGCCCAACCCTCAAGCACCCTATGCACCCTGAAATCACCTGTGGTGTCCGTATAAGCCCCTGCCTTAGCCGCAAATGCCAAGGCGGACAAGCGCCCAGCTATAGTATGAGGCGCCAACCCACCATCATGCAGAAGTACCATATATTGTAGAACATGATCCACTGGCATGGGCCACAGGTCAGGAAGAGGCACATTTCGGCAAAATGCCAAAAAGGACTGATAAGTGCCGGAATATGCCCTACAGGTATGGCCGGCAAGGGATAGGCCTATCGCCCGGCACACTTCACCTCGCCAAACGTCCACATCTCAGTGGGAAGTGGAGAGGGAAGTTTGTCAGCCCCTGGCGCAAGTGCCCAAAAACGGGGTATCTGTAGATGGGACAAAGCGTCAGCGATACTATTGTCAATACCCAGAACGTGCCTGGCCCTGAACAGAATGTTGTAATGCAAGGAGTGCAACACAAACTGGCACACCAGCGACATGACCCTGGGTGAGCGGGACATCTGCGCATTGACAATGCGCACAACGGCCATGTTATCGCACCAAAATTGCACTACCAAATCTTTCCACATATGCACCCAGAGTAGTAGGGCCCCAAGAATGAGAAAGAACTCTAAAAAGGTCAAGTCCCAGAGCATTTCTGTACCCTGCCAGGTGTCAGGCCAGCGACCGCAGCACCAACAGCCATCAAAGTAGATGCCATAGCGCAGCGAACCCGAGGCATCTGACTGCACCTGGAATTTATGCATGATGGCAAGCTCCTGGCGCCAAAAGGAAACCCCATTAAAACCAGTCAAAAATGCAAGCCAAACCTGGAGGTCGGCCCGCATCCAGCTCGTGATCCGAACCTGTGATGCTTCCTGGATAGACCAACCGTGGCGTCGCACAGATGCCTGGCAAAGGCCCTGCCGGGTGCAACCACCCTGCAAGCAAAGTTGAGGTATCCATGGAGCACCTGCAGGTCATGGAGGGACACCTTGCACTCAGCTAACATGGCCGATATCGTGTCCGATATGCAGGCGACCTTATCAATGGGGAGTGTGGACGTCTGCTCAACCGTGTCAATTTCTATACCCAGGAAAGTTAAGGCAGTGGCCAGGCCCTCTGTCTTCTCCAGGGCTAAAGGCACACCTAGTTCGGCCATAAGGTCCTTAAAAATTGAAAGCATGCTCCCTGACCGGCCCGCTCCCCCAAACAAAAAATCATCCAAGTAATGGCCAACCGTGTTAAAGCCGGACCTGCGAACAAATGCCCAATGCAAAAAGGAACTAAAGCGTTTGAAGGCCGAACATGATATTGAGCAGCCAAAGGGCATAGCCTTATCCACAAAGAATTGACCCTCGAATCGAAAACCCAGCAATTCAAAATCATCTGGGTGCACCGGGAGCTGCCAAAAAGCTGATTTAATATCGCATTTGGCAAGTAACGGTCCAGGACCACAGGAACGTACCATCTCTATCACCTGGTTAAAAGATGTATATCGGACCGAACATAGTTCGTCCGGTATAGCGTCATTAACTGAGGAGCCCGCCGGGTACAACAAATGATGTATTAGGCAAAATTTGCCTGAAACCTTCTTGGGCACCAAGTCGAGCAGAGATACCTCCAAATTTGGATAGGGTGGCTCATCGAAAGGGCCTGCTACCCGCCCCTCGCAAACCTCCTTAAATATCTTATCCCTAGCCAAACCCTCCTTGCCCCTTAATGACTGCAAGTTAGGTGCATCCTGTGGTGCGCGTACACCAACAAAAGGGATGTGAAATCCAACTGAAAAACCTGCTAAAAGGTAGTCGTCATCGGCTCGCCTAGGGTAAACCCGGAGCCAACGTTCGAGTACCTGCAGCCTAATTGGGGAGGGGCCCTTTTGGAGTTGACAATGGGTCCCCAGAGGGATGGTCTTGGCCCTGCTGCCCACGGCCTCATCCTCGTGACCTGCCCGGCCGGGTGCAAGAAGATGCGGAATGAGGTCCACCGCAGATGCGGAATGAGGTCCACCGCAGATGGAGCACTCATGCCTGTATTTGCATGGTTTTCGAGTGCAGCCCCCTGGCGAGGAAAAACTCCAACACAGCAGGCAAGCTGGAACCCCCTGCCCTGCCGGTTGGTGGGGAGACTGCGTTGGGCCAGGACTCTGCACTACATGGCCGCAGTGATAGCAGTCACCGGAAGCCGGGCGAGATGGTGTCATATAGAGCAGCCACAACAACTGGTCGGGCTGGTCCCAAGGCATCTTGGGGTGCAATGCAGCGCGCATGCGGAACTCCTCATCATAAGCCAACTAGGATTGGCCAGGGAAATCCACATACGCCCTATAAATAAGGTCCAGATATTGGATCAAAGGCATCGCAAGATCTGGATGGGCCCTAATGGACACGGCTGCGTATATTAAAAACGCTGGCAGCCAATTGGCCCAGGTCCTCGGGGGTTTATGATGCTGGGCCAATTCCTTGTCCTGATCATCCTCCTTCTCTTTCTCTTCCTTGATTGCTTCCCTATTAAGAAGGCTAAAGATATCAACATATTCCCATCTCCATATTTTGTCCCTAGTAGCCGGTAACAAGTGATCACCCAGTGGTAGGGACCTACCAGCAGTCAGGATAGCTGAAATTGGGACTATATGGTACGCAGTGTTCATCAGCGGACCATATGGCCATATCGGGTATGGCACATTGGGCCCCACCGGCGAAACCCCAGGTGGTACAGGAGGGTAAGGTGTGTGCCACGCGGCAGTCTGAGGGACAAGAGGCATGAGGGCAAACCCCGAGCCGACTGTAGCGAACTGTTGAACTTGACCGCCCACATGCAATTGGTGTGGCCAGGGCCACTGCCCGGTCCCAATCGAAGGAAAGGATCCAGGAAGGGGTTACTAACTTGACCTGGATACTCACTAGGTGCACCCTTGGCTGCTGCCCCCACCGGGGGTTCCAGCTGCCGGCGAGCATTGGGGCTCCCAATCGAGTCGGAGTCCGCTAGACCAGTTGTCGAAGACCCCTCCACTGCCTGATTGTCTGCTTGCTCAGAGCCAGAGGACATGGCCACCTCCAGCTGCTCAACCCTTCTGTCCAGAAGGGCCAGAAGCTGGGGTGCCACTGCCTCCAGTCACTGCTGCCCACTGGTTGACGGCCTCATATCTGACCGTCGAGTGGGCAATATAGGCCCGAGGCCTGCAGCCCTCTCAAGGGCATCAATCCTGGCCAACAAGGCCTGGTCATGCCCCAAGCAATCATGGGCTGCTCGCTGGGCCAAAAGCAGCGGTGGCCCCGATTGGGCCCATGCCGAACCGCCCGCTATGGCCCCAACAGGGGCTGGGGCCATGGCCCTAGTGTGAGGCCTCCAGCTCGGGGGTGGCCCACACCCTGAGGCCACACCCTTACACACCCCCGAGGGCCTATCAGCCCTTTTCTTTGGTGCCATAGCACCCTAAGAAAACTGGGCAAAAAATTAAGACCAATCCGCTTCCCGTGGGGGCAACGCTGGCAAAGGCAAGGCCCCGGTAGAGCCGAGAGTCTGGCCAGCCTCGTGCTATGATAGCCCTGGGCCGAGAAGCCCTTGGCCGAGCACGGGCCGCCGTGCCTCAGTAGAGGTGCAAATGGAGACAACCACAGCCGAGCGCTGCTGGATAGAACAAGCGGCGATGGGGCAAGCACCCGGAGGTAATGCTAAAGCTGGTCGGTTTTAATTTAATTTAATTTAATAGTCATATTTATATATGCCGCCCACTCAGGCAGAACCCGACTCGGTGGCATTACAACAAGTTCTAAAAACATATAAAAACACTTTAAAAGACCCATATCCCACCCACTTTAAAAGACCCATATCCCACCCACTTTAAAAGACCCATATCCCACCTACCCATCCCACCCACTATAAAAAGAAGAAGAGAGAGTTCTTAATTGTTTACATAAGCCAGCAGGCGGGGACCGTGTTCCCATTCGGGCTCCACACCTGCCCTGCCAGCCAGGTCTTCAATCCTTTCCTGAAGGGCAGCAATTCTCTTTGAAGTCTTAGATCTGTTGGCAGGAGGTTCCAGAGAGTTGGTGTGGACACGGAGAAGGCCCTCCTTCGGATGCTGGACAGATGTGCACCCCTAGTTGATGGCACTATTAGAGAGCCCCTCCGGTCCGCTCTGGTTGGACGGGCAGACACTCTTGGGACGATGCGGTCTCTAAGGTATCCTGGCCCACTGCCATATAGGGCTTTAAAGGTCAAAACCAGCACCTTGAATTGCACCCGGAGACAAACTGGTAACCAGTGCAGCTCCTGAAGTAGCGGTGAGGCCACATATCGCCCACATCCCATCACCACCTGGGCTGCCGCATTCTGGACCAGCTGCAGCCTCCGAATAGTCATCAAGGGCAGCCCCATGTAGAGCGCATTACAATAATCTAGTCGGAAAGTGACCAGAGCATGGGTGACCATAAGCAAGGAGCCCCGGTCCAGGAGCGTGGTTGGGGCAGGACTCAAACGCTTCTTGACCCAGTCGAAAATAACTGCTGGTGGGATGGGACGTGTGTCCCTTTTTAAAGGAGGGCCTGGCCCTGCCCTTCTGCCAGCCGCATGCCGTCTCCCAATGGGGCGGGGGTGACAAAGCGCACGGAAGACAATTCTTGCTGCTGCGCATTCCTTTGTAGCCTAATGTGATTGTATTTGGTCCTAATTCAATTGCTAGAGTTCTTTTTTCCCCCTTCTGAATTTGTTTACTTGCTTCCATTTCCTTTATTGTTGATTACATCTTCTTTCTCTGACCTCTGACAAAGCAACAAGCCTGGGAGGCTCTTCCGTGTGGTAAACACTCCGCACATCTGAAGTTTATACAGAATCAACATGGCGGTCCATAGTATTCCTGCCATGAATCAGCAGTTTTATCCATTTGTGGTTCGCATCTTTTCTTACAAAATGATCTTCCCCTGCCACCTAAACCATTTTGCTAAAAGAATGGCCAAGGCCTGGTTAGATACATTTATGAATCAAAGCCTCTACTTTTCCTGCTTGGCCAGAGGAACTCACTGGAGAAGGGTATTCATTTCCATGTCACCAAATCTACTAACACATGATTTGAACAAATGCAATGGCTCAGAAGCTCCTCTGTGTCCAGCATGTTTAAGACAAAAGACAGACAGCAAATAATGACCTAAATTGTTAGGCCCAGTCTAAAGTAGGGTAACTGAAACAATACTCACAAGTCCTACTGGTTCAGTGGGTTGGCTTTGCTTGGGAGGAAAAAAATAGAATTTAGGTCTTTCTTTCCATCTGATTTTTAATTTGTCACCAAGGCTTAGACTGTCATGTCACAGCTTACTTCAGTTATTCAGAATCTTTCCCCCAAGAGAGTTTAACCAAGCAAAGTTATCAGCCCTCCGTCTTCCACATGTGAAGACAGATGCAAAAATTTCACTCAGCTGTTCCACAGGGTCTTCCAAACAGACTCTTTGTTAAAGTGATTGTTTTATATGCCACCTTTCCATAAACAATTTATTCAAAGCGATTTGCAAGAAAGGAAAACAGAAACCCAAGAATCCCTTTCTATTGAAGTAAAATAGGAACAGTTTCATACCCAGTAAATAAAGCATCGACAATAAAGCCACCAACAATTGAATTTCATTACCAGCTTGAAAAAATGAAAGAACAACAGGACACAGATTTTGGATTTGCTGATTAGCAGCAGCAGAAGAAGAAGAAGAAGACTATGGTGAAGAATAACATGAATGGAAAATTTATAGAGGAGCCTGTGCCCCATCCCAGTGTTAGTATACGGGGAAATTGTATAATGAAAAAAAATTGCATAGCTAACAGCCCCGCAGAACAAATTATTTTCATTATATCAGTAAATTTTGTCTCCTTTTGGAAACTTTCTCATTATTTTTCTTTCCCTGTGGAACATTTTTCTTACTTCAATTTTGCCCTCATTTTGTTTTGGGCAGTTCATTCTCCAGAGTAGGCATGCAACTTTTTTGAAGATATGATTTCACAATTGTTAAATGTGTTTCTATTTTCTTTTAAAATTGCTTATCTCTATCACTCAAGTGATTCATAATTGCCAGCTATATCATTTTCTCCATTGACCATGTTTGAGGTCAATGGAGAATTTGAGAAATTACAACTAAAATAAAATGCTTCTCTGTGTTCCAGGTGGTGATAAGAAACAAGTGCAATGTTTATCCAATGTTAGGGTGCGATCATATGGTGATATAAAGTTTGTGTTGGATTGTGCTGGAAAGGGTCACTTTGAGGGTGAGATCCTTAAAGAGATTCTTCCCTCCAAATGTGGTCTGATCCCTTTTACACCAACCTGCTCCAAAACAATAACAGTGTTGCTGCTAGACCAAAAATGTTCTGGAACAGCCAGGCAGCACAGAGGACAGCTGCTGGTTTGCGATCTTGAGTACGTTGTCTGGCTGTCGGCAAACAGAGTGAACCAGATTGTGCTGTCAGCACTCCCAAAAGTGATTTAAACAGCCATCTCATCACACTTTTAGTTTCATTTGGATAAGAGGTCATTTGGGGATTTTGACACTTTTGTAATGTTTATGATATTTACCAATATACAAATTAAGACAAAAACAATGCCTCTACAAATGGCAGATCTACTACCTCAGATTAGATTAGTCAGAGAGATGGCATCCCAGAATTGCTTTGCAAATTTTAAAATGAACTGTTCCCCACCTACTCTTTGCAGGCACACACCCCAAAAAAGGACTCAGACACCAGTATAAGTGGATAACGGCATTGGGCCACATTTATTGATTCATGCCCTAGTCCGAATTATAAATTTCGATTGGTACTCAACCAATTATAATTCTTAAGGCAAGCAGGCCGCAGTAACACTGGTAAGGTTCCTCCCAAAATTGCCAATGGCAATTGGCTACAATGTATCCATTTGTATCAATTTGTTTGTTTACAACAAACAAATTGTTGACCGTAGTCAATAAACTAACTACTGACCCCACCCTCTGACGCGTATCCGTAAAATAACGGGGTGATGCATGCTGCCTAGCTCGTGTCATCACCCCATTGCCTGGTTCGTCATTGACCGGACAACGTTAACCAACTTGTGCCTATCTAGTGTTGTCCAGTCAATTGCGAACCTGCCGGATACCTGTGGGTCATAATTATTTACCTTACCAGTGCTACCTGCCCATGTGACCAAAGTCAACAATAATTAAACCCCTGTATCAAACCTGAGCAACAGTGTGGGATGGGCAAAAAAGCCAGAACCCTAGAGCCAATTGTAGGTTCCAGACAAAAATTCCCACCCGGCCCCGAAGCGACCAAAATATCACACTGTGTACTAGGGAGGGGGTGGAGGGAAAAACTTCTCCGCTCCGTCGCTTTCGCAAAATGGCAGCTCAGCTGCCTCGTGGCCACCCCTTTTAAAGAGGGCTGGCCACACACCCCTAACTACCCCGATGTCCAAGTCCGCAAAGAGCGTGGTGGCCATTTTGGCGCCACGCTTGCATTGCAGGCACACCCCCCAAAAAAGGACTCAGACACCAGTATAAGTGGATAACGGCATTGGGCCACATTTATTGATTCATGCCCTAGTCCGAATTATAAATTTCGATTGGTACTCAACCAATTATAATTCTTAAGGCAAGCAGGCCGCAGTAACACTGGTAAGGTTCCTCCCAAAATTGCCAATGGCAATTGGCTACAATGTATCCATTTGTATCAATTTGTTTGTTTACAACAAACAAATTGTTGACCGTAGTCAATAAACTAACTACTGACCCCACCCTCTGACGCGTATCCGTATAATAACGGGGTGATGCATGCTGCCTAGCTCGTGCCATCACCCCATTGCCTGGTTCGTCGTTGACCGGACAACGTTAACCAACTTGTGCCTATCTAGTGTTGGCCAGTCAATTGCGAACCTGCCGGATACCTGTGGGTCATAATTATTTACCTTACCAGTGCTACCCGCCACACGGGGAGGCTTCAATAAAGACTCACCCCCCCCAGACCGTCAGCTCGGTTGACAGGCCTGCTTGCAAATCTTCCAAAAAGAGGTTCATACCTCTGTGCGACAGATGGACCCCATCCCCTGCATAAAGATCACAGTTTTGGAGCCTAATGGTGGGGTGTCGGATGACGGGCCCCCAACCCTTGTCTATAACGAACCGGGCTACTGCCCTGTTCACCGAGCGACGAGCACGGTCAAGGGCCTGGAGGTTAATGCCCCCCGTGTAAGCGTGACTCGGTATGATGTCCGACCCAATCAGGGTTGTGGCAGGCCACACATAATGCAAGTAAGCCAGGTCACCGCAGATCGCATGTTTCAGCGACAGGCCCGTGACCTGGCCTAAATCATTACCCCCAAGGTGTATCACCAGGACATCAGGCGGGTCAGCATCCCTGATGGAAAAAAGGAATGGCAACAGTTCCCGCCATAACATCCCGCGCTTACCATACCACCTAAGACATGCGGACACACGTAGTCCCAGCTGGGGTCCCCACTCTGTCACCGCAGCGTACTGTGCTGCCCAGTGCACGTAGCTGTGGCCCACCAGCCATACTGCCACCGGTGTGATCCGACACCCAGGGTCTGTCAAGGAAAAAGGAAACAGGACAGTGACTTAACTGGTACTCACAATTGAAGCGGGCGAACGTACAACTGGAAACACCATGATCCCCACCTCCCCATCTGGCGTATCTCAGGCCCAGAGTACCCAAAGGCAGCTGCGGTAGAAGCAGCTCCTATTCTAAAAGAATGGGTGCCGTAACGGGCCCCGGGGAGGCCAACACTGGACAGTGCCTTACCGGTCACCTTCCAAAATTGAAATTTAGTAAGGGGAGACCCATCTTGGTGGCAGAAAAATGGGCCAGGGTGCGTACCACGCAGTGCAAGGAACTCTCGTAGGGCGCCAACCGGACAGATGTCTGCAATGGAACATCGTAGCAGTCTTACACCACTGCCTACACCGTGCTGATCAACCTTTGAGGAGCGTATCCTCAACTGAGCCCACTCATCGGAAACATAGACATCTTCGAGTTCCAGTGCCCTACGCGTCGCATCCGCCTTAGACAGCAGCACAAGCTCACTGATGCGGAGTGCTCCAAAAAAGGCCACCGTGGTAGCCGCATGAAAGAGAGCTGCCTCATACCTGTCAAAGCACAGGTCATGCCAGCCTCGTGCAAGGTGGGTAAGGACCCTCGGAGAAATTGGGTGGCGGCTGTCCGGGCAGCGTCCACGTTCCCGTGTCCACCCTTCCAAAACGTGTCGTATACGGAAGTCAGTTGTGCTGTCAGCATAACCCCCCACCTTGGCCCTGAATGCCAGTGCTGACAGCCTGGATGCTATGGTGCGGGGAGCTAGGCCCTGGTTGTGTAGGTAAACCATGAATTGAAGGACATGTGCCACTGGAATGGGCCAAATCTCGGGCAAGCTGAATTGCGCACAGAAAGCCTGAAATTTAGTGAATGCATGGTGATACGCCTTACGCGTGCGGGGCGCCAGCGACATGCCGATCGCCCGGTTCACCTCTCCTTGCCAAACGTCCATATCTCGTCCGGGAGCGGTGAGGGAAATTCCTCTGCGTCCAGGGCCAAGGCGCGGAACCGGGGGATCTGCAGGCGGGACAAAGCATCAGCAATTTCGTTATCAATACCTGGTACATGTCTAGCCCTGAATAGAATATTGAGGGGTAGACTGCGCAAGACAAACTGGCGCACCAACCCCATGACCCTGGGTGATTTAGACGTCTGCGAGTTAACAATGTGCATGACCGCAGCATTGTCACACCAGAAATGGACAACTGAATTGGCCCACTCCGCACCCCATAGCATCAAAGCTCCCAGTATGGGAAAGAACTCGAGGAACGTAAGATCGCGTAAACGATCCGTGCCCCTCCAAGCTGGAGGCCATCGGCCATAGGCCCACCTCCCCTCAAAGTAAATCCCATAACCCAGGGACCCTGATGCGTCCGACTGAACCTGGAAGCGAGGGGACACTAGAAGGTCAGATCTCCAAAAAGACACCCCATTGAATTCCTTAAGGAACTCAAGCCAAATCAGCATATCCTCCTTCGTGCCCTTGTTCAGTCGGACCCTATGATAGGGCCTGGATAGGCCAGCCATGGCGTCGCACAAGCGTCGAGCAAAAGCTCTGCCAGGCGCGACCACCCTGCAGGCAAAGTTAAGGTGACCATGCAGTACCTGGAGCTCACGAAGTGACACCTTGCGTTTGGCCAGTAAGGCCAAAATCAATGCAGTGATCCTTGAAACCTTGTCAATGGGTAACCTGGATGCCTGTAAAATGGTGTCAATTTCAATACCCAGGAACGTGAGCTTGGTTGATGGACCCTCGGTCTTTTCGGGCGCTAAAGGGACACCAAGTTCCTTCATTAGCGTCTGAAATGTGTTGAGGAGACGCGTGCACGTGTCCCAGCCTCGTTCACCCCCGAACAAGAAATCATCGAGGTAGTGGGCTACAGACTGAGACCCTGACCTAGGAACAAAGGCCCACTGGAGGAATGTGCTAAAACGTTCAAATGCCGAGCAAGAGATGGAGCAGCCAAAAGGCATGGCTTTATCAACATAAAACTTGCCCCGGAATCTGAAACCTAGCAACTCGAAGTCGCCCGGGTGCACCGGCAGCAGCCGGAATGCAGACTTAATGTCACACTTTGCCAATAGTGCATCCGGGCCACAAGAGCGCACCATGCGCAGGGCCTGGTCGAATGATGTGTACCTGACCGAACAAAGGTCATCAGGGATGGCATCATTGACCGAATGGCCAGCCGGGTACGACAGGTGGTGAATCAAACGAAATTCCCCCGGTGTCTTCTTGGGCACTAACCCCAAAGGGGAAACCTTCAGGTTGGGAAAGGGTGGAGCCTGAAATGGGCCAGCAACCCTGCCTGCCTTAACCTCCTTAGCAATGCTCAGGGCGGCCACCTCCTGCCTGCCCCTAAGAGAAAGTAAGTTGGGGGCATCGTGGGGGCACCTCTCCCCTGTGAACGGAATGCGGAACCCTCGCTGGAAATCCTCGAGGAGGTAACCAGCGTCTTCTCTCCTCGGGTATGTTGCGAGCCAACGCTCCAACATGGCCAAATTAACTGGGGAGGGGGCCTTTTGGGTGACCAGTTCCCTCAGCGGCAGGTCTGCCCGCTCCCTGTCCACCTCTACCTCTGCCCCGAGACCCGCCTGCTCACGGACACGCAGCGGCGGCATGGGGGCCAGCGCAAGAGGGACACTCGGGCTTATATCGGCATTGTTTTCTGTTGCACGCACCATTGGCCGAGAAGCTCCAACACAGCAGGCGGGTTGGAACCCCCTGCCCCGCCACTTGGCGGGGTGCCTGTGCTGGAGCGGCTCGCTGGACCGCATGTCCACAATGATACCTCTCCCCAGGCGCAGGGCGCGTGGGGGTCATATACAGAAGCCAAAGCTTCTGGCAGGGCTCGTCCCACCTCATCTCCGGGTGTAGGGGCACTCTCATTCGAAATTCCTCATCGTAAGCCAACCACGACAGGCCAGGGAAATCAACCATTGCCCTGCAAATATTGTCCAAATATTGGACCATCGGGATGGCCAGATCGGGCCGGGCCTTGAGGTAGACCGCCATGTATATGAGATACGTGGGCAACCAGTTGGCCCACGTGCGTGGTGGCTAGTGACGGCGGGACTGCTCTTTGTCCTTCTCGTCTTGCCCCTCCCTCTCCTCTTTGGTGGGTTCCCTGTTCAATAGGGAGAAAATGTCTACATATTCTCCCCGCCAAATCTTCTCCCTCGTGGCCTGAGCTAAATGATCCCCAAGGGGCAAAGAATACCCAGCTGTCGGGAATGCCGACACCGGCACGTTAGCAGTGCGGGACATCAAGAAAGGGACCTGAACCGCCCCCGTGACCCCCGTTGTCTGTCCTGCGGCGTAAGGCCCCCCACCCACAGTGGGGCCTGTAAGTGGCAAAGCCGCACCTGGGTAAGTCGGGGGCTGCTGTCCCCCCGCCCCGACTTGATGGGGCCATGGCCACTGAAGACCCTCACCCATGGTGGATGTTGGTGTGGGAGCATTAACTTGAACTGGATACACACAAGGTGCATCCACGCGGGCCGCCCCCACTGGGGGTTCTGGCCCACGGTGCGCGTCGGAGCTCGCGACCACAATCGAGCTCTGAAGACCCATCTGACCACCACCCGCCGGTGGTGCCTGCTGCGTGGGGAGCTGCGAGGCCGCGGCGGGCGCCGACCTGCGCGCCTCGAGCAGCTCAACCCGGCCGGCCGCCTGCTGAAGACTGTCCGCCCCCGTAGTGACCTGTCGGCCAAAAGGTGCCCCGGATGGGTTGGATATCCCCAGGGATGCCTCCAAGGCCGCTACACGGGCCAATAGGGCATCCACCGCCACAGAGCCCCCTGCATAAAGGGGGCCAAGTGGGCCGGACAGCCCGCTGGACGCAGGACCCGGGCCAGGTGCCGGAGTACTCGTACCCGGGCAGGGCCATGCCCAAAACTCTGGCCCCCGGGAGCCTGGGGCATGCCCTGCCAGGGAATTGTGCCCAGCCCTCCCCCCTGGTTGAAATCTATGGCCGGGGAATGCGGGCCAGGGCCGAAGGCCCAGCAGTGCCATGCCCACCCACCTGCCCCAAGCCCATGGCCGGCAATTGCTGGCCGGGGGCCGCAGCCCCTGCAGGGCCGGTCTGGGACTGTAAAGCCTCGGGCCACGGGCTAATTTGCCCCATCCCACCGGTCCCGGTGGGAGCCTCCGCAATGGGGGCCTGTTGGGTGGGCGTAGCCGTGGTCCTCCGACCCGGCTGGCGCCTCCTGGATGGGCGAACCGAGTTCACCATAGCCTTCTTCCTTGAAGGCATTGTAGTCGCTGGGGAAGCCTAAGAAGAAGGCGAAGAGCCAAGCTGTTTGCCGCCGAAGGGGCTTCCCTGCAAAGGCTGAGAGCGACGGAGAAAAACTTCTCCACTTCGTCGCTTTTGCAAAATGGCAGCTCGGCTGCCTCGTGGCCACCCCTTTTAAAGAGGGCTGGCCATGCCCCCTAACTACCCAGATGTCCAAGTCCGGTGGGGGGGTGCCCGCAAAGAGCGCGGCGGCCATTTTGGCGCCGCGCTTGCATTCTCTGTCTATCTCAAGCCTGCAGCTCACACTGTTCTTTTCAAACTAATAAAAATCCTTCATCTTTCTTTGGCTATGTGTGTGTACCTCTACTGGAGGGGAACATAGGCTACTTACACTGATTTTGAATCCTCAAGGAAGATATTTCTTGTCTGTTCTAATTCATAAACCAACTAAATGTACAGCAGTGCCCTGAAATGATAAAATAAAAATAGCAAAGGTCATTTGTATACCGCCTTTCTCCATATAAAGACTCAAGGTAATTAACAATTGTTAAATAAAAGTAAAGTTAAAAGCATAATAATAAAGTAAAGTTAAAAGCATAATAATAAAATATTTAATTAAAAACGATTAAGTCTAGAACAGCATAAAATCAGTCATCTAAAACATGACAAGAACATTTTAAAAACACTTAGAGAATATGATAAACCAAGGTCTGGATTTAACACCCAATGTGGCTGTTTAAAAAGAAACATCTTTGCCTGTTACAAACTTAAAACAGTTATGTTACAAAATAGCTTTAGTGAAAATAATAACCCTAATAACTGAAAGTTTAATGTAGTACAGTAGTTAATAGTGTTAGATGGAACTTGGAAGATTCAGGGTGACTTTGAGCTCTCTGGTTCTTTTCTTTCTGTCTCTTTAAATGATTATTGTGGACACAAACTTTATGAAGATGTTTAATATACAGCTGCTGCCCCTCCGACAATCATGCTTTTTGTGTCTCATATCCTGAATTGCAGCCCCTTCTAAGGGGTTATTGGGCTGAACCATAGGGGTTACATCCCTTTTTACTAAAATACTGTTATCCACACAGTTACTCGATAATATTTAGAATGGATTTTTATGTTTCTATATGTAAATGTAGCTGGCAGACAGCAACATATAAGCACTGATTGAGCACTCATGATGATGGGATTTGCTGAAACGCTCAGAACATAATTATTAAACTTTGCTGGCTTGATTCCAACTCTTTGGGGCCTACACAGCATCTCATTGATTTCTTTTGAATTTAAGGAAGGAGCTACCATACTGAGGGAACCAACAGACCTCTGGAGTTCAGACACTTCCCTCTGAGTCTCTTCGCTATAAGGATTTAATGCTACGTCATCTTCCTCAGATGTAAGAACTGGGCTGAACTCCCTTGCCAAAAGGGTTCAATCCAGATGAATGCTCTTGTGACAATTGCAATGATAGTTTCGCCTCATCTTCCTTTTGAGTCATTGTATCCTTAGGTTTTTGTTTTTTGTTTTGCTTGTTCTATGGCTAATGGAATCAGCTGGATTTTTTGCAACTCATTTTTAAAACTATTGGCAAATTATTTTACAGTATCGATTTCACTGTCAATAAACACAGGTATTCTCCAGCAGGTTTTCTGTTATTTAGGTTGCAACTAGATCAATGGTAAAGCAAAGAAAGATTTAGAAAGCAAACCTCTCAGATGCAAAGGACAAAAATAATATAGGACAATCATATTTTTACACCCAGGTTATTTACATTTTGGCCACTGGTTACTTTTATTTTTCTTGTAGTAATTGTCACATGCTCAAGTTCTGCTAGGGCAATAGCAAAGGTAAAGGTTTCCCTTGCTCAAAAGCCAATCATATCCGACTCTAGGGTTCAGTGCTCATCTCTGTTCAAAGATGAAGAGCCAGTGCTGTCTGCTTCTGCAGACATTTCTGTGGTCATGTGGCAGGCAAGACTAGACACCAGAGCACAAGGAACGCTGTTACCTTCCCACCAAAGTGGTCCCTATTTATCTACTTGCAGTTTCTTGCTTTCGAACTGCTAGGTTGGCAGTAGCTGGGACAAAGACGGGAGCTCATTCCATCCTGCAGTACTCGGGAATCGAACTACTGGCCTTCTGCCTCACAGTCAGCGTCTTAGCCACTTAGCCACATCTTAATGGCACTCTCATGACAAGCATACATTAGTCACTGAAGGTCACAGAGGTAGAGCTTGTTTTATATAACACTAGCATTTTTTTGCCCGGCAAGCCGGGCAGGTTTTTTATGTTGGTGGTAGGGGTGATTTTGGGGTGCACGCACACAGACACACACACACACACACTGGAGGTGCAGGGGGGAGATGAGGGGCACACACATGCACACACACACACACACACACATGGGAGAGAGGGGATTCACTTCTCTCTTTGTTGTCTGGGTACGGATGTTTTGTCCTCAGCCAACCAAGAGAGAAGATAACCCCCTCTGTGGAAGGTGATTCCCTCTCTCCAACCTTGCTTTCCTCGGTTGGGGGGGGCGTGAAATCTCCCCTCCCCAACCGATGGTAGCAATATCTTCCCACAGTGAGGAGAAGAAGGCGAAGTGCCATTCCACCTTTTTCATCTCATGGAGTGAAGTGGCACACTTTCCTCAGGGGGTGGGCAAAATCCCCCCTCCAACCAATGGTAGCGATATCTTCCCTCAGTGAAATGAAGAAGGTGAAGCACCGTTCTGCCTTTTTCGCCTCATGGAGTGAAGTGGCTCGCTTTCCTTGGTGGTGGTGGTGGGGGCGAGATTCCCCCTCCAACTAATGGTACCGATATCTTCCCTCAGTGAGACGAAGAAGGTGAAGCGCCGTTCCGCCTTTTTAACCTCATGGAGTGAAGTTGCTCGCTTTCCTCGGTTGGGGAGGAGGTGAACTCTTTCTCCCCCAAACCCAACCATTGGAAGCTATAGCTTCCCTCCATGAGGTGAAGAAGGTGGAATGGTGCTCTGTCTTCTTTGCCTCACTGAGGGAAGCTAGGAATGGCGTGAGCGTCAGCTGTTTTTTAAACAGTGTTCTCCATGCTGCCACCCTTCAGCCTGATTGGCTGACGGGTGGCACGGCGTGGAGGACCCTGGGAACTATAGTTGGTTTTGTGGTCACATTCGTGGGGTTGCTGCCCCACTGGCAATCACCGGAACCCCGCGGCATAGGGAAGGCGGGGGTTACGGTAAGTGCAGAGGGCTCGGTCGGGGATGGTTGGGCTGGGTGCGGGAGCATTTGTCCCAACCCAACGGTTAAGGGCACTTTTTATAGGTATAGATTAATCTCTTTTTTTAAAAAAAAATTATTAGATTTTGCTGATACAAATAAAACATTAAAAAGTACATAAGATACAAAATACATTAACATAACTAAAATACCAAATAATCAAAACACAAAAGAGAAAAAACCTATCCTAATACATTTTTTCATCTATCTTTATATTTCAAGTACATTAAAACCTCCTTATATTAAATCCCGTTAAACACTTCAATAATATTCTGGATAGGGGACCACAACAGAAACAAAATTAAATTACACCCAGTGTTTATATACAATGCCCTGGAGAACTCAGAGTGCCTTATTCTTTTACCTCCAAAAATTGCTTTGATCTGGTACAGGTCTATTTATTTCACCTCCCATAAGTGAGTGATCAACAAATGGCTTCCAAATATTCCAAAATCTGTTCTCTTTCAAATTACTCCTTTTTTCTTTTATCTCACAAGTTAACTTATCATTCAATGCTAAATTCCACATTTCTTTATACCATTCTTCAGTCTGTATAATTACATCATTTTTCCAATTTCTAGCAATACATTGTCTACCCGTTGTAAGCATTATTTCCAATAACTCTCTCTCATCCTTATTTAAGCAAATACATTCCACATTTGTTAACATGGTGGTACCCAACCCCAGTTTGATTCTCTTACCCAATATTCCACTTATCTCTTTTTCAATTCTTTTCCAAAAAAATTTTACCACATTGCAACTCCACCACATATGTTCATATGTTCCTATAGTATCTTTACATCTCCAACACATTCTATCCCTTTTATTATCAATTTGATGTAACCTCACTGGGGTCAAATACCACCTCCATAACATTTTATAGTTATGCTCCTTTATTCTAACTGACATAGTTCTCATTACTCTCTTTTTCAATTGATTTTTCCATATATCTTTATCTATCTTTATTTTCAAGTCTTGCTCCCAAATTAATTTCAAATCCTATGGATCACCCTCCTTATTCAATAATGTATACAATTTACTAACTAAACCTTTAATATTTTTATCTCCTTTTCTAATTTTTAGAACCAGTTCCTCGAATTCCGTCTTTTCCCTTTCCAAATCAAATTCTCTCATATATTTGCTATTCCATTTATTAATTTTCATTATCTGAAACCAGTTCATTTTTAATTGATCAAACAAATTTGTCCTACCATCAACGTCCCTACAGGCCCATAACCAATCTTTCAGCAGGAAAATTTCATTCTTATCCAAAACTTCCTTTACTACGTTATCAATCTTAATCGGGAAACCTGCCATATCTGACAATTCCATATTCGGAGAGACATTGGGGGCCAAATCCTTCTTTACATTCTTCCATACACTCATTAATCCTTTCATCATAGTATTTTTAGTTGCTACCTTTCAAAATTATCCCCTAAAAAGACCATTTTACCTATATGTCTATAATCCTTCATCTCAATTTCCTCCCAAATTACCTTTTCCCTTGCCAAGATCTTCACAACATTCTTAATTTGAAATGCTTGATAATATACCCTCAGATTCGGTATTCCCAGACCACCTTCTTTCTGAGGCAAATACCATGATTGTTTTTGGTAACCTAGACCTCTTTCCACCATTGCAAAAGTTGTTAATCAATTTTTGAAACTCCTTAATTTCCTTATCTTTCAATTGAATTGGTAATGCATCAAATAAAATATTAATTCTGGGTAACAGCAACATTTTAGTAAGTGCAATTCTCCCAAACCACGACAATTTCAGTTTTTGAAAAGTTTGTATTCTATTTTTAATTTCAACTTTCAAGCTGTCATAATTCAATTTTTTAAGGTCTTCCAATCTATTAGATATAACTATTCCCAACTATTCCAACTTATCTTTAATTTGAATATTACCCATTCCCATTAACTTCTTCTGGTCCACTTCTCCCATATTACACAACCTCATTTCTGACTTATCCCAATTTATCTTCAAACCTGTAATATCTTCAAAATCCTTTAATTGTGCTCTAATTCTATCCATTACCCTATCAGGGTGTTTTACAATTCTCATGGTATCATCAGCATACATGCTTATTTTGTTTTCCATAATCCCCTCTATTTTCCATCGTCTCTTACAGCTTTTGCTAGTATCTCCATTGCCAAAATAAACAAAATTGGTGATAGAGGACAGCCCTGTCTCGTACCTGCCTCCAATTTTATCTCATCAGTAACCTCATCGTTTACTCTAACAATAGCTATTCCTTGCTGATATAGTTGATCAATTAACCTTCTAAATTTATCACCAAACCCATAACATTTAATTATTTCCTTAATTGAAATCCATTGTAAAGAGTCAAATGCCTTGAATATATCCAAAGTTATTAGTCCCACTTTTTATTTTGATTGACTCACAATATCTATTAAATCTACCACTCTTCTAGTCAGATCTGCCATATGTCGCCCTTTCAAGAAGCGCACTTGATCCTCATTTATATAGTTACCCATAAAACTGTTTAAACGATTAGCCACTATTGCTGTGAAGATCTTGGCATCTTGGTTTATCAAGGAAATTGGTCTATAAGATTCTACTTTTTCTAAATTCTTTCCAGGTTTTAGCAACAATACAATTGTGGTCCTATACCATGAAGTCGGAATTTGCCCACCATCCAATATATAATTATATAATTTTACCAACTTTGGTACCACTATGTCTTTAAATTCCTTATAAAAAGCAGGCAATCCATCTTCCCCTGGAGCTTTCTCCAACTTCAAACCCGCAATGACCTCTCTTACTTCCTTTTCAGACACTTGATCTTCCATTCTGTCTTTATGTTCCTGTTTTATTCCACCCACTATTTTCTTCTCTAATTGCTTTTTAAGCTTCTCTACATCTATTTCTTTTCTTGCATATAGGGCTTGATAAAATTCTTTCACAATCTTGCATTTATCCTTAATCTTATTGCATCTCATCCCTTGTTTGTTGATCAAAACTCCAATTTCCCTTTTTTCCCTCTTATCTATTGCTGCTTTTGCTAATAGTTTTGAGTTTTTGTTACTATATTCAAAATACTCTCTTTTTAAGTATATCTTTGCCTACCAACTCTGCCTTCAGTCTTGTAGGTTCGCGAAAACCTTGTTATCCTTTGTCTTTGAGTGCTCCTCCTGTAACTGCTTTATCTCATTTTCAATTTTGTCCTGAACTAACTTGTGCCTTTTATATCTGTTACTTGCCATCCTAATACATTCCCCTCTAAAAACTGACTTCATGGCATCCCAGACCAAAAATTTACCTCATCATTATCATTCAGTTGCCAAATTTCCTTCCATCTCTCCATAATTTGAGCCTTAATCTTTTGGTCTTTAAATAAATTAACATCATATCTCCAACTCCTTCTCAATCTCCTTTCAGTCTGTGTTCTCAATTCCAAAACTACTTTAGCATGATCAGACTCCTTGAAGATTCCAATTTCCATCTCCTCCAAATTTTTAACCATATTTTCAGTTACAAATATGTAATCTATTCTGGAATATGAGTTATGAACATGTGAAAAATAGGAATATGCCCTTTCTGACCCCTTAAGTTCTTTCCAAGAGTCTTTCAAACCTAATACCACCATCCAATTGTCTAAAATCCATCCTTTAATACCTTTTCCACATCTTAATATGTTTGTACAATCCAAATTTGATCTTACTAAATTGAAATCTCCAGCTACAATCATCTTTGTTGTTTTTTCTTTTACCAAAATTTTGCGCATTTTTTCTAAAAATTCAGCTTGGTGTTCATTTGGGGCATATATATTCACCAAAGTTACTTCATCCTCATCTATTTTCCCTTTTACCATCAAATATCTACCTTCTGGATCCAAAATAGAGTTTGTTATCTCTAACCCTAATCTAGTTGAGATTAAGATTGCAATTCCTCTAGCTTTTGATGTACTGTAAAACTTTTCATAATGTTGCATCCATCCTAAAAAAGTTTTGTTTGTGTCTTGAGATTTTTGGTGAGTTTCCTGTAAAAAAAACTATATCTGGCCTATCTTTCCTCAAAGCTAATTCTAATCTCCTCCTCTTAATCGAAGATCCTATACCTTTTACATTCCACGTTAACACTTTAATAGTTCTCATAATTTAATTGATTTACCACCATTCCACCACTTCCAGGTCCTCCGATGGGCATGCTACCTAGTAACCCACAATAATCAAAACAACAATGAAAAAAGAAACACAACAAAAAACATTCATTTCTAACCTCCCCACTTTCTTCGCCAAAAAGTCACCTTCCTCTTCCAAAGGGGGGGGGCATGCAAAATGTGCGTGGTAGTTGCAGCTCTAGTGCACCTTCCACTTTTCTTAATTACTGTACCTAATTTAACCCTTTGAACTTTTACTCAAGTCTTCCTCCACCACAATCAGTGACAGCTCTTCCTCTGCTATGTCTGGTTGTTCTCCTCCTGCAGCACCACCCTCATCCGCCCCGTCAAATTCTTTTCTTATAGCTTCCAACTCCAACAGGTCTTTCCTTAATTCCAACCATTCATTTGAACCCACCTTGACCAAATCAATTAAACTCAAAAGTTTCAGTGCATCAGTCTCTACGTAATTCACCTGCATTTTTTATCATGAAAGAATCTTAATTGTTGTGGAAATTGCCAATTGTATTTTATCCCTTTTTTCATCAAGAATTTTGTAACAGGTTTCATCTTGTATCTCCAACCACGTTCATTGATCGAAATGTCATTATATACCTCCACATCACTCCCATTGATTTTCAGAATGCCAGAACCAGCTTGTTTTTAAAAAGCCATTACCCTCAACTTATCCCCCCAATTTGCAAATTTAATCAAAACATTTCTTTGAACAGCTTTCCCCTTCCTCGGGCCCACTCTGTAAGCACTTACAATATCTTCATTAACAAAATATTTCCCCATTTTCAAACTATTTAACCAATCAACTATTCTATCCCTTAAGCAGTCTGGCGTTCTTTCCATCATATGGCGAATCACAATATTTTGCTTTCTCATCGATTCTTCAATCGCATCTATCCTTTTTCCATGCACATCCACTTTCTTCCTAGTCTCCTTCACTTCCTCCTGTACCCCTTTCATTTCACCTTGCATCAACTTAACATTTCCCTCCAATTTTTGAAAAATCAAATCAATTTTTTTAGAAAAATCAAAAAACATTGAAGCCAATTTATCCTGTCTCCCCAAAATTTCACTTTTATCCTTCACCCTTGCCTCTTCCATACTTTCAAATTTCTGAAACAATTTACCAAATTCAGCCATTATTTGAGTCTGATCAAATGCCGTTGGTTCAGGGGATAGTGATGATGTTGATGATGTTGACGGAGGCACTTCCGTGGCTGCTGGTTTATCTGTCTTTTTAGGTTTCACAACTGCCTCCTCCTCCTTTCCTTTTCCCCTTGTAATCTTATCCATTGTGACGTCGACTAACAGCTTCAATGCTGCGATGCTCTTGGCTCAAACGAGCCCCTCTCCTTAAAACTGTTCCAACATTTCAAAACAGCAAACCTCCTCTCTTGAGAAAATATATACTCCCAATTTCTTCAAACACATTGTATCTCTGTCAAACAACTATTTGCATTTATATTCCAATTGCAGAAGCTATATCCCACTGTATATCCAATAGAAAGTAGGAAAAAGGAAAAGAAACAATTTATTCCTCCTGATGAAATTCACCCTTTGTAATCCAATTAAAAAAAGAATAAAATCTTGATCTTGATTGAAGCAAATCCTCTCTCCTCCAAGTTCCAAATTATCCACAAAAAAAGAAGAAGAAAAGGGAACTTGCGCACTCTAAAAACCACACTCCGTGAAGTTGAAACAAAGAATCTCTTGTAAGGGGGAGAAATAGGAGACCTTGTAACTATTTTCCAAAGCAAAGAAATGCTTCTGAGAAGAGAAAATATCCAGGAGCGGTTTTAAAATCTCCTCACATACAGGAACAACTCAGAACAAAAGCTCCAGATAGCCACTTTTAGATTCCGCCACCTGAAATTTGGGCACCCTTTCCTGGCCATGGCCGTTCGTCCCTCCACCACCTCTCACTACCAAATATCAACCCTTAAATAAGTCCTTCTTTCCAGCCTCCTTTCTCCTTCCACCAACAAAAACTCTCATAGTCCAACCCAATCTCTTTCTATCCCCTTCAGCCTCTCGGCGGTTTCTTCCGTCTCTTTGTAAAATGCGATAAGTTTCATTTTCAGAAGTCCACCGCCATTAGCCACACTCAGCCTCCTTCCTCACCTCACACACCCTCAACACTTACTCAGCCTTTCCAGTCTCCAATTCCTTTTGAACAAACCCGTTCTTCACCCACCACCTCAGCCATTCTCATTTTGTTAAAAAGCTCCAGTTTTCAAAAAGAAAAAGTTCGCTGGCAAGATACTCTGAGCTTCGAGCTCCCATCTGACCTTGATGCGACCAGAGGAGCGCAGTTTTCGCCTCACCTCTCTACCCACCCGATCTTCGGACTCCGATCTCTGCTGCTGCCAATTTTTACTTAAGTAATCCGGAGAATCGAACTCTTCATATTTTTAAACTTTTCCCTTGCCAAGCTTCAATCATTCCACTTTAAATTCACATTTCTCTGCGCGAGCTAAGCCAAGTTTGTGTTACCTGATCGCCATTTTAGCCACGCCCCCCAGATTAGGTATAGATTAATCTCTACTATAACTAGAAAGTGTATAACAAGCTAATATCATAAATCCTGTTTTCACATCTCTTTTTCAAATGAAGAAATAAATCCACATATCTGCATGCAGAGTTCAAATAGGGCCTCACATTTTCTGTCTAAACTTTGTATACTGCCAGATTTTCATCCATCTGATCTGAAACTAACTGAAACATGACTGGTTCCCATCTACCCAACAACATCTGCATTCCGCTGAAGCTCAGATTGCCAACTAAGACTCTGTCTCCTAGTTCAGTGTTGACTCTCAGAACTTTGGCATCCTATCTCCTTTTGTTGGTTTACTGGCCCTTTTCACTTTCTAGGTCATTCTAGGCCAGAAAACCCCATTGTCAATGATTCCAAGGTCCTTTTCACTCTGGAGTGACTTTATTTCATCATGGATACTTTCTAGAACTCTCTTCCTATAGGTATAAGGGATCACCCAGTTGCTCTACATCTGTGGTTTCCAATGTGGGGCACATGCCTCACAGAGGGGCAATTTGATTTTTAAGGGTGGCAATTCATTAATGAGTTATTAACAGTTAATGGCCTTTTAGGCTTCCTCCATGTGAATAGGAGTTCAACTTTTGAATAATAAGAATTATATGTCATGGGAGGATCAGGATTCTTGTTGTTGTTGTTGTTTTTGTTGTTGGAATTAGAATTTTTATTGTCACTCCCTTGCCAGAGCGACTCCGGGTGTCTCACAACAAGACATAAAAGCATTAAAACATCCATAAAAAATCACTTAAAAACCATCCCATTAAAAACCTACCCATCCCATCTGAAAAAGAGGGACAAATTATTTTAAACAAGCCAATGGGTGGGAGCCACCTACACATCAGTGTCCCACACCTGCCTTGCCAGCCAGGTTTTAAGTTCCTCCCTAATGGGCGGCAATTTATTTATATTTTTATTTTATATTCAAATTTATATGCCACCCAATCAGGTAAACCTGACTCTGGGCGGCTCACAACAAGTTAAAATACACATAAAACAATACAACCAATTAAAACCCAACATACCCACCCACCTACCCCATTCCTCTTAAAAACCCACATTAAAAACTGCCTTCATTGACAATTAAAAGAAATGGGGACTTAATTTATAAGCCAACAGGCGGGGTCACTCTTCCATCCGGGCCCCACACCTGTCCCGCCAACCAGGTTTTTAGGTCTTTTCTGAAAGGTAGCAGCTCCATCTGCTCCCACAACTCTACAGGCAGGAGGTTCCACAAGGCCGGTGCGGACACGGAAAAGGCCCTCCTTCGTGTACCAGAGAGACGGGCCCCTCTGGCAGATGGAACAATTAGAGAGCCCCTCCGATCTGCTCTGGTTGGACGGGCGGACACTCTTGGGATGATGCGGTCTCTAAGGTATCCTGGCCCACTACCATGAAGGGCTTTAAAGGTCAAAATCAGCACCTTGAACTGCACCCAGAGGCAAACTGGTAGCCAGTGCAGCTCCCGAAGTAATGGTGAGGCATGAGCATAACACCCACGCCCCATCACCACCCGGGCTGCTGCATTCTGGACTAACTGCAGCCTCCGAATGGTTGACAAGGGCAGCCCCATGTAGAGCGCATTGCAATCATCTAGCCTGGAGGTGACCAGATCATGTGTGACCCTGAGCAGGGAGTCCCGGTCCAGGAGCTAACGCAACTGACGGATGATGCGAAGCTGTGAAAAAGCCCTCCTAGCCACAGCCGCCACCTGACTTGCTAGTAGCAGCCCCGAATCCAGGAGGACCCCTAAGTTGCGTACCGGGTCTGACTGCGGCCATAATTCTGTCGGCAGGAGGTTCCATAGGGCTGGAGCGGACACAGAGAAACTAAACCACTGATGCTTAGGTGGGGCATGACCAAAAAAAGGTTGGAACCACTGCTCTACACCCTTTACACCCTCTCTCCTCTGCTCTACATCCTCTCTCCTCTACACTGCTCTACACCATCTCTCCTCTATTGTACTTTCCAGGAAAAGATGCTATCTGGACAATTGATTTCCTTTGCTTACCATGCTCCTATTTTTCAACTCTCTGTCTCTCTGTTCACGTTCTTGTGAATAAAGGATCTTATTTTCCTTACAATACTTACTGGAACCTTCTTTCACAAGGTCTCTTCCATAGAAACAGGGAAATTGCTGAAAGACTAATCCTTACCTAAAACCTCTAATCAGTTCAGCTGACGAGTTATATTATCATCTGTCCCCTTCTTCAGCCCAGCTGTATGGAATGAAGATTGGGTGAAAAGAAAGATGGTTTAGTTTTTCTTCCTTCCTTCCCAGTAAATACTAGTCTTGATATATCTTGTGAGGTAACCAAAGTACACACAGCGTAGCTTAGCAACATGCATCCTGGCACATTGTGGAGATTTTATTGAGAAACTACTTGTCATGTTGCCCACTTGAGCAGAGTTTTGAGTTTCAGAGAGTATATTCAGAATTGATTTCAAAGAAGAGGGTCTGAGAAATAGATCTGAGCTTATTGATTATATGTTGCTAGGGAAACTCAGACTGAGAGCAAAATCACATATTTATGGGAATCTAAGATCAGTGAAAGGCAGCCCCTGTGCAGAGCCTGGCTATCAATTTGTCTACTGGGGTGATAAACTTCGTTTCTGATGCCAGGGAACTGGCTAGCACATCAGAAAATTACTTAGCAGCTGACTCTCATCTTTTGAACATTTCCAAATTTACAGTCCAGAATTTGTATCTGGTTCCAACCACATGAGTTATTTTAACAAAAGACCCTCAGTTCTGGAGGAAAATAACTGCTCACTTAGGCAAAATATGGACATGCAGAGGATCCAAAGAGTTCGGCTGGACCAAATCAGGATAGAGATTTGTCACATCCCCTAACTGTTGGTTTATTCCCATATTCATGTGTCCCCCCCACCTTATGTCTGTGTCAATATTGACACACACACACACCATTAGAAGACGTGAAGGATTGATGAAATGGCTTTCTGGAGGCCAAATGGGATATGAGTTCCTAACCCATGGATTAAAATATTCCTATCTGCATTTCATGATTACCATCCTGATCTCCCCTACTGTGTGTGTGTGTGTGTGTGTGTGTGTGTGAGAGAGAGAGAGAGAGAGAGAGGTGTGTGGTTTGTTTAATTTTTTTTTAGGGCAGGTAGAAATCTTCAAAAGACACTGTGAAGCCCTAAAAAGCTTCACGGCGCGTGGGATATTTTCCTACTAAAACCACCTCCCATTATGCCCTGCCACCCTGCGGAACCTCTTTCAGGCATTACCTCATGGAAGGGGGGGGCAGACTGGCTGTTAAAAACCCTCCTCCAATTTGGCTACTTGCCCTCCTCCTCTATGCCTCTGGCTACCCTCTTCTCAGTCTCTCCACACATCTAACTTTCAAGATTACTAAATTCCAAAGTGTGTGTGTGTGTGTGTGTGTGTGTGTGTGTGTGTGTGTGTGTGTGTGTGTGTGTGTGTGTGTGCGCGTGCGTGGGTGCGGGTGTAAAAAATTGATGTTGAATACTCTACTGGCCAATGATAATGCTTATTTAAAAACACAGTTTTTATTTAGTTATTGGACTTTACCAAAGAGGCATACATTGTGGAACAGTTAAACTTCTCTGTACCTTTCAGACTATAGAATCAAGCTAGATCTATTAATTAAACCATTAGCAGAGCTGTGAGCAGTGTAGAAGCAGCAACAAATTGGCAGTGGTTGTGACCGACTCATTGTGGGTGTCTGGGAGATGAAAGCAGACGCTATATAGTTTCTGCTTCTGTTACCAAATATGAGCCACCTTTACTAGATTGGCAATTAGACATTTAGAGAGATAAAGCAGGACTTTTTTCCATGTTAGAATTACCTATTTGCATATACAGAATAAATATAAGACCATCTGGTTATCGCTACAAGAGTGCACCAAGTTTTTTGCACAGGTGACATTTAGGAAACAAATTTTAAAAATTGGCACTTTGGGCATGATTAATGAAGCTGGTTGCTAAGCACTTTGATATATTTGGAGTGGAAGTCAGAGAGCTCTGTGCAAAATGCACGCATTTGTTAGTCACATTTCACTTCTCCAGAAGAATTCAAGTGGTGCTTGAGACATTACACTGACTTGCTGATCCCCAGTCTTAAGGTAAATGCTATTCTAGGGAGAACTTTATAATTCATCACCGACTGACATCCACACACTGTTTTATTAACATTTAATGTCCACTGTCAAGTGACTACTTTGTAACTTTTTCTTGGCTACCATACTAGTTACATCGCACTGCCAATCCAGTGGAGCAGGGCACTACAGTTCTTATTTTTCAGATCAGGAGGTGGTCTTAGACCTTAGACCAGAGATTCTCAACCTTTTCAAGTCAGGAGATGGGTCATGCTTCCTTAAACAGTTGAGGGGGGCAGACTGGTTGTCCCCCCACTGTTTACGGCTGCCGTAAATGAGTCCGTGGCTGCCGTAAATGCATCGCCAATCCTGTTGGCAGCAGCTGGAGTGAGGGCGGGTGCCAGATTATTTGGTGCCATGGGTCAGATTTAGCCTATGGGGCATAGGTTGAGAACCACTATTTTAGACCCACTGTAGATTCTTAGCCTGGAAATTAGAATGATTAGTACTTAGTCATGAATTAGCCTGTGTACTAGTTGTCCACCTAATGTAGTCCAGTAATCTTTACAATTTTTGCATCTCACATCCCAGCAATCCTTCTGTCAAAGGATATGAGTTCCACAAAATATCTACTTTCCCCAAGAAAGATATTTATACATCCATCAACATACTATTATAATTATCATTTACAATATACTGATGAGTAGGGGATGGGACATCAGCAGAAAGACTGAATGCCCAAAGGTCACAAAATGGGAAATTCCGGAGGACATGGAGCTTAAAGGGGAGTGAATTCTCAACCACTGTTATGAAGACCCTGAACCCCACCAAAACTACTCCAAAGATATACAATATGTGTCCTGACTGCTAACTGCTGGACTAGAGAACGGTAGAGAAAATACCTAGTTTACCAAGAATGCCTCTTAAGGGCAATAGGTCACAAAGGAACATGTGATATTGCCTGATAATCTTGATTTTAAAAAATCTCAGTTAGACTTGCTCACTGACTTAGACAGCAAGGGGATTCTGAGATTCCCCCAGGATGACTGACAAGAAAAGGGATTTAGGAAACAGAAGGTGAAAGACCTCAGTTCACCAATGACTGCACCTGAGTTTTGATAGTCAATCCCAACCTCCCTCAATCCAGTGTCCTCCAGATGAATCAGTCTACTGCCTTTATTACTTCCATGGTGACTGTAGATGATGGAAGGTGTAGCTAGGAATGGGTGACCAGGCTGCTTGTTCTCTGACAGAAATTTAATGGGGTGGGGGTGAGGAGGCGGGAGACAGTCTTTCTGTATCTGAGACAGAAAGGAAATGATTTTTTTAAAAGAATGGAAACAGAAGATGGATCTTCACCATCACTCAAAGAGGCAGTGGCCAAAGTGTTTAAGTTTTGTTTGCCTCCTCTTACTTTTTCTGAGAGGCTCCATATCTTTAAGAGCTACATGGATGGCAGTGAGGTATAAGATGACTTTTCTGTGCTGGGAATAGTTGTACCTATTGAGCTTGGCTGGTGCCAGGAGAGGGGATAGAGTTGTTGGGACAAACCAATCTTGCATGCATTAACATTGATTATCAGAAAGAAGAGGCAATCCAATATGATCAAATTTTGCTACTAACTTGATTGTTAACATTATTTTCCTACCTTTGGCATTTGAGGCAAACCCTCAAACCCTCTTTCTGTTATTTTTATGTGCTTCCCTTGTTTTGTTGATAGTCTCCTTCTTCTGCCCCCAAACCAAGATTCTCTCTATGGACTATAGATTCTTGCCATCTGAAAAGCTGCACAGCCAATGCAGCTTGGACTGGTCTCATAGACAATGGGAATACAAAGCTTTTTGACTGCAAAGGTGGGAATGTATTTCAGGGAAAACTCTATTCCCAGAGGGGAAAATTCAGGATGAGGGAAAATATGCTTCCTTCTAGAATAATTGTGAATGTACATAATACAGGTAGGGAAGAGGTAGTTTTGTATATTTTGTTGGACCAAAATGTCTCACTGGCTAGGGTGTCTCAGGCTGATGAAAGTAGGGATATAATACCTGGACAGCAAGCCATTGTTCATACCTGGTACACAGGAATAGCCTTCTGTTTCTACCTTTGTTTATTTATTTATGCATCAAAACAACATTAAAATATAATCTGTTTTACTTTCCCATTTTGCACAGTCCATAGACTACTGTTCTTCTGTTTCAGCTATCTAGTCATAATGCTAGGTAAAGGTTTCCCTTCCTTGAAAGCCAGTCATATCTGACTCTAGGGTTCAGTGCTCATCTCTGTTTCAAAGCTGAAAAGCCAGCACTGTCTGCTTCTGCAGGCATTTCTGTGGTCATGCAGCAGGCATAACTAGACACCGGAGTGCATGGAACGCTGTTACCTTCCCATTGAAGTGGTCCCTGTTTATCTACTTGCAATTTCTTGCTTTTGAACTGCTAGGTTGGCAGGAGCTGGGACAAAGACGGGAGCTCATTCCGTTCTGCAGTACTCGGGAATCGAACTGCTGACCTTCCGCCTCCCAGTCAGTGTCTTAGCCACTTGAGCCATGATTTTTTGCCTTTGTTGAATCTCACCTGTCACTTTCATCTTTTAACAACATTTCCATAATGTGTTGGAGTATTGCAGAAGATGCATAGGCTATTTTCTTCTCTCTCCATTTACGTCTACTCCTAAAAATGCTCTCATTGAGCAACCCAGATAATGAGATTATTTCCTACACTTCTCATTCTTATTTGAAGATACCCTTGCAATACCTGGATTCCATATGGGAGGGTACAGGAAGGTTGTATAGTCTTAGAAGGTCTGGAGCCCAAAGATGAGGGCACTTCCTACAACATTCTTTGCAACAGCTTTTGGCATTTTTTCAAATGACTTCCTAACAGATTATCCATTGTTGCTGGGATATATCTTCATCTTTTACAAACATTCTGAAAAGAAACATTAACAGACATTTATTTGGGGAAAGCTAGAAGCAAATATGAAAGGAGATCGTCTTACAAAAGAAGATTACAGAATAGCAAGTCTTGGAATTGTTCTATAGAACTTTAATATTTTGAGTCTTTTTAAAAAATAGTTAGCTTGCTGAAAAGGGAGGTCCTTGCCCCCAAGGGTTTACAGCAGGGGTTCCCAACCTTTTCAAGCCATGGGCCGGGTCACATTCTCTCAGTCAGCTTCAAGGGCCGGATGGCTATTTTACCCTGCCTGCATGATGGGGTGCATACCTGTCAAGTTTCAGGAAATTTCTGAATTTCCCGAAACTTGACAGGTATGATGGGGTGGCCATTTTGTCCCAACAGCTTCAAAGGGGTGGCTATTTTGTTTCTCGAATGCCCTTGGAAGGGGGGGCACATGAAATGGTGCCATGGGCTGGATCTGGCCCGTGGGCCTTAGGTTGGGACCCCCTGGTTTACAGGCTACATTTTGACAGAGGAAGAGGGCAGCGGGGGGGGGGGGATAAATCTGTATTCCTTGGTGTGGGAAGAGAAATAAGTTGTTGAGTCTACTGATTCCAGTTCTCAATCCATCTGAGAAGGGAAGAGTGTACAGACCAACATCAACACAAGAATTTACTCTCAAAAATCCAGTTTGGGACTGTGATTTGAATTTGGGGGAAAAGAAGAGACTTAACCTGAGGAGGTGGGGAAAACAAAACAAGACACAAAAGCCACACATATAGTTACAATAGCGCAAATTGGAACCCGTTCAGGTTCAATTTTACCTATAACTGCAACAAAAGGTGAAATCAAACTACATTGATACCTCATACAACGTCCAAACTTGGTTCCACAAGTTTGAACTTTATACGGATTTGGACTTTGTATGAGGCATGCAAAATCCTAGCCGTGATGCCTCATACAACATCCAAATCCTTGCTGCGATGCCTCATACAACGTCGTTTCCATAGAGATACATTGTACTGTAACAGCACAGACTTCAGAGCAAAGTCAAGGAAACAGACAGGAAACTGACAGAACTTTAAGAAATCATTGTCTAAAGGCTAAATACATTACAAAAACATGTCAAACAACCCTGATTGCCCAAGAACCTGAAGAATGCTGCAAAAACTCCAGGGATGCTTCTAAAAATTCTGACGCAAAAATTCAAAAAAAATCCAAAATCGCACTCAAAACTCTCCTAACCACTCTTCGCCTCGTGCAAAACCCACAAGAGCAATGCATACATGTGTCCTGCCTTTTATACTGCCCAGGCACAATGCAACCTGGGGAAAACCTCAATGCCTCATACAAAGTCGCAGCGACTTTGTATGAGGCAACCTTTTTCAAGGAATTAGGCGATGTTGTATGAATTCAATGTTGTACGAAGCGGACTTTGTATGAAGTATTACTGTATTTGGAAGAGAGTTTTAAAAACTGTATTATAAGAAGTTTGAACCGAAGGGTGCCTTTCCAGCCCCTCTCATAAATTAAACTCTTCAACAGTTTAGCTAGAAGACCAAGCACCAGCATGCATATAAATACATGGACAGTCCTGTAGATGAAAGCATTCCTCTCCTTAGCAATCACAGGTGGCTTTCTTCAGCTATAAAATAAATATTGTTTTAAAAAACCACCCGAAACCAAGCTACAAAGGAAGAGGGGAGGCAGCACTTAGGCTTTCATTCTCCTGATGACTAACAGGTGGCACCTCAAAGTATGTGCCTCTGACTTTTCAAGAGCTGGAATGTGCAACTGATGAGGACACGACTGGCTGACCAGGCCTGTTGATGCTGCTTGGTGGAACCAAAGTAGTCTGAGGACTGAACTAGACATTCCAAGCAGCTGGTTGTTAGAAGCAGCCATTCTTTAAGCCAGGAGTTCTCAACCTTTTTAAGCCAGGGGCTGGGCCACACTCCCTCAGACAGTTTTGGGGGCTGGATGGCCATTTTGCCCTTCCTCCACCCCATGGTACTTCCTGGTGTGGTGGAGGCAGTGGGGAGGCCACATGAAATGGTGCCATGGGCCACATTCAGCCCGTCGGCCACAGGTTGAGAATCCCTGCCTTAAGCATTAAAAGCTGCGTGTTCATAATCCCTTAGGCTTTTCCGATCTCCCACAGTTTACAAATCAACTTCTTTTGATTTGTGATTGCTCATTAGGACTTTAGTGGCAAATTATTTGCATTCTGGCTGTTCAGAGGTGATGTTCAGAGGAAGATGAAACAGGAATGTGTTTTCTTCTACTAATGTAGTGTGTCTGATTTGACCTTGGGATTTGGATCAAGTGCCCAGCCTGCATTATTTGTGCCACGTCAACGTCAAATCAAGGCTTTACTTGTTCACTTTGTTTATTTGATATATGCCTACACTTTTCTCCAAAATTAATGGCAGCAAAAAAAAAAACAACCTTAAAGAATAGGTACAAGTGAAACACAGAAAAGTGAGATTTTGTTTTAGTATGTGTGTTTGTGTAAAATTTGCCAAAATCTATTCATCTCAAGGGGGTTGGGGGAGACCCTTGAGGTAATAATAATAATAATTTGTGGGGGAAAGCAAAATGACAGATGTTTCATTTTTGCCCTCAGGGTTACTGGCATGTGATCTGGACATCTTTGTGATTTGGTGGGATTAGAAATCCCTATAAACTACTCTTGCTTACTTGTGGCAGAATCTTTGGAAATCTTGGCAGATGAAAGTTTCATATGATGGTACAATCTTCTGTGATGGCAGTAAGTATAAAGCTATTACATTTTCAGAAGTATAGAAATAAATCCCTATATTTTAAAAAAAGGGGTTATAAAATTATTGCTAGTGAATTCTCATTTAAAAAATAAATTTGAGTCATAATATTATTTTTCTTCTCCCTCTTAAAAGGGTGTTTGTGCAGAAGATTATTCTAGCCCTCTCCCTCACAAGCTTTTCTGTCAATTATATTTATATGCATTATTATGTTTTAGGGTTGAATGGCTTCAATAATAGAAATGAAGATATCCTAAGGAAATGTGGTGATTAGATTGAAAAAAATTACGCATTTATATGATGACGGCTTATTCATTTGACAATTTCACTTTTTGTTTTTGCCTGCTCTGAAGGTTCCCAGATTCCTTTTTATGTCTTTAGAGTGCAAAATGTTGTGTTTAGCTGTTTTTCACTTCAAATGCATACAACTATTAAGAAAACTAGGTAGCAGGCATATGGATCTTGGCATTGGTTTTTGTTTCTGATTTGCTTGATTTGTATCCTTTTGCTGTGATGCTTAAACATGGAGAAAGAAGTAGAAATTACACTTAAAGGTAAAGGTCACCCTTGCTCTAAATCCAGTTGTATCTGACTCTAGAGTTCAGTGCTCAACTCTGTTTATAGCTGAAGAGCCAGTGCTGTCTGCGTTTGCAGATGTTTCTGTGGACATGTGGCAGGCTTGCCTAGACACCAGAGTGCACAGAACGCTGTTTACCTTCCCACTGTAGTGGTCCTTATTTATCTACTTGCAATTTCTTGCTTTCAAATTGCTAGGTTGGCAGGAGCTGGGACAGAGATGGATGCTCATTCCGTCATGCAGTACTCGGGTTTTGAACTGCTGACCTTCCACCTCCCAGCCAGCATCTTAACCACTTGAGCCACTGCAGTCCAGCAATTACACTTACAGTGATATTATTTTCTCAGGATTTCTTACTCTGGCTTTGATAACAAGGGCACCTCTGGTCTACATGGTTCTTTTATCAGCCTTACACCCAGTGATGCACTACAGCAGGTTCTGTCGGGTGGTACAGAACCGGTAGCGGAAATTCCCCTAGGCCATGCCCACTTTGTTGGCCACACCCACATCTATAGCCCATAATGCAGGATGTTTGGCCACACCCACAGATTTGGCCCTGTCCACAGATTTGACCAGCCCACAGAGTAGGTAGTAAAAATAATTGCAGTGCATCACTGCTTACACCACTTCAGTAGTTATTACTTTGAAAGATTCCTGGGAACTGTAATTTGGCACAGTATTCTTTAGACGAAAGCTAACCCTTCCCAGTAAATTCCAACTGCTTAGGGCTTCCAGAGGAGATGGCATTAAGCCAGAGTTGAGTAGAAATGCTGTGAAGCAGAGGTGGTTACTCAGCACATTCTGAGTTTCTGACTCGCCAAAAGCCATCTTCCTTTTTAAAAACTTACATAGAGCACCATCATCATACAAAGCACAAACCATAAACTGTTCAAATCGTAATGATTTGTTAAGTTGTGATTTTTTGGGGTGGCAGCTTTTACCTTTTTTGCATTGGAAAGTTCTTTATACACCAGAACCAGACAGTCACTCTCTCTCTCTCTCATTTCATTCTTAGAGTTTCATTCTTAGAGTTTTCATCTCTTCAAAGCAGAAAATGCTACCCTGAGTAGTTACTCATCATGCATGCCAGATTTACTGAGAGAGTTCTCTGTTAGCTTAGCACATAAGAACGTTTTACTAACTGTCCCTGCACTTCACTGTCTCCACTCACATTTAACTAACTAGACAGCCTGTAGAACAAACGGATGTCTTGGCACTGAAGCTAGTGCAACTGTACACCAAGAAAACAGGGTTTAATTCCTCTAGCTCAGAAAATTCAGATGGCTATGTCTATCTGAATGTGCCAAAAGTATGCAAATACTCACCACTAATCTAAATATTTTACAATTTCTCAGAACAATTCTGTTTTCATTTTAACACATTAATATTAGATGTGTTACTTTTAGTCAGAACAAAATCCCAATAAGCAGCTAATACAGGGGTTCCCAACCTTTTCAAGCCTGGGGCTGAGTCACTATCTCTCAGTCAGCTTTGAGGGCTGGATGGCCGTTTTGCCCTGCCTGCATGGTAGGGGTGGTCATTTTGTCCCAACAGCTTCAAAGGGGTGGTTATTTTGTTTCTCGAATGTCCTTGGAGGGTGGGGGTGGGGACATGAAATGGCATCGCAGGCCAGATCTGGCATGCAGGCTTTAGGTTGGGAACCCCTGATCTAATGTTTTCAAATTAACATTGTCAAAGGAATGAAGCACTATTAGTTACAGATGTGTTTTCTGGAGAGACTACATGCATGTGCTCACTCAATCTTTGACAGTGGGAGCCATCCATACTTCCACATAAAAGGCTGGCTCTATGACAAGTGGTTCCTAAATTTAGCACTTCAGTGTCTTTTTTGGACCACAACTCCTGGTGCCTTCATGTACATAGCCATCATTAGGGCTTCTGGGAGCTGCTGTTCAAGCATATCTCAGCCTTCTGCTTAGGAACCACTGTTCTACAGCAGAGCAATACTTTGTACACTTTTACATGCAGACGTTGGAAGTTCAATTTCTCATTGTGCCTCCTGCAAATAGAGCCAGCCTATGCAGCCATGGGCAAGCTGCACAGTTCCATGGCACCACCTAAAGAAGGGAATGGGAAACCACTTCCGTGTCTTCTCTACTTAGAAAATTCCAGAAAGGGCCACCATCAGTCCAAAATGACTTGAAGTATTAACACTTATTTCATTGGATACAACAGGATCACATTTTCTTCTCCAAACACTGAACCCAAATAGGCTCTAGACCAGTAATGGTGAACCTTGGCACTCCAGCTGTTCTTGAACTTCAATTCTCAGAAGCCCTGATCAGCAAGAGTGCTGACTAGGGCTTCTGGTAATTGAAATCAAAGAATATCTGGAATGCCAAGGTTTGCCATCATGGCTCTAGACACATGGTTCCCAATGTGGGGCACATGCCATACAGGAAGTCAATTTGATTTTTTGAGGGGACAATTCAAGCTTGTTTAGACCAAATTAATTGCCTTTTAGGTTTTATCCACCTGAATAGGAGTTCATTTTTTGAATATTAAGAATTAAATGTCACAGAGGGTAGGGGGAATCAGGATTTTAGAGATGCTTAGGTGGAGCATGGCCAAAAAAAGTTGAGAACTACTGCTCTAGACAGAGTTTTATAGGTAAACTAGCTTCTCATTATCCTGACTTTGGACATGTCAAATATTGAGCTGCAGTAGCAAAGGATCCAAATTAACAACACCAGTTCTCTGTCCCTCATGCTTATCTGAAGGAATCAGGGCCACTGAGGGCCGGGGAGCCCGGAGGAGGACTGATCAAGTAACGACACGAGGCAAACGGAGCGAGATCAGATCAGTACTTTATTGAGAAAAGGCAACATCATTTATAGGGAAAAAAGAGCAACGGTGGCAAGCTGTCATCCGACAGGAAAATTACCTCACCCACGTACCCGGGTTAATGGGGAACATCTTAAGGGAAGTTTATTAACTGGGGCAAACATGGACTTAGGAGTCCCATTGTTCGGGGATTAGGCAGGGGCAAACATAGCCCTTATTTGCACCGGGCATAACCTTTGGGCAGGAGATAAGTCACTACTCTAATAGGTAACTTGGGTCAGCGAAATGCTCTTCCCGCAGAATCGCTGGTCAGGCAATAAGCGGCCGAATTAATCCTTACCTATTAATCCACCTCCCTTGCTCGCCGACAAAGGCCAGAGGCCAGGAGTCTGCTCGCTGGTTTAACCTCTGCCAGAGGCCACCGATGCCCAACCGGGCACGCGGAATCCTCATCTCCCCTTTCTGTTTAATTTAAGAGCCTGACTGGCGATCCCGCGCAAAAGCGGCATCAGCTGTTGGGCGGGAGTGACGTCACGGGGTTTCCCTTTGGGGCGGCACTTGGAGATCAGCGAGGGAATGCATTGAGCAAGGCAACAGATCGCAATGCCTAGTATGACTACCCCCACCACCACCTTAAGCACCGTCTGGAGCCACCCCCATGGGATCCATGACCACATCCAATTCCACAGGGAACTCCACCATGCTCCCCACGCGGAGCCTTCTGTAATGCCTGCGACTATGGTGTGGAGATCCGTGATCTGGCTTTGGATCTTACGGGAGTTATCAGTGAGATTGAAGCAACACATTCCATGAAAAGATTCGCAACCCAGGTGGTGCAGCAAGAGGAGGTAGTCAATAGCCGCTCGATTGTCGAGAACGGCATGGCGAAGTTCTGCCTGCTCCTGATTGAGGAGCGCTATCGCCGTGGAGGTATGGTTAATGGCTTTAGTCAAACCGCAAGCCAAGCGACCAATCCTCCGTGCGTTGCCGACGGCCAAGCCTGGCACGCCGACAAGGCTGACTGCTAGCGATACATACTCAGCGGGACTCATTACCCTAAAGCTGCTGTCACAAGAGCTGTCTAACTGGGTTGTGCGTGTGTGCCGTATGAGTGGGGAAACATCAACATGCGATACATTTGTGTCATTTGTACTTGGGGCAATCATGTCCTTAGTAGGAAGTAACAGTGTCAAGCGACTGATGCAACACATTGAGTCCGACAGATTCGCAGGGATATAGTTCCATGTGAACTGGTTGCAGGTGAAAAACCACCCTGAAGGTAGGGTGACATGAGCGTACAGCGAAATGAGTGTCTCTGGTTTATTACAAGTCCAGTTGCCGCTGCCGGGGTCAAGGCAGCGGCGCCGAGTCGGACCGCCTGAGGTGCAGCCGGTCATTCGGGTGCAAGCAGCGTCCGGGCTGACCGCCACTCGAGGGGTATGAAGAGTGGCTGCGTCAGCCGGCAAGGTTGATACAAGTCGCGATCCCCCCCAGTGTGCATATGCTGAGAAGGTGGTAGGAGTGTGTGGGCCAAAGAACGCCCTCAACAACCAGTCGCCATCCTTGGCGCGAGCATCCAGAGCGTGGCACACGGGGATGAGACAGGTGCTGAGGATGGATGCAGAACCAATGTCCTGCTTTAAGCAAAAATCGGACTGGTTGACGAGACCCGCCAACCTTTCCCACAAGTTGTACTGCATTCGTGTAGAAAGATCTTCCCCAGGCGGCAAGCCGTTGGCCTGGATTGGAGCGGCCTGGACGCCTCCCCCCAGAAGCAGGAGGAGGGCCAGGATGATGGTGTAGATCGCAGAATTGATGTTAATCTGGGCAAAGACCGCTGCAACGAAGTTCTCCGGTGTTGGCTCCTTCTCCTCGCGTTGGAGGGCGTCCCGGGCCTCACAGCAAAGGGTCTTGACCATCCCCCAGGTGATCCTCTGTGCCGGGGTCCGCAGCCGCCGCGTCTCCCGGTAGGTCTCCTCGGTCAGAGTGAGGTCCTCCATCTCCGGGATCGGACTCGGGTCGGTCTGGGTCCACGCCATGAGGTTCCAAGTGAGGCTTGACGCACCGAGCTGGGATCCAAACGACACCTGTAGGAGACATAACTGCAGCATACCCTCTTCCCCAGGTTATGAGCGGCACCGGGCCCCTCCAAGAAGGGTCTGGTGGCACTCGGTACCGGACCATAGGTCGCGGGAGAGCTTCCGAACGGCGGAAATGCCTCTCCTGCGGTGTACAATCCGAAAAAACATTAAGGTGATTGTAAGTGAACAACACCTTGTTGAGACAGAACTGTGCTTCACCCTGTGATTTGGGGAGGGCTGGTGGCTCCCCCCTTTCTGTTTGTTTGTCAATATAGGACTTTAGCGTCCGATTGACCCGCTCTACAATCGCTTGCCCTTGCGGATTGTAGGGAATGCCAAAAGTATGCTTGATGTCCCAAGTGGCCATGAAGGCGGCCAACTGCCTAGAGCAGTAGGACGGGGCGTTATCTGTTTTCACGTGCCGTGGTTTGCCCATGGCAGCTATGCAGGAAAGGAGGTGCTGCTCCACATGGGTCGCAGTTTCCCCCTTCTGCGCTGTAGCCCAAACGAACTGTGAAAAAGTGTCAATGCAGACATGCATGTATTGCCACCTGCCGAACTGCGGCACATGCGTGACATCCATCTGCCATACCTGGTTAGCCTCTGTCCCTCGTGGGTTGACCCCCCACGAGGGCCCCCCCGGTGCCCCTGCGCAATGCTGGCAAGAGCGAACTATGCCTTGGGCTTGAGAAAGTGGCAGATTGAACTGCCTGGCCAGTGCTTTGGCGTTTTGGTGAAAAAATGCATGACTTTGGATTGGAGTAGTAAAAACTCCCAAAACGGAACGTTGCTGAATTTCCTTTGCGGCCGCGTCCGCTCTGCTATTGCCCGCGGAAATCGGACCCGGTAGGTCTTGGTGACTTCGAATGTGGGCAATATAGAGCGGCTCCGTGCGGTTTCGCAAGTGAAATTGAGCGGTGAGAAACAGACTAAGCAAATTTTTGTCTATCGCGGGAGTAATGTAAGCTCCCGGTAGACTGTGAAGCAAATTCCTAACATACAGACTGTCAGTTATGATATTTAACCGTTCTTTGGCGAAGGTGCGCAAGGCAAGGTTCACAGCTGCCAACTCCGCCCGCTGCGCGGACTTCTGTGGGAGAGTTAGCAGCGTGTGCCAAGCTTCGCCCTCCTGCCAGGTCAGGACACCATAGGTGCGACCGCCATCAGAGAAAACTGTTCTGGCCCCCTGAAGCGGGACCAGCGAGAGCAATTCGAACAAGTTGACTGTCCCTGTTTGCAGCGAGACGAGTCTGGGGTCTTTGGGCAAATGATATGCTAAACTGCCAGTGAAACCTTCCAAAGCTATCGGAAGCGAGTCGCCTAGCTGCATCAACTGATGAATTTGTTCCTTGGTGAACGGAACCACAATTTTGGCCAAATCATTTCCTGAAATGTCCCTAGCTCTCAGCCTGCCGCGGTGAATCACCGCGGAAACCAGCTCTTGGGGCGGAACGATGTTCCGTGAAGATGTGTTAGGCAAGTAGACCCATTCCACAATTTTCGCTCCCTTTACTGAGTCTACTCCTAGCGCCCCAGTGAACATGGATCCTGACCGTACGATGTACAAATTCAGGATCGGGGCATATGGCCCCTGGGTGATCCTATCCACCCACCTCTGGCTGAGAGCTTGGTTCACTTTCTCGAGCGCCAAGCGCGCGTCTCGAGAGATTTTTATCCGGTCTGCCGGCTGCTTACCTAAAGTTAGCAGCGAGAAGAGCGGTTTCAGAAGATCCGTATCTAATCGGAAATACGGTCTGGCCCAATTAATATTTCCTAAGATCTGCTGTAACTCTACGAGGGTGACTGAGTCCTGTAGATTTATCTGAGGCAAAACTGGCGCTGCAAAAGAGCGGAGAAGCCGATGGCCCAAGTATGAGAAGGGCTCGGTTCTCTGCACTTTCTCAGGGGCAATGAGTAGGCCTTTGTCCCCCAGGCTGGCCTGGAGGTCTGAAAACACTGTGCTGCCAAGTTGCGGCAACGCTACTAAAATATCATCCATAAAATGACAAACTATGGCCTGTGGGTAAAGGTTTCGAAACCTTGCCAGTGCGCCGTGAACGTAAATTTGACACAGAGTGGGCGAATTGAGCATGCCCTGTGGCAAAAATTTCCACGCGTAACGCATTGTGGGCTCACTGTGGTTCACGACCGGCACTGTAAAGGCAAACCTCTCCCGGTCCCTGGGGTCTAAGGGGATTGTATAAAAGCAATCCTTGAGATCTACAACTAGAATCTCCCACCCCTCGGGAATCATATTAGGATTTGGGATGCCGCATTGAAGCGGACCCATTGGCTGAATGCATTTATTGATCTCCCTGAGATCATGGAGGAGTCGCCACTTCCCCGACTTCTTCTTAATCACAAAAATTGGCGAATTCCAGGGACTTGTGGACTGTTCTATATGTCCTGCGTCTAGCTGTTCTTTCACTAGCTGCTTGAGAGCAACCAATTTCTCTCCCACTACCGGCCATTGTTCTACCCAGACCGGAGTATCGGTGAGCCATTTAAGTGGCAACGCCATTACCCGAAGGTAAGGGTGGCACTGTACTGTTGGAGAATGTCTCGCCCCCAAAGGTTGATGTGCACATCAAGAATGTGCGGTCGGATCACCGCCGTGCCTTCAGCCCTAGGGATTGTGACTTCCACCCACTCCCGGCTCCTAAACGCTTCCTGAACACCGCCTACCCCCCACACATCGGAGACCGGCTCAATGGCCCAATCTCGCGGCCACTGACTCCTGCTTATCACGGACACATCAGCTCCTGTATCTAACAATCCGGAAAATGATCTTTTATTCAGAAATACCTCAATAACTGGGCGCTGTTTCCACTCAATGTTGGTCTCCACTGTCGCTAAGACTTGGTATCCTTGCACTGCCTCGCTCACGCTCAAGCGGTCAGCTGAACCGGACTCTGAGCTGTCACTGAGCCCTCCCTGGCTCTCTGCGGGCAAGTGACAAGGAACCATGATCAGTTGCGCTAAGGTGTCTCCCTTGTGAATGGTCTGGGGCAGGTGTGTCCAAAGTTGCACCTGAAGAACGCCTGAAAAATTCGAGTCAATGACTCCTGGAATTATGAAAATTCCACGTGTACCAGCTACACTACGGGGCAAAACTAAACCTAAAAAGCCTCTGGGCAGGGGTCCCATGTACTGGGAATCGACCAGATAGACTGTGCCTGGCAGGTCGCATGTGACGTCCGCCTGGCAAGTCAATTCTAGCCCTGTGCTGCCCCTGGGGCTGGCCTGTGCCCTCGCAATGTCTGGAATGGGATTGGAATTTACTCTAGCTCGGGTGAGTTCTGAGTGAGGGAAGCCTCTGTTTGGACTGGGGCCAGAGACATGCCCGCGTTCCGGTTTCCCGAATTCTGGCAATATCTGGCCCAATGGTAGCCTTTCTTGCACTTCGGACAGAGGGTGTTCGGAGCCTTGGAATGGCCGGACTTTTGTCCGCCTCCCTTGGATCGGCACTCCCTAGCGAAGTGGCCGATCTTGCCACAATTGTGGCACGCTCCCTTGCTCTTACCATTGGATCTCCTCCCTCCTTGAACCGCTGCCGCTAGCAGACCCATCTTATAGGATTCTGTGCCAACGTCGGCGCAAGCTCTAATCATGTCCGATAGGGTCAAGTCAGGACGATTGCCTAGGGACTGCAAGATTCTACGGCAGTCCAAGTTGGCGTTGTCCTTGGCTAACTTAATCATGAGCTCTTGCTGGGCTTGCTCATTATCAATCTGCCTGCTAATTGCCTCTTCCAGGCAATTGATGAAGTCCATGTAGGGCTCCTGGGCTCCCTGCTTAATGGAGGTGTAATTTTTCGCCGCTTTGCCAGTGGCTGGGATCTTAAAGTAAGCCCTATAGGCTGCCTCGGCTGACATCTCAAGAGTGGCGAGAGGCAAGTTGATCTGAGCATTGATTGACTCGTAGTTACCCGAGCCATACAGCTGCTCAGGAAGCACTGCGCCTCCCATCCTGGCAGCTCGAGCTTGAGCCTCTAGGCGAAACTCGCTGTCCCAGATCATGTACTGGCTAGGGGTCAGCATCATCCTCATGACGGCTTTCCAGTCGTGAGGGATCCACATGGTGGTCTCGCACACCTGCTGAAGCGTGCCCCTTGTGAAACGGCTTTGGAGCCCTGTTTCTGCAATTGCCTTCCGCATAGCCATGAGAAGCTTATACGGAACTGGGGAATGAACAATCCGCTGTGCGCCCGTGAGCGCGTCCATCTCCATGCGGATGGGACAAATCTGACTGAGCTCTGCCAGCTCCTCTATAGGTAAATCCCCCTTTCTGAGTTCCTCCTCAGCTGTGCGCTGAAGGGCACTTTTGGTAACTAGGGAAGCCAAAGCTGTTAGAGAAGCGCCTGCGCTACTCATTCCTTGCATTCCCTCGGTGACGTCTGCAGCTGTCACCGCGGGAAGGCTCCCTACGCTACTCTGCTGGTATTTGAATGTCGGATAGAGTGCTGTGGGTGCAGTCGGCTCGACTGGCTGGGCTGATGTCTTATCTAGTGGGGGTTCTTCTGTCTCTATCCGGACTGGTTCGATCTCAGCTAAGAGTTCCCTACACTTCCTCCATGTGCGAAATATCCTCCCTGGAGCTTTGGGGGGTTGCCGAATGCAGTCTCCTATCTGATCCCAGAGCGGTAGGGTCAACGTACCTGCTTCTGGGTAAAGCAGGCAGTGTTCCCTAAGGTACGCCAAAAGTCTCGCTAGTTCCCTGCTGTGAAAGCGTAACTGAAATACCCTGGCCAGGATTCTGAACTCTTCCTCATGAGTTCTTTGGCTAGCGGACGGACTTGGTCTATGAGAACAAGTCCCCATATTACCTGCGAGTGGTCCTCTGAAGTTTCCTTCCTCGGGACGGGTCGACGCGTCTGGGGGCAAGGTAACAGGTCTTGGCGACGATCGTCTGGGTAGAGCTCGGAGCGTGGCCTTCTGCCACGGGCCCTTGGCGGCCTCTGCGCTGTCAGGGGCTCACAGCTGCCCTGAGCGGAACGCGTTTTTCCCTTTGGTGCAAGCCTCCCCGAAAGCTGGAAGCAAGCTGTAGGAATGTCTCTTGGAATGCCTCGCCGCTGGCCGTCCCTCTGACCGGCTGGCTGCCGACCAGAGCGCCGCGCTGCCCTCCGGGCTGACAGGTCGCGGTTCAAGCGCAGAACCGGACCCCGTGGATCGTTACTCACGAGTAGACCTCTCCAGGGTCCTCTTACTCATGAGTAAATCACGTCGGGGTCACCAGATGAAGGAATCAGGGCCACTGAGGGCCGGGGAGCCCGGAGGAGGACTGATCAAGTAACGACACGAGGCAAACGGAGCGAGATCAGATCAGTACTTTATTGAGAAAAGGCAACATCATTTATAGGGAAAAAAGAGCAACGGTCGCAAGCTGTCATCCGACAGGAAAATTACCTCACCCACGTACCCGGGTTAATGGGGAACATCTTAAGGGAAGTTTATTAACTGGGGCAAACATGGACTTAGGAGTCCCATTGTTCGGGGATTAGGCAGGGGCAAACATAGCCCTTATTTGCACCGGGCATAACCTTTGGGCAGGAGATAAGTCACTACTCTAATAGGTAACTTGGGTCAGCGAAATGCTCTTCCCGCAGAATCGCTGGTCAGGCAATAAGCGGCCGAATTAATCCTTACCTATTAATCCACCTCCCTTGCTCGCCGACAAAGGCCAGAGGCCAGGAGTCTGCTCGCTGGTTTAACCTCTGCCAGAGGCCACTGATGCCCAACCGGGCACGCGGAATCCTCACTTATCCTCAGTTCTGAAATGGAAACCTGTTGGATTCTTTTGCTGTTTATGGCTCTGGCAAATTTCCATTATTCTCCATATTCTGGAATACAGCCAAATCTGTTTCCCTTCTCTTGTTTCTCTCCTTCCTTCCTGTTGAGTTATTGTATTTATTCTAGGATACAGCTGCTTTTGATATGGGCTGTAAAGCTTGAGTTAAGACAAGGTATTATTTTCATTAAGTTGACAGCGCAATTCAGCTAAAGAGTGTGTTGGTTTGAAGTAAATCTCACTGTGTTCAGTTGGACTTACTCTAAGGTAAATTTGCACAGGGATTGCGGTCTAACAGCATGATCCTATTTATGCTTATCAATAACTATTCAGAAGTAATTTGCATTAGTTCTATGAAACTTACTCAGAGTATATGACTGCAGCTAGGAATGTGTATAGCAAAAATGTTTGTTTTTCTTTAACTTCAGGTTCTTTCAAGAATGCCTCTTTCACTTCCATGTTTTTCAGGTACTAGTCTGTTCATTTCAAATGAAATGGAAAGCATCTTCATTACAGGTTTCCCATTTGTGTTTTTGGTGCTCCAAATGAACTACAGAAAAGATCAAAAACTCTATTCTAAAAAAGCAGAAAGGTGATGCACAGAGACTCAATCTACTCCAAAAGGAGGCAACAGTAACATGAAACAGAAAAGTCCTTATTAAAGCTATGCAGGAATGCCTCTATCAATGCCCATCCTCCAGTTCACTCCATACAATTATGCTCCTCCAGCCAAGATACCTCCCACCACATGTCTCATATCCAGAGTAAAAAATACCTCACACATCCACCTACAACATGGGTGGGTCTACATCATAGGGGTGGGTGGGTCTCATATATATTAAAGTATATTGTCTTTTTGTATACCGCTCAGAGTTGTGTGTGATTGGGGCGGTAAAACAAATTTGAAATATAAATAAATAAAAATAAAATATTCAAAAAGCCATAAATTACCCAGAAATTAGGAAAGAGGAAAGAACAGTTGGAGTTCAGTGCTACACGCTCAGCACAACACAAACTCCCTGAACTTAGGCAGCACAATTGGGAGAGGTGGGGGGAGACAAGAAAGCAACTAGTCAGTTCAGCAGCGCAGATCCAGGAACAGCTTTATGGCAAGAACAAACATTCTTTTTTTAAATTAAAGTTCAGCAAGCAGCAGTAGCAGAAGATAAGCCAGAAAGGCAGCCACAAAAATAAGCAAAACAATTAGGAAAAATCCTCCCAAATGAAGGCGAGAAAGCCCGAAAGTAAAGAATTGAAGATGCATGGCATCAGGCGCTTGCAAACCCAGAAAAACTAGCTGAAGAAATGAAAGTTATATACAGTATAAAACAAAGTCTACCCAGTGTCTTCTAGCAACTTCAAGACTAACACATTTATTAAATTTATTTTTAGTCTTAAAGGTGCCAGGGCACATTTGTTCTTGCTTTGTTTATTTGTACTATGAAAGCTGAAACAGATTAACATGGATACTCCTCAAAAAATTGCAGAATTAAATGTAGAGCTAGAAACTGAACATAACACCCTAGTTATTTCCTTGGGCCAGTAGTTTCCCTTGGTCAGTTTATTATTTAATGATCATTTCCATTGACATTTTTCTGTCAAGAGTTTTGTGAGGAGCATCCTCAGTACTTGCCACTAATTCACATATAAAACTTTCCCCTCATATGTGATGCCCCTTGGGACCACCCTTTCCTTCCTGTGATTCTTTTGTTAGCCACAGTTCCTCTGTCCTCCACTTTTGTGTGTGAAAATAGACATATGTAGATGTAGCTCCATGCAATGCGAAAGAAAAAAGACACAAGCTTGTATTATAAATGAACTAGCATATTTTGCCCGGCGGTGCCGGGCTTTTTAAAATTGTGTTGGATAGTAAAGGGTTTCATTTTTTTTCTTGAACCAATGGTGCTGGGCTGTTTTAAATGGTGTTGTAAGGTTTTGTGATTTTGTGGCTTCAAGGCGCTGCTTCCGCCTGCGGCGGACTTGCGCTCCCAGTGGGGTTTTTTTTGTGTGTTTTTTTTTTGTGTGTGCGCTGGCTTCCTCAGTGCCGGGCTCTTTTAATTGGTTTTTGAACGTTTTTGTTTTATGTTTATGCAAATTTTATTTTAATTTAATTAATTTAATTTAATTTAATATTATTTAGTTTAAAATTTAATTTTGGTTTTTAAAAATTTTTTTGAGTGAAAAGTGATTTCTGGTTTTTTTTTGGTAATTTTTGAGATTAGTGTGTTTACTTTTGAATGTTTTTATAACTTATTTGATTAATTTTGGAATTAATCTTATTAGTTTTAATATTTTTGAATGTTTTTTTTCTTTTGGCCTCTGGGTGGGGGTGGTGAGCTTTTCTGTCTCTCTACAATTGTTGCCTCTCTACAATTGTCCTCTTCTGTCCTCTGGGTGTCGCTTCCGGTAAGTTTTCTCTTCCTTTTCTCATTTGAGTTCTGGTCCTCATGGATGGAAGACGTCTTTTGGTAAGTTCTCGGGGGGGGGGGGGTTGGGGGGGATTTTTTTGGGAGGGGGTGTCTGTGTGTTTTTTCTTGTTTCTTTTTTATTGTTTTTGTGATTCTTTTTTGGATTTTTGTGTGTTTTTGAATGTTTTTGGTTTTTGTTTATTTTTTCAGTGGGGGGGTGGTGGCTTTCTTTCCTGTGGGCCATGCTGGCTGGCCCATGGGAAGGAAGGGCAATGGCGGGGAGGCTTTCTTTCCCACGGGCCATGCTGGCTGGCCCATGGGAAGGAAGGGCAATGGCGGGGAAGCTTTCTTTCCCACGGGCTATGCTGGCTGGCCCGTGGGGAAGAAGGGAAGTTGCGGGGGGGGGGGTTTCTTGTATTTTTTTGAACAGAAGGGCAGCGGCGGCGGGGGGGGGGGGTTCTTTTTTCCCACGGGCCATGCTGGCTGGCCTGTGGGGAAGAAGGGAAGTTGCGGGGGGTGTGAGTTTTCTTGTATTTTTTGCACGCCGGCTGGCCCTTCGAACGGAAGGGCAGCGGCGTCGGGCATTTTTTTTAACTTTTATTTTTCATGCACCGGCCGCCTCAGCGTTCTGCATGCTAATGGCGCACAGGACGCTGGGGCTTGTAGTTTTGGCTGCGCGTTTTTGCTTACTGCAGTGGTTTTTCCCTTGCAGATTTTTTTTGATTGGCCGCGGCACGTTTCTGAACGTTCCTTTTGCCGCACTGCTCAGCCTGATTGGCTCTGGTGCGGCATGGCGCCAGGAACGTTGGGAATTGAAGTTCCCTTTTTTTGTTTGTGACTGGGGGGCTCCTGCCCCCGGGTCGAAAATTTCAACCCGACAGTTACCTGCGAACCGGGTTCGGGCGAGTGAACAGAGGCCCATTACGGGCTAGTGGGGCCTGGTGCAACATCCTTTGTCACATTCCAATGGTTAACGCACCATTTTATAGGTATAGATTGGGGTTGTTTTTTGGTTCCTTTAACCAAGAAGCATGAAGATCAATTATTTTCTCTTTGTCTAGGGAAGGGATGAGATGGTTCCCATGCTTTCTAGGAACAAATGGACATTGTTTAGTTATTATTATTGCCCTATTACTATCAGTCACTCTTCCCTTCCTCCTAAAGTGTTCAAACAAACTTGTCCAGCATTTATATCTGTTCATTCTCATCTTGATAAACTTTCTACAGTCATATACTAGGAACCACTTGTATACTGGAGGGTATTCTGGAGGGTATGCTAGAGCATGCAGTTCTTGCTTTGTTTGTAGGAAATGGTTTTTAATTAAATGAATGTTTTTATCCATCAAATTTGATTTCTGTCCTAAAACAGCACTGTTATCCAGTTTTGGAAAAGTCCAACTGAAATGGAAAAAAAAAAGAATTAATTACAGTTTTGGTAACAAAAATGGAAAGTAAGATTTGATTTTCAATTTATTAAATGGTATAAAGAAGTTTGGATTATAGCTTTTAATGATGAAATGACAATTAATGTTTTTTTTAAATTGTCAAAAAGTGAATAGATTTAAAGATTTGGGGGGGGGGGAATTATAGTTTGTCCTATCGAAGGATACAGACCAAGTGCCAGCACATGAAACAATGTCTTTGGTGAATGTGTAGTAATTAAAGGATATGAAGAAGAAGAAATACAATACAGTAGATAGTTTCTAGGTGCAGAAGATGGTCGTGGGTCACATAAATTTGTTATTATGTTTGCATTTTTATGTATTTTGGTTTAGGTTTTGTGTCAAGTTAATAAATAAATATTTTTTAAAAAATATAAAAAGGAAAGGGGATTCTGAAATGTTTGTTAGAGTGTGTGCATCTCATGGGATTTAGAGATGAAGAATCATTGGATGTTGAGATATTTTGGACCATAATCCCTATGAATCCATACTGTTGGCCATGCTGAATGGTGCTAATGGGAGCTATGTTGGCAACCAAATAGCACATCTTTTTGGGAAAGTGCAACTTTTTAGAAGGGGCTACAATGGCAAGGCTGACAACTCTGAAAACAGCAAAAAAATTGTTTTGGCTTTTGGACCTAACATACGTCTAGATGGGCAGCAGCTGCTTTCGAAGTACATCTGTTGCCTTGTTTTTATGAATAATACCTTCTCTGTTAGGCTGAAATCAGATTTTCATGTTTTTGAGAGAACCAGTAGGCTCTGCCTACCTACCTACCTACCAGCGTTGCAAACACAAACTTCACAAAAAGTTTCTATATATACTTATATAACAAACAACAATAATGATATTGCAAAAATGGATGCTAGAACTTGTACATTCAGAGTTCTTTTCACCAGCACAAGAGTGAGAGCAGGTAGAAGAATGAAAGAATTCAAAAGTCCAAGTATATTTGTTAACCAGAGTAGGACAGTCATAACAGAGGGATCAGCTCCACATATACAGTCTCTAAAACAGTGAAGTAAAATACAAATGTTAATAAATAGGTATTAAAAAGGTAAAGGTCTCCCTTGCTCGAAAACCAGTCGTATCCGAATCTAGGGTTTAGTGCTCATCTCTGTTTCATAGCCAAAGAGCCAGCACTGTCTGCATTTGCACACTGGAGTGCACACTGGAGTGCACAGAATGCTGTTTACCTTCTCACCAAAGTGGTCCCTATTTATCTACTTGCTATTTCTTGCTTTTAAACTGCTAAGTTGGCAGGATCTGTGACAGAGACGGGAGCTCACTTTGTCCTGCAGTATGCGGGTTACGAACTGCTGACCTGCTGCCTTCCAGTCAGCGTCTTAGCCACTTGAGTATTACACCAGCTCTTTAGGCTGCTAATTGGATGGAACAAAGGTGACACCACAAATTCCAGTTCTTCTCTTCTTTTTTCTTGAGCAGGTTTAATTTTTTTAATTATTCAAAATGAAAACAGTAGTTGAATGCAGCACTTTAAAGGTACAGCAGAGGAGGAGGAAGGGTCAGGAAGATGATGAATTCAACATTGAAAGCACTGGCCAACTAGTGGTTGATCAAGTGGGCTGTGAAACCCAAGGATGGGGGAAGGGACTGGGATCCCCAGCTCAAAGAATTGCCAAGGGGAAAGTGTGATTCAAATGTACACTGAGCATTCTAACAGTTTGTTGCATACTGCATAAAGTTCCTCTGGTGCTTCTTAATGCCACCTGTCAACATTTCCCCTTTTCAGAGGCTTCTGCTGCATCTTATTTTACAGTTCATTCTCTTCATGACAACCTACAAGACCTACTAGAAATTTCGCAAAGAATAAGCATCTTGCCCTGCATTTTCCATTTCTCCCAGCCTTTCATCTTTAATCCTTGATGGCTAGATTGGGAAAGGCAGCCTGGAGTGTGAATGCATTGTTTCCATGCTAATGGGTATATTTTTAAGATGTTGTTTTGCTATTCTTAGCATACAGTAATTCAAATACTGTATGCTAAGACTATATAGTGGTATCATGCAAATTGTGGACTGCAGTTGTTGGCATAACATCACTAAAGAACACCACCACCATCACCACCACCTTCATCTTTAGCGCCAAAAATCTTTTCCAGACCTAACAAGAGCCAGTAGAGGAAAGAACATGAAGACTGCCAACTGGCCATTCAACAATTACATGATCCATTTTTTGGGGGAAATTGACCCCCTCCTCCCAATGTAATCTGACCATAATTTTTGCTTTGGAACCCCCCCTTTTAAAATTACATAATCCAGAGCTTCTTATAGAAACTCTAATTTTTAGAGCTTTTCGCACCACGCCTCGCTCAGTGTTGTAAACAAACGCATTCAGCGTCCGTCACGCCAAGCTGCAGAACCACCGCCCACCCAATGCGTACGTATGAGATATTATACGAATTTCTGTCAGTTAGAAATAGACTGCACAAGCAATTCAATAATCTCAAAATGGATCAAAATTCCCAGAAATAATTTTTAAACCTAAAAAAATGCCATGTTTTAAAACCACAACAGCTCCAAATGGATTATGTAATCTTTGACCTAATCCCCCCACCCCCATATAATTTTCTGTAATTCAGATGGAAGACCCCCCCCCTCGAGGATCATGTAATTGTTGAATGGCCCCCAACCAGAAATTCAACTGAAAGTTGGGCACCCACATTTACATCACAGCCTGTGTTACTAAAAAGATACCCAGGAGAGAAATGAAATGCAATAATCTCAAGAACTACATCAGTAGAGGTGGAATGTACTTCTACTACCGTATTTTCTGGCATATAAGACGACTGGGCGTATAAGACCACCCCCAACTTTTCCAGTTAAAATATAGAGTTTGGAATATACTTGCCATATAAGACTACCTCTCTTCCAATGCACACCAAATAAAAATTAACCCACACTCAACCCGAAAACGCGCAGCCCTCCGAGTCAAATGGGCAGGTTCTGGTGGAGAGCCAATCCACGCTCACGTTCTCTTCCTCAAGGTACAGGAAGATGTGTGCAGCTTGCTTCCACTTGCATCATACTCCCTGCACAGAGCAGGGACTCGGCCGCGGCACCCCCCACCATATGCGCCGGACATATGAAGCAAGGGGAAACAAGCTGCAGTTAAGTACCTGTCCTATAAAATGACCCCTGACTTTGGCACAGATTTTTCGGGGTTAAAATGTAGTCTTATACGCCAGAAAATACAGTAATTTATGAAAATGTGCAATGGGAATGCTTAAGGAAAGAACTGATTTTTAACCTATTTATGTCAGTGAAATAGTTGATTGTAAGAAATTGGAAAGTAAAATATGAATTTAAATTGACTGAATGGTGTAATAAAGTTTGGGATATAGTAATTAACAATAAATTCACATCTTAAATTAAAATAAAGAAGGGAGAATTAAAGGAAAACAGATTCAATGATGTATGGAGAATTTTTTTGAATGCATTTTGGTGAAAGGGGAAGGCCAAATGCCTGCAAAATATGTAATGTCATTTTGGATGGAGAATGAGATATCCTACACATCTGATGTTGAGATAGAATAGAATATGTCTCTACTGGCCATAATGGTGCACTTTTTGTTGGGTAATAAAATAAAATTATAAAAGCAAAAAGCTATACCAACAATGTGGCATTTGTTCAGGAATAGAAAAGAAGGACAATTTGGGGGCATAACAAGCAAAACTACATTTGGATATTGGAAAGAAAAGCAGTTTCTATGACACACAAACCCACCCATATAGCATGATTTTATTATTATTATTATTATTATTATTATTATTATTATTATTATTATTATTATTATTATTATTATTATTATTATTATTATTATTATATGACCCCCAATCAACAAACGTGACTCCGGGTGACTCACAACAGTATACAATACACAATAAAATCACAATAAAAACACTTGCAATAAGTACCGATCATCCAAGTACAAAAGTTCAAAAGAGGCCACATACAGTCCAGGGGCTAGGCTGGCCAGGCTGGCCAGGGGGGTGATGTATGGCTCCCACCCCAACGGCCAAGTTCCGGCACCAGAACAGCACAACTCTGGCCATGGGCGTGGCCCAGGGTCGCGGTGGTGCTCCTGTCGCCCAGAGCAGAAGCTCTTCAATCCCGGCCATGTCTAGAAAAGCCCTTAGATTTATACTCAGACTATCAGCAAGCAGCTGCATCTTCCCATCAATTATTTAAGTGCCAAGGATGTTTTGGTATTTGATTTCTTAAATGCTAAGGAATTCTGAATTAGATTTAGTCTATCAGCAGATATGCCGTATGAGTCCACAGTATACAGAGCAGTGCGTGAATTTGTACACATCTTGAATTGCTTTGAATCTTTTCGTAGACTATGCATGGTGTTGCATGCATTTCAGCTTGTGTAACACATGAATGATTCCAGTCATTCTGTAAGGTCATATTGGTTGATTTGGTAATTACTATGGCCCCATCTTTTGTTGGTTTCACTGAGTGGCTATTCTCATCTAGCATTTAATTATCCCATGAGAATTGTGCTCCAGTTTTCCATCAGTTGGGGTCATGATGATTCTTCCCAAATGATAAACCTCTGGCTTGAGGACCAGATGTGAATGTCTTATGTTTAGATTCTGGATGAATCTAAACACAACACAGCAGTACTGTTTTTGAAAAGGCATGTCTATTTCCTCAAAGAATTTTAGAAATGTATTTTGGTAAGACATTGGGAATTCTTGACAGATCACAGCCTCTGTCTTCTTTCACAACCAAAGCTTCTAGAGTTTCCTGAGGGAGAGAGAATTAAGGCCAAACTGTCCATTATGTAGCTCCAGTTATTGTTGTTTGTTTAATTTAAAAAACAAATAAACATTGACTGCTGTGGCGGCAGCAGCATTCTAGACTGAGGCTAAGTGATAAATTTAATCCTCCCCTTCCTGTCAGAATCTTAATTCTACTTAGGGCAAAAGTTCTTGTTGGCAACTTTTCCTGGCTGGCCAGCATCCTCTTGGCAATTTACACCAGTGTCAGTGAAATTGCTCATTGTTGCTAATTAATGACCAGTATTGGGCACCCAACCAGGAATG